>CM032882.1:20735009-21375723 GCA_019176425.1 Megalops atlanticus
TCAGATTTCTCACCAACGGCACACATCAGTCAAAAAGGACCTTCTCTCTCTCTAATGTCTGTTTTTGGAAAGTGGAGTCACATTTGCAAAGTGCAAGTCTGCAGTCCCCTTGGTCCTGACTCTGCTCAGTTAAAGCAGAAAACGCCTACCCCACATGTGTTGGTTTATTAGCTTAGGAGTCTGAGACAGAGACCAGGGTACTCAGAACTGCTAAATACAACAGCAGCACTGAAAGAATGAATGCTCATGTATATTGGAAATGGGGTGGTTTACTATGAAGAGCTGCCTCAACTATTAACAACTAACAATTATTACAAACTTGGGGAAAGGTATATATCGAATTCCAGGTTACATAAGATAAAAACACAGTGATTTTACAGTGGGAAACCTAATACTATTTAGTGAACCTGATGCATGCCAGTGTCTTAACTCTCTCCAGTCGCATCCATGTTGGATCCATGCCACAAACATTTACATTTCATTTTTCAGAATCTCCAAATTTCCAGTAAAGCCAAAATTGCTACAGTTTGAATCTTTGTTGGATACGGCAAGGAATATTGCAGTCTTGAAGGTGGCTTTGTGCTTGCCAGCGCTGAAAAAGAGGTGTGATTCCCATGCTCCTTGGTCAAGATTGCGGTCCTCGTGTTCTGCAGAATGTGGATGAAAATTAGGTCTAAAATTCCTTCAGAGAGACTCACCCATGACTGGAGTGTAGCCCATTGGATTGGTGGAAAGTCAGTTGAGATTGTTTTCCAGGGCTAAAAAACTGGCAACACAGAGTATTTGTATTTCTGGAATATGTGTGCCCTGTGAATGAGTCCTATTTGCTTCCATTCTTGCAGATGACCAGCCATAACTGGTTTACTGTTCTCCAGATTGTTACTCTTCAGCAAAGCTAGAAAACTGTGGCAAGACCTAAGAGTAAAAGATATATATATATATATATATATTTTATTTAACATAAATGTCAGATCCTTGACTAATAGGAAAAATTTCAAAGAGTAAAACACATGTAAAACTTACTGTATCCCTTTTCCCCCTTTTTAGTTTTCCTTCAGGCAAAGACATATATTTCGATATATCTACCAACATAATTTCTGTTGATAAACTGCAGGCTAACATTCCTGTAGGTGAGTAGTATTATTTTTACTTATGACTTCATCTGGTATTATTGCCAAGACTGATCAATCAGCAAATCGTTAATCTTTGTAACAGATTAAGCTGTTACATTTTCACACATTATTTACGTTATTATTAGCAGTTTATTGAATACACTGACTGTGAGATGAAACTGTGGACACACTATTTAATCTTTAGGTTAGTTTGCAGACACTCGTACTGTATGACTATGGGAAACACTGTTTGCATCCTCTATGTTCTGTAACCCATTGTGGCTTATTGGCGGGAGGAGCTGGGGAGACCCATCTTGCTGAATGGTACAGCAGCTGGAATTTTAACCCACGACCCTCAGGTCCAGAGTCCAGTGCCCCCAATGCCACATCACTCCTCCTCTGTGGTTTGCACGCAGTGCAGCCATCTCAAAGGCCAACACACCGGTGTGTGAGAGGAGTGATGCATGTACCGCAGGCTGCATTGTGTAGTGCCGCACTTGCGTCGGGTTGGAGGCGAATGGTGCCGTGGTCCCCGTGTTTGGTTCCCGCATGTGATGTAATGACTATGACCTTTCATCTGACCTCTCTGTGCCAGTCAGCTCGCCAGCACAAGTTGCCAGTGGCACATTGCTTTGCATATTGTGCGCATCGTATGTGTATTGTGTAAGGTTGGAGAGTACAATGTTTGTCATCACTACCCTTTATTTTGTTGAAAGAGTAAAATTATTCTGTTCTAATACTTTTCCATTCTATGTTATTCTATTTTGTACTGTGCTATTCTAGTTTGTATTGTCTTATCTATTCTGCTGTGGTGATTTCAAGGCGAGATAATAAATTAATATGAAATGATCGACTATCCAGTTACTTGTTTAACCTCCTACTGCACTGTGGGAATGTTTTAAACCCATTAGATCTTGCCAATGCTCGTTCTCAATTTGACGCAAGCTGTAACTTGTCATTTTTAAAACGTGTTTCTGTTTCGTCGAAACTCGGGACTGTACAGGTTTTTCCTCCAGTAGCACTCCCGTGTGTTAAGCAGTTCAGAGGACTTTATTGAAGTATGGCTGATACCAGATTCACTAAAGCTAAACCAAATCCCCCTAACAGGATTGAAGGGGCAGTAATGAGATTACAGCAGATCATCTTGGTCCTTTCAGTGTGAGACACTTGTGGCTGGCGGATTGGATAGCCTTTAAACCTAGACACCTTAACACCGTAGATGCTCACAATCAAGACCTTCAGCAAACAAGCAGCAGGTTTTTTCACCTAGCTGTTGTCAAGTTTTCAGTATGTTGGTTTTTGGGCTTTTGGGAACACTTTCAGAAATTATTTCTTCATAAAAATCTGCACTTGTTTGTAAATTGTGCGCTGGGCATGTGTACATGCAGTTTGTCTCAAGAACGCAGTGGAAGGGAGAAATGAGGGGAGGTTTTCTTATGATCTTGATGGCTTAACTTTTTGGGTTCAGGTCGGTGCCAGTGACCATTGCCTTATGGATGGAAGGGGTTTTGCGCATGAGATCACCGTTAGCACTTGGGCACTCATAAGATGAGTGTGCGTTCACCAAGGCAGTGTTTGCTGTATCTGCAGAATGTCTTTGTACCACTGCATTTAGATTTCAGAGTGAGACTTAGAGCTTTCTCGGCTATCTTGTGAAGGGGATGAGGTGCAGTGGAGAGCTGTTACTTCCTGCTAAAAAGAGGAGAAACAGGGAACCCCAACTCTAGAAACCCTGTGTGGGTGAGCATATCCCAACAGTGGCTCACACATGCACAGTCCTATACTTTGGAGAAGAGGTTACAGTACTGCTCTCTGCACCTGAGGGCCGGACTGCTGTTGTATTTTTGGGCAAGATACTTCACCTCATTTGCTCAGGCAAAAGTGTATTCTGACGCGTTAAAAGGCTTTCCAAGGTTACAGAATGGGTACGGCATAAAATTAAACGTGTATCAGGTTTCCCTGGCCGGGAGCTCAGCAGCTCAACAGAGAGATCAGGATCTCAATCTGGGCACTTCAGATTTAAAAACACACCCTGAATCAGGCGCGCTGGCACTCTGGCACGTGGTTTGAAAGAGGAAATGTGCAAGTAGTCAGGCGGAACTCTGTGTTGCATTTGCAGGAACCCCAGGAAGGTTTATCTGGTGCAATGCACAAGCTCAGTCTCAAACCCCGCCTAGTCTGGCCTGGCGTTCACAGCTTCGGCACGGATGGCTGGATAGGCTGTGCTCACCGGCTTGCAGCAATACTGGCACTCACTTTGTTCCACAAGTACCTTTGTGTAGAGTAATTTTGCTTTTTTTTCCCAGCTGTGTCTTGACAAATATTTTGTAATTGCTTTTTTCACCTACAAAAATGAACTAATTCTGCCTTCGAACTGACCTCTTGCTCAGATTGGATTCAAATCACTTGTCAAGAGAATTTAACTACATTGCAGAAACCTGGTACTACTACATTGAAGGTCATCTGTCTGGGTTTAATTGGATTCATTTAAACACAGTTGCTGTGATGAAAGGACTTTCTTCTTTCTTTTCCATTATCAATAACTGAACGTTTATTGTTTTTATATGCTTCTCAAATATCATTGTTAGCAATGTCAACATGAATCCAAAGAGATTTTATGTGAATGTTTGCCAAGTCAAACAGAAATTTGTATAGTTTAAGGATGTCCAACAACAGTGGAGTGGAGGCTCAAGTTGTTAAGGACATCAGGCAGGCCTTGAGTAAAATGGTGGACACTCCTTCCTCAAACAGGCACAGAAAGGGGATTTTAAAGCAGAAGTGTACTCACCTCCTGGTTTCCACTGTGCTGGAAACCGTACACAAGATATAACCGGGGTTTCATTAGGGCCAGGGGGAAGTGCCATCCATCAGGTGGGGCATGCTTGTGGTTTCCGTTCCCCCCCACAAGCTGGAGCTCCTATCTGAGCAGGAATTCAGATGGTTTGCAAGGTGTGGTCTGGTTGATTTCTGACTTTTGACCTCTGACCTCTAGAATTGGCAGGAGGTCCATTCTCTGGACGCGGCCTGATCTTAACTCCCCCCAGCAATCACTTGCATCATGAGCTTGATACATTGGGCACATAGCCTAATTCACGACATTTCTTCCCTTCCAGTGTAATTTGCATGTTTCGGTGAATACTAGTGGGTCTGGCATGCATTGGGTTAACTCTGCTTGCCCTGAGACAAAATTATTGTCATGGACATAACAAAATCTGATGTTGCAGTCTCTACAGCGTATCACATTACCATTGCATAAAATAAAAAACAAAATGCGCTTTTTTAACTAAGAAGTATGACCTGGCAAAGAAGTCTGACATGATTTGGGACAGCGAGTATGGAAAATAAACAGGGCACTTTTTCACTTTAAGCGCTGTTTGCTTTGACAGTGTCTGTAAGTGTGTGGGCCAGAGACTGATAGCTTGTTTGTTTCGGAGGCCCCTGTAACCCTCCGCACACCACAGATTAACTCCAGCCGCCTTGAAGTTAAACGGGATCCGCTGCCCACTCGCATCTGAAGTGACCCCGTGTTAAAAAATAGACATTTGGAGAAAAAAAAATGGTTGGGGGAGATTGGGTGTGTGGGGGTGGGGGGGTTGGATGAGAAGGCTGCCAATTTGCAGCGGCCTAAAAATACCCCTGTCGTCGTTGGAGAAACGTTATTTAACTCTGCGAAAGGTCATGCTTTTTAAAGCCTGAAAAACAGGATTTATTTTGAAAATTGTCGAGATTAAAAAGGCACCCCTTATTAAGCTGCGTCTCCCGACAGCTGTAGAGTGCCGAGTCCAAGGGACAGGGAATCTGTTTGAACTGAGCCAGGCAGGGAGAGAGACAGAAAGAGCCTGAGATGGAGAGGAAGAAAGAGACAGGGATTTCTTCTGTTCATAGCTGTTCAGCACCTCTGGAAAAGCTGTTGTACGACCAGTGCTGAGAGGGACGATGCATGAGTGTATGCGTGTAAACCGTACTCCTACGCTGCATACATTTTTGTGCAGGAATTAAAAGAGAGTTTTTGTTCCACACGTACCCTTGCAACAGCAGTGGACATTAAAACCCTTTCCTTAGAATCACAATGATAATGTTGTTATTTACATAAAGATACAGTCGTGTAGCACCCTGAGTCATTCAGTCAAAACTGTCAGGCATTCAGACGTCAGTGTTATTGCAAGCTCGTGTTTCTCTGTCTTTTTCTTCTTCTCCTTGTGTATATTATCAGTCTGAATCTGAAGGAGAAGCTTAGAATGTGTGGTGAAGTGCTAGGCTTATTATAATGTGGGCTAACAGGAAAGAAAGGTGTTGCGCTTCCATGCACGCTTAAGGCCTTATCTGACTGTCCTGCTCACTAACCACGGCTCTCTCTGCACCGCGTCTGCTGCTCGACATTTATGCTGTGGTCCTGTTCAAAAGTGGTGAGAAGTCGTCAGAGTCCAAAAAGAATCCTCTCTTGCCATTGCAAGGAATGTCACCGCATGCGCGGCCAACTCAAATTAGAAAGTCCATGTTTGTGATGCAAATTGCATTAGTGTATTTAATAGAAGCCCTGTTGCTATTCCTACCCAGCACCCTAAACCTAAACGTTTTCCTCCCTTTCCTCTACGCCCGATGGTATTGTTAGCATCGCTGACACGTTTTAGCAAGAGACACCTTTTGGCTGTGGTTGGCTTGTTTCCTCGCGCTTTGTCGAAGGAGAGGGGGGGTAAGGAGCATCCTGGCAGTTTTTCACAGCGTTCCCATCCAGTTGTTTACCGCTGCCTCCCGGCCTCCTGACTCACCCCGATGAAAAAAGAGAAAATGATGAACAGCAGACGGAGAAGTACACCTTTCCAGAGTGAAGCAGCGTTCATTGGGTGTAAGATTACACAGCGCAGTCAGGCAACTTGCCCTTCAAAGGGCTTCCCTTCGCACCTGCCCTGGGGCACATGGGCATGTGTGTCCACAACCTGCAATTATACTCACACTCACAAGCGCGCAAATACACTGGAACCCCCCCAACCACCCCACCATGGGAGAACACCCATTTGGGCTGGGTCACCCTGGGGATACCTCATCAGACCTTGTGTCCCCTCCTACCCCCTGTTAGGTGGAGCTACAGTGATATGCGATTATGTGAGAATGTGATAAATTTCTCATGGAGCTAAAGTGTAATGTCAATGTTGAGTTTCTAGGGCAATAGTGTGGCATAGTGATGAGGAACACGGCTGTTAACAGTTCAGTTCCCTGATGGGGCAGTGTAGTTGCATACTTGGGCAAGGCTCTTAACCTGAATTACCTCAGTAAATATCCTGCTATGTAAGTGGATAACATATAAAAGTTGTAAGGTGTTCAAGTTGCACTTGGTGAGAATTTCCATTAAGCAACTGTGCTGAAGCAAAGTGGACAAATGTTACACAATGTTGTTGACTAGGCATGAGGTGAAGTATTGCAATGCTGAAATTCACAAAATTAGAAAAAGACTAAATGTTTCATGGCC
Source organism: Megalops atlanticus (assembly GCA_019176425.1). Taxonomy (NCBI): domain Eukaryota; kingdom Metazoa; phylum Chordata; class Actinopteri; order Elopiformes; family Megalopidae; genus Megalops; species Megalops atlanticus. The sequence continues at coordinate 20,741,589 of CM032882.1, forward strand.
CTAAGAGCATGCTTCAAAATGAAATTACTGTGTGACTTAGATTAAAACTGTCTAGAATATTATATATTTTTCAACCAAAAAATCATGTCAGTGGAATTTTTACTTGCATGTAATCAATACAACTTGTTACATGCCATGTCTCTTCATACTTCATGTAGCTAAATAGCTAATCTAAAGTTCAGCCAATTATTAATCCCTTTTATAAAAACGATATGGCACTCAAACCTGTGGTATATCATGTGGAGTATTAGCATGGTTTCACATATGAATAAAGGAAAGAAAATAGAACTCGTTTGATCATTTTTTCCTATCCCGTGATAATTTCATAACATGAACTTCACTTCATGAAATGTATTCTATCGTGAGCAAAATGTATTATATTTTATATTTCTACTCAATAAATCCATTGTTGTGAGAGGATGACAGGAACACCAACACTTGAGCTGAATTTTCTTGCAAGCACTGTGGCAATAGGAAATGCCCTTCTGACAGGAAGCCAAGACTGCACAATCCTTGAATGTTTTATCTCTGCTGTCGTAAGTTACCCTCATTTAGGTACTCTCACAATAAGTGCCTGCTCTTTCAGTCATTTCAGTCCACCAGTGAACTGAAGGAAGTGAGAATGGGACAGTGCCATCAAACCAAACTGAGGCTCTAAGTTGAATGTGCAGCCCATAATTGTCATTGCAGAGTTTCACAAGGCTTTAAGGAACTACAAGAGGAAAAGTGTACACTTGCATTAAAAGTAGTTTAGAGAATCATAACTGAAGTAAAAAAAAAAACAAAGAAATTTTCATGAAACGTTGCAATACAAACAAAAGATGGACGATAAATTCTAATCAGTATTCAGTTTAGAAAGGGCTGTGTTACAGTGGACAAAAAGTGATTTTACGCACACAAAATCACAAACTTAGACCCACACTGTATTTGTATGCGTGACAGATTCCCTTCTGCGTTGTGTGGGTAAAGCCCTTTCCCAGCGACATGTCCAGCCGTGTCAGAGCTCTGCTGTTGTGGTGTCACACGTCACCCACCGCCTTAAGGGAGGCTCCTGTCACTCCTGTCACGTTCCCGTGGCGTTTGCACGCTCTCCGTCCCGGGGCCGGATCGAGCACGACAGAGCAATGGAGGCCCGGCTCGTCCCTCACCGTGACGAATGAGACTGCTGCATCTGGTATTATGGAGCACTGCGAGGCTCAGGACACCCAGAAAACTGAGCAGACGTGCTGAATTGTGTGACCTAATTACAGTAGCGGGCCGCTTGCCACAGCGCCGTCGTCTAAGCTGTGGTGACTGCACTTTTAGAGTTTGCCCTGCGAAGTGTCTCGTCCTCGTCATCAACACCTCTTTAGTACTGTTTTTCAAGAAATATCACTAGTGCCCTACTGCTCTACTTACTGTCTTGCTTGTATGTACAAGTGCAAATGTGAGATTTAAGCGTTTAAATTTCCTCACACCGTTTGAAGGAGTTTTAGAAAACCAACGGGGAGTGTCTGAAGCCCTGGGAAGATCTTTTTCAAAAAACAGATTTACAAATACTAGATATGCTCATACCAGCACTGACTTTTCAGAGAAAAACATGTGTGCCCTTTAAGGGGATTATCTTTGTCAGTTGCTGTTTTATTAATGCTTATTTCAATTGTCACCAGTGGCCTCTGTTCTCTCAGTTCTGAAGGCATAGTATGGTAAATGACACAGTGTGAATGGCTGCGTAGGAACCGGAAACGTAGTCATAAAGAGATTACTGCGGTCTGCATGTGTGCCTGCTCTGTAAAACAGTGCTTTTGCGGACTTGACGTACCAGTTCTCTGTACAGTCTACTCTACACAGATGAGTGAGGGTTCGGGCACTTCCCTCAGATGTGGTTTTAATAACCAGTTCAGCTCGACGCATTGAGACGAGTCTTTGTTGGCACCGTGGGCAATCACAGCTGCTTTGATTCCTTTGGTCTTTGGCCCCTTTTGTCCTTCCTGTGTGTTCTTAAGTGTGACCCCAACCCTTTGTGTTGCAACCCATGAGCCTGTCCCAGCCTACTCCCTGCAGTTAAGCTCCACAACCACCCCCATGTCATCACAATCTACATCCTGTCATGCATATTGGCATGACAGATTGTATTGGTCTGCATTGCTGAAGTATAGGGGGCCACTGACAAGAATGAACACTGATTGCTAGCAGAAACAAATAGTGAGGTTTGTTTTTTTTTTTTTTACAAAGATTAATTTTACCTTTGAAGTCCATATATTGTTTGGTGTCACGAGAGGTCTCATTTGAAGGTACATTGGTTTTGATTTTGCTGCTTTGAATGTAAACCTGTGAGGTGTATTTGCATTTAGTTTTGTAACTTTTTGGTGTCTTTTTAGTTGCTGTGTAAGAGGGATGTTTTGTGTGGGACCAAGGTGCTGTTTTTGTAGAAAAGGAAGAGCATGTACTTTGTGTAGGACGGAGATGAGGAGGTGGCCGTTGGACATGTGATTTCCGCAGACCATGAGCATCTTGTCTGTGTCTGTGAATGCCTCTGACAGCATGCATTACCAGCTGGCTTCCCCACAGCGTGGCCAGTCAAACAACAGGAGAGTGACTAACAGGTATCATGACAGGAAGTGTAAGAGGCGCTTACACAAAACAATTGGGCTAAAGAGCAGGACAACCAGAGCAGTTTGGACACGCACACACACACACACACACACACACACACACACACACACACACACACACACACACAAGAAACACTAAACCCATCCACTCATATACAGCTTGCAGCAGCAGTGCATATCGGGACACTCCACTCATTTGCATTCTTCTGTTTCCATCCCTTAAACTGCCATTTCATTTTTCAGTTTTGCTCAGTAATCCAAACCCAGTCTCCTAGATTGTGTACGGTAGGTCGCCAGCTCCGCTGAGATTCTCATGTTTTCATCCCTATGCCAATCAAATCCCCCCTGTACTTTTGTCCTGGCTTCACATGTAGCCACCCAGTTGACAGTCTTAATGTCCCTCTGTATTTCACCATCCTCCAAACAGGCCATTAGGCAACAAAAGGCTTTTGTTTTAGCACATTTTTTCTCTGTCTCTGTTGTTGTCAGTCTATTGTGATTAATTTTACAGACGCTTAACATACAGTACAGCACAGGGCTCCTCTGTTCGTGACAGCTGGGCCAAATGTAATTGGAAAAGAATTACGGCTCGAGCTTTTTAGCAAATTAAAAATAGCCTCTGAAATCAGATGGGGAGTGTGTGGCTAAAGTATCAAAAGCTTATAAAATAGACAGGTTTTTCCCCACAGCTGACTGTACTTTGGGTGTGAGTGTGTGTGTGTGTGGGGGCGTGTGTGCATATGCGTGTGTGTGTATGTGTTTGTGTTTTTGTGTGCCCATGTCTGCATGCAGCGGGTTGTCTGTGTTTCCCAGTGTGTGTGAGTGTGAGTGTGTGTGTGTGTGTGTGTGTGTGTGTGTGTGTGTGTGTGTGTTTGTATGTGTGTACATTTGTTGGGGAGGTTTTTGTGTGTCTGTTTCTGTTGTGTCTCCCTGAATGTGTGTGTGTGAGAGTGTGTGTGTGTGCATATATATACATGCATGTGTGTTCCTTTGTCTGCATACAGAGGGTTGTCTGTTTGTGTCACCGTGAGTGTGTGTGTGTGTGTGTGTGTATACGTATATGCCTGTGTAAGCAGTGTGCAATGACAAAGACCCGGCTAACTGCTTACGGCACAATCACATGACACGTCACACTGCCTTGCTGTTTTATTGCATGCGCCACTTCCTGAAGGAACCGCGGTGGAGACCATGCTGCGCATGATGCCTGAGCAGGGCTGCGCAGACCTGCCTGCTCTGCACATATGGCCCAACCTCCATCCCACAAGGCAGCTGCGCACAGCACACTCCGGTCCTATTGGTTTGGTTGGGGGGGGGCAAGATCCACTCCACAGTGCCTGCTGTGCTGTAGACATTTTTATCCAGCTATCGCTTAAATTTGGAGGATTTGAGGAAACCGATTACTCTGTGTGACTGCCAGCTGTCAGTTACGCCTTTCCTGGAAGGGATCAGATGCCCACTCACCTTCTGCCATCATAGAGGAAATTATAACAATTTACCTGCCTTGACTCATGAATCTTATAAGAAATGGTATTGATCAGAAAACTGAAGAAATAGATGGGAAACAGACTGTAAGCTGCACAGTGATGTATCTTTCTGAATATGGGGGAGACCAAAAGGACCCAGCCCCCTCCCAAGCACTGGTATGTGTGGTGGGGTATGGTGCCATTGCGAGATAGCAGTACAGCAGTAAATATTGCTCTGCATTTTAACTGTTGGAGTATGCTGGGCATTTTGCCCCTGGTGTATGTAATGTCTGTCTGTAATGTTTTATATTGTGTATTTAACAGACGTGCGCTGTGCCGTCATGTCCTGTGTTGCTTCACACTGTAGTGTTCCTCTTTACTGATTTGCTTTAGTTTCTTGAATGTTCTGTTACGTTACATAGGCACTACATATGTCTGATTGTTTAATGTGTGAGCACATTAGTTACATGTGTGAGCATATGACATGTGCTCTACAGACTGTATATTACATGCCACAGTGTGAGAGATGGATGTAAAGAAGACTTCCCCTTGGCTGTCACCATGTACATCATTTCCTGCTACTCAATCACCCGGCTTGTTCCGATTTTTGTCGCCTATAGCGAGCTTGACCTTTTGGTCACGCCTCTGTCTTGGCCTCGCATGACCCAGCTTCCTCTTTCCTGACCCAAGACGTTAAAACTGTACTTATTATGGTCATCAGACAAGTTTTGCCCTATTTAAGTGTGCAAATGAGACTCAAGTAGTAAACACAAAGTAAGACATTCAGAATTCACATGCTCAGCCATAAGGACCAGTATTTTGGTAAAATATCAGAGAATCCCATGTGCTGGTTGGCACAGGTTATGAGGAAAGTAAAAGGAAATGATGCAACATGTCCCTCCTTCAGTCACTCCTCATTGGTCAACTCATGAGCCCACCCCTTCCTAAATAGTTTGGTCTCTAATCCTGGTATGAACAGACAAGACAGATATCAAAAATTCTTTGTTACAGTGGGACCTTGGAAGACATGTTTGTTTGTAGCCAAGCTGAAAGTAAAAGACTGTGCACTCAAGTCTACACGTGTGCAAGGCTATGAGCAACTTATTTAAAACAACTGCTTTCAGTGCTAAAACTAATATACACACTATGGATGTCAAATTTATGACAGATTTATGACAAACCTTTAAAAACCTCTGTGGGCTCTGGAAAAAAAAATAAGTTTGAAAAGTTTCACAGAAACAGTGGACTATGTGTGGACAGTGTGGCACTATGCATCTTTCACATATTGCGTTACAGGATGTGCAGGTGAGTGTGTGGCCGGGGTGCAGATAGATTCTGCCCCTAGGCGCTAACCCTGGATCAGTTTCAGCTTTTTTCAGCAGTAGGGGTTAGTGTTGGGTAAGCTGATCCTGAATTGTTTATCAGGGGAGCTAAATGACCTGGAACAAGATGCCCATGGTCTGTGTTTGTTATTATTAAGTTTCTTTGCTGCATTACTCTATCACTGTGGACTGCCATACCCAAGGAATCTGACCCAGACTCTTGAGCTTGGCCGTCCTATGGGCATTCGCTGGTGGCTCTAAATAATCAAGATCTCCCAGTAATATATGTACAGTCATTTTGTTCCAATGAGGCCCGGTGTAGTAATTTAGATTGTGGCTGAGACTAAAATTAGGGGCGAGGCACACAGCAGCAACCCCGGCACGGGAGTGTGCCGTGGCACAACGTCTGAAAGGCCACCTGACAGCGCAGCTGACCTGTGTGTGTGTGTGTGTGTCCAGTACACAGGCCCCATCCCGGCAGAGCGCGAGTCTCCGATGGCGCGGAGCGAGACGTCGTCCCGCAGGGCCCGGCCGCCGGCCGCGCAGCGCCCCAACGCCTGCTGCTTCTGTTGGTGCTGCTGCTGTAGCTGCTCATGGTACGTCACATGTCACACTGTCTCGGTGCCCTCCGAACGGGCTGCGTGTGTCACAGCAGGTAAATACGCCTGTAAGGAATCTCAGTCTCTCTCTGTCTCACTTTCTCACTGTCCTTCTCATTCTCTCTTTCTCTCATTCTCTATCTGTCCATCTCTTTCTTTCTCTCTCTCGCTCCCTTTTTCTCCTCTCTCTCTCTCTCTCTCTCTCTCTCCCATTTTATCTTTTTCTCTCCATCTCTCTCCCTCTGTCTTAGTCGTATTGCATTGTGTATTTGAAATGTGTGACTTCAGATGGAATTCAATCCCACTGCCTGGCGGTTGGCCTAAATGTTTAACACATTTAAGTAACTTTTTTTTTAATTCATTTCAAAGCAAAGTGACAGGAATATGTTCAGATCGTTAAAAAAAAAAAAAAAAAAAAAACTTTATCACGGTTAAGGCCAGGCTGCAAAGTGAATTCTACCTTTGTTCTTTTGAAGTCACACAGTTTGCCTTTTAGAGTAATGTTGCATGCATTCTTCCTGTGTTTATCTGTGGTTATCCAGTACGGGCGATGCTTTGAGTTGACTTCCTCAGTGCATGTATTGTTTTTCTTCAGAGAGAATTTTCCCATGTGTGTAGTGTGCGTGATTCAAGCAGGTGTGTTAGACGCTGATCAGACACAAACGCTGTGGGAATCCTTTCGAAAGCACCACAGGATAAATTCATTTGGAATATCCATCAACTGCATCCCAGAGTGGCAGGGGCCCAAACAGCAAGCACTTTTCAGCATCTTTTTTTCCACCACACATTAACATTACTCATCGCGCAAGTCGTACCTGTAGGTGTGTTTTAGAAACCGCCCTCTCATTGGTGACTGCAAAACTTCACAGAAGCGCGTGAACGGACCAACCCCGCCTCTTTCAACTTTTCAACTTTCAGTGGCCTGGCAGTGTAGCATAGTGGTAGGGTGCAGGGCTTGTAATGGAAAGGTTGCTGGTTTGATTCCCCACTGGGGCGCTGTACCCTTGAGCAAGGTACTTAACCCACAGTTTCCTCAGTAAATATCCAGCTGTATAAATGGATAACGTAAAAATTGTAACATATGTAATTCGCTCTGGATAAGTGTGTCTGCTAAATGACAATATTATAATATAACTACTCCTTTAAAATGGGCAGAAGATAGACTTTGGACACTAGAGAGCCCAGTGTATATTTGGCTGTTTTGGGTGGGCCTTGACTCCTAGCAATACAAGCTCTGTGACTCTAGTAGATGGATGGAGTTGTCCTGCCCAAATCGCCATGCTGACATCATCTCCTCTTTCAGCGAAAGATCCTTTTCCCTGCACACAAGCACTGTGCATATAGACAGGCTTACATACATACACAGGTGTATGTGTCTGCCCTGTGGCCTCATGCACATTACTGGTATTGCAGGCACATTAGGGGCAAAGATGGTGTAATGATAGAGTGGAATGACAGCAGGTCTGAGGCCATACTGTGTAATTGCAGTGTAGTTGTAGAGAACCAACTCCAGCTATCTGGGGCCCTTGTCAGTGCTCATGAAGTCATGTTCATAAATCCTACCTGTGCATTCATGCGCTCTGACCCAGATCCCCCATTTCCACACCTGTTCATGAACCTCTCCCTTTTTTACACTAATTCACAACTATACAATACTAATGTATTGGTGTTTTAGTTGCTTCCCCAGCAATAAATACATTTACAATAGATTTTCCAGTATCTTAATCACCAAGAAACAGAAGGTGCTACTGTTACTGAAAACAGTAATTGAGACCTGTCAACCAGCAGAGGTCTGTTGCTGGTTATGAAAACATTAACACACATGTGATGGGAATAATCCATCTGTATTCTACTGAGGCATTTAATAAAGTCATCAAGTCATTTTTGAGTCATCAAAAATAACAATCATCCTCTTTTAAAAATGGACTGGTTACCTCTCAGCAGATTCCCTTGTTCCCAGAGTTCACAGCTGGAGGGTAATGTGCTCATGGCACAGTTGGGGAACGCTTAGGTATTTGCCCCAGTGATCTCCTTTCATTCTCTCTCTCTCTCTCTCTCTCACTCTCTCATCCTCTGAATCATAGGTCCCTTTGCTGTACACTCTGTCTCTCTCGCTGTCTCTCGTGTTGTCCCTCTCTCTCTCTCTCTTTCTCTCTCCCTTGCTCTGTGTCGCTACGTACTATGCCTCTTTCAAAGTACTGTATTAAAGTCAAGCTAAGCCTGTGGTTGTGGTATGTACAGAGGTCGTTTCGGTCCCCTGCACTGCTGAGATAGGAGAGCAGGGTGTGCAGAACCAATCGCAGCCTCAGCAATGCACAAGAGGCTCGCACCATTTGCACCAGGGCCATGCCACAGCTGTGCGTCTTGCCCCCACAAAGCATTTAGTCGGGCCGTTAGGGCGGAGGGCCCAGAGAAACGAGAAAAAGGCGTGGAGGAAAGACGGTGGAAACAGGAACCGTTGTTCCTGCTGTGTGGTTTCTAATGGCAGATGAAGTCAGGCAGAGACGTTCTAAGAAGATGGTTACAGCACACATACGAAAACCACCAGCCACGTGGTGCCTGCTCACTCCTTCTCCAAGCCCACAACTTTAAAAGTCTCTGAAGTGTACGGTTCGATGGAGGCTCGGGTGCTTAGAACGCGGCGGTGAACAGCTCGGTGATTTGGGTTTACGCGTTACGTTGAGGCAGAGCCGTCATTGTTTGCATAGACACCTCAACCACAACCGCACCCCACCCCACCCTTCCCCCAGTGCGTTCTGTGTCAGCACATTGAAAGGCAGCTTCGGTTTCCCTCATTGCGGATGCTAGTCACCGCCGATTGAAAAAACGGATGCAAACAGGAAGGGAGCGGGACAGAAGGTGTCGAGATGTGTATGTAGGTGTGAGGAGATGAAAGAAAAAGGAACAGACAAATTCACAGGGGACCAACAGACGAATAAATGTTAATTCATGTTGTCTCACTGTGTGCTCTTGTCCAAGCATGCCAGACCTATAGCCTTCCTGCTCTCATTCAGAAAAAAATGATTGCTGTATTTTTAATATTGTTATTTCCTCTGGAAATTCTGAGGTAATAAAATATTTTTTATTGGGACTAGAGGCAGACACAAGTTCTTGATGACTTAAAACAAGTGCTTGGGCATTAAAAGCTGATCGATTACTCAAAATACCCTGATTAGCTAAACAGAAAGAAAAGATTTTATATCAGCTTTCCCTTTAGATACATAGCTGGTGTTTTCTGAGGAAATGCTATGCTATTCAATGCTGCACTTTAATGGGAGGAGGCTTTTCTGAGCCTCTTGGTTTTTGCAAGCCACCTGCATTGACTGGTTTTGATAGCTTCAAAGGACTCAAGGGCGAGACCATTGCAAAGCAAAACTGCCTGAGCAATGCATCTCTAATATACACTAAAGGAAGCATCATATATTTGTTTATGTGTTTTTATCAAATGTACAAAACAGTAGTTGTCATATATTGGCAGTGCAGAGCTGACAGACCACAAAACCACAAGCTTGTTGTGCTACTACATGGAATTGAACCATCAGACAATGCAGAATACCCAGCAATGGATGGATGAGGGCAAATGTCACTGCATACACAGCCACCCACTGATATGGCCTGCTCTTTGGGAGCAAACCACTAAGATCACTGCAAAAGTAACTGCAGGTGAGGGTTGTCACAGACTCATGCCATTTGCCCTCATTCCATCCAGGCAGTTGTAATGATTGTAGGCTGAGTACCGAATTAACTTCTCTCTTGTTTAAGTGCTTGATCAGACTGCACTCATCCCCTGTCATGTCATATATGCAATATACTATTATATGTGTGGTATGCTTTTTCCCACAATAGTGTGAAGTGACATTCTTTGTCATTTTTTTTATTAGTTTTGAGGTTTCATGATAGAAGTTTTTGAGTTGTTTGAAAGAAAAGAGTAATTGTAACTTAGCTGACCCAAAGAAAACCTTTAAAAATGCACTGGAACAAATTAATTCACTTGATTGATAGATTCAACTGAAATTATCCTGACCTGAACTGACCTGACCTGACCTCAATGCTTTATAATTTGCTGGCAATAGTTCTCGCTAAAATTTAATTTTTAGGCTGTGAAAAATGTTTAGTAATGGAGTTACTTTAAGATGATTTTTACAGGTTTCTCAGGGAAGTTACAGCCAGGTGTGACAATCTATTTTTGTCCCTGTTTGCTTTGATTTTTATTATTAGCATCAAAATCTTATCCGACAGAAGATGTTTTTAACTGTAACCACAAGACACTCTATTTCCTTATATAGAAGACCATTGACCATTTTATAGTTTCTGAGTTTTTTAAAGATAGGGAGTTTTACATTAACATGAAAACTCAAAAAACTCTCAGAATACCCATGTCTAATTGAGACATATTCTCAGTTTAATTCATATTATTTATCTTATAACATTTATTTTTTTGACCTACAACACAAACTCTAGTTGGAGAGGTGTTGTGAGGATGTAGCTGCCCTTGTGGTAGATTGTGGCCTACAGACTGTGTGTGTATGTTTGTGTGTGTGTGTGTGTGTGTGTGTGTGTGTGTGTGTGTGTGTGTGTGTGTGTGTGTGTGTGTCTGTGTCTGTGTGTGTCTGTGTGTGCATGTGCATTGCTGTGAGGCAGAAGAAGAGGGTGTTTATCTGCACGTACACTTGTGCATGGGATTATGGGATTGCACAATGTGTTTGTGAAATTTTTATGTGTTTGTGTGCATGCATATGTTCCTGGATGTGTGTGTGTGTGTGTGTGTGTGTGTGTGTGTGTGTGTGTGTGTGTGTGTGTGTGTGTGTGTGTGTGTGCATGTGCATTTGTGTGTGTGTGTGTGCAAGCGTGTTTCCATGTCATGTGAGGATACCAGCCGGGCCTAGCAGATGTGGGGCTGTGCCGTTATTTCTCAATGCCCTTTTACCACCTTTCAGTCTTACTGTTAGGAATGAAGACGAGAACCGGGCGAGGAAGTCCCAGGAGACCAAGATGGAGACCATACCAAACTGTGAAGCTTGGTAAGCACACTCACACACGCATACACACACACACACACACACACACACACACACACACACACACACACACACACACGCGCATACAAACACACACTTACATTTCCATGTAAAATCAGGAATGCCTCTCCCAGTGTCCCCCAGTCTTCCTACACTATGTTTAGCACATACAGTACATACGCATACATGCAAGTCACACAACAAAGACGAGCACCAAAAAAAAGACCCTGCAGATTTATTTAGGTCATCTTATCGCTCACAACAATCTCAGCAGAGACTCAGAGGAGCTGTGTCCGTGTTTTGTGTCAAGCAGAGTGTTTAGGGTTCTCCGCCGGGTTATCAGTCCAGGGCCGTGTTTGGGGTCACAGCACGGCGACGGTCCGTTTCAGTGATGTGCGCACGTGTTGTTGTACTTCCGCAGCACCAAACCAACGGTGGACGAGATGCGGCTGTGGGCGCAGTCTTTCGACAAGCTGATGAAGAACCCGGCTGGGCGGAATGTCTTCAGGGAATTCTTAAGGACTGAGTACAGTGAAGAGAACATGCTCTTCTGGCTAGCCTGCGAGGACCTCAAAAAAGAAATCAACAAGTCGGTCATCGAGGAGAAGGCGCGCTTGATCTACGAGGATTACATCTCAATACTGTCACCCAAGGAGGTAAGGGCCTCCCCGCCTTTTCCACAAAGCACAGTTCTTGTTCTCACCAGTCTGTTATTTGTATGTGATGCGTCCAGCAAGACACAAGTGAAATCTAAAGGCACAGCACAGCAAAAGTAGAGGCATGGGGTTTATGTGGAAAAAATTGTGGACACTTCAGTGACACTAGTCAAAATAGTCAAAATATTGTCTTTTTGCTTTCTTCTGTGTTGGTATGACAAGTTTGCATAAGGTGTAGATACACTATTACAATAGGTGCATACTATAATACATAAGTGTACTCAAAGAGGCTTGCTTCTGGACCCTGGGCCACCTTTTTAAGTCAACAAGTGGCAAATCTTATGTCAGTACTTAATGGTTGTTTTAAGGCATGATGTAAATTTTTCTGGTTTTGAGCTAATGTAGAGGGAAGCCCCCCTTTCTCTCTCTCTCTCTCTCTCCCTCTCTCTCTCTCCTTTTGCTCACAAAGCTGACATTATCAAGGCCAGGGAAGCACTTCTCCACACAACCTGCTGTGCTCTTTCAGTTCCTCAAAAACAAGCTCTACATGTTTCGCTCATGAAGTATTCATTGTTTCGCCTTCCATTTTTGTTGTTGTTATTTGCTTTCTCTTTTTTCCATTTTTTTTAAATTTTTTGGGGATGTGCAGGCCCGTTTCGATTTGACATGCAAGGGTCATAATTGTGTTGTATTATGCCACATACATCGCAGTCAGTGCCACCCCTGTGTCAGCACAGAGGAGGGCATCTGTCCCTGTGGAGGTAGGCACAGAGTCTCGGTCTCTCTTCCCCAGGGGTGTCACCTCCTTCCCCTGCCGCCCCAGCCAGTCAATCTGCTCTAATCGGCCGCATTACCAGGGCCTTCTGGTTTCAGTTATGGTTTCCATTAACAAAAAAAAAAACACTTGAACTGTGTGTTTGTGTTGTAGCTGGCCCTTCCTCCTACACTGTGAGGAAATGTTTTTTTGTTTGTTTTTTCAGGCTCCCTTTCGAGTTGGTCGATGGACATAAGGGTTATGCTAAAGCTTTTTTTCCCTAAATGCTTTTTTCCCTCTGACGAGTGCGGGTTAATGCCCCTTATTTGATGTTGTTGGTATTTTTTTGTTTCCTTTTCGTTTCTTAGCGGTCTGTTGAAGCTTTCTTTATTTAGAGTCTGCCCGGGGCACTGTCTGTCAGGTTTGATTACAACTCTGACTTAAAACTGGAAAGTGCACAGCTTGGTGCCTCTTGAAGTCTCTTGCTTAGTCCTTTCCCAAGACAAAACCCCCCCACAACAACTCTGCAAAGCAAAGGTTGGATACAGGAAGCTATAAATTGCGGCCCCTCCCGCCACTGAAGCGTCTATAAATAGTCCCAGGGACGGGTTTCATTTACCGGGAGATGCTGGAGAAGAAAGTGCTGGCCTCAGCGTTTCCCACACGTCCGAGCGGCGTCTGGGGGGGGCGTCCAGAGTTTCCACTCGGTGAGCCGTAATGTTTGGCTGTTGGTCCTATCCGCGCATCCCTGCCTCACCCAATGAAAGCTCCATTAATAGCAGCTCTTAGTCCATTTCCCCTCCAACCCCCGGCCTTCTGCCCCAACAGCCCCCCCCCCTGTGCTCCCTGCTCCCTGCTCCAGGGCTGCATAAAGTGGCTCATACAGACAATTCCCCCCAGCTGAAGTGACTGAAATAGAAAGAGTGGCAGGGTGCTTAGCATTTTTTTTTTAATATTGTATATATTGAATTATGCAGATGTATAGGGCTGAAGGTAAAAGAGCAAAAAATGCAATGCCTCTCAAATGAACAAAAAACAGGACCCTTATCTTCCACGCTACAGATAAGCAGTAACGTAAGTAGTCCACAGTCTGTGGTATTTGTGTCACAGTATAACTCAGGGTCACCAAGAACAGCATCCCTCAATGTACGCAACACAGGTGCACATGTGCAAATGCTCCAAACTCGATGCCACTCTAAATTCCCCATTCGAAAAAGCCAGAGGAGAGGGCAGCTCACATGCGAAAACAAATTCCTTTTACTTGATTTCATTTAGTCCAGTAAGACTTCTCCCAGTCATCTCGTTGTGCGGGGCCATTCCATTCGCTGTAATCGCCATGTACCTTTCATTCCCTCTCCTGCCAGGTAAGTCTGGACTCCAGGGTGAGAGAGGTCATCAATAAGAAGATGCAGGACCCCACACCCCACACCTTTGAAGACGCCCAGCTTCAGATCTACACCCTCATGCACAGAGACTCCTATCCCAGGTTCCTCAACTCCTCGATATACAGAAACCTTATTCAGACGGGCTCTCGCTCGTCCTCCGAATCATAGGTCCTGTCGCTGTACACTCTGTCTCTCTGGCTCTCTCTCTCTCTCTCCCCCTCTCTCTCTCTCTTTCTCTCTGTCTCTCTCCATTGCACAACCACTAAAGGAAGAAACTCCCCTCTTTTGGGGGAATTTTTATTATCATTTTGTTTGGAGTTTTTTGTTATCCCCACTCTGGAATTACTGAATCTGCACAGACTTAAACTGGAAGACACAGGGTCGTTAATGGAAGACATGCTTTTGTTCAGTCATTCCACTGCTCATGGCTACAGCTACTACAGTATCTACTACTGATTTACAAATTCTTTTTTTGTATTTTTTTATTTTTTAGAATATGTGTAAATACATATATGTTATTTTTCTCCTGATGCTACAAATTGATGAGAGCCCAGAGAAACTCTGCAATAAGACACTGGAGTCTATTTTCAAAGTTCTACCCCTGGGCGCTGCTGGTTTAATCTACTCTTGGTTAATCTGACCTTTGACCTTTCCACTGTCTCTCTGCTGTGACTGGCTGTCTGAGGCATGGGGTTAAGCGGTGGTAAAAGGGGAGGGGTGGGGCAAGAGCTTTCCCAGGTGCAAAAAATAAATAAATAAGTGCTAGTGAATTGCTAACAACTGCTAATTGTGACAAAGAGCTAAGTAAAATGATGGCTGTAATCAAAACAACATCCATAGGTCTTAATTAGACTGTCACACAAAAGCATCGTTAAAGAGGTGGTATTGATGTTATTTATTTTCATTTTGTTGACTGTGATGTTCTTGTACATATATAACAACTACCTGGATCATCCAAGACAAGCCAAGCAAGTTGTGAAGTTGTGGGTTATGAGAGAATGCATGGTTTCTTCTTCTGTTCTCCTTTATTTGGAATCCTGGATCATCATGAGCAGACACGCAGACCATCATCATCTATGGCATATTGCGCTGTGTGTGTGTGTGTGTGTGTGTGTGTGTGTGTGTGTGTGTGTGAGTACTCTCTTCTTAGTCAGTTAGTCTTCTTTGTCAGTGACATAAAATAAAAAATACACACATGAAATTGTGTTTATGCCAGACATCTGGGGAAAACCTGCTATCTCACTCAAGGAAGAGAAGATTGAATTCCTTTATGTTTAAAATAGCTGTTTAAATGTGAGTGCGTGTGTGTGTGTGTGTGTGTGTGTGTGTGTGTGTGTGTGTGTGTGTGTGTGTGTGTGTGTGTGAGCTTCCTGTCTGCATTACCATATCAGATGGTCCACCAATCTGTAGGTCTGGAGGGGGTATTACAGTCTCAGTGTTCAAGTGTTTTCCTCTGTTTTTTGAGTGGGAAATATGTGTGTTATTCACGTGTATTAAATGTGCACTCCATACATTTTAGATGTGTGCATGTGTGTGTGCGTGTGTGTGTGCTTGCACATTTATATATTTAATATTTTAAAATATTTTAATATTTTAAAATATTTTTTATTTCTCAATCATTAATTGACAAGGTCTACCCTGTCCAATTATCACGTAGCAAAAGTATAGCAAAGGAAGTTCAGTCACGTAGAATTCTGTCCAACAGTGTCTCGTTCAGTGAAGTATGTTCCCAGTCCAGATCTGTCAATTCCAGTCCATTCTAGCTGATCTGCTCACCCTGGCGTCCCTGCCCACTGGAATGTGTTTCAGATTCTGTCCCCAAGCACTGATCCTGAGTCTGTATCCACCTTTATTCATAAAATGGCTCCAGTTATGATCAGGGATGGGTAAGCTTATCCTAGACTGATCAATGGGGACAGGCAGTTCCTGGAGTCTGGAATGGCTTCCCTAGCAAGAGGAGTCAAATCAGTCACCCAGTTAGTTGTCAGTAACATTGAGGCAGACACTGTCAGGTTTACGATGCCAGTTTACCACAGAGCAGACATAGCTGAATAAGCCTTGCTGAGTTACTATGGTTTATATGTTCTGCTCCTATCAGGATTAGTCTTTATGTTTATTTTAACACTGTGCACCATGCAGCTCTTTATTGACCAACTCTCTGCACTGTAGAAGCACAACAATTCATTTTCATCCAGCACCAATGGATTACATTCAAGGCCCTGGCTGACCAGTACCAGGAGGATTATCTGATGAGTATCATGAAATGTTCCATGTAAATACTTGCCAGCTTTTTTTAAATATAGGTCTTTGTATATTTCCAAAAGAGAAGCCTATCTGAATATCTGTAAACTGCAGTCCCGCTCGATTGCCGTTTACCAACAAAGTGATGATCACACAATTCTGACTTTTAAAGGCGTGTTATCCTCGCTGTTTTGATTTCCTTGACAAAATGTCTGTTAAACAGCGGCTGTGCCACTCAGTGTCACAGAAAGATGTTACCAGAATGCACATGATAAAGTTGCTCCCTGGAAAAAGAGAGAAAGATTTTTCTATCTGGTGCTAACACTGTGAGTCCCTGGGTCTCAGCCCTCGCGAAAAGGTGATATATGTCCAAAAAAATCCATATTAAAAGTTTGTATATTGCTACCATTTGTTAATTGTAATCATTTGCATATGTTGTAGAATAAACTAAATGTTTTACAATATATGCTACGTTATATGCGTAAAATTGTAAACTGTATTTGAATTTGAGTGGCAATAATTTATATTTATATTTTGAATATAATCTATGTCACAGATTGTGACATACATGAAAATATATTCATTAGAGTTGTTATTTTCAATTTTAACATACATTGCTTTTTTGCGAAGGAGCCCCCCGCTCTCCTCACCAGCTCTCAGTATTCTAGTTCTAGCTGGAATCAAGAAGCCACTTTAGCTGTGGAAAGAGCCACACTGGCCAGCATCTCCCATTTTTTTAAGCGGATGACACCACCGTTAAGCAGCGTGCCATCATGTGTTGTCTGGGACAATGGCATCTTGGCTCTCCACTGAGAAATGGATCAGGGACCATGTTCAGTTAATAGGCTGATGAGACCCCAGAGCTTTGCGGTGCCTGTGTGACTGTCCCTGCCATAGATATAGAGTTACTAGATTGTTCACATGTGTTCAAGTTACCCTCCCAGAACTGCATCGCAGACATGCACACAGAAAGTTGTTCCTCGATGTTCCCTAGGCAAAGCAGCCTCTCTTAGAGATATAAGATTGCAGATTAACACTATTAATATACCCCTTGGCTGTAGCACTCTGTGGTGTTAAATCACTGTTAATAAGACTTGTTTAACAAAGAAACCTATGACCATATACCCAGCAGGGAGGGATATTAAACACAGGGATTTCAGCCATGGTTCATATGTGCATTTGAATTTTAATCAAAGCTGTCTGACCAGAACATTTCATCAAATTTTGTCAACCCCATCTAGCATCAATCTAGTAGCTGTAGCTCTATGGCCCCCGTGCTGTTCCGCACTGTCCCACACTCGGTCCTTTTGATACAGCAGGGTAGTTAACAGCAGAGGGAGGTCTGCCCACTGTTTACATTCAAGTTAGTTTTAGGAGTGTTTTAAATTGCATTATTCCTTTACGACTATAATGTAAATACCTGAAAATAGTATATACATATTTATATATGAAATTATATAACATGAAATGTAAAATTTAATTAGACATTTTTTAAAAATAATTTTAGAGTTTTCATGAAAGGGAGTAATGCAATTTTCAATGCCATTATTTTTAGAGTGACAGATGCATTGGGTGTTAAATTATTTTTGTGCTGAGAAGATTTAATAGTTGTGCATGATGTGTATTATTTACATATATGTATATGTGTGTGTATATATGAATATATATATAAATATATATAAACATATATATTTAGTATTGATCTAATTATCGAGTTGGATGGGATGTGTCTGCCTTGGTTGAGAGGAAGCTTCTGTTGCCTGTTGAGGATGTGCAGTGTTTGGGCTGCTGACACCAGGTCTGGCTGGGAGTGGGAGAGTGGGGCGTCGAAAGCAGTGGCCTTGTGCATGGGGGCAGACTTCGGGCTGCAGCACGTGTGGGAGGTGTCCACCTGACACCTAGTTAGCAAAACCACCAGCCCCAGGAAACGGCCCAGTCCCTGTCCGTCCACACAGCTGCAGGCTGCCTCACAGAAACCCATTGTCCCTGCTGCACACATGCACATACAGACACACACACACACACACACACACACACACACACACACACACACACACACACACACACACACACACCCACACACACACACTTGAGCTGACAGGTGTTTTGGTTGGCTGTGCCGAAAGCTTCTTGCAGAGCACTGGTGGGGGAGAGAGAGAAAGGGTGAACGCCCGGAGAAGAGAGTGGCAGTGTCCACTCAGTGTCACTTAGTCCAGCTGGTTATATCAGGACACAGGAAGTGCACATAGCATTGGGCAGATGCCCCTGTGAGCTGGGCCTCTGACCTCTTCTGAAGTGGTCCACCACTCCTAATCGTGCCTTGGTCCAGCCGCATCGCAGAATGAGAATCAGTTGGGAAATGAAACACTCCTTTACGCATGGGGATTCTGCATAGGGATCTCCACACCATAATGGTGGATGGAGGACGCCAGATACAGAGTGCATGGCATTTCAGATAAAAGTGTCTACTGGCAGGATTTCAGTGTGCAGGAAGCTTTCATCTCCTTTAACAAAAAGTGACTGCTGGCTCATAACAGTCATCACCTCCAGATGTGTAACACAGTGTCTGTCAGGTAGCGCAGGTAGTTCCCGGAAAAGGTTTTGCACAAGTCAGTGGCACTGGTTATTGTATACCTGCCGCTCCTTGTGCTCTCATTGGTTTAAAGAGAATGACGGATTACAAGATAAAGTCCTGTTCGTGTTTACATGTTTGTGTCTTGACAGGAGCACAGCCATGTCCTGTCAGGTTCAGTGTGTTTGTATGTGAGTGTGTTCACAGCATGTACGCACACACACACACGCACACACACACACACATACACACTCGCACACATTACACATTCTATGTGTGAGGAATCCTGATTTTAATACTGTGAATTTTATATGAGCAGTATATACATTTATGCCAAATGTTAGTACTTGTACACTTTGTTACTTTTTCATTCATTTCTTTTCTGGTGAAGTTTCAGCTGGTTTTAGGGGTTTTGATGTGAAAGAACTGTGGAACGCTTGTACACCCATCACTCCTTGCCTCTCTCACTCTGTCTGTGCTGATTCTTTTCACCTTTGCATTCTTGTGTTTTTTTTTTGTTTGTTCGGGCAGTCTTGTTTAAATGCCACAACATAGTGCCACAAAATATAACAGTGTGAATTGTTTCAGACTGAAGGACTAATGGACAGTTATTTATTGATATCATTTTATTTTGTATAACAAAGCCAACTATGTATGACAATATGTGGATGGATTTCAGGACCAAATTTCTTTTTTTTTTTTTTTTAAATCTGTCGTCATGGTCTGGAAATGGTCGGAAGTGCTCATCAACTTTGGAGGTACAGTTCGCCCTTTCGACATGAAGGGGGGAAGCTCTGTAGGGTGCAAGGGTGCACCTCCGCACAGGACAACTCACCTTGATCTCTGCCAGGCCAATCTATAATGTACCGTAAAAAGGAAAAGATGGATTCAATTGCCGAAACTTTTTTAAAGATGATAATAATAAAGACATTTGTGTTATTATTCATGTATCTTTCTAGAAGTGTTTCTTGTGTCTTACCTGAAGCAAACAGAATTGCTTAGTCATTAACCTCTATATTAAGGATACCAGGGAAAGGGATGAACATGGCTGTAGATATATCGGCGAAATAACTGTGCCAGGGTGTGGCAGGATGGTCTGTGTCTTGGGTGGAAGAGTTGCCTTGGTAAAGTCTTCGTGATGAGGCAACACATGTGCTGCTACCATGCTTGTGAGTAGGGCCACCTCAACTCTTCACAACACTGCGACATTCCTGGTCTGGTGAAGCACCTTTGGTGTCATGCAGACAGTGTCATGTGGTATCCAGCACGTCAGAATAGCCCAGTATCACAGAGGGGTTACCAGAATGATAGCACTTGCGCTGACTGACTTGCACTTGCAAACTGTCTCCCATATGGTCTGTTATACTGGTGTATCCCAAACCCCTTATTATCCACCCCGATGGTGTGTCCTGTCTTGCCTATGGTGTGGACAGATGGAGTATCTCATGGTTCTCATGATATCTGCTTATGCTGTGTATCATTGTCAACCTATGCCCTTTGCCCCTCAGTCCCCCCTTACAGGTTTTCCTTTGGCATGCACTCCTTCTTCCTCATCTGTTACCAGCAATGAAATACTACCTGTATACTGGCACTGAAAAACCCCCATCCCTGTGTACTATTTTAGCGTTATACCTTTGCCGCTCAGTTATGTAGCAAAACAGCCCAGTAACCTCCTTTCCCATGTGGGTATTTGGCACCTTGCCTACAAGCCCCCACCTGTTTCCACATGCACCACCCTCCTCACCTCTACGGTCTGTCGTGCTCCAGCGGTGACCCCTGACCCCGTCGTTCCTCTGCAACTCAGTGACCACATCATCGCTCAGCCTCAGGATTGCTTAACAATGCCTTCAACCACAAGATCTCAAATCCCAAAGGAAATAGAGAAATACCCTGTTGTCACTGGATGGAGCGGGGAAAGTAAAGGGCATGTGATCCTCTGTAGGATGTGCATTTGATGGTAAATTAACTTAAACTGTACAATCTGTTCCCCTCCACCATCAGCTCAATTAAAGTGAATGAGGGAGACTCCCAATGGTGCTTCCCCAGGGACACCCCCACCCCCACCCCCACCCCCACCCTCCCTTCCCAGCGGCCCTACACAGTAGGGTTACTACAGCGCAGTCTACTCTGAAACCACAGGTTGAATTTTATTTTAATCTAAGGAGAACTGTTTGGTTGGACATGCCAAACATCTTGTCAGTTAAAGTAACTTGATAGGCCCATCTTTTGATCAAGCTAAAAACTTTTTCATTTCAAACTTAAGTTAAATAGATATTAGATGGTACTTTCCCAGCAAAAAAACTCTATTTGCCCTTTGACTGCAGCTTCAAATCTGGACACCAGGCTCTCTGCTGAGGTAGAATGGCCAGCCCAGAGAGGTGAAGATCACCATACATCTCATTCCAAGGGGATATGGAGTGATTATTACTGTATACATGTGCCTGAGGTCAACCGGTCAGTTGTACTTGAGCTTCTATGAAGGACACAGTGAAGTAAAATCATTGAGACAATCTTAATGTATTTAGCGCAATGCACATTTTGGCATGTGAGAATTCAGATGCAGCTGCATAGACATATCTTATATCTGCTGTCCGCACGTATGGAAATATGGACGTGTTGCCAAAACAAACAAAAATCACATTCACCCCCATTTACCTCACTCTGTCATCAGACAGGACTGCAGCTCAAGGGGAACGCTGGCTACTACAGTGTCTTGTCAAAAAAAAAAAACTGGCTGTTCTTGTCTTAATATTAAACATGACTGAACATCCAAAACGTGGCCTTATTGACATTTTTAGTCGGAAAAAAGCAGCAGCTGTTACATGACAGTCAGTCCTGTTGCCAAAATGAATAAATCTATTTTTAACTCAAGAGATTATATCTGAGGTGGTGGAAAACAATATTACTTGTCGTGATTGTCGCAGTTGTAGTTTTTGCAGTGGTAGTTGCAGAGTATTGCATTTCCATATGTAACATTTCAAGACTAACATGCTATGTAAGGGGAGACGCACAGAGAACGGCCACTTAAAACGGTTCCTGCTTTAAACAGCCATGACTGGAGGGTGGGGGGAATCAGTCAGTATGGGTTATTAGAGTGATATAAGGATCTTTCATATCCAGTTCCTCAGAAATCCCATATTGTAACAGTAATCTCAGCCTTGGCCCTTCTGATGAGAAACTTGTGGCTGATGATAGATGGGCTAAGATTTACATCCCGGCTGCTTTGTGTGTGTGTGTTTGGGCGGGGGGGCAGATAACAGGGAACCTTTTTCTATTAGTCCCATTAGGAGTGCCGCCCATTTATATGCTGGCAATTTATCGAAACGTTGAGCTTGGCCACAGCTAAGCCCTAACAGATCTCATGTTCGAACAATAACAGCTGAAGCAGAGCCAAGGTTTTGCTCTTTCAAATGGGTGGCCAGGCCTAATCTGCCTGTTGCTGTTTAACTTGGATGGAAGGAGGCCTTTCCTTCTAATCTTCTCAGTCTAAGCTTGTCATGGCAGATTTATTTATGGTACAGGTAATTAGGAAATATTACGGCATCTAAATGCGAATTACCTCCTGAACCCGTCCGACTCATGCCAACACGGTTGCGCACAGAGCTATTGTTGCTCCATGACAAGAACCAGCAAGGTCAGGAGGTGGGGCCTGAGCTGCCTGTGACGCCGCTCTGATTTTGGGGGTGCGATGGGTCATTTAATAACTGGAATTCATGCTCAGCACATGCCTGCACACGCTGCAGAAGGCAATGGGAAATTTATACTGGGTAAAAAACACATTTTTGAGGCCATGTACAAAAGGCAAAAAAATCCAAACCTTAGCCAACATTTTGCAAATTTTACAGGAATCATTCACATTAATAATTAATGTTATTGCAATTAAATTCAAAACTCTCTCCATGCTTTGCCATGCCACAAGTTACACAAAGCAACTTTCAGTTCCCGAGTAAACCAAACATGATGTTTTGAAGTTCTCTCTTGGGAAAATTCCTGCTGTTGCTGGCTGTTCTGTGCCAGTAATGGCAGTGTGGGCGGACTTGAAGGGCATTTTGAAACCCCAGTGTGTTTGTGTGTTGGAGCGAAAGCAAAAATCCCATTTTGGCGCAGAACAGGTATGTGATCGGGCATGTTGCTTGAAGCTTCAATGCAAGAGGCTTGTTAAAAAACTGGAGTCACCATGAGTCCCATTTTCACATTCCCAACCCATGCTGACTTCTCAGCACATACAGAGTGTCTTTGGTGGCCCTGAATCCCATCCCCTCAAACAAGTCCATCCCACAGGATCAATTTTGGTTGCTGGAGTGAGCACCAACATGTGAGCTGTCTATCACATTTTTTTCTTTCTTTTTTTTTTTTTGCAATTTAACAGAATGATTTGATAAGACCACCTCCCATCCTTTCTGTTCGACAACTTAACTCCTTCACAGGAAGAGTGGTAATCTAGCTTCATTTCCTTTACTTTGAGAGCAAACCAATCATTTTAAGCTCTGCCTTTATCATTAAAAATGTTCATGAGAACTCCTGCACATGATTAGTAATAGTTAATGGAGGATAAAGTAGTCACAAAAGAGTGATAAACTATGTGAATTACAGCGCATGCTTAAAATAATCAGGCCCAATAGTAAAATCCCATAGCTTATGGCAGAAGAGAGCCCTTTATAGGACATTAACATTAAAATGCAATATATCATTTTTCAGTGACAGAATACTTTCCAGTCATTTTGGCCATTTCCAATACCATTCTTTCTCTCATTTCATTTGTGTAAATGACACAATTTTGAGAACACTGTTTCTCCCACAGGTGAAAGAAGAAAATCTTAGACATTCCAAAAGCTAGATAAGACATTAATCACAAGATAATCTGTAGGGAGCGTTCGAGACCAGGTGGGGTGACTGCTCTCGCCCTTCGCTACATGCTCAGTCTAAACTAGTTTGGAAATTTGTCCCATCTGCATGGAAAGCTGACATTATTCAATATTTTGTTACTCAGTGCCTTATATGGTTAAATATCTGTTTAATCTTTTTTTTCTTCTTCCCATTTAACATATAGGTTTGCTCTAGCCAAGAATGATGTTTCCCAATAGCATCTGACTCACACACTTTGAAACCCACACACCCCCTCTTGTGGCCGTTTTGTGTAAAACAGGTTGACATGCAGGGTAGAATGGCACCTATATTTGAGGACAGTTCATGGTATCTCACTCCAGTGGGAAGGCTGCACTCTTGGTGTTATTCAACCTTTCACTCTTTTCCATCAGATTTAAATGCTGCCTTCAGTCAGTCATGCAGCAACTGCTACCCCATTAGGTTTCTCACAGACCTAAAATGTAAGGAGTGAATAACACACTCATATCGGATGCTGTGTGCCATTTACACATGAAGCAAACACACTGCTACCCTCCTATGGTTGGCCATACTGTTAAAATACCAGGAAAAGTTGTCATCTCTCAGCCACCTTTGCACTGTGTCACGTGACCAGAAAGAAGAGAGGCACTTCCTCCTTCACAGAAGAGGATTCCCCTTTTATGTTCCTATTTCACACTGAGTCAGTCAAGTCGGCCCCCCACCATCATCATCCAGCACCCCTCCACACAGTATTCACCAGCTCCAATGTGAGGAAGAAGTGAAGCATGCACACCAACTGAGGCATGATTTGTATCTTCTGACCATTTTAATGAAACCAAACAAGCCCCTCAAGTAAGAATAAAAAATGTATACACAAAAAAATCAGTAAAAAAAAAAAACAGTCAGTAACCACCTTTACAACTGTCAGTTATGTTCTGTCTCCCCCACCCTGCAAACATCTTGATTTTGAACAGGAACAGGGAAGATGAAGCAGACGTAACAAGTTGCCAGATTCATTCCTATACACACACACCCCCCCTACCACAGCTCCACTTTGGCATCAACCTTCTCACACTGATATTTGGTCGCAGCAGAAATGACACATACTAGAAATGCATAGATGACATATGCATGTAAAAGAATGCTGTTTGAATTTGTGACACTTAACTGAAGATCAGGTACTGTGGAGCCATGTGGAATACAACCACTGCCCTGGAAAAAGGCACAATCCTTTTTTTTTTTCTTCTTAAGATATTTCATATGGTCAGAACAAACATTACAATTATCTTATTAACTAAATCTGTACAATATGCAATGTTCTTAGTAGAGTACACAACTAAAAATAAAATGAATCATCTAAGCTCTCTTTATGTGCTCTGTCTAGCACTCTTTCTAAATATATTATATATTTATGATCACGTACAAAAAAGGAAGACAGTCTGAAGCTATAATAAAGTAACTTTCAGCTCTGTGTCATCCATGTCAATGATTCCGAGGGTGAATATGGACACTTCCACACTTTAACAGAACTAGGAAGAAAAGAAAAGAGAAAGCAAATAAGAAATCATCCACAGTCAATCAAAAAACACAACAGCATGTCCTCAAATTATGTTATGGTTCAGTTAACTACAGAATCTAGACAGCTAGTAAAGTTTATTTACTGTAGCTAAAATTAGCTAGCTAGCTGCAGGTATTCCAATACTGCACATGCGAGCTAACTAGTCCTTGAGCCGGCAATACTGTATTGATGTTTGGGAAGTGATGGCTACTTAGGTAAGGGAACATTTACAAGTGACTGTTTGGGGATTAGCTGGCTAGCTAGCTAATGTTAATCCAGTACCAAAACACACCAAGTTTTATTACTAGAGCAGCTAACCATTTAGCTATAGCCCTTTGTTCTAGTAGTAGTAGTTCCACAGCAAAATGTCATATCAAAATTTATTGTGGCTGAGTGGGCAACAGTGCACTATTATCATCATACCAGATAACTGTTCATTCTTAGGCCATGTCCACACGTACACAGATATTTTTGAAAACGGGGGTTTTCCCTCCTTCGTTCTCCAACAGGCGGCGATATAACCCTAACTGTAAAGCCATGTTGGCCAATCAGAAGCCTGAAAAAAAAGTTACTACGGCTTACACTCTGATGTCACAAGCCAAAAACTCCGTTTTCCCTGTATACATGTGAACACTGAAAACGGAGTTTCTGAAAATCTTCACTCTGGAAGGCGTTTTGCAAAAGATCCATTTTCAGTGACCTAAAACGCCGTTTGCGTGTGGACGAAAGGCCAAAACGCACAGAAAAAGCTACGTTTTTAAAAACACCCGTGTACGTGTGGACAGGGCCTTAGATGTTCCCTAAATTCACAGTAGTATATACTAGTTTTGGTAGATCTTAAGTACCTGTAGAACAACCAGGTATATAGCAGCACTGATAATCAACTAAAAATGTTACTAAGGGTTGAGTGGGTTCATTGAAGGAGTGCTAAAGCATCCATTTAAATCATTTTGAGACGTTAACCTGCTATTCCAAAAGACCTGGGTCTCCTGCAACATCTAAGAGTACACCGCCAACTGTCACCGTTGGTAAATGAGACATTACATAATCGTCTGCTGTGGCATTTGACTGGTGCGTGTTTGACTGACTCTAAACATGTTCTTTTCATCCTGTCCATGAATGACGGTCTGCCTACCTTCCACCTGTTCCCACATTCATTGCAAAGCACGAAGGTGGTCATGGGTTCATCAGCGCTGCGTGTCTGCACCTGTAAAACACACACAGCACTTGCAGTAGCAAGAATGCATGCTGCCGTTGGCTCCAGAATTCTGGGACAGAATAGTACCAGGGTGCAGTTTTCAAGCAGCAGGTTAGTTATGGAAAGTATATATGGGTGGTAGCTATTGTTCTCAGGACCAGAAGAGTGTACCTGGGTGTAGGTGCAGTTCTTCCCCTTGCATTTGCCACAGACGAACATATCTGTCTCTGTGCCTCCCACTTTGGAGAGTTGGTGCTCTCGGATGGACTCCTTGGTCAGGGCCTTCCTCATCTCCTTCAGCTCCGCACTGGCCATTTCCTGTGTGAAAACAGGTTTTGCACTCAGTACAACCAAAGTGTACACACTGTACCCTATGAAAATGAACATTTGACTGAAGTCAGTTGGAAGCGATTATTTTCCATCTCTTTTTACTGAGCCATTTAAAAATACAGTAGAATTAACTTGTGATGGCATAATATCTGATCAGATTGGCATTCAACACAGAGCAGCACACAGGGCATTGCCACATGATGTTGCAGCAGAGTTTCTTTGACTGGAACATTTGTAATTGCAATACAGCAGCCATTGGCTCGCAATGCATTAAACCATTCCTCTAGACAGATAAAACTGGCATAATAATTCTACATAAACATTTGAACTATCAGGTTTTCTGCTTGCTCAAACACTGACAAAAACACATTTAGCACAGATGTAACAGAATTAGACACGACAGACACAAAGACAGCAGAATGACAAGCATGCATACCCAAACACACCAGACACAGAGGCACTCGAGACACCGCTGGCACACAAAAAGGCACTGAGAATTACAGCAGGTCCCTCCCGCAGCCGGTGCATTGTGGAAGAGAGGATCCTCACCTCTGCAGTCATGGTCGCAATTCGCTCAGGAGAGAGGTTCCCACACAGGACGTTGCGCCGTAGATCCGGGTTTTTCTGGTCCTTCAGGTTGGAGATGCGGCTCCTCAGACGACTCTTGTACTTCATGTCTGTGGACTTGAACTCCTGGAAAATGCGTGGATCAGGGATGCCAGTCAAGGAGAACAGTGATGCTGGGGACAGACACACAGCAAGGAAAACATACAAATGTGCCTATAATACTTAAACGCTACTGCATATGCTCCAGGGACAATAATGGTATCATCGGTTTTTATGTCAATGGAGCTAGAGCACAGTATCCTGAACTCTGTGTACAGGTGATATCTCAGTCAATTCTGAAGTCAAATTCCCTCTTAAACAATGAATGGTAAAATGTAATGTCATGGTGCCAATACCACTGGAAAAGGGCCATCATCAATAACCAGTTTCCAATCCACACTGAGCTGGTAAAATCTGTCACCATTTCCATTCATAGTGGGAATAAAAGTGTGTAACTGAACTGTGGAACAGGAGGTGACACTTCTCGGGCATATGCAGAACAATACTTGTAGGCGGCTACCATCAGTGAGGACAAGAGAACAGACGACTTAGAGGAAAACTAGCCAAAGGATATAATCTTCAATCTGTGCTGCCAAGTGCTCACAATTTGCTCCAATTGCTTTGTAATCATCTGAAAAAAAAAGAAAACACGAAACCAAAATGAGGTTTAGCATGACAAACTTTTTGTATCAGATCTGTGTAAACGCACAGCGCACTGCCAAGGATAAACTGGACCAAGCCCTCAAAAAACATCACTTCTGAGAACAGCTCCTGCGGCCACTTTCGAAATTTTGAGTGAGCATTGCAGGCGTCGCTTGAGACCGCACTATCGGGATGTCCCTTTCCAGCCAATCGCAGAGGAGGAATGTCTGAGGCACTGGATTCTAGAAAGGCCCGCTTGCGGTCAGCCGAGGCCGGTTCAATTCCAGGCCAAAGCCCTGGGCAGCTGGTCAGTTCTGCCTCCCCTGGGCCGTCCGTCAAATCATGCCAGAGGAGTTGGAGCACTCCCTTCAGCTCCACAGAATAGCCACCGTGTGCTGCAGTATTCTTCAAGGAATAATCTGAGGCTTAGGCACACGATTCCAAATGTTCCGCAGTTGCATCAACAAACTTTCTGCGTGGACTCCAGTGTGCAGATAACTGTGATGTCATAAGAGCATATGAGGATGCACTGACCATTCAACCCTTTCCCTCAGCCTTGGAACTCAGCAGTGGGTATAAACCTGAATGCTTACCGTCTGTTTGCAGGGCCGCCACCAGGAGCTCTCTGCACTTGGTGCGAACACTGTCGGTGGTGACGGGGGCCGGGGGGAACGAGGTGAACTTCAGGGTGGTCGGAGTGGTCGGGGTGGTGGGAGTCTTCGGTGTTTCCTGCTTTTTGCCTGAACTAAAATTAAGAAACGCACACAGATAGGTGGACGCACACTGAAAGCACACAATGGCTTTTATTTGCTAAGAAGATGCTTATGCCCACCGTCTACACAGCATAGATGATACTTACCAGCAACATAGGCTGGCTACTGAACTAGGCTGATTGTCTAAATTAGCCATTTAGATAAATATTCAAAACTGATGTTGTGCAAGAAGTGCTTCTAAAATATCCAACTAGCTAACAACAGTGACTGGCAGAGGGCACATCTGATAGTTTTGAGAGGTCTGTATCACTGTATCAAAGCATTAATCCCCTGAACTACTGGAGCATGGTGTACCCTGCATCATTGAAAACTCTGATGTCATGGCATTTTCTTCCATACCAAACCTGCACCAATGAGGAGTGAAATGCAGAATGCTAGCACGTAGATGCGTCAACCCAGGAAGCTACTGCATACAGTCATCACTACAGCCACACCCTGAAGCAGAGACTTTTTGCAAAGCCACATGGATGGATCTCATTCCATCCAAACTGTAGGCTGAATATCAAGTGTGCTTGCCTCTGCCAGAGTGTTTTAATTCAACTGCTCCCTCTAGCTGACACACGTGCTACTTTTCACCACATGAGAAGTGTGAGCGGACGCTCAGTCTCCTGCTTTAATTAGTTACCATTCCTTTCGTGAAATTACCTCCAGGCATTGCTGTGCTCATGTTGATTACTTTTCGCATTTGAGGAGAACTGAGAATTGAAGTTTCAAGCTTCTTTTTTTGATGGATTTTTTCTTTGATACCTTAAACTTCTATAAGGATATTTAGCATCCACAGATCGTTCAGATTGCTGGCCTTTTCACAGACAGGAAATTGCTTGCCGGTACAGATCTCAACATTTACAGGTAAAATGTGTTAACAGTACTTCACAATACTATTCCACTTAAATAAGTACACTGCAAACAATCAAAACAACTGCCTTTGAGGCTGCATGTTTGATTTAAAATAACATGAATTTTTAAAACACTATGGTATATTAGATATATAGTCAAACATATTTATATAATAACTGATGTTATCTGATACTGATATGTTCAGTATAATGCTGTACTTCATTTACACTGCGGCAGTTTGTTGACATTTTAGTTTTATTTCCTTTTCCTCACTCCAGCACTCCAATGTATTTTTACTGTACAATTCTGTTCTACAAATACTCAAAATCCCCATACCTAATTTGAACAATTTCAGCAGTAATGGAGAATTTCAGGTTAAATATCTCGCTTGAGGGTACAACCGCCAGACCACAACCAAGAACCCATAAGCCTGACAAAGTCCAATGCCCTTAAACTGTCTTTCTACTTTCTGCAGAGATCCATTTGCTTAATTCAAACAGCTCTGCATATTTTTATGTATAACTGTTCACTTTACAAGACACATACACACATATGTATTCGTGAAATTTAATTTAATTCAACACAGCACCAGCAGCAGTCTTTTTAGTGGCTCTGGATTAGAGTGCCTGTTAAATGACAGACTGTAAATGTAGAATTTGTGGTGGTTTAGCAGGAACCAGCAGGGATTGTAACCCAGAGGCTGCCAGTTCAATTCCCCAGTGCGGTACTGCAGTTATATCCTTGGGTGAGGTAACTAGCCCAAATTGCCTCAGTAAAAATGTGAAGTACCTAAAATGTAAATAAGAGTGTCTGGTAAGCAGAAGAAAATACAATGCCGTGGAGTATAACTCATGATCAATGCACACACTGCACTTGCTAAGAGCCATGTGCAGCCGCTGAACACCCACCTCAAATCGCTGGATCCCGGGCTGTCCCTAGAAGATGACGTGAGAGGGGAGCAGTCTTTTTTCTTCTCCCCCATTTTGCTGTCAGAACCGTCTGCAGCCCAGCAGAAAGGACAAGTTTAAAATTCCAGCTCACTTGAAAACTCCACCTCTGCAAACCTCAGCGCACCAACATATTTCCGCTGAACCTGCGGCCAAGTCAATTTTCCCTCCCTGCTGGTTCTGCTCCCGCCTGGGGCACACTATCTGGCTGTGAGTTGAGGTCACTGGATTTTATGTTTGCATCTGATTGGTCTGATAAGAAATAACACAGAACAAATGGGGTGGGGTATAATGGCAATATGACTTTATGTTCCCTCAGTCACCCTATTCACTCGCTTGTATTATGTACATCCAATAAAATAGATTTTCCCCAAAATCCTTCACTCACAAGCAAGGTCCTTCAGAGTAAGATAAACTTTTTGTTATTCCATCTGAATTAATCTGAAAACATAACCTCTGAATGCTATCTGATGTCTGATTATACTCTGCAATGAACCTAAAAGCTGAGTTCATTGGTTTTAACTCTGTCCAACTCCATCTCTGGAATTCAACTTTATGACTGTCAAAATTTCCAGAGTATAGAGAAGACTCTATAAGAGCATTCTTAAGACACATGTAGGTTATTGTCACTATACGTAGGACTGTGGTCATGGGTAATTAACATGCATTCTCTGGACATTTTGACAGTCAAAAAGGTGAAGTCCAGAGCTGGACGATCCAGAATGTAAACCATTAGCAATGTTGCTTAAACAGAAATGCATTTCACACCAAATCTTATGCATATGGCTGAAATCAACAGCGAAGCAGGCCACGCTTTTATGTTCTTACTTAGCAGTTTCTTCCATGATTTGATGAGTGACTTGGCCAAGTTCTGCACATCCTCCTCCGTGCTCTGCTTCCTCACTGCATTGACTGACATGCCGATCCTGGTGGACTGTGCAACACAACATTTTACAAAGACCCTCAGTATGCGGCTCAACAATCGCGGCTGAAATTTACACCTGAAATTCACCTGCAGCGTCTCCAAAGACATCTTGATGTTTTTCAGCTCCTTCAGCAAATCAATTGCGCCATCCTGAAAGAAAGTATGAAATTGTGCCATGGAGGAAAAAATGTGATGTACACACGCCAGCACCCACCTACAACTCTGTTGAACATATCTAGACAAATTCACAAACATAAGTATCATATCTTAATATCCAAATTTAGATTGACACAATTTTCAGTTATCATGTTCTAAGAAAGTCTTACACGGTGAGACATAGTATAACATTTTCCCACATGCATTTCCACAGGTATTTGTTTATTCTTGCATCTTAGACTTAGGACAGCTGTCTCAGCTGTTGTAGGTCTTATCACTATTAATTAATTACCTTTTGAGTGTTTCTTACTAAATTTGGCAGCAAAAATGCACAAAATCAATCCAAAAATAACCTTTATCTATAACATTGCATTGCACAAGCATGCCTGTGGGTACACATAAAGCAGAGAGCATAACAGTGGGGAAATCAGAACTTGAAAAAGAGTTGACTTTTAAAAGGCCAAGATTTGTGTATGAATGAATGCTGAACACACCGATCATCGGCCGTTGGAAGTGTAAGAGTGTGTGTAAGTGTGTAGTGTGGGCGTAATATAACAACGAGAAGCCGCTGAGGTAATCGCACACGCCTGCAACTGACTGATAGCGTCTAGGCCGTCTCATTTCTTCATACAAACCTACCTGGTGTAATGCAAACAATCGGCCTACCCAGTTATATGTCATTTCCGCCCATTCCCTATTCCCACGGTTCTAAAATATTTAGCTTATTCGACAGTTTTAATTACTAATATCTGCAATGATTTTCACTGATTTTAGTACTTTCAGGCAGCGGCTCTGGTGAATCGCTTCGAAATACCTGAACCGAGATTATTTTAAAATGATTAAACTGTTCTGTACAAACACATGAGAAAAATCTCTCGCATCCTTTCAGCGTGGCTCAAGACTGACAAGCTCGACCATTCTGGACCAGGACCAGCTGCCAACTCATCAGCTGAGTTACTGTTAAAACATGCGAGCCAAGGCAGATGAAACATGTTATACATTTAGCAAAACGGACAGTTTGTGAATTTGCGATTACATTACATGCATGATCGGTAACAGTTTTTGCATCAAAATAATCGGCGTTGTCGGCGTTTTCGTAAATTGACTTGTCTGGTAAATAGCTTTCGTTTCGTTCCCAATGAAAACGAAACCGTCTGTTGTATTCGGTTAAGCGTTAACATGTTACCGCCTGGCTCGTTAAATTTTTAATTAGTAGGTCCAAAACAGTTATCTCTAATTGGGTCAAGGTTCTATCCTGCCCTGTTTTTTAGCCTACTCCCCAAGGTGTGGCTGGCAGACGATGCTGCAGATGGCTAGTTGTCCACATGCAACCAGGCAGCATGTAAACATACTGAATATGGGTGTCAGTGTGACAAAATTAAACATCTACTCTTAATTAGCAATGTTCTCATCACTGGCTCTGGATCTGGTACAAGTCTTCTCGATGGTAACCTCGTTCGCCCAGGTGTAGATCAGTCAAGTAAGGTGTGTTTTTAAAATTAAGCTAAGAGCGATCTTTAACCCAGCAGTGGGCGGTTGTCAAACTGTCATGAATTGCAACAGTTCCTAACTTCAATTAATTTCATACGAGTCATTACAAATGGGAGCGCACCGATTTCCAGTATTTTCTTAGTAGCGAGCGAACTACCAAACTAAACAGCCTACTTAGCCGTATGTAAAGCCAACCAGGTGATGAAACCAGAAGCTGAAAACCTTTAACTAGAGAGCTTTCCAGAAATGTCTACCTAAACAAATGTACCACGGGCAACAGTCCTCGTACCTGATTTCGGATGCTAGCAGCGTTTGGCGTTCTAGCCAGACACCTAGATCACGTTACTCACCGTATTTTTCTTGTTAACCATCTTGTCGAGCTTTTTAGCAATGCGCTCGACCTCTTGATCTTTCACCATTTTCACTGATTATCCTTTGTATCCACTCCCATACGTTACAAAAACCTCCATTTATCTCCAAAATGTGCACCACCGCTTATTCTTTAGCCCTCTCTCTCCCGCTGCGTGAACTAGGTGCACTGCCGCAGTACGGCGCTCGTCTGCCAGGACGCGACTTTCCAGAGAAGTGTGAGCGTAAACGTTTGGGACTTGTAGTTTCTGGTACAACGCAAATACTCCTTCTGGAGTTTTCCCATGTTAAGCAGGAAAATGTAGACCACATGATGTAATGACATTAAGTGTAGAAAATATTGAGAATTTCCTTTAACAACCGACCAAATGAATAACGCCCACGAAAAATGTATGTTATCGAACATTCTCAGCTAGAGTTTTGAGCTTACATCTGTTCAAATCTATCTTTCACTTGCTTGAACGAGTAACGCCAACTCTGGACTGTCTTATTTTGCATTTTTGCAACATTACACTGTGCTGTTGAAATGAGAATACTACACTACATAATGACTTCATTACGGAAATAATGCAATTGTTGTGATGTAATTATAACGCTAAATAATAGCCAACGTCACATGTGTAGTTTTCATGGATATATAGTGTTACACCTCGGTGTGTCCTTGTGTTACATTACTTTTTGCCATCATTTATTTTCCTATCAATGCCACCACTACAGCGAGAATGTTGAACCAGAGGTCTGAATCAGTTGGTGATTAAACAATGGAATGCATTCCAAAGCCATATGTTATCATTTAAAACTTCTAACCAAGTTTAGATTGTTCTAAGAACAGATGTGATACCACTAACATTGCTGTCATTATTGTTAGATAATGATTGTTGTCATGTCATTAACATGATTTTTATAGAGTCCCTTTAGCAAAGGCCTGTCTCTTCATACAAGGCCTTTACCTTCTTATATCCCTGAAGGATATACAAACTATTAAATTAAATTATAACATTAAATTATATTAAATATTAACTTAATTATTACAGCACACTGTTACACACCCACACTGATACACATACAAGCAGTCAACACATACAGGCACATACTTTTATGTACACAGAAAGTTGGACACAGACAGCTGCCTAGTGGAGACAGTGGAGAGTTCCTTATTTCTGCAGTACAAACCTGAGTGTCGGAATCCACCTTGTGCTACAGCGAAGCGCCCTCAGCTCCTGTGCCTGCACACAACCCACAGAGTGAATCAGTGGCACAGTGTGTGGGTCAGGCTATGTCGGAGCCTGGCAGTACTCAGCATTCTTTTGTATTGCAGGAGAAGGATTTCGAGCAGCAGAATTCTGTTTTCATGTGGCAAGACCGAGGGCTTGGATATCTCCCTGCCAAAGCACCAGAGCGGATTTTGAATTCTCATTGTTTCCATCACAAGAAGGTGACTTTTGTAGTAATGTTTTACAGATTCTTCAAAGGCGCTTGAGTGCTGTTTTTGAAAACAGAGAAGCACAAAATTAGTCATGCCATGATATTTAAATGTTTAGACCCAAATGATTTAAACTTCTAGCCTGATTGCACAAATGCCAATTATCTCTGAGAGAGCGAAACTGAATTAGATTCTATGCTTGAGACAGGTTGTGTGTTTGTGTGAACGTGTGAGATTGAATGTACGTGTGAGCACAAGTGTGTATCATATGACATTGTGTGCCTGTGAGAGATGGATAAAGAGACAGAGGGGATCACTTTGATTACCCTCCAAGCTTGGAACCCAAAATATTGTTGGTGTCCCTGCTCCTGTATCTCAGATTGCTGTCACCACTGGGAATGAGAAGCTTGATGTTGAAGTCCAGCCCTTCAGACTGGGTCGTTAAGGAATGGGGGTTTGAGGCAACCAGTAAAATACCCTTCCATTCAACAAATTCAAAAGATCAAATTACTGGGATCATAACATTTAAGCTGGAACCAAGACACAGAGGAGTACATTTTTATTCAAGTTGAGTAGCTCAAATGGCCCTGCTTTTACATCCTTTCAGTCATTCAATATGAAGTCAGTTTGGACATAGAGTTGTGGATTATTCATTTTGAGATTGTGGGGCTGGCTCCTATGGATGAAATGTTATTTCTACATTTTAATTCATCCTGCAGCAGACCTCTGTGGCCCCAAGCTAGCTGACCCCCCCTCCCCCCAAAACCCTCCAGATCCCCTCTTGGAACTATTGTAACTTCTCCAGCTGGGCTCCTGGTGGATCTGGGATCTGATGATCTTTGTGGTCCAGAATATGTTGCACAGTCTTGATGTTTTTGTTGTGCAGCGTTGAGCCGTTCTTTATATAACCCATGGCATTTAAAACAAACTCTTATCCAGGCTTCAGCATTTCAGAAATATTGTTTTCATAAATTATTTTCAGTTGTATGCATCCCCCATCCCCTCAGAAGAGTGGAGATGTTTTTGTTCTTTTTATCTGATTTTCTTTGTATGTTTTAAGGCACTGTAAGATTTCATCACAGAATTGTTATGCTACTGACATACAGCACTGGGTATGTGGATGGAAGGCATGTTGTTCAAATGTCAGGAATCGTTTATGGGGTGATGTGCCTACACAACAAGACAGGTTTGAAAGGTGCCACTAAAACACATCTGCCTGTGGATGTTCCAGCACATTCTGTCAGAACACTGAGACATAGGCCTGAACCATACTGGTGCTGGACTCTAAAGGATAGAGTGAAAAGAATATATATTCTCTATCCAAAACAAAATAGATTTAATCACAACTGAAGATGTAAAATAAATATATATGTTTCACTTAATAGATATGTTCAGGCAAAGGATGGTGTAATTGAAAGTACATGAAGAGTTGACACATGGAGGATATAGACCATTTCAAACACTGTTCTATTTGTTATGGTCCTTATTCAGCTCAACAGCTATGGACACAGTGTGTATTTCATAAATATGTGTTTATTTTGCACATATGTATGTACACGTTCACATACAGTATCCTTGAATAGTCTGGGCCGAAATCAATGAAGTACCAGCAAAGTATTCCTTTGTTTTTAATTTAATTTTTAATCCCTGAAACCGTTTGGGGAAATATCATATCATACACATTCAATATAATGTCCATGGACAGTTTTAGACATGAACATGATTATAAGTTACAAAGGGTCTTTGTAAGCGCATTCACTGGAACTCTTACAAAATTGTTATTAATTTGTACTCAACAGAGAACTAAAGAGAGGCTCACTTCTGCGTGTGACCACTAGAGGTCATTATGTTACTGATTTACACTTTTCGAAATCCCCTTACCCATTACTCTCAAATTGCAAAAAGAAAAGCTAGTTGCGATTACCTCACGCCTCTGTTTTTAGGTCACGCAGTGGAATTCATGTTGGTTTGTTTTCACCGGATGAATACAACAAAGAATTGCAGTGGTCAAAATATACAGTGCTCAGTCTTTTGTGGTGAGGAACGGGTGTAAAGTTGAGGGGTCAAGAGTGCTTTCCATGATGCTGGACGACGTTTCTGTGATTACCAGTAGCTACAATCTATCAGACCAAGTTCAAAGAACATACGTTGAAAATTAAAACGGATAACAAAAGGATGTTGCGACGTCGTGGATCGAATCCGTTGGGGAATGAAAACTTGAACACCGATCTGCCAAGACAGATTGTCACTACCAAATGGAAAGACATATGAGTTTTCTCCAGCTGCCAGTTGTGGAAAAGAGATGTTTCCCGAAATGCATAAACAGGTCCTGCGTCAAAATCTACTTTAAATTGCATATAAAATATTGAACATATAAAATGTTGCTTGCAGCCTATTCTCAGCGTTTGTTCAGAGACAGCCGTCTTACCCCCAAAACAGCTATCTACAGTAGGTAGAATTCACGCATCCACACAACGGACAACGGGATCTTGAGTCAAAAATTTTACTCAAAGCGAATAAAAATCCGAGGAAGTTAGAAAATAGTAGCTAATCCTTGAGGAGTGTCGTAACGTTGTTTGCTTCTCACTTCAACTGTTTTTGTGTGCTTTTTTTGGAATATACCGTTGTCACTAATGAAACTATTTAGTGTACCTTTGGGTAACTGTAAATATTGCTGTTGCCAAAAGTCTGTGTATAAATTCTTTAACTCTCACTATAAAAAGTTAAAATTTAGATATAACTAGAAAGCAAAGGGGTTTTCAGAAAATCCCTGCCTAGGATGGTAGGTAGTAGCTAGTAGGTATAAGCATTACTCAAGAGACAAGTCTGTTTTGTGGCCGCGGTACCAGGCCTGTCGTGACGTATGCTGTATTCAGCGCGTTCCATCCATGTTAGTCAATGGCAATTTTTTTAGATTTTAAATCCTAAATATCTCGAAAATATTTTAGGAACTGACACAGACAGCAGAAGCAATGCAATCCTAGACTGGCTGAAGGCATTGGCCAAGTTTTGCGAGTGTAAAAGTAATATTAAGGCAACTTAATAGCATTTGTATAATCGTTTTTGGCCCAAGCCAGTGATGGTATACACTACAGCAGCAGCGCATTGTAGACAGTGGAAGTGGCTTTGGTAGTAGTACTATTGAGAAAGGGCAGTGGGATTAGCAGCAGCTCTGACACGGTGGTGGCAATAGTCAAGATGTAACTAGCGGCACTTGGTGTCAGTAGCACTACAGTTGGAGCAGTAATAATAGTAATATCAGTGGTTGTAAAGATGAAGGAATAGAACTTGCAGTGGTGGTAAGCCTGAAGTAGTATCTGTGGAGTGGTAAACTTAGTAGCAGTGATGGTAGTGTAGACCAATGAAAACTCACTTGACAGGCCTCGAGGGGGTCCGCTCACATGGGCTGTGTGTTTGGGTGGTGTGCAACGCAAGGAAACCCCACCTCAGTAGGAGCCAACCTGCTTTACAGGGGAAACACCCTCGGCTCCCGTTCCCTTTTCACTCAGATACACAAATACATTTCCCATTGTGCCTGAAGTCTTTTCTGACATTTTGAAGGGCTGCTTGGACCTATGCCTGTGTGAGTTTCTGATACTTCTACATAATATTCATACACTGGATCCTATGATACTGCCTAGTTGTGTAGGTCACATACAATGTCCCATAAGTTCCTTTAACCATAGGTGTTAACATGAATATGAACATAAGTGGAATCCATGTTACTTTCATTTTTTTACCTTGTTTTCCTCTGTTAAAAAAGACACTATTGCAGGTTTAATTGTCTTCATAGAGAATACCAGGTTGGATAATTCATATTTTGAAACATGGGTTTATGACATTGCAGATGGAGCCTTGACCAGCTTCTAGTAATTAATGTGTTGTTTCATATCTTTGTTTGGAGACTTGCCCTTTAATGCATTCTCTGAAGTGCTGAATTTCAACTCACAACACCCATGGGTAAAGATAATTCAGTTGTGCAATTTTATTGATGGCAAAGCCATGGTTATCAGTTCCTGACACATGTTGCTGGTGGCAATAATTTTATTTATTTATTGTGGAACATTCTAATTCCAGTAAATTCATGATGTGTTCCAAGTGTAAGACTTTCTAAATTCTGAACCTCCAGAAATATGAGAAACTTGTAAGTACTTTTTAAGCAATTTCAGAGTTGACAATTATAATGATCAACATAAGCTTCACAAAAACGTATACTTTGACTTATGCATTCCATAAGATAACATCAGAATATGTGGTAAATCACATGTCTATTACTGACTCAGCTGCAGACCAAATGCTAAATTCTCTTAGATTGTATCCATGTTGGGTCCATATCATGTATGCTTTAACGGTTCAGTTTGTGGAACGTCCACATTGCCATGGAAGCTCCAGTTTTGTCAGATGCAGGGCAGGTACTGTGATGAGAAGTCTGCTTTGTGTTAGCCAGCACTGAAAAATACCACAGCTGCAATGCTCCTTCGAGAAGGTTGCACCTCTCATGTTCAACAGAATGTAGATGAAAATTAGGTGCAAAATTTCTTCAAGAGACTTGCCCATTGCTGGAATCCAGCCCATTGGATTGGCAGAAAGTCAATCAAGAACATTTCCCAAGGCTTTAAAGTTAGCAACATGGAATATTCATATTTTCTGAACATCTGCTGCTTGTGAAATAGACTTTCCCCACAGGTAGTCTCATAGGTAACCTGCCACACCTGATTGACAATTGTGCATGTCAGTTTGTCAGCTCTTATGAATTAAAAGTAGAAGCTGGATGCAGAAGGTTAAAGCTTGGTTTGTTGGCTGAAAAGCAGAAGGTTTATCTAGTTTTATTTGTTCACTTACAGCTGCACTGACTAAAATGGAACTTTTTACATCAGCATTTAATGGATGGAACAGCCTCACATGGAAGCAGTTTTATTATTGTCCGAGTAACAGCATTTCAGTACTTTTCTGTGAAAGTAACAGTAAGCAGGGTATTTCTTGGGAGAATTCTGGCATTATTCAGTCAGTGTATTTATCGCATTTAATGCGTTAGGAAATTTCTCAAAGGATCAGTTATTATGTTCTCAGCTTTGAGATCAGGTTTGATGTGAAGCTCTATACGAAGGATCTTCAGTGATGTTTCTTAAAGTGTATGTCCAGAGTACTTCCCTATGGAGAAGTAGCTTTTCCTTTTCCCAGAAACTCTTTGGAGTATTCAGTATCCCAATACCCAGTGCAATCACTACAGAACTAGACGAAAGCTTGTCAAAATGCATCCCTCTGTTTTTCATTTGTTTATGCATCATTTATTGAAACAGTTATAGACATTAAATTGATTTTTTGGGAGGTGTGCTCACGGCATTGAACTCTCAGAAAGAGCATAAAGAATATCTTCATGTTCAAGACCGTCACGTTTCATCACAGGCAGAATTTTTGCCGAGATCAGCGCTACAGTGCAATGTAAGGACGACAACATGTGCATGTTTGCTTTGATGTTTTTGCAATAACTGCTTTTACTGTTTGTTCTGTTTTTATGTTAAATGAGTATTTGTGTGAGAGTTTCAGCAGGCTTAGTCTCTCACAGAGAACAGACTCTTCGCTGCTGGGAGTCTTAAACTTAACCTTAATTGTTCAACTTTGTTGGCTGCAGAGCGCTGTAATTTTGTGAAGTGGGCACTGACTAATCCGAACATGGAAGTAGCCAAACATTATACAATGCAAATACAGATTATGGAAGTGTACAAGGTATGGATGTTAAGGGGGAGTGTTCAAATAATTTACCCCATCCCCTTTTGTATGGCCCAAACCACGGTATAAAAGCCCATTTTTCTGTGAAAATGATGGCTCCCTGCAGAGAGGCCTGAATTCATGCACACTTTTGGGAAGGAAGGAAAATAAATAATCTGTATGTAATTTTGCATTCCTGTGGAAACAGATGAAATTGCTCATGTCACCACCACAGGCATTGTCCAAAGTACAAATGTGCATGAACTGCCAACATGCACCCATGAAGGTTTCTCTGCCAGGGCTGAGGCCACATCATACAAATATTAGACCACAAGAATACACTGATTACGCTTTATCATGATTAAAATGCTTTCTAAAAAGCATTATATAAATGAATTAAACAGAAGTGAGGAACAATCTGGATTCTTAATCACACTAGTAAATATCCATTTACAGGTGTGAGAGCATGAGAGCTGTGTCCAAAACTGCAGGAAGGAAACCTCCGTAAATGCACATCACCTGTTTGTGTGCAGCGGGTGGTTTCTTTTTGTGTTTATTCAGTCTGTGTCCTTGGGTGTGGACAAAGGCAGATTTTTTTTCCAGTCTTTCTGGAGAGCTCTGCTCCGAACAGCTTTACAGCTTGCATTTGTCATTGTCACAAGTATTATGTTTCAGGTGACTATGTGTTTTTCTTTCGTGGACTGCAAGAGAACTCGTACTCCTCAGCTCTTGTCATTTTTGAACTCAGAAAAAGTCCACAGCGCTCCGCCATACTGCATGTGCATGTAAGCGTGTTGGTATGTGTTTATTATGGGTCAGAAATTCTGCCGCAACAAGGGTTTCTGTGATCCGACAAAGCCCCGCCGCAGCCAGCCTTCGTCAACATGACTGCACGTGTGATCCGAGGCCACGTTCGGGCGGCGTATCTGTCAGCTCTTCTTCCACGGGGACAGGCACGTCATGGTATCTCTGTTTTTCGTACGAGCCAGCGGAGTGTTGGCTCCGAGCAGCACTGCACATGGTTGGCGTGTTTCATTGTATTTATTAGATTTGCTCTTTTGTCTCTTCTGAAAGCCCAGTTATGAAAATGTGTGCAGAGAGAGCATGCCTGACAGATATAGCTTCGGCAAGCAATGAATAAGAGGGGACTGAAAAACGTCCAAGATTATTTCAAAACAATGAAGCATTATCTTGCCTCTGTCAAGGGTCTTCTCTGTCTGACGAAAGTACATGTTCTAAATCTCAAACACATGTACACAGGCACATAAAACAGTATCTTGGACACATGAGAACAGTCCGGAGAAAGGGATGATTTGTTGTTGTGTATGTTCTTTGCACGACCACAAAGTTTTGTA
The DNA here is from genome assembly GCA_019176425.1 of Megalops atlanticus. Taxonomy (NCBI): domain Eukaryota; kingdom Metazoa; phylum Chordata; class Actinopteri; order Elopiformes; family Megalopidae; genus Megalops; species Megalops atlanticus. Next base: position 20,783,357 of record CM032882.1, read on the forward strand.
CCTGTTTTAAGCCTATTAAGTTTTAAACTGGAAACCCGTTAAATACAATTTTGGTGTATTTTTTTTCTTGGTTGGAAATTGATGTTTTTTTTTCTGGTGACTAAGTAAATATGCCGTTGGATTCTGTCAGTAGTGAAGCATTGTACTCTAAGTGGGAAGCTTACCTATGAGTGTAATGGAACAAACTGCATGCATTACACTTGGTCAGAGGGCATGTTTGTAGTAATGATACAGTATTGGACTGTCGTGAAACTGAAAGCTGGTAAAGCTGCAGTACTGCCAAGTATGATCACTTCTAACAAGTTTTAAAATGTTTTTTAGTCCACGCATTTTGCACTGGACCCATGTGAAATGTGCTGTGTCAGAGCTCACTGGCCCGTGGTCAGCAGGACAAAAGGGTCAGGTCTCGCATGAAGCGCGGCGCAGTCCGAAACAAAGGCCATTCTTGCGCCGTGACCGATGGCGTTATTTTTGTGTTTATCACTTATCGGCCCCCCAAGCGCAGGCATGACATCACCATCCTGTCCCTGAAATCGAGATTTGACTGTCACACAAGGGGCGAGAGCGGTTTCGCCTCCCCAGCGACGGGAAGTACAGTGATGCAGTGCGCATTGTAACATAACAGCACAGCACACCATCCCCCAACAGCCGCCCCAGCCCCCCCAGCACACACACACACACACACACACACACACACACACACACACACACACACACACACACACACTCCCAGCACTGCCCCCCCAGCACATCCTTGGCTGGCTCTGCTGGGGTATTATAGCACTTCCCCTTGGCCAGCGACAGCAGGGCTGTGGAAGGTGGCCCGGTAGAGACCCGCTGTGGGAAGGCATGGGCCGCTGAACTCTCACACAGTGTTCTTCCCATTCCACACTTCCTACATCGCCTGCTCAACGCCAGATAGATGTGTTTTTTTTTTCTTTCACCAAACAAAAAAGAGAGGTAGCGTTCCAGAGGGGATTCGCAGAAGAATAGGAGAACAGGGCAAAAAACACAACGTCTGCGCGTTTCCTGCATCCAGCGTCCCTGGAGCTGGCTCTGGGGTGACATTAATGTCTGTTAGCTGCCACAGTCTCTGCCTTTACTTTAAGGTTGCTTTCTCTGGCTCAGTTAAGAGTCACTGTTTTATTATGGTGCGCCAGCGGACGCCTGCATCCAGGGAACCCCCTGCCCCCCCATGCATAAAATCATGATGATGCCATAAAGACACCCAGCATATGAAGATACATTTTAACACATTGACAACATATTAGACATGTTAAAATGGGAATATGGTATATATGAAAGAAATTGAATTCCATTAAGATTTAGAAAATGCTGATGAACAAAATTTGTGAGGGGACAAAATATAAGCATTATTAACAGGAAAATCATGGCTCATAAAAAGCTAGACAAACTAAATTTAAAGGTATTGAGGCATGAATGGTAGATAAATTAGACAGAGGTTGTATCCTTCATTACCTTCAAAGCCTATGAAAATATCCCTCAAGTGATATGCTTTGATCCTATGAGTAGTGATTACAAACCAAAGAAGTGTGTGTGTGTGTGTGTGTGTGTGTGTGTGTGTGTGTGTGTGTGCATGCACAGGGGGTAGGCAAAATAATGAAATGAAATGAAAATGAAAAGTGAAAAAGGGCTCGTATTTTGCTTACACATGTGTTTCATATTAATGTCAATATTAATTACCAATGTGTTTCTGCTATAAAAGACATTTTAGAATTCAATAATTTAATGTATGATCTAACTAGGGATCTAGGGATCTAACAGAGCACGAAAAAGGTCAAATATTTGGTGCCAGAACTGCAGGTGTATCAGTCACAGAAATGGAAACATTATTTAATTTATCTAGGGGAACAGTGTCTAAAATCTTGACACCATACATCAAACACAGAAAAACTGCATAAGTAAAGAGGAAAGAATACCAAAAAATACAGCCTCAAATACTAGCATAGAACTGAATCTACACCCTTGTGACTGTGTCTGAACATAAACTGCATGTCATGAGTTTCATAAAGCTTACATTTATGTGAGGCTGCCATTTGTAAAACCAAGACCAATGCACAATGTTGACATTGACATTAACATCAGCACAAAACCAAGTGTAATGAGCACAGAAGATTTCAGAGCAGTGAAGAAAGTGATGTGGTCTGATGACTCTTCTTTTACTCTTTTGCTACATCTGGATGGGTTTATGTATGGAAAAGCCAAAGGAAGCCTTCAGCCCACATTGCCTGTCCCCACTTGTTAAACATGGTGGTGGATCTGTTATGGTATGAGCAGCCATCTTGTGGGAGTCATTGGGTCCAATTATTACTCTGCATGGTAGAACTGCAGCCAAGATACACAAATTTTAGGGGACCAGGTGCAAACATTGTTTCCTCAAGATGTTCCCGTATTCCAAAATGGTAACACTCCCATACACACTGCTACACAGATTCAAGAGTTGTTTCGTGAACACCAGGATGCAGTCAAACACCTTCCATGACCTCCCCAATGATTTACAACATCTACCTTTTATGGGAAGATATGGAATGTAGACGGCAAAGTAGATTTCCACCTCCTTCATCTCTGAAAGAACCAGAGGCTTTCTGTCTGGGTCCAATATCCCACTAGAAACGGATCAAAAGTTATAGCAAGTTTTTTTAGGACGCCTAATTCATTTTTAATTAGGTCTTTTCTCTAATTGGTTTGTTGTGTGCTTGGAATCTGCACTGTCCCTGACACATTGGTAAATTTTCTGATCTAGTGTGTCATATTAGCATGTCTTATCCAAGGACAAATGAACGAGCATGTAGGCATTTGTGTTAGCATGCCTGCACACATTGTTTCACCCCCTCGAACACGTCAGTGCAGAGGTCCTGCTGTGTGTTAGGGGGGGACAAAGTAGTAATGGGGGCGGGGTGGCAGGGGTGGGGGCGGGTTTAAGGGGCCAGCTGACGTGCAGCCGTTCTGATCTCATCCATGTCCTAGAAAAAAGTGAAAAGCGGCACTTATCGTTTAGAAGCAACAATAAGCGACCCCCCTCCCCACCCCCTAAGCAGCACAATTCCCAGAAACCCCCTGGCCTCTCTCTGCCGCCCTCCCTGAGGATACGCGCGCCAGGCAACGCATCTGCTCGGGGAAAAGGGGGGGAGCGCGGTGACGGGGCCGCCGACTCCAAAAGCCTCGGCGGCCGTCCCCTCTCGTCTCTCATGCCCGGGCCTAATTGTGTGTACGCGTGTTTGTTTTTTTCCCTCTGCTCTGCGCGTTAGACTGCCGAATCAGCACCTCTGTGGTCCTCCTCAACACCCACTGTCCTCTCTGCCGGGAGCCGTGAGGCTCCAGACCTTGGTAACTGAACCCTGAGGTCACGCTGGAACATCATAGCGAGGTCCCTTTGAGATGTTAAATGCAAAAAAAGCGCTATATTTAAATCTAATTGTTGTTGTGGAGACTGTAGGAAACAGCACTGTGTTTTCGTCCTCTCGGCTACATTCAGGCCCCTTTCACACAGACTGTAGTTTAAAATCCCCTCCCTCATGTATTTAACATTTTCCAAATAGCTGTGCAAACCACAAAATAGTTTCCCTAGTTTTGTGGTGAGTGGAATACTGGAGACTCTCCCTTTCTAAGATGGTCACTACTGGATTTAAGATGCTGCTCTACTGTAAAGCTATAGTCTCTTATTTTGGGGGGTTGACAATTACAGCATTGACACCACAATGGTTAAGATGAATTATCTGCTAGTAACATGCTGTACTAGTTCTCTGCTGAGCAATATAAAGTTATTACATTTTAGAACTTAAATCAAACTGTTATATAAACAGTAACAAGAAACATTAAAAGGAAGATATTAAAAGATAATACTCACATTCAGTAATACATATTCAAGCAAATGTCGTGAGCGACGCCCTGCAGATTTAGAGTTCTCTTTGTTTTTTTTTCTTTCTCTTGTTAGCTTTCGACTTTCAGCGGGTTTTGCCATTGCATGTGAAAACAAACGAGCTCTCAGAGAACAAAAAATGAACAAAACAAAACTGAACAAAAAAGGCAAAAACAACAACAGCACACATCTTCCCAGCGCCTGCATGCTAAAATTCTCCAACCCTCTCATCTGTAGATAAAACTGCCACAAATCCAGACAAAGGTCAGAGCACGTACTGCCGCTACTGTCTCAGTCCGATTCATTATCTGCCTCGGGTGAACTCCAGCCAAGTAGAAGTGTGTCCTTTGCTGATAGCATTGACTTGTGGGTCAGCCTTGGGAATCACCAAAATCTGATTTACGTTCCCACAGCGAAATGACAAAAGAACCGGGTTATCTCCAATCCGCTGTTAAGTTCGCATTAAACAATTTTCTTACTGGCGAATTCTTGGTTTTGTTTTGATAAGCATTCGATGGTAGAAAGAGATTTGTTCCGGAAATGGATATGAGGCAGAAAAATAGTAAGTTTACTGAAAGTTGCCCACCCGAGGGGAAAAAAATAGGCCGCAGCTTGAAATCTTTTGTTGAGCTGCAGAGGAATACGTGAAATATTGCAAGCCAGCAGAGGAGCTGGTATCTCAGCGGCGTATCAAGATAATAGCTCTCCTCAAACAACAGACGTCCCCAAATCCACGTAGTGTACAAGGCCTAAGTGGCCCTGAACAGGGAAATTCAATCACAGACAGAGCACAAAGAGAAGTGTCAAGACTTACATAAAAACAAAGAGCACATACAGTAAGTAGCCAACGAATAGATTGATTTGTTGAATTATTTTTCATTAGCTCTGAGCACTGTGGATATCATATTCTTCATACTTTGTAAATCAGGTATCAATTTTCAGTAAATAAAACACAGTAAAGGCCCCAGAAATAATTATCCACAGCTACAGTCATTTGGTACGTGGGCATACTCAGATGCCAATTATAACATGAGCTTCAAGGTATTCCTTGGGGTCAATCATCAAGATGTGTATTGGAATCTTTTGGAAGAGTCTTCAAACCCATGGCTCTGTGACAAAAAGACCACACTCCATTTCCTTTATCTGTATCCAATTCTCTGTATAAAAATATGACCCTTTCAGTCTGAAGAAAGAGGAAGGAGGGAAAGAAATGGAATTATCTGTGACCGGCAGATAGCAGAGAATCATAGCATGGGAAAGTGACCTGTACCCCACCCAAAAACATGAGCCTGCAACTCTCTCGTACAGCAATAGGCATTTCTTCAGAGTGCTGCATGGATGAGCCACGGCACTTAAATATAGACTTCCTGAATTTCTCTTTCTCGCAGCCATGGCATTTTTCAATCAAGTTCAGATCAGCTTCCTTTTTGTCTATATTTGGAGGAAGAGGTGAGAAGATGTCAGGGAGGGGAAATGTGATTAGACGCTCTGACTCAAACAGTGCCACAGAGGTGTCACCCGGCTGGCTGATAACACTCAGCCATTTTATTGTATAATTTCTGAGGACATTCCTGAACAGGAAGCTTATAGATTTTACATGCTTATGCTAATGTTGTTTTTCATGCAGTAGCCTCATAACTGTCATACAAGAGAAAGTACCCCCCCTATGACCACTCAGCTGCACCCTGAAAAAAGAGGAGGTAAACAGGATCCTGACCTCTTGACCATCCGGCCTCGTAGACATGATAAATGAAAGTCTTGTTTTATTCTCTTTACAAAGCAATCACTGTCATTTTTTTAAAAGATGAATGAATAAGCACAGACTCACGCCGTGGCTGCCCAACAAAACCTGCCTCTATGGCTGAAAGGCTCGGGGGTCGGAGGTCACGGCCGCGGTGTTGGGTCACGAGCGCGCACTCCGTGTGTGTCTTTGTGAAAAAGAGAGGGAGGCATCGGGCGGGAGGGGTGAGGGAACGGGGGTGAGGGGGATTCCCAAGCGCGGTGTCCCATCCATCACCACACTTCCCTCCTTGAAGGGATCCAAAATAGCACCGTGTGTGAACATGACCTCTCCCACTCCCAGTGCACACAGTGGAGCACGCTTGTGTGTGTGTGTGTGTGTGTGTGTGTGTGTGTGTCTTGTGTGTGTGTGTGTGTGTGCGCGCATGTGTGTGCGCATGTGTGTGTGTGTGTGTGTGTGCGTGTGTGTGTGTGTGTGTGTGTCCCAGCCAGCATGTCTCAGTGTGTGTTCTCGCCCTTACAGAAAAGAAAAAAAAACAGAAAGAAAAGAGCAAGAACGGAGTTAAGTTCTTTACAGCCGCTGAGTCTGGAGCCGTGGCCAAATTTCCGCTGTGGTGTAGGTGTGGTGCCCCAGCTCTCTGGCAGCGTGCGAGAGAGACGGGGGTGGATAGAGACAGAGGAAGAGGGTGAGAGAGACAGCCGTGCGGAGGGGGGACACTGGTTCGAGCGCTGGGCTGGAGGCCAGCTCAGTCCGACGCCAGGGCTGGCACGGTAGCCATGGGTGGGTTTGAGGTTGAAAGAGGTAACCCCCTGGAGCCACCCCTCACCCCCCCCAACACACCCCCACCCCCCGCCAGTCCGTCCAGCTTTCCCTGCAGCCGATCTTATCAGAGTCAGCCACTACAGCCAGCAGGAACATCCCTGTCTTCCTGTCCTAGGCTGGGAAGGAGGGGAGGTTGGGGTGGGGGGACTGGCGCTATAAAATCTGTGGGTATATCTCAAGAGTCTGGAGCACAGGACTGCGGAGCACTATTTGTCACATTTCTAACTTTCATCCATGACCACACCACCTACTGCACCTCCTGCAGTCTGCCTGTCTGTCCCCTCTCCTCCCTTTCCAGTAAAATTACTTCAGCGTGGGTGTGCCTCTTGTATCACCTTCAAACACACACATATTCTCATACACACTAAAATATGCGCAAGGACAAACATGCACACACACTCTCTTTTGTTGATGATTTTTTCTCTGATTTTCCTTATTTCCTTGAAACAACTGAAGAAACCCCTCAGTCAGTGCACGTGACCCGCATGGTACTGAAAGCAAATACAAATCCCAGGCTAATAGGTATCACACCCCAGAAACTCGACCTTGGAGAATAACTATTGCTGAATCTAAAGAAGTGATTTTTATTTCACTGAATTTAAATAAACCTAGATGCTGACAAAGTAGACATAACACAGCATACTGGAAATTGTTGGTTTGATCTCATATCAATTGACTTAACTGAGTCTGCAATCATATAGTTGTGAAACAAGAAATGTAAAAAATACCCACCAGCTTGTATCTGCTTTGTGGGATTTTGTTTCAATGCCAAAGTGTTTCATTCATGCCCTTTGACCCCTCAGACAGCTTGTTTTGCATTTTGAGATTGGCACCTCCTAGCTGATACATCCACTATTTAAATAGAAGGTAATACGAGGGTTAAGCGATTTGCTCCATATGGGGTTTTTTCAGTGTGTTTAAGAAAGGAAGAAGCGTTTAGCAGATGATTTCCGTTCAAATGATATTTCGGGGCATCCTTTGTGGCGAGTACTTAGCGTGATCCCTGAGCCAGGAAGAGCGAGCGGGTTGCTGACTCCACATCGGTGTTCTGACGAGAGGGGCTGCATGTTGCGCAGCTCTCTAAATAGAGAGTGAAACCTTCCACCAGCCCTCAGCGTGGAAGAGCAGGCGTGGGCCTAGCCTTCATGTGGGCCCTCTGTTCTCTGTGTGAGGGAACTGAAGTGGTTCCCTTTATTTTCTGGATGGGCCGTTGATCAGTCGCAGCGACGGAAGTCTTTATAAGGAATGCAATCAGGCAGAGGCCCAGTTTTTGTGTCGTTGTGATCGCTTACTGCGGCTTTCTTGTTATTTCCACTCGCTACGCATTTGCCAGTTGTAAAGATTGCGTTAAATGATATACTGCTAAGTTTTTCAAGTATGAGTATGAATTTATTCTTTTTTTGGTTAAAAATATGCCTGAAACAGCACTGTCAATTTTACATGCATACTAACTTTAAGTGGGTTTGATGTTTAAGTAATTGTATTGTGTTGGTATGTTAAGAATGTGTCCAACAGTAAAAGTTTAGATTCATCTGTGTGAAATGCAGGATTAGGGACACTGTGAAACGCTTGGTTGTTTTGGTTGCAATTGGTACTTCAGAGTCTACAAGGCAGAAGGAAATTAAAAAGTTTTTTTTCTTTTCTTTTTTTTTTTAGTTTAAGTACCCAGCGGTCACGCTTGTGTAAATTAGCATTTCTCATTAAAACGGGCCTCAAATGAGTCGGTTTTTGCCTGAGGTTTGCAGCTGCCACAGTTGGTATGCCCCCTGATGGTGCAGACGACTTGCAAACTCACAGAGACACAGCAAGACTGCCGAGCTGCACCTCCATCAGAGCACTGTTCTTCTCCCGGCTGCGCTGTCGGTACGGGGAGGAACAATGCCCCTCTCAGATTACACCTCCCTGTTAGACAGGGGGACTCCGCCCCCTGCTATCCCAAAGGCAACCCCTCCTGCCTCACTTGCATCTGATTGGTGCGGGCTTCGTATATTTACACCATGGGTTTATCAACTCTCACCACAACTTTCAAACTCTGGGATAAAAAAAAGCTCTGGACATAAGTCTTTGGACAAGAGTGAATTTTTTAAAAAGAGATTTGTGTAGGATATTACTAGGATTTTGCTGTTTCTTCAGACCTTTTCAGGTTCCGAGTTCATTCTTTTTTCCTTGTGCCATTACGTTTGTTTTTTGTTTGTTTTTCTTACAAAAAACAAAATACAAAAACAACAGAAAAAAAAGTTTGACAAAACCAAGGTTGTCTTGCTGGAATGAATATATCTGAGTCTAGTTACTGTCGAGAGGAGAGTTCTCAGCCCAGGGGCGAGCGTTCATGGGTCGCAGCCCCCAGCCCCGGCTCTGACCGTGGGCGGGGATTCGACCAGACCCTCATAGGAGACTTGGGACCCGCAGCGCCTGTGGGAGTGGGAGCCGGAGCAGGAGGGGGAGCGGAGGGCCAGGCAGGCAGCCCCGACCCTGCCTGCGTGGGAGCTCCGGTCCTGGGCAGCGCCGCGGGGAAGACAGGGGCAGAGTCCCGCATCCGCCGGCCCATGAACGCCTTCATGGTGTGGGCGAAGGATGAGCGGAAACGCCTGGCACTGCAGAACCCGGACTTGCACAACGCCGTCCTCAGCAAGATGCTGGGTAAGAGCCCCTGCTCGCCTGTAATTATGTCTCTTCGTGCTGTTTTCACTTGCAGCATGTAGCAAAGCGTAGTTTGGACTGTGGTGCTTTGATTTAATGTGCATGTCATCTGGCATACATTGTGCATTGCTCTGGGTGTCCTGCGTTATCCAAGCTACCAGCCTCGCTGCGTTTATGTTTCAGTTGCAAGTTGTGTTTGAGATAGACAAGTTATTTCAGGTGTAACCATGTACCTATTTCTTTATCAATGTAGACAAAAACGCTGATTTCAAGTTAGATGTTGATGGTATGAGAAAAATAAAGACTTGCACACAGCAGCATCTGTATGGGTGATGTTTTGGGCAGCTGTTGTCTTGGTGTAGGTGATCAGATGTGGCTCACAGTGTGTGTCTGGTTTGGCAGGCCAGTCATGGAAGGCTCTCAGCACTCCTGAGAAGAGGCCCTTCGTGGAGGAGGCGGAGCGGCTCCGGCTGCAGCACCTCCAGGATCACCCCAACTACAAGTACCGCCCCCGCCGAAAGAAGCAGGCCAAGAAGATCAAACGCATGGAGCCCAGCCTTCTGCTCCACGGCCTGTCCCAGGCCTGCGGGGGCGGAGCGGCGGGGGACAGCTACAGCCAGCCGGGACACCCCCACCACCGCCACCTGCTGCCCTCCCTTGGGCACTTCGGCGACCTGCACCCCGGCGGCGGTCCGGACTTCGAGAGCTACGGCCTGCCCACGCCCGAGATGTCCCCGCTGGACGTGCTGGAGGAAGGGGGAGACTCCGTGTTCTTCCCGCCGCACATGCAGGAGGACGTGAACCTGCCCCCCTGGATTAACTACCACCCTCATCCCCACCACCCCCACCCGCACCCGCACCCCCACGCCCACCCTCACCATCACCACGGGCACGGCCACACGCAGGGCCACTCGCACCCCCACCACGGCCAGAAGGCGCCTCTTGAGCCTCGGCTCGACAAGTGCCACATCCCGGGAGCCACGAACGCTCACTACTCCCAGAGCCCGGCTGGCCTGACTGACGCGCCCAAGGTCCCGCAGCCGGCCGGCGCCGCCTACTACAACCACCTCTACCCGGGCGGCCAGCCGGCCAGCTTCACTGCGCACCTGGGCCAGCTCTCGCCCCCGCCCGAGTCCACCGCTGCGGCCGGCCCGCCCCCGGCCTCCGGCCTGGACTCCGTGGAGCACCTGGGTCCCCCCTCGGAGTTCTGGACGGAAGTGGACCGTAACGAGTTTGACCAGTACCTGGACTCGAGCCGGACTCGACTGGAGTGCGCGGCGCAAGGCTACGGCGCCTCCGTGTCTAAGGTGTCGGGCAGACACATATCCTGTGAGGAGAGCAGCCCCCTGATATCCGCTCTGTCGGACGCCAGCAGCGCCGTCTACTACAGCGCCTGCATCACTGGGTAAACTGCAGACACCCCTCCTCTGCTGTCCCACCTCTAAACACGGGAAAAGGGGTTTTGAGTTCAGTCCAAATTAATGCTTTAGATAAGAATGTGAGTATTTTGACACTATACTGCAACCTTTGTATCTACCTTTTTTGTGAAGATTTTTTTTTATGGTGTGTTTTGTTGTTCAACTTTTTTTAATATTAAAATGAAGAACTGGGGTAAAAATCTGCACTGGGTCCAAAAAAAGAATACTTTTTGAGTTGTATAGAAAATGCAGTAATGTTTCAAACGCCACAATATACTTATTACCTATCAAATTGAAAATATTTATACGTTTTACACAGAAGACTGGAAGTTTTTGTATTTGATGTTATAAAATATGGATGTGTAAAATATATGGATTTCTACTGGTTAATCATGATTGTAAATTATTTATCGGAGCTATTTTACTTTCGCGTTTAACTTTGCCCAGAGTATTTGTTTCTTTGTCAAATTTATTCATCCTCTGAGAGAGCACTTAAAAATAGAGATTCCAAACATGAATAAAAGGTTCCAGTGCTTTTGTTGGTGTGAATTTAAAACGGTTATTTAAAAAAAAGAAGAAGAATAGCTTGAAGTGATTAAATGAAACCATCGAATACATATTATTGTGAATAGTATACATTCCCAGCATTTTGCCAAAGTGAGGATCTGATTTTAGGAAATACTGTTTATGCCTGTAAATAGTTTTGTTTTAGTGACTTATTTGCATATCAGGATTTGCTTTAATTTGTTTTACAAAATAAAATTGTTTATAACAATGTGTGTCTTCAGAGTTTCTAATCTTTAACTGTTTGCAACAAAAAATGTAAATTTTTTAAGGCAAAAGCATCTACTTGTTGATTGTGCATACACTGCTGTGCGTACAGACTAGTCATTGCAAACATGACTAGTCTGAGAGCCTTTTTTTAAAGAGCCGCAATGTTTAAGATGTAATCCGCTCTACTGTCTGATTCCATTTTCTTGGATTTTTGATCAACCACAAAATGAGTTTGGCTCATAAAGCATTTTTTCCCAAACCACTGACAGAAAGAAAACATTTTTTAACAGGGGAAAAAAACTCAAACTTTTTTCTTCCTCCTCTTCTTCTTTTATATAAAGAAAATTCTGTTTGAAGATTAAAGAAGTGGCCTTTTTTTAAGAAAATAGCATGCTATTGTTCTGCTTGCAGACATGATTAAGTTGCAGAAAAATCCAGCTTTGTAATGCTTTGGCATATTCTAAAGGGGAAATCAGGCAATGGAGATGTGTTTTCTTTGAGCGCTGGGAATGCAAGAACATTCCACCAAATTCCACCAAATGGGGCTGAAATTTTAAACTTTTTGAAAGTGGACGCCGTAATTATCGGAATTATGGTTAACATTTCAGTGTCAAAAAATATTCTCATTTGTACAGTATATTTCCGAAATTGGTCATGTTATTATGCAAGACGTGGTTTGCCGAAATATTAGCTTGACTCCGAATAAGGTGCTTCTCAGTTTATGTTCTGAAAAATGATTGTCTTGGCTGGGCTCAAGAAGTGCGGGTTCAACATGTGCACACGCACTTGGACGCTGTGTACATGTCTACTTGTTGAATATATAGATTGATTTTAATGCCCTGTGGAAGACATTTTTTTCTAAAGATGGCATGGAAGGAATGTCATTTGTAGAGCTGTCTGCTGACTGGGGGTTGGAGAGGGTGAGCGGTGTGGAAGTTTCAAGTCATTTGGGAGTTATAAAGTTTCATACGGCCGATTAATTAGCGATAAAATTAGCGGGAATGTCAAAACAGAGGAAGATCCTGTCAAACCCCAGGAGGTGATGATAGCTGGATTTTTTTCGCTTTGGGGGAAGGATGTTGAAGGGGAAGAGATGCTTTTTCTGTCCAAACACCTCACCTCTGTCTGTTGATGAGGCTTCCATTTCAGTGGAAAAAATAATATTTACCATTGCACAGGCAGGTTGTTTGGCTACTCTTTCTCATCTCAAACTGAATGAACATTCCCACTTATGTGTGAGTCTGTATGTATGTACCTGCTAGAGAACAGCATTGTGTGTTCCATATAGCTTTTCCCAGAATCCCCTGGTGTCTTATCCCACAGTTGTCATCCCAACATTGTTTACAGTGCATCTGCAGCTTTATAAATATATTAGTGCACATTCCACATGGTAAATATACACCATACAAATCACTGAAAATTTCCTGTCCTTTTAAACGTTTCTCACCATTCTTCAATGAATGGGTGTATTTGTGAATGTATGTGAATGGGTGTATGTGAATGTGTTTTTTAATGACTGTAATGACACGGTGGATGCTTCACACATGATAATATCTGTAGGTGAGGAGCTGTATGTCATAAACACATGATTTGTCAGTACAAGAGGTGGGAGGGTCAGGGAGGAGAGTGTTTTTGCTGTGGCCGGCCAAGCCCTTGCCCATCGCCCCTTGCCCCTCTCCAGGCGCCCCGCGCCCCGCGCCTCAGCTTTTCCATAGGTCTACTCTCCTGCACGCGGCGGTGTCAGGCGGACATCATGATGTCATCGCAACTCAGGATGCACGGCCCCTTCCATACCCTCGCTCTTCCCCCGCAGCGCAGGACGTGGCCCGCTCTGCCTATCCTGTGTGAGCAGGGCCGCCGCGTTTTCTAAAGGAAATGCCGTCTGCTCGCGACACGCTCGGCCAGGCCCTGATTCATTGCAGTTCAGGAGTTCGACGCCCGCGCACAAGCCCCACTGCTGTGTTAATTACCCCGCTATCACTATTACATCCGCGTCAAAGCCCAGCACCTGTTGAGCTGTTTGAGGCTATCTGTGAGCATTGTTCGGACAGATCGTTGTCGGGTCACATGCGCGGTTGACCGGGCGCAGCCGAACGCAACCGTTGAAAGCAAAGGGATGTTGTTCTGCTTATTCGCTCTTCTGCGCATCATGTGACCCAGAAATACACAGGAAGGCTATAACAGGACGCAGGAATGAGAGACGCTGACATCACTGCGTGCTCACAGATATCACTCCTCGTGGATCTAGGTGGAGAAGAACACACAGGAAAAACAAGATACAGATTACAGAGCAGTGCTGACAAATGTTTGTGTTGCTGAAGCAAAAGTTTACACTGTAAGGCATGTGTGTAAACCTGGTTGTGTTGAAAAGAAAAGCGTGTCCTCTTTGTGGCCTTAAATGAAACCGGGTGTAAAAAAGGGTTTTTGTTTGTTCGTTTATGCAGTAGCAAAGAGCATCATTCCCACATGGTTAGAAACAGAAATCTCATTTTATTCCTGTTTGTCAGCTTTTGAAAATGATTATGACCAAACAGTATACAGGGTAGCAGTGGTTGGATCTGTGTCTTGTTGGTTCAGATCCCAATTGTCCCTGCCAATGACTTGGGCACTAGACCGAATTGGTTCCTGTGAAAGTGCCAAACAAAAATGGACTCCAGAACGTCTAACCTTCAAACATACATTGATAGGAAAGGAACTAACCATGATATCCAAGCGGACCGCTTCACCTAATTTACAGTTACCTCTTTGAGAGGACAATCTCCCTCAACCCCTTACTGAAACAAATGACTGTGTTCCAGAAATCGTCCCCCTGTACAGTGGCCCTCCACTGCTCCCTGTGACATCCAGATGGCCTCTGAAATTATGGGCCAGTTTCTGTGGGACTCGATGGTGACAATGTGTCACGCTCCAGCAAGGATCAAACACGGACGCCAGTGCGCAGCAAAGGTCCAATAAACTGTCCCGTTTTTTTACCATTTTGGGGTTTCTTTCCATTCCCACCCTGTAACAACAAAAACCAGTACCCTTCTCTAGTTTCTACTCTTGTCTCCATAACATATCATTCTGTTTGCACCAAATGAGCCCAGTCCACTCCAGTCTCACCCACGCACACCACCGAGAGCCCAGTGACTCCTTGCACCACGAGTGGAAACGTGGTCACAGCAAGGGGGACAGAGGACAGCTTTCCCACCATGCACCCAGCGACCCTAGCATTCATCCGCACAGTGGCACAACTTCAGAAAAACCAGCACATTTCCCACGAACGGAACCAGGCAAATTTACTGACTCACAGACTGTATGAAAAACACACGTTTAGCCGTCTCGCTTTTTTTTTTGCCATCCATATAATTTGCATGTACCTCCTGTTTTAAAATTGAATCGAATGACCTATTTCATTTGCTCGTTCATTTCTTTAAATGTACCACTTAGCCAGTGATTTATTATTGTGATGGTAAATGGCTGTCTCTGCTGTGATGTGACAGAGCTTTGAAAATTGAAAACAAAAATCTTTTTTTTTGTTGTTTGCATTGAGTGGTTTCTGCTGTGAAAAAAAGCATCGCGACCACAGGAGTGTGGTGAATGGAGGGATGCCAGGAGAAGGTCTGAGAGAAAGAGAAAGAAGGAAACAGAGAGAGAAAGAAAAAGAGAGAGTGAGAAAGACAGAAAGAGAGAAAGAAGGAGGAGGGAAGAAAATGAGAAAGAAAGAGAGAGTGGGAAGGAGGGGGAAGCAAAGAAAGAGGGAGAGAGAAAGAGCGAGAATGATCAGATGGAAAAGGAGACAGGGAGAGAGAAAATAAGAGAGGATGTCTTTCTTTATGAGGCCTGTGTCCCACAGGACCAGTGGTAAGGAGCCTCCATTAAAAGTGGCATTCATCCCTCTACATTCCCACCATTTGCAGCTGTATGTCTTTGATTGAGCCAATCACAAGAAACTAACTAAGGCAGGGTTTCTACAGGGCAGTGAGCACTGTCAGTAGTTGAGGAGCATGCTTCCTTAATGCAGTTGATTTACATAATTAACCATTTATCTGTTTGTTCGCTTAAGTTGCTATTTAGCTCCTCAGTGTGTTTTATTTTTCCCTTTGTTGTTTCTTTTTTTTCACTTCCCCTAACAAAACAGAAAGAAAAAAAAAAACAAGTTGTGGAAAGTTCCTCGCAAACTGTCTTCCCAGCGGCTGAAAGCTCATCCACTATCCACCCACAGGAGACTCTGAGGCACATCAAAAAGAATGAGAATTGCTTACTGAAAGCCAAACATTTCCTTTTTTCCCCCCAGAGCTGCTCTCCTCGAACAAACTTTTGGAAACACACAGCACTCTCCAGAATGGGTGCTTTGCAGTGCTGCTTGGCTGTGGAACCAGACCGCCCCTTTCGCAGTAATTGTGAATGACCTGCGACCACACCATTTTTATTATTTGGGACGCTCTCTGATGCCTTTATATAGCGCATGAAGTCAAAAGTGTTTTTCTCTGTCTTTCTTCTTTGCCTTCCCTTTGAATTTCAGCAGTAATTGGTGTAATCACCAAAGCATCATTAACTCTGAGCTGGCAGCAGTTTAGCTTATTTGCATCTTTGTGCTGTGATAGACAATCCCCTTCACTGGTTTTGTATCAGGCTTGGCCACTTATATTACTCTTCTGCTTCTCATGGGAAAATGAATCACTGTGATGTACAATTAATCAGAGTGATGCAAATGATGCAGGTAGGATATTTTTCAAGCTACAGAGTGCTCTGTCAGGGACTGGTGGCAGTTGGAATCACTGTAGCAGTGAGGTGCAGCAAACATGTATGAACACCGTACCCAGAATCACTTCTTTATTCAGATCCCATTTATACCTAGTCTCATTTTAATAAAGGTTTCATCAGAAAGCAGTAATTTGCTGACCTCAGAGTGCATGAAACCTGCATCACATATAAGATTGTTCTCTGCAAATAAGTGCATTGCCTTTCTCTTATGATGTAATACACATGATGTATTTTCTCATTGGCACTTACTGACATATGTATTCCTGAAAAAACCTGTAAGTAATTTCAAATGACCACCAGGAAAGTTGTTTGGTAGATGGCCCATCATTTTGAAGCCTGATGATAAATGCTTGAGATGTCCAATGACACATTATCCCTGTTTTCAGAGAATGACATCACATTTCAAACACAGGTCTACACAAGTATTCTCTGTTGTATCCTTGTAACCAGATTGTCCAAGTGAGTAACTTTCACTGGTTGGGGCTGTCTACTGAGGGTTCTTTCGTACATTTGCTGAGCATGACTGTCTTTGTATTTGTAGATTGAACAAAATTGAGATAAAAGGCCTGTTGTTTTAGCTCACCCTAGATAAATTTAGGAATGCCTCATCCTTACTTACATTTTGCAAAATTATGCAAGGCTATAACTCCTATTATCCTCTTGGTCTCATTCTGTTTTTATTAGGAAATTCCAACAAAGAGTTCCTGTAATACCAGTCAGCTCCAACTTTCTTCTTTTATTTCTGTCAGCTAGGAGACTTTTATAACAAAATGAACCAAGTACAGAAAGTTGAAAACCTGTGCAAGAAGATACACATGCAAAAGGCCTACATTTACCCAAAAGTGTATTAAACATGTTTCAATCAATGTTTTCCTCAGGCTGAAACACACTGCACACCCCTGAGAGCAGGAGTAAGTTTTTTGTGTATGATTTTGTATATGTTTGTCGTTACCTTGAAAAAACATTGTTCACATCCACAAGATCTTCATGTTGCTGCCTGTCCTGGCTGCTGTTTCTTCTCTTTTTGATCATGTTATTTATTGCTGTCTTCATTTCTACATCATGTCTAGTGACATTGAAAATAAATCAAGGTATACACTTTGAGAAAAAAAAAACAACATTTTTTTCAAATCAGAGAAACCTATCCAACACACCCATACCCCTGAGGAAGAGCATCTCTGATTGGGCACCTTTGACATGCTCCTGATGAACCTTTTCTCTTCAAGGTGGGCCTGACATTTTCCGCAAGCACTTCTCTGTGCTCCCCGGAGACTCCTCCCCTTTGTACTGTACCTTGTGTTCCGCCTGTCTCTGGTGCCGACCGGTCACCCATGTTTCGCTTGATTTGTTTAATCCACCACTGTCAGTCCTGCTTCCTCTCCCCTGTTATTCCAGTTGCTGCTCTGTTTCCTGCCCGCTCTGCAGAACTTACAGTAAAAAAGAGCGAAACGGAAGCGCACTTGGGAGGCAGATCATGGAATTTTGGCTCCCGGACAGACGGAGGCTGAACTTGCGTAATCTTTGGTTATTATTATGATCATCATTATCATAGCTGCAATGGTTTGACTGCTGCACCTGCATTCCGAGAGGGATCGGTCATGCTCTGAACAATGGCAGCCGAATTCCAGGAGAATTCCTCTGAATCAGATGTCATCCAGCAGCGGATTTCATGTCTATGTCTTTTCCAGGGTGTTTAAGTCTCGCTAAACATAGACCACCAACAAAGCGTGCACAGATATGTTCATCAAGCAGTGCTGTGGGTTTTTTTCATTAGGAGCAGGGTATATTTATTTGTTCTCTTCTTGTTTGGTAGGCAGAGCAGAGATGAGGTGTTGCCCTGGCCTCTTTCTGGTACCTTACAGTGGAGCCATGAGGTAGGGTCACATCCCCCCGGCAAACTGCAGCTGCCCCACTGGAACAAGCTCTTGGCCTGTGTCCTGTCAGACGTCACCGGGCCTCAAAACACTGCTGCCGTTCCTCTTTTTATCTTTTATTTCATCGCAATCACCATTAATGGAAAATAAAGATGCCGCAGAGCCCGCCGAGTGCTCTGAAGAAAACAGGAAGCTGCGAGGAGCATGCCACTGACGGAGGACCCGAGGAGAAGAGGGACACTCGTACAAGGAAGGAGGAGGAGGGGAGCAGCTCACAAGGACACTGGAAGGATATTCGGAAACAGGACGGCTTGAGAACCTGTGCTGATCTCATGGCCGCAGTTTCTGTAATTAAATCTTAAAACACCCTTGCGGGTGTTTATGCGTGTGTGAGAGTGTGAGCGTGTGAGTGTATGCATGCGCGTGTGTTTGTGTGTGTGTGTGTGTGTGTGTGTGTGCGTGAGTGTGTGAGACAGGATCTGCGTCATGGTAGAACGCGGCGATGTCAAGTTCACAAGACCGCAGGGGCCACGACAAATGTGAATAGTAATCACAAAATGAGATTACTTGTCCAGATTGTCTGTGGATTGGTCAAAGCCGTATGAGAACATTTGTACGTTATCAGATTAAGCGCAGATTTTATTTCTCCTCTCTGGCCAGCGCCCGGGCCCTGAACTTACTGTGATTCCATAAAGTTCATGTCAGGAGAAATTTAAATACAGGAGGCAGTGAGAATGAGGCTTCCCACTTGGAGCTGATCACTGCTGCAGAATGACAGTCTGGCTCCTCTAGTGATGGACACGGACCAAAAGGGAAAAGAAAACAGGAGCAGCAGAAGTTCAGTGTGTGAATCCAAATTCCCCGCTGCACCTTTTTTACATTCCCCTATTCCTGTTCAAATGCAGGAAAAGAGAGGGTGGTCTCCTCCTGTGTGCAGTTTGACAGTCACAACCAGTGTCCCCAGAACAGTAATGGGAAGGCTTGATAAAGGGTATGTGGGTCTGTGTGCATGCACGTGCATGAGCATGCATGCTTGTGTGTGTGTTTGTGTAAATGTGTGTGGGATGGATATGTGTGTACGTGCATGAGTGTGTGTGTTTATGTGTGTGCTTGAGCATGCATGTATGTGTGTGTGTGTGTGTGTGTGTGTGCTTGTGTGCAGAGCAGGAGTCAGCTGCAGCAGAATGATCCAAGATGGAGTTTCCTAGCCAGCAGCAGCAGTGATCTGGTGAACCACTGAAGACGAGCCCATGGGCCACAGCAGCTGGGGACCTGTCCACTCTGTGGTGGGAGATTCCACAAGCAGGGACTCCATAACCACCATCAGCTTCTGCCAAGTGCAACCAAGGCCTGATCCACCATCAGCCACCTGAGCAAGATGCCTGGAGCTCATTTACCAAATGAGCAAGCAGTTTGTCTGTGTGTATGTGTGTGTGTGTGTGTGTGTGTGTGTGTGTGTGTGTGTGTGTGTGTGTGTGTGTGTGTGTGTGCGTGTGTGTGAACATTTTAGTGCGTTCATACTGTACTCTAGAGCAACAGCTGGTAAATGCATTCTGTTTCATTTCACAATGGCTTTTATTTTGACTTCCACAATACCTGCCATCTATATTTTAGATGTCTAGACAGTCTTATCTGTGCATCGAATCACAAGTAAGGAGAAAGCAAAGGGACAGAATCTGTCTGGGAAATCTAAAGAAGCTTCCTTCTCATCTGCATGTTGTGCATGGGGTGGAAGGGTTGTGGCAGTGCACTAATGTGTGTGTGCATGTGTTTGTATGTGTGTATGTGCACGTGTGTGCGTATGTGTGTTTCTCTCAGTGAAATGTATATATGGGGATGCACGTGTGTTCGAGGACAGCAGTGTGGAGATGTGGCCAGGGAATTAGGCTAAAATCTTAGATGAGATACTCGTGGGGTTCCTCAGCTAATGTATTTTTCCTTTTTTGTTTCCATAAATAGTAAGCTGTATAAATGGATACAGTATCATATGTAAGACATCTAAGATTCCCAAGGGAAACAAATGAATTAATGAAAATGAATGTATTGATGAAAGGGTTCCAGGTTGTAACATTTCCACGTTTTGACTCATTCTTCCTATATAAGCATTCTTATGTAAGAAATGTTTCGATTCAATTGTTCAAGATCAACCATGATTGTGTTTTTACAATAATTAGTATTAACATGACCGCATCATTGTATTATGTATTTAGCCAACCACAGATGCTATGTAGACACAGATCTATGCAGACTGGCACACCACGATGGTTGATAAAGGCTTAAATTATGGTTGATAATTTACCATATCATACCCAAACTCTCTTCTGCAGGCTTAATTTCAGGATGCAATCTTATACGAGTTCAAAGACTGTAGGAAAAAACGTGTAGCTCAGGCACAGGAAATGGGAAATGAACACTGAAAGTAATACAAAGCATTTGAGTCATGCAGTCAAGGAACCTTTCTCCATAGAACATAATGGACCTGCAATTCTCTCCCTCGACTATATGTGTAGAAGCCGGTCGAAGATCAACCAGGAGACTTTTAAGGCACTAAACACTCCTCAGGGGTCTTGTGTCACACACACTTGAGATTGCCTTCAGTGGTGGGTGGTTGGAGTAAGAGAATGCCTGCTGACGTCATGTTTTCGTTTATATCGTGTTGCTTCCTGCAGTGGGGGAAAATCTCTTCCTCCGCCAGGTGTTTCAATCCCTCCATCTCAGATCTCAAACGCTGCCCCCCCTCCCCCAACCCCCACCGCACACACACAGCTTTTTCCTGGAGCCTCATTCAAGGGGGGCTATTATTGACAGGATGCTCTCACTGAACCTAGCCTGAGAACCAGAGGCACAGAAAAACACAGCAACCCATAAACAATGACCACTCAACCCCCCACCGTGTCATATACAGGGGACAAGGGACTTTTTATCTGCCATTAGTTATTTATGCAATCTTTTTTCTAAATAATCTGTGCATTGTTCACACCATACCTACTGTGCTATAAAGCAACACCTGGTAAAGGCATTCAGTTTTGTCTTACAATGGTTTTTTCACAATGCTTGGCATTTATACTTTAGACGTCTGTCTTGCATAGAATCACAACTGTGGAGAAAGCAAATGTGTAGAAATTGTCTCATTATTCTAATCAAGCTTCCCTGTTACCTGTATTTTGTGCATGGAGTGGAGTGATTGTAGCAGTGTGCATGTGTGTGTGTGTGTGTGCACGCGCGTGTGTGTGTGTGTGTGTGTGTGTGTGTGTGCGCGTGTGTGTGTGTGCATGTGTATGTGTGTACTTGCTGTATTTTCTGCACTCTTATTTCACACTGTTCTGTATTACTAAAATTATCAAAATTTCTGAAGCTGAGAGCTAGTGATTTAATCATTAACATTTGCACTTTACCCGCAGAGCCTCCCTCAGTGTTACTTTGGGATTTTCATGATTGCCCATTTGGTGCAATATTGCAATCTGCGTTTCTGTAGATACTGATTATTACTTAATCAGAATTCCCTAAATTGGCAAATTCCATAAACATGGCAGGCTCCCATCTAATGCCGATAAACCCCTTCAGACCCCGCTGTCCACTGATTGATTCTTCGCTCACATGCACAGCAGGGGGCCTCCGCCGAGCAGCTCGAGCGTGGGACTGATCCAGTTGAGCCACTGGACTGGGTTTACGAGTCTGTCTGCGGGGAGCCGTGAGTGTCCACTGCCTCGGCGGCCGGCAATCTCACTCCTCCGAAGGCCCTTTTGTTGTGGCTTATCGGCCGAGACAGAAGCGGTGGGCCAAACCTCCGTCTGTTTACACGAGGCAGCGAGCCCGGACAGCTGCTGCAGAGCTGATAAGAGCAATCGTCTGGGACTGACCTTGGCAGATGGACACGTTCCTGTCGGGAGCTAATCATAGAACTTCCTTCTTCCACCATTACACAAGGAGAGAGAAAAGAAGAGAGAGAGAGGGAGGGAGAGAGAGAGAGAGAGAGAGAGAGAGAGAGAGAGAGAGAGAGAGAGAGAGAGAGAGATGAACAGAATGAGCGGGGGACAGACAGAGGGACTGAGGGGGGAGAGACTGACAACAGAGAGGGAGGGAAAGAGGAAGCAGTGAGTTAGACACCGAGGTTGAGAGCGGTATGAGAAAGAAGGAGTGGGAAAAGAGAGAGGGAGAGGGAAATGCTGACAGAGAGAGGAAAGGGGACGGGGAATGGGTCTTTTACCACTGAAGAGTGTTTTTGAAACCACCGAAATAATAGGTTCATTTAGGTAGTCAATTCTAAAAATGTTAATCAAGATGGTGTCTGCTGTTAATGTAGTGCAATTCTGGAGGGAACATGTATTTATGAAATTTTGTGAATTTTACCTAAGTTCTGTTCATATTTTCCAACTATATCGTAGATTTGCTTTCAAATGTGTTTCAAATGTGTTGTGTTACAGCACGTAGTTATCTAAGTTGAAAGTGTACAGGCTTACATAAATGGTAAAAGAAATAGGGCAGATGACTAGCAAGTACTATAGCCAGCTTGCCATATAGCTAGCAAGCTGGCAACATGCCATGATAAAACTCATGTTTTTCCAAAATGATTGAAAAATGTTAATGGCAGTCTGCATAGATGTGATTTGCTGGGAAGGGATTTTATTGGTATAATGCTGTTTCTGGGGTAGCTGGCAAGCTAGAGAATTGAAAAAGTAGTATAGCAAACAATGCACTGGCTATCACTGAGAAAGTACTCAACAACACAATTTAATAAAACAAATCAGTTATAACAGTATATGGTGTTCATAATGAAATTCACATGTATGCATAATGTCATAAGACTGGTTTAGCTAACCAGCCACATAGTTATCAGCCAGCAAGCAGATTAGCTAAGATTCATATGTGGAACAAGTTACTACAAACATGTGCATTGCTGTAGAAGGTAAAACGATGTGAATACTTTTGACCTTTTGTCACTGTGGAAAGTAGGATTGACAGCAGTGGGGAGCCGCTTTGCACAATTCAGTCTGTCATGTTTGCACCGCTTTGCACCAGTAGGTGGCAGCAGTGCAGCACCCCGCAACAGCAGCGACTGCTGCTCTGTGGTAGAACGGGAGAGCTGTTGCAGTAGTATTCTGTCTGCGTTACAGAGTGTTTGAGCTTGACAACTCTGCCCCAAGGAAGACTGCAGTCCGGCCTCAGTGCTGGCACTGGGTGATACGTGTGCATTATACTGACAGCAAGCTAAAGAAACCCTGTCTATGTGGAGGTTTTAAAAGGTCGCTACCATTTGACTTACAGAACCAGACAGTTCGACCAATTGGGGTAAAGCTTCTTGTTCAGGAGGAACAACTGCATGATCCATCTAGGGCTCAGTCCAAAGCCTCCCAGCTCCAGTGCCATAACTGCACCGCATTCAATGCCCTGCATTGCAAGCTGCCTCAAAAGAGGATAAGAAGGATAAGTGGGATTATGGGACCACTGTTCAGTGATATGGTTATCATATTTGACAGTAATCTATGATCTGTTCTTTATGAACCTTACTGTTTGCATCTCTTGTTGCCTCTCGTGTATGTGTTATATTTACATACAAATATACATGTTGTATTCATACATTCACGTATTTACAGTTTTGTTTTGTTTCTTAAGGAAACCTTTGCACGTTTTAACAAATTATGGGTGATATAAGACAGAGTCAAAAGGAAACTATTAACTAAAAATCAATCAACCAATTAAGCAATGTATGGTGGCAGATAAATAGGAAATTTATGCAAGAAAACACATCCTTTATCAACAACTGACATTATGCTGCAAAGATTTGCATTGGCATGACTTAGCTAAATTGTCATAGAAATATCCTGTTTTACGGTACTTAGTTTTGCTTATGAATGACATATTCATGTCTCTTTATTTGTCAAAAACAGAATTACTACCTCAAGAGGCTTGGGTTCTCTCCCTGTGTGTATTAAACAGCATGATCTGATTAACACAATCCAGGCGTTTTCAAAATCTCTCGAAATAGTGCCGCTTTACAGGCCCACAAATTCATCTCTTTGTGACCGGAGGGTAAAGCCTTTTGTTTTAACTCTGCTAATAAATGCGCACAAGGAAGCAGACGTTACCTCAGGTGTTGCCTTTGTGATGTAATCTGACTCCATCCCGCAATCCTCACAAGTCGTGCGCCGCCGCGGCATCAGCCGATTCCTGCCCCAGATGTCATTAAAATCAGATCAAGAGGCCACCAGCGGAGCCAGAGCCAGACGATGGGCAATGGGGGTCAGACGGTAGAGGCGTCTCTCCTCACTGATTCAGAGCTGAGTACTTTCGATGTGCTGAGACCCCAGGGCAGCAAACCCCTTCGAAACGAACCATTTGTATCTATGTCCTGAGTATTGCGTCACAGAGTGTTTTTGCAATGAACGGAAAGAGTATACTGTTCATTACAGTGGGATAAAAAAAACCCAATTCAAAATCATTTACATCTGAATCCCTTTGTAAGCAATGCCGGAATTAGCATGAATTTGTTATTGAGGACACAGCTGTGCACACTCTAGTCCATGGGAGTAATTCAGCATTTATTGGGAGTTTGCAGCATTTATTTGTGAAGTTCTACTGTAGATTGATCGCTGGGCGGAGACATTTCAGTTCAGTAGGTAGAGAGTTTTTCTCAGAGGAATCTCACCAGTGTTAGAGCTCTCTCGGCAGTCTCAGACACCTGCCTGTCCTACAGTCCCTCCACACACACCATGATGTCTGCTGCTGGTGAACTCCAAATCCCCGGCAAACGCCGGGGCAGCACAGTGTCTGAAAAGGACTCAGTTCCACCAACATTCTCCCACTCGGCTCACGCACCCGACCCGTCCACCTCACACACACAAACTCACTCTCTCCTAGCTCATTCTCTAACTCCCCGCCCCCCCAGGGCCGTGTTTAAATGACGATTGTCTTCCACTCCAGTGCACTGATGAGATTTTGTGTAGTTGGCAACGCAGCAGACACCACTGTGGTTAGGGACTAAAGGCACAGCATGCTTTTTTTTCTACTTTTCCTCCACTCAGCCTGAGAAGTCCTTACCTTACAGGATGCAGAGCAGGAAGGTATATATCTCTGACCCATTGCTACTTTTGTTGTGCATTTTCTTTCTTATGTATTGTGTTTTATTTCTGAAAACCCAATGGTTATAAAACACACAGCACTGAGGTATGTAGTAAATGGAAAAATAAGGTTTGAACATGTTTGGTTTTGAAGAGCCCAAACAGGAGTGTGATGTTGTATATTCCTGCACTAAAGGGCAAAGACTTATCTTTTCTTACATTTCTAGCATTATGTTGTAGGATGCTATTGCATGCAAGAAAATGTCACGAGCACCATTAAGAATGGATTTATGGAGGCTTGTATTATGGATTCATACACTTGTACCTTTTTGCTCATGGATTTTTTACATGCTTATTTCTGTTTTATTGTGGTAGAAAAAGGGGAAAACATTCCAGAAATATAAAATCTCTTTCTTTAGTATTCCCACTGCTTTCAAATACTAAACCTCTGGAACAGATTTAGACATTAATACAGAAATTAAATATAACTGGATTAGATTATGGCTATGCATTTGTGCCTCATATAGAGAAAGCTAGTCTTAATCTTGACGGAGTTAGCAATATACAGTAACGGTATCTCATTCCATGATCAATTCAGGGAAAATTCTCATTTTCCTCCCTTTGTGTGCCAGCCATGGAAATGTAATTAATTAAATTGCATGTGATATACTTCAGATCAAGTCTCTCACTGCTGAGCCGAATTTGAGTTCTCCAGGAATGTCAATTTAGTTGATTTGCGTGGGGCAGTCTGCCATTAAACCACCATCTCCACCTGGGCTGCCCAGGGACTGTCAAGTAGCCACGCGTGAGTAATTACTGTCAATCCCTTCATTTTGGACCCTACCGCCCTAGCAATCTCCACCTGTCAAATCTGTTTTATTCACAGATCTCCCCACCTTCAGCCAAAACAGAGGGGATTCTGCCCGCGTCTGTCTGAGAGGTTATTAATAAAATATACCGACAGCCACGCCACATCAATAATGCATGCTTTAGGGTTACAGTGCATGTCTCAGTGTCTCAGTCGCTGACTGACAGAGCGCCTCTCAGTTCTCCCTGCTTTCTTCGGCATCTGAAGTCCCCTCCGAGGGAAAGCGCGCAACTTTGTGGTTCTTTCTGAGGCTGGGGTCAAATAAAAAAAAAAAACTGACCCACTCAATAATCGCTTGCTGCTACATTATTGGTGCTGGTGGTGGGGCAGAGAGAGGGGCGGGCTCAAAGAAATCTAAAAAACAACATCAGCAGCTTTGGCCTGTGCAAGAATCCCTTATTGCCCCTGAGCTCCCCACCCTTGCACCCCGACACATACCTCTACGCTATCTGTGCACATGGAAATGCAGTCAGAGTCGTTGCCTTCACTCCATGTTACAGGCTCTGCCATCAGCACTGAGTGTTAAATGTGTCAGATGTGGGTGGCTTGACGCCGCAGCTCGATGGGAGCCCCCGATCTGTATTGTCACCTGTCATCCCCTGAGCTCAGACTCTCTCACACACACACATAAACGCAATCTCAGAGAGGTAAACCATCGGAGGCTCGCTGCGGTGATGAATGCCGTTAATGCCCCAGGTGAATGAAGGGGATTAGCTGGGTACTGCAGCTGTCTGATCCACCCCATTCTCCTGTACTGTGTGACACCCTCAGTGCACTTCCTCATTCCCCTCTGAGGCCCAGAACTTTCCTGTAGCTGCACTGCTGCTGTACTTCGTATTACAGGGTTGAGAAGTCATTTCTTTGGGGCAGTAATGGAATTCACTCCTACTTTGTGACAAACCCTGAACTAAAATGAATATGATTGATTGTTGCATATCTTAAGCAAGTACCGCTCCTCTCAGATCTGCTCGAGATTGTACTTAATTATGGTAAGAAGCCAATAAATTGAGCACGAGAAGCAATTTACTCTCTTATACACATACGGGTTTTTAACTACGCTAATTATGCAGTTGAGCGGATGACACTTTTGATGAAACAGCACACAACTAGATCCCCGCTGTGTGCATTAAGTAATTGAGCTATAGAATAAAAAAGGGATGAAATAAATTAATGGTCCCAAATCAATTCAATGAAATGTATGGTCAGATCTTATATCTGCTGTTTGGCAGCTGGAGCCTGGAGACAATTTTCATTAAGATCTTGCTTAAACGCATTCAAAGTGCTGACTGGGGCTCCGAGGACTTCCTGGAATTAATCTTCTTCACCTGATAAAGACTTCTCTCCCCTCACTAACAGTCCCTTAATTCACCTCTGAGCAATCTGCCACACACCCACTCCCTCTTCCTCTTTCTTTCCCTCTATCTCAAACTCCCCAGTTTCCTGTTTTATCTCTCCCACTTCTCTCTCCTATTCTCTTTCTTTCCCTCTCTCGCCTTCTGCACCTCTCTCCTGTTCTTAATTCAATAAGGTCAGAATGAGTCCCTCATAATTTTGATAAAGCGAAATTGAGATATTAGCTATGAATTTAGTTTTTTTTCAATCAGTGGCAAACAGAACAGAAGTAAAGACACAAATATTCATTCTATTTTTATTTAATTTCATGCTGAGTGATAAATTAGTCTTGCTTACTTGCTTACCCACCTTACCCACCTTACTTACTTGCTTACCCACCTTACACCTTGAAAACCCATACAAGCATGTGATTTTTGATGCAGACACGTACATACATGTCTTGTCAGACCTGGCGCCTTAGGTCCTTTCAAAGCAACAGTTGTTACTTTCTGCCCCAAAGATCCAGTCCAGCATCATTTTAATTCCACAGTCTTTACCTCAATCTTATTATTCAGGTTATATGATAGCCATACAATAATATCATAAAGGTTGTGATTGATGTGGGTCGAGTGGTTCTTGCATTTGGCTTGGAGTCCAATAACAAGGTTGTGGAGCCTATATTTGGATATAATAATCATGGAAAAGAATGGGGGGAGATGGGGTGAAGGAGGGATGCTGTGAACAGCTGACACAGATAGGAAGTGGTAAGGGGATTTTTACAGTTGTGGATTGGACCAGTTTGTCTAGATTTGTTTAATTGCATAGGGATTGTCTGAAGATTCCCCTCCTGAATATTTGTTTGGAACCCTACCTAAAAGGCATAATATGATCTACTAAAGGGTGCTAAAGACAGTGAAAGTAATTATCACAGCAATTTATTCATTGCTGACAAACTGTTCGGACTTCAGGGGGGGTAAAATACAATTTCAACTACCTCTTTCTCATAATTATCAGTTTTCAGCTATAATAAAGAACATTCTCAACATTGCAATAAAAAAACTGCTTTTATAACATATAGTTTCTTCTATCATTCTATTCATGCAGACTCATAAATCACTGGATGAAGAGAACTTGATAAAGTGGCGCTTAGATTCCGCCGGAGAAACGATCGATCTTGACATGTCAGGCAGCCCTCCATTCTAATCAGAGCAGAGACAACAGCCCTTTGGCAATGCACTTTACAAACAAAAACTTGCATTGTACGGGAGAAATAAAAAAGCACTCTGGTATTGCATTGAATAGCATTAAATCTGTAACAGTAAGAGCAGCCCATTGAAAGCACATTGAAATCAGCTGGACTGAAATTCCCTTGAACTTTCATTATGTCTGTGATGTTCTCTCAAGGCCGACAACTGCACTGTATTAAGCCTGCATAATGCAAGAAGAAAAATGAAGCAATCGGATACGCTGAGATTTCCCTGATAAAGTGAGAAAGTGACAGGCCTGTGTCCGTGCCTCGTGAGGTCAGGAAACCGGAGCCGCAGAATACGTCAGCTCCTTTCACGTGCATTATTGCAGGTCTGTCCACCTGCAGACCAGAATCCTCCACCCACGCCAGATTGTCTCCAGGCCGGTGCTTTAAACTGCTTTGGCCCAACAGAGACGGGAATAGGATAACACATGGCCTAAACTGGCTCATCCAAAGCCTTCATCCAAAGACACACTGTCGCATTGATAAACTGCATGTGGGTTTTATTTTCACTGATAAACACAGCCTGGGGACCCAGATGACATCGCCGCTTCCATGTGGCTCTGTGATTAGCTCTGAAAATTCGCCGACGCCATCAGATAGCTCAGGACACCCCAGAGATATGAGAGGCCAGAGAGGCCAATCAGGAATAATTGATGCTTTGGTCCAGGCCAAGATGTGGCTTGCGTAGTTTTCAACTGAGTGCCGTGCAACTCTGCCTTGACCTCGATCTTTTACAGATGTTTGCTTGCTCTCCGGGCTGTCTACACACATCAGACCTCCTCCTTCCTCTCTATCTGCGGCTTCGCAGTCGGCGGACGGGGCGGCGGCCGGGGCCAAACAACGATGACAGGTTGTGGCAGCTGCCTTGCTGCACCGGCCTCACTGCAGAGACGCAGAAACAAACAGCCCCCAAGCCCATGCTGCGTCTCCGGAGTGCCAGCACCCCCACCCCCCCCCCCCCCCCCCCCCCCCCCAATGCAGTTCACCCCTCTGGATCAGACAGAACCACTCCCCAGACCACGGGAACCACGCCATTTCCCAGGGCTCACTGTGGCTCTGCTGAGATTGTACTGCTGAGCCGGCCCCCTGCTGACAAACAACGGTTAGTTCTCTGTGATGTGCTGTCATGTAGGGTCTCAGCAAATGTAGGACTCAGTTGCTCACCTGGTCCTCTCTTTCCCCCGCTAATCTTGTTTCACTCCGTCGCTCAGGTCAGTCCTCTGGCTACCAGCTGTCAATCCGCTTGCTATGTAGGGCAACATGTAGTGCAAGAGTTAGAGCAGTGGACTCTCCGCCCTGACGGCCAGGGGTTTGGCTGGAATACTGGGACTCTGAGAAAGGCACTTCACCTCAGCTGCTGCAGTAAGAATCTGTGTACCAGAAATGAGAAATGGAAAACTCTTAGCATTGTACTGTAAGTCTGTTGAGCAAGAAGAAAACAAATGCAATCCCATAACTCATGTGCATCTACTCTCTATAATTGGCCCAGATCTACCTGAGACCCATTTTGCTTTTTTATGCTCAACAGGCTTATAAAGCTTATTGTTCTCCCCAGTTCTGCAGCTGTTCTTCCTGTTCCTGCCATGCACAGACAGCTTCTCTGTCCAATGAGGATAGACCGCCCTGCATCAATGTCCCATCTTCCCCAGTGCCCCAGCTGAGCCATGTAAAAGGTGCTCCATTACAGAATGTATGGGTTAGAATTAAATTTAACTTATGTCTGAGCCAGCCATGAGTAAAAGTCTCAGAGTGCTTTTCACAATTTGATTTATTTTTGTGATGGAGTACTGCGACAAACACTATCTCTTGAGGAATGTGAAAGGTTCGGTGCAATACTATTGCTTTTGCAAGGACCTGCACAGCCTCATGGTTTTAACTAGTCCAGATTTGATTTCCCAGGCAGGATGCAAACCAATCAAATGTTTAATCTAAAAAAGTCAGGGCTTTATTAACTTAGGGACCACCTAAAAAAGTTTATCTGTACCATGTCGGTATTTTTTCAGTGGGTGGGAGAAGATTGTGTTACCCAGGCTTTATCTAAATTCAACCGGCCTGTGACTTTCCCTTTGTGCTCTGTTACCTTTTGCTTTTCATGTTATAGAACACAATTATATCACTGCAGAGACTGAAGAGATGTGACTAAGTACAGGGCATGCCATGGGTAATCTAAACATTTAATCCTCTACTGGCAAGTCACAAATGGTCCATTTTGGATCCAGTCAATTGGCAAGTGATACCTGTAGTCACTGCAGTGAAAGAACTTAGTCATAACATTTCTGTCAATTTAAGCAATAATTAAACTGAGAATGGCAGTTATTAATTTTGTTATTAATTCATTTGACTTTCATTTGTTGACCCTGCTGAAGTAGTAAAAAGGTGACTGTATTGGTTGGAATAAAGATTATGTTAATAACTAAACATGACTAAACTTAATAGCAAAAAATGAAGAGAAAGTCAAAGTATATTGTGTATTTGGATGTACAAACACACCTCTGATTCTGACTACATGCTTAAATCCAGACCAAGAATTCCACGTGCTGTTGCCACATACTGTAACCATACAAACATATAAAAATCCCACTTAAGCACACCGTGACAATCGGATCACCTGGCGGCGGAGCACGTGAGGAGGCGTCTCGGCGAGATTATGGGGCGTAAAGGACACTATGGTCAGGTGAGTCACAGCTGTCTTTAATCAATACCCTATAACGGGAACCCTGGCAGCGCAGACATACAGTGCATACGGTGTATTATGAAACCATTTACGCATCGACCATGGAATACTGCGCCTCCTGTGAAAAGACTAGTCATACTGCATTCACGACATAGTTCATCACAATTGCTCTGTGCATCAAGTACAAGTCCTTGAGCTGATCAGTGTAGGGCTGATGGAAGTAATATTGTGTTTAATAAGAACATAAAAAGACATACAGCGGCTCACCTAGCAGCTCTGGATTCTTCTCAGGACATTGCACATTACTGTATTGAATTAATATGACCACTGCCAGTAACTGCAGAGAAAACTTATTAAATTAGTTATTAATTATTAAGATGAAAGAGTCTTAAGAATGCGTGGGTTCATATGAGCGCAGGAACAAAAAGTGTCCCTCGACAGCAGGAGAATAATTAGAGTTCATTCTGCATCAGGAAATAGATCAATTTTTTTCTCTAATCAATTTTCTTTCCGGTGTATCTTTATGCCAATGAACCTCCACCCCTTCCCATGACAACCGGGCCAGGACTGCGAGCCAGCAGAGATTTGCAGCTCCACCAACATGCCATGGGAAGGAATGGCGCTCACTCCACATCCGGAAGTTCTTAACCAAACAGATAAATATTATATCCAAAAGGATTCTGAATAAACACATTCAAAAGTAGTTTTCATGAATAAAATCGAAAAATTGAACCATCAAAAAAACATTAACCCCTATTTGCCCCGAGGACCTCCCCTCCCCTCATGTGCTCTCTCTCTCTCTCTTTCTCTCGCTCTCTCACTCTCTCTCTCTCACTCTCTCTCTCTCACTCACACACAATCACCCCCTCCCCCTACTCTCCCTCGCTCTCCCTTTCCTACTCTTTTCTACAACAAACATGGCCGCTAAATCGGATGGAGCAGCCGTGTCTGTGCAGAATGAAAGCCCACCTCGTTGTCTGGCAAGCCCTGAACAGCGCCCACTTCAAAATCGAAATGCCGGAAAGCGCTACTCGCTGCTGGACTGCTGCTGGGTGCTGTGCGCCCTCTTGGTCTTCTTCTCAGACGGGGCCACCGACCTGTGGCTGGCCGCGGACTACTACCTAAGGCGGGAGTACTGGTGGTTCGGGCTGACGCTAGTCTTCGTGGTGGTTCCCTCCGTTGTGGTTCAGGTGTTGAGTTTCAGGTGGTTTGTGTACGATTACTCGGATATCAACGGCAGCAGTAGCGGAGCCGCCGCTGTCAGCGCGGCAGCGGCGGCTGCAGCGGCGGCGGGGGGAGATTGCAATTTCAGCACCAAGGGCAGCGAACAGCGGGGCGCTGGCAGCGCTACTGGGGCCAGAGTAGTGCCTGCGACGGGCACTAGGAGCGGTACCCGGAGGTGCTGCAGAATCTGCATGTGGCTCTTTCAGTCCATCATTCACATACTGCAACTGGGACAAGTCTGGAGGTAAGACCGCGAACGCTGTACAGTTTATGCTTTACATATAAAAATGAAACACGTGCACCTAAGCTCACAGATAAAACGAAAAGACAGCACCATGTTATAAATGCTCATATTTTTAAGTCTGCACGGTGTGAGTAGTTAAGACATCACAGCATGGTATGTTGTAATACCAACGCAGAATTTGAATGTCTTCAACAGGGTCTTCCCAATATTTTAACTGTGGCACTTGTTCGGGAGCATAGGCAACTGCAAAGATTTGTGTGCTTTTCCTATCCCGGTATTCTCTGTGCTGTTTTATGCCTCCGTTGAAACAGATGGACCTCTGGTACAAGAATTCGCCTGTGTGGCAATTGACAGATACTGTACTTGTATATGTGCCAAAAAGCAGTCGGTCCAGTGCTCCCCGTCTGATAAACAGTGTCCTGTTTAGAGTGTGTTGAAAAGGATATTATCGACGGATATTAAGACTTCTGCTCTGAGAGCGTGGCAAGCACTGTACACATCCGAAGTGTTGAATTCCGCTCCGAAAACGTGGGAGTGAAGTTTTATCTTCATTTAGTCTCACAGAAGCCTCTCCGGGTATGTGACGAAACCTACATTCTTGTGTTTTTCGCGACGGGTAAAGAGTTCATTGATAAAATTATTAACTGACCCACCCCCCTCGAGCGGACATTCCTGTGATGGTATTTGTCCACGGTTTCCAGCTGAGTTATAAATATTTAATGTTGAATATACTAAGCCAGTAACGATGGACAAGGAACTCCCATATTTCCTGTGGTCTCGCTTGTTCATCTTTGCTAAGTATAGGAAGTCGGTGGATGGTCGTTTAACGAGCTTGTAGTTCAATAGTCTCTAGGAGAGAGTCGTCACTCTCACCCGGCGGCAATTGTATTGCATTTTAAATACAATAAATAATCACAAATCCGTTTATCGGCAGTCATGTGTGGATGTAAGGTAGAAATGTCGTTTTTTCTGTGGTATGACCGTTATAATGCACTGCTTAAATCACAGGACTGAAAGAATATTACCTCCTTGTATTAGGACTGTGAATGGGGAGAACAACACTATGCTACATAATATATATCACAGTCTAGAAAACGTCTTGCTGTTGAGGTTTACCTTAGGAAGCCATCCATAGGATGCTTGGATGCTTCTGGTGAATGCCTTCTTAATGCAATAATTTAAAAAGGTACCTGTCTGGTTTCTTCTTGGATAGATGGTGTCAAATTTTCATTCTCTGCATTGGTATGACCACTGGGTCTCTGGACTATTTAATAAATACTGCAGCTAGTTTTACTTGTATTATTATTTACCTAATTTTTTCTACATTTGTGTATTTTAGTCCTTGTTGCCTTTTCAATTATTTATAGTGAGGCCTTAGAGAATCTGCTCCTCAGTGTTTATGTGAAGGGCTAGGATGTTTCCTGCCAACTTGTCATTTAATGTTTCTCAGTCACTTTTCTCTCCAGTGGATGTAATGCTTCCCCTCAGAATCAACAGGGATGGTTTCACTGTTTCCAGGTTTATTATTTCTCTTTCTTTTTCATGCCATGGCTACGTTGGTGGTGTATTTTAACATGCCAGTGTGTGTGTGTGTGTGTGTGTGTGTGTGTGTGTGTGTGTGTGTGTGTGTGCGTGTGCAATGTAACCT
Organism: Megalops atlanticus; assembly: GCA_019176425.1. Taxonomy (NCBI): domain Eukaryota; kingdom Metazoa; phylum Chordata; class Actinopteri; order Elopiformes; family Megalopidae; genus Megalops; species Megalops atlanticus. Next base: position 20,817,552 of record CM032882.1, read on the forward strand.
TTTTGATGTGCCATTTAAGATAATATTTTTTCTGGAAAAAAAACCCCACAAGATTGTTATTACAGCAATGAGAGGCAAGACAAAGTGAGGGAGGTATGGGGAATTTTAGCAATTCTAATCAAAACAATAGGGAGCACAATGCTATTGAAGTATTCCCAGTTTCATTAGGTTAAACAGTCCCAGTCTCACTTCTCAGTGCTTAAGTAGGCTAAAAAAGCACATTTAGAGTCTAAGACACGAGACAGATTACAGTGAGGCACAGCAGGAAATGTGTGTTCACAATGAGCGGAACAACCTGCCAGGTCCCATTACGAGCATCAAGACTTTGCCCAGAAAAGCAGAGAGGGGAGTCACTTAATCAACTGAGTGCTACAGTATACAAACACTCACACACACATACACATACACACACACTCAGACACACCCACACACTCATACAAGTGCGTGCATGCACGCACACACACACACACACGCACCTACACACACACTCACACACGCATACACACAGACACACACACAAATCCTGTCCACTCAAAATGAAAAACCATAAAAATGTTACCACTCCCTACCCAGTGCAATTCTTGATGCAAAGGCAGTTGATCAAAAAGGGAGCCAGAATCCTGACCAGCATCAGTGCTATAGTAAAGAGTGATGCCCTGTGTAAGGCTGCATTCTGTTTATATCCCTAAGGCAGGGCAGTATGTCTCTGCACGGGGAAGCAGACCCACAGCTCCTGCAAGCGAATGCCAAACAAATGTCCTATACCACTTTCCTGTGGATTTTATGATCTGTGGGTTTTTCCTCTCTCAGTCTCACACCTTGGATTTATGTTAATGCCCCGGCCCCTGGGGGATGCAGTGGCATGTCAGAATACTCAGTAAAACCACACACAGACAGACGAATGAGGGCTCAGCAGCTTCTGAGCATCTGTCAGAGAGCGCACAGAGGAGGGAAGAACACATCCAGCCATTGCAGAAGAGTAAAACGTTTTAAAAGAAATATATTTTTCCGTTCCGCTTCTGCCCTGCTGTAACTAGCAACATTTCTGGTAGCAGCCCGTCACAGCTGGTGGAACGTAGTTTTTGTTGCTTTGGAACACACAGAACAAGGTGACAGATACAACGCTCAGGAGTGTTTCCATTGCATACCTGTACGCTAATGCTGTCAGTAAGTTGCACCTGCCTTTCATGGGGAAAATTTTTACGGTCTGCCCTTCAGCAAGAAAACTTTTTTTCGGTGGTATTTTCTGTTGTGTCCTGGGGGATTCATAAAAAGATAAATAAAGGAATTTTCTGAAGGGCTAATTTCACACTCCGCACCATGTGTTGCTAATAAGGGCGATCACCAAGGCATTTCTCAAGAATCGGTGCTGAGACGCATTTCGCCTTCTGTGCGAAACCAGACCCTTCTGCTGTCCAGCAGACGACTAAGCCCAAGACAGACAGTTCACAACACAGATTGTCACTCACGACAGACACACTTAATTCCAAGGATGCCAGCTTAGCGTTGCCACAGGGCTGCGTGATTTCCCGGTGTTCTGAATTCTGCGGTCGAGGCCAGCAAAGCCAATGCTAATTCCTGGCCGCGTGGCTTGACCGCTCATCAAGGCAACCGTCGCCCTTTGCCGAACGCTTTGCACGGGTTCTCCTCACAACCGTTTTAGCCAGCCTTTCACAAACACGGCTCTCCCTCCTTAGCGCTGTGTTTCGCCACATCTGACCCAGTTTCATTGCGTTTCATTTTCCAAAATGAAACAAAGATGCCAGGCATCAGAGAGTGTAGTTTTACGGTTTCCAGCAGCCAGTTCAGGACAAGGAGCCCCCTGAGATTTTGCAGAACATCTCCCAATGACGCAGAGCCTGAGGGGGTAACACTGCACAGCAATGGGTGTAAATACGGTTATCACGAATCCCTCCTGGCCTCCACAGAGGGAAGGGAAAGAATGATAATACGCAGCGTCCTACGTAAATGAAGGTACGGGCAACAGTGGAATGCATCCTGGCCTTGTTTTTAATTTCAGATATTTCCTCTCATTTAAGAAACAGCTCTGTCCTAAAGCCAGACTTATGCTCTCTCTCTCTCTCTCTCTCTCTCTCTCTCTCTCTCTCTCTCTTTCTCTTTCTCTCTGTCTCTCTCTTTCTCCCTCTTTCCAAACAGAAGTGCCTGAGGTTTTCATTTCAGGTTCCACTTGGTTTTTCATTTGTGTTTTTCAATGCTTTACTTCCAAGCGGGGCTCTAAATCGTTAATAACGGTTGTTTATTGGTCGACAGACCCTGCAGCCTCCCCGCCTGCCAGTTGGCAAATCAGAGCGTCGGGAATCTGTAATGGGTGGACATTTGCTGAAGGGATTTTGTAAAGTATATTTGTTTTCTGATTTGCTTGTTTAGCAGCTTTTCTTTTGAAGGAGGTTTTTGTAGAATTAAATTATGGGGATGTACGGCTTGGCAGCCGGACACCATGCAACCCAGTGTCCCAGTGGTTCAAATGGACTCAGACGTATACAGATGAAAGCAGCAGTGGGGTTTCAGTCTTCCTGTAACTGGCCTCTGAACCAGAGGGGGCTCTTTCTATAACTGGGGGGGAAAGGTGCTTTATCTCAGCCATCTCACAAAAACCTCAACCGTGTTAATGGCTGACAGAACAGGGTAGGAATAAAATCTGTAGGTGGCTGAGGATCAAGGCCTCTGCTAGGCAAATTAACAGCATAAAAGCTGAATCGATCGTCATCAAAGGCAATTTGTGATTACTGTGATGAAAAATTACACGCGCTGTTTGGCCGTCAAACAGGAGAGTCAAGGCCTGTTTTGTCTCACCAAAATAGGGCTTCTGATTGCTGCTGTAATGGAAACGTATTTCGAATTACACCCAGTGTTGCTCTTTGACCTCTGTGTCTGTAGCTGTGGGGTAGAGGCTTTTTAATTCTCCCTAGTACGAGTCATGTGACAACTCTGCCGCCTTACTACAATAGAAGAAACCTATTTCAGTCCCGAGCAGGAAAAAAAAGACAAATGGAGCCTTCTTCTGGCTAGGATTCATGTGCTTTTGACCGGCAAATCAGGGAAAGGTCTATGTGTATGTGTGTAAGCAAGTTGCATAGAGGCCACACTCATTTTTATTCATAAAAAAACCTATACCTCGGCCTTGGCTTCCCCTGTGGTGAGATTTGGCTTTGGTAGCTCCCTTTCTGCTGCATGGCTGTAAACAGCTGGAGATAGTACTGTGGGGGATACAGGTTGATTATGTTTTCTGACAGGGTTACAGCAGACCTGAAAAGCATATCTATTCTTTCTTTTTTCAGTTTTTTTTTTTCTTTTGGAGAAGTAGGGCAACTCATCCTTTTGATGATACATGACAGTTGTCATCTTTGTTGTGAGCACAATGACAATAAACACAGTGCCTACTGCTCAAGACAGTGTTTCGGTATTGAGAGTAGGAATGTGTCAAAAAAATATTTTACAGAAATGTTGCTTTCGTTATTAATAAGTGATTCCCCCTCCTAGAGAATGTGTTTTCTCCTCGCAGGATAAAAAAAATAAAGCAGGGGAAATTAAAAACGAATAACGTCCCGGGACGTGTAACCCATCTGAAACTCAGTTCAATGCACTGTCATATTTAATTGAGGACTCTTGCATTGCGGTTTTGTTTTCAAACTGGCCTGGGAAAAAAGTGATGAATTCTCTGTGACTGGTGAATTTAGCGTGTAGCCCTACACAAAAAAACAAATTATAAAGTTTTATTGTGATATACTTTGTGCAGAAGTAAGGGATGGTACCCACACACTGGTATGAAGAACCCAGAAGTGACTGCACAAGGTAATAGCTTATGCTTCACAATGTAACCACGTTGTGTCTTTACAGAACATGCATTTTATCAGATGCACTTCGTACTTGTTTTTGTAAGTCACTCTGGATGACAGCGTCTGCCAAATAACAAAATGTAAATGCAAGTCTAAAGAGAACCACCCCAGGTCCTAACAGGCTGCAGCCTTAGAGGACTGGATTTACCCTCCAATCAGCAGCTTGTTGACACCTGCACTAGAGGGCAATTTGTTTTTCGCCTCCAAACATTGATATAAATGAAGTAATTATGGCTTGAAGAAGTGAAATGAAAACTGAAACTCTTGCCCTGGTTTATCTCACTGGTATCCACCAACTCCCCTGCCCCTCTGTTTTCCTCAGAGAAGACAGTGAGCTAGTCCCATCTGGTGCTTGCAGTAAAAGCCCAGCTTGCACGGAGCCTGAAGCAGGGAGGCTCTGTCACAAACACTCACTCTCTCCGATGGCTCGGACGTTCGTCATTCTCCATCCACGCATCACTCTGACAGCAGCCTGCACTGGTCACTTCCAGCCACAAGAGAGACCGATCCCTTCCTCCATCTCCTCCGCCTCCTCCTCTCTCCTTTCGCCTTTGCTCTACACTCTTCACCCCCACATACTTGCCTCTCTGCTTCTCTCTCCTTGTCTCCCTTCCTTCTCCCCTCTGCCCTTCACTCCCATCACATCTCAAAAGAGTGAGCACCTTGTTGTGATCCAGGTGTCACTTTAAGCCCAGACTCCAATTTCATCGTCTGTGATCGTGTTTAATGTTATTTTGTCATCACACTCTGACAGTGAAGCCATGCACAGCACCATAGCCCCAGTATCAGCATTGCTTGTAATAAATGTTCTAAGCAGCCACACACAGGCACATACACAGATACACACACAGATGAGTGCAACCACGCACACACAAACACATACACTCACACACCTAAACCAGTCAAGCACAGTGACGCTTGGGCAGAAGGAGTACTTCAACCAGTACAAAGTCTCATTTTCCTCTCTCCTTCCCTCTCTATCCCTCTCCTCTCCACACTTCTTCTAAACGCGGGGAAATGAGACGGCCTCTTTCACTCTGTCTGAGACAAAAGGCAGATTATCCAAATCCACTTCATTTAGTGGAGCGATTGTTGAGGCAGGAAACCCGGGCAACATATTACACACACTGAATGGCGGCTCACCCGCTGCAACCCTGCCTGATTCCCAATAGCCCTCCGACTTTGCCTGCCGAGGGAGAGACACCAGCCCAGGCCCTGGTCCCAAACTCACAGTGGGGCCTCCCTTCGTAGGTACTGCTGCAGTCCCACACGGACTGGGTGAGGGGTCTCTGAAGTAATTTACCATGAAGGATTTTCAGATACCCTTTGAATAAAAGCTAATTGATGATGGCACGAGCCATCTTGAATAAATTGTACATTACTGTGCATTCCTTTGATAGAGACTCCATTAAAAATGCTGCACTTATGTGGAATGTGGAAGCTGCCTCGTTTTGTGTTTCCTTTTTCTCTCAAGCATGAGGCAGAAAAAGGAAACGGAACAAGAAAACTGCTTCAGTTATTTGCCAACATTGCCACTGAAAGGCTTAATTAGCCAGGAACAGATAACTTACAGAGGTGCAACAATGAAGCCCCGAAACGCTTTAGTGTTAAAGACAGGCCATTATCACCTGCATTCGAATCGACCGTCACCCAGCAGTTTCCTCATTACTGTAATTTATAATAATGGCCTATTCTCTTTGTGCTCCACTGAATATGAATTTTGGAACCTGTGGTAGAAGTGAATGTGGCTTTTCGGAGGGGCATAATCACGGGGAACAGGGAAAGTGGTACAGTCAGGCCGGAACACACTGACAGCCAAACCATGGGATTACAGAGGGGCTCAGTAGTGAAAAAAGCTCCCCCAATACTGTACTGATTCAAATATTCCATTCAGCGGGGTTCGAAAGGGGCTCTGAAAGGCTTGCAGATACAGTACGGCTTGATCTTGTGTTGCAGTTATAGAAGCGTTAGTTCTCACAATGTATTTGATGTGTTTCTGGTGAGAAAAAAAGAGAATAAAATGTGATGCAGGAATCAGAGGTTTAATTGTGCCTTGTAAGTAAGCTGATTACATAGGGGAGAGAGAGAGGGAGAAACCAAGAGAGGCAGAGTGAAAGAACGAAAGAAGGAAAGAAAATGGATTATATTCACTTATTCCTAATAAATTTTTCACTGAAAGGAAGAAGCTTAAGTTATTACTTTCTCTTTCTCATGCCGACTGCTATATATTGTTGGAAATGCAACAACATGTTTTATATATATTAGTTTTATATATAAATGTATATATGTGTATGTGTGTGTGTGTGTGTGTGTGTGTGTGTGTGCCTGCACGCGGATGCACATTTGTGTGTCTATGCATTTAGAACATGTGTTTTCACTCTGGGTGCTACAGAGAATCAACCATATTCCCAAGTGTTCTCAGCCCCGTAACATTTGCTGTGGAAGCACTTTTTGAAGCAAAATAAAAACAACAAAGTGCACATTGAAGCATCTGCCTTTTTATAGTGTCACAGTGCTGCCACTCTGATTGCATGTGACGTGCTTAGGTTAGACTGAAGAGGCTCTGTCTCTTTCTTTCTCTGAAACCACAGAACTGCAACTCAAAGGGCTGAAAAACATCCCATTGACTGATTGACATCCCTATTCTCCACTGCCCTTTGATGAACTTTTTTTTCCTTTTCAGCACAAGACTGAGAAAATGGGCAGAGTGAACTGACACTAAGTTGGTGTGTGTTTGATTGGAATTACATTAATGCTATTAGGGCCTTGGCTAGACAAGGCTCTTGCAAGCTGGTTAAGGGCTTACCTGTGTGTTGCCTGCACAGTTGTGTTTAAGGATGTGGAGGTATCAGTGTTAAGCTTTACATTAGCCAAACTGCACCATCAGGTCTGCCTCTGACAGATCTGAAGCCTCTGTGCTTTGTATGCATGGTGGATATCGGAGGCAATCAATGATAAGGTGGTGGGGGCAGTGCCAGAGACACAGAAAACAGGGATTAGGGTGGAATATTTGATGGAAAACAATAAACCCTTGGGTACACAAGAGAGATGAGCCAACATTCCAACTTCAGCGCCTCCTTCTGGACCGGAGGATATAGTTATGGGGGATTGTGTCTTCTCAGTGCTTTGCATTGTTACGCCTTCCTGCCCACTGTCTGCTGCCCGCTACCCAATGTGCGTTGTGAAAGTTGCACAAAGCTGGTCACACCCCTGCTTTAGTGCCCCCCGGTGAGCAGGAGGACACAATCTGCAGGATTGTGTCTCGGCGTGCTGCCCTGTTCCACTCTGCCTCCTTCCCCACCATCCTCGTCCCACCACCCTGCCTAGGAGCTGCACTGACGAGTCAAATAAATTAATAACCCTCTCTAAATGCCATTTACTCTCCTCGGCTGCAAGTAATAACTACTGGTGCATACCAGGCCCTGCGCAATGAGAAGCGCTCTTCTCTGGGTGAAAGCATCTTTTCCTCCCAGAGCTTTAGCATGAAAATAATTGCCTACAGTATGTTTCAGCCATAAGTGTAGGCTGTTGTGCTGGGGGAAAGGCACTGTTTTAAAAAGCCAAAGGGAGAAATTGTGCTCATGCACATATTGTGAATGCCAGGGAATGCATCTGTCATGGCACTTTTGAATACCCTTTCGATGTAGGAAAACAATAGACCATGCCATTTTCGTACAATGGTGCCTTACATAAGACAGATGATCATTACTGAAGATCAGCTTGGAAAGGCTCATTACAAATGGGACAAATGGGATTAAAAAAAAACACACAATGAGCAAGGTGGAATAAGAGGAATTGGGATAAGGTTAGGGGTCACACGGTTGTGGGGTGGAGATCATTTTCTGGTGTAGGTAGGGGTGAATCCAAAATATCTGGTTCCATAGGCTCTTCTAGGCAGAGCCCTGCCTCACACCATCCCCTCTGTCACGGCGGCCGTGTGACATTAGAGTAACACGCATTCCACGTCTCAGTGGATCTGAGATCCAGCAAGCTGAATGCCTGGGGCAACGCTGTTACAAATGGCGGCACTAGAATGAGGGAGAGCAGTTCAAGGGCGAGTATGAACTGAAGGGAGCTTGAGTCACTCTTGGAGTTGTCAAGGCAAGGAAGGACACCACACACCATGGCTATCTTGTGTAATCACTTGAATGGAAGCATAGTTGGTAGGCAGTCAGTCAGCTTGATAACAGTTGTCTTATTTAGTTAATGATGTCGGTGGACTGGTTTCTTGCAGGCTGTCAAAGCTGTGATCTGCTGGTGTCTTAATGGAGTTTGGGTGACTGAGGGTAAGCTGGAAAGACAGCTCTCCCTGCGTTAGTTATTATGACCTTGTTCAGTGCTGTAACCCTGTTTCCCAATTCTCTCGGGCAAAAGTGGGGGTTGGTATATCTTTTACTGTAGTTTAAAGCTTTGCAAGCAAACATGAGCCCTAAGGGACCCAACAAAACATGTTGGGTTTGCTCAAGTTTGGGCCTGTCATTGCACCATACCATTCAGATGTGGGTTGGGTTGGGCTTAATGTTTCTGGATGTCAGGTTTTGAATGCACTGCTGTCTTAAATTTTGGGGCGAAAATCTCATTTGGAATGAATGACCTATACACAAAGGGAACTGACATTTTTAAGGCTACTGAACATATCAAGCTTGAATGGATTTATTATTTAATTTATTTACTTATTTAGATGGGAAGAACCTATTTTTGCCTAAGTTTTCACAAAAAGGACAGTTCGTTTTGTTGAACTGTTGAGCTGAATTCTCTCATTTTTATTTGTTTACTTGCACAGACTTTATTCACCATACAGTGCAGTTTTCCCAACAAGGATGGGCTGCATTGTGTTCATTTGTTAAGCTGCTGATCATTACATACTGTGGGGTTTATTTATTTTTTTGTACAGACTATTCACTAAGTGCAATGGGTTTTACTGAAAAAGAGAAGGTTTGGTAAGAAAATTTTGATATATGTAAGTTCCTGAACATGATTTTGATTTGATTTCATTATTACCAGTTGCTGGGTTGGTAATTAGAGAGTGTTTTCACACAAGCAAACCCACCTCCCCCCTCATTAGGTTGGGTTAGGGCTGGGTCAGGTAACAGATAAAGTTATGAGCTTTGGGCCAGGCCCAGTTCGGGTATTAAAGTGCATGAGTCATGTCAGACTTGGGTTAGTTTCAGGTCTATGCAGACCTAGTTAGCTCTCCCACTAAGCTGATCCTCTTTGTTCTACATTATGCGCTCCTGGACATCCAGAGGTGCTGTAGGTGTGGGTTTTGCCTTCACCTGGTGAAGGTCCAGTCCATGTGGAGGCTGCAGTCATTGACAGGAGTGCCTTCTTTCGGATTTCACTCCCTGCTCTCCTGCAAAGATTTTCCCATTCTTAAGTAAGGCACTTCCACTTCATTAGCACAGTGCCGCTTCGCTTCCTTCAAAAAGATTATAGCAGTATAATCAAAGGTTCTGGAACCTGCAAAGGGACATCCGAAACGAGTGGAACTGCTTTGATTCAAGCTCCCCCAACTGCCATCACTGCAGGCCGCTGGTTTATACAAGTGGGAACGGCTTTTGAGAGCAGGTCAGCCAAGCCAATTAACTTCCTCTCACAAGTGACCACAAGCACTCAAACACCCCCTGGGGTTCTCACATCTCTCCTTTACCTCTGCGACTGTGTTGCTCTTAAACATGGGTGTGAAATTCCATCATTGAACCCCCATCACGGGGCACTCCTCAAGCTCCTGAAGGGCTGATATGTATGTCAATGAAAAGCAACTAGCCCACATTCCCAGCTACAGCAAGTGTTCAATTTTATCAATTCATATGTCACGAACAAATCTTTGTCTTTAGTTATCCTATATGCTTAATGATGTAAGCCTTAATAAAGTCTTCTCTGAGTAGCATTGCGCAGTAAGTGCTGCCAAATGGTTGAAATGGCTATTCTTGGAAATTATTAGGTGTTTGAAGCTAAATGCACTGTGGAAGGTTCAGCCAGTCAATTTCACATTCCAGGAAAGCAGACATAAAAACTCATTAGAAATGAGCAAAAAGAGGGGAACTATTAAACTCCATCTAGTTCATAGAGCACATTGTAAGTTGTAAGCCTGGGGCTGCTCATAATTGCACTTACATCTCATACACTGCCCTGTCGGGAAGCTCTACCTGTGTTCAATTCCCAACACCAACACACAAAATTCCCCCAGTGTAACAGCAGTCCAGACCTCTCTTCATTTTCTCATTATAGTTCAGATTGACGTTGACTTATTACAAGCAAAAATCCTTTTTGTTTCTTCCTCTTTTATAAGAGGAGCGGTTTGGAGTGAACTAATGATAATATATCCTCTGGCATTCTTGCAGGGGAAGTGTGTGCCAATTTTTTTTAACATCGGTGAGGAACTACATGACATCTTTTTGTATCATTAAAGCTTTATTACAGCAGACGAAGAGCCGCGTTTACTCGTTCCTTGTCACTGGGAGATGTAGGATAGGATGGTTTATTGAACCTTAAAGTCTTGTTCTTAAATAGCCCAGTGCACTCTTGCAGAAACTCATCTTGTCAAAACCGGAGCAGCACGGGGTCCTCCGCACTGCAGGAGAAGGCAATAAAAAAATCGCGCCAACAAACAGCGGGACGGAACCCTGCGTTTTCTAAGCGGGCTGCAGCGTGCATGCAAAACTGCTCCTCCGTGACACTCCGGGCGAGGAGCAAGACAAGAGCGCGGCGAAAAGAGCGACTGTCATCAGTCTGATCCCGCGCGCGCTGAAGCGGTCGGCGGGGTGATTAGGGCTGATGCATAACCTTCCCTCAACATTGCCGTGACATTGTAGCAACGTTTTCAAAAAAAATACGAGGCGGTTATGGGAGCATTATGCTTCAGCTGCTCTGCACTATGGGACCCTCCTTTTCTTTGTTTGCATGGCATTGCTGGGTGCAGAAGCGCTGACTCTGAAATGCCCCACATACAGCAGAGGAACTGGCACCAATGCGCCGGCGAAGGCGACTGGTCTGGCTCCGCTTCAAAGCTGGTGCTCACTGGCACCATTAAGTGACCCAGGAAATTGGCAATGGTGAAATGTGTCTAAAATTCTCTCTCTCTCTCTCTCTCTCTCTCTCTCTCTCTCTCTCTCTCTCTCTCTCTCTCTCAGCCGGGAAACACGAAAGCCTCAATAACAATGTGATCTAAAAGAGAATTTATGGTACCTCCAGTGTGGAGCTGACAGTCAAGCACAGGCTTGTTTTGCACAAAACCTCAGTAGAGGACTGTTTTAATGTGCTCCACAAAAAAAGGATTCCTCTGAAAAGACAGACTCAATTTCTCTGTATTTTTGCATTGTTAATCACATTATTTTGTTTCACAGCATAAATACAGAATCATTTCTAAGATGACTGATCGGCTATCCTAAAATGCATTTTGCTATCCTCCTGGTTTATCTTGGCAGGTGCTCTAACTCTTGGCAGCCACATTACCAACAACATAAATGAGCTACAAGATTCTGTGGTCCTGTCCAGTAGTACTGGGGCTGGATCATCTTTAGTAATGCTGTGATATTGAGATGCAAATAAATGGTCACAGTTCCGCTTGAAATATGATTTATCAGAAGTACAATGACCTTGATCAGTTCTTCCACAGCTGTCTTGGTACAAACAGTTTTGCAACATCCAAATGTTACTACTCAGTAGGATTATAGTTCTCTCCAGGAACTGGGGGCGGAGTAGGACGGTGGTTTTCTGCAGAGGCCTTAAGCTACTGTAACCTTTCCAAATCAGAACCATGTTTCTCTGTTACTCCGTGGTTGGAGAGGGGGAGGGATAATTAAGAGGGGTGGGAATTCCTCAGGGGTAATATATGGTGGTAATGCACTGCCCTCTCACCCCCGTCTGGGAGGAGGGAGCAATTTTGTAATTATTGGGGCGTGGCATCCCTGAAGACTAATGAGGAATTGAGAGGGAGGGCTTGCTTTGTTTGTGCGTGTGTGAGGGGGGGGGGGGTGTTTGAGTGTATGGGAGGGAGAGAGAGAGAGAAAGCAAGAGAGAGTAACTGCTGTCCAAATGGAAGCATGAATGTGTGCAGACCTAAATTTAGAAGCCACACTTATAATATTAGCAGTAGAGCCAATGCCTGGGTGTGTCTCAATCAAACAGACATACGGAATGGGACAGGGTAACAAAGGGAGCTAATGAAGGCTCCATACTTGTCAATATGTCAACACATTTCAGTTATTAAGTTTTTGGCTGTTAAGCAGCCTTGGATTAAACAGGCTTAGAAATGGAAGTGTACCTTACTGGCTGACAGATTGATTGACTGGCCAATGAAGAGCAACTTGCTCCTGCAGTAACCACATTTAGCACTAGAGAGCAAAATGTTAGCAAGGAGAAGCAGCCAATAGGAAAAGTGCCGGTTCAGTTCTTACTCTTAATGAACAGTGTTACTGATGTGATATGGTTAAATTCGGTCATACTATCTCTATGCAAACATCACTTGATGTCATCTAAATATGAATGCTGAATGTTGAAAAGTGCAACAAAAAAGGCAACTCAAGATGAAAGCACAGTTAAGCCAGAACTGCTCAGCGTGTATACAGTAGTTCCCCATTACAAACAACAGTGTCATTCTAACGGCTGTTCACACCATACTTGCCTGTTTACTTTAAGTACAGCTATATTCTGTATTTTTCGTATTGCTATGCTGGGTTTCTTTAATGTGGTGTATTGCAGTACAGGTTGTATCAAGGCCCTTGGGTCATATTTAGACAATCCTGCCATGGATGCAAAGGCGTAACCGGTGCCACCGGGACCACGTCTCAGTGCCATCCACCACCCCTGATCTACTGTTATTGCGATTCTGTATGTGTAGAGTCATCTGGTGGGCTCCTAAGTGGCTCTGCCTTATGTCCTCAATTTCATTTGAAAATTTTCTTTTATCTCCCATGGGATTGCAAAGGGTCTCATTCACAGGGGCAGTTGAAACAGACCATTCTGAAATGGAGCAACAGTGTGGTTAGTTGTATGCGTGCGCATTAGCGTGCGTACGTGCATGCGTGCACGCATGAGTGTGTGAGCTTGCAGCTTCAGTGCTGCCATGTGTTAAAGGCACTGCAGTTTTTCATTGTGTGGTCCAGATTCACTTTAACAGTAACAAATTTACACAAATGTTGCATTTTTCATGTACTTATTCATGAGCTTTGCTCATGTGTTCTGCGATCACTAAAATTATGCACGGGCCCAATTAATATACGTAATCAAAAAACTTGCTTGAATTTGTTATGAAGTGTGATGGACAAAGTGTCCAGTTGGACTGACTCTGGGTTTGTGTGTATGTGTGTGTGTGCCCACCCATTTGTGCATTTGTGTGTGTGTACTTAAGTGGGTGTGAATGTGCATGTGTGTGTGTGTGTGTTTCAGTGTATGCATATTTTTGTTGCATATGTGTGAGTGTATGTGAGTGTGTGTGTGTGAGTGTGTGTGTGTGTGTGTATGTATGTGTGTAAGAGAGAGAGAGAGAGAAAGAGAGAGAGAGACTGTGTAAGCTAATGTGTAAGCACTGCATGAGCTCTGTGTTGCCCCTTTGCTGTCATGCATTAAGGGCAGTATGGTGGACAGCAGATGGGCAGCAGGCAGAGCTGAGACATACATAATTAATCAGTAAATGTATTAGAGGAGGGGCAGCGGGCAGTGGAAATATTACAGATGGCACATGAAACCGATAATGTGCTGCCCCCTGGGAGGCTGCCGAGGGCTTCGATCTGCTCCTGCCTTTTATTTGGACTAAACGAGGAAATCTGGTGTAGTTTTTCCTTTCCTTCTTCTATGGCCGCACTTGTGAGAGTGTGCGTGCAAGCGTATGCCAGTCCGTGTGTGTGCACGTGTGCGTGTGTGGGTGTGTTTGTGCATGTATGCATGCGTGCACGTTCACTACCATAGACAGGGAGGTCCCCGTGGTCAAGGCTTTCCATATAAGGTTGTTCTCAGGAAACCAATTAGGCTGGTGTACCAGTCATTTCCTGATCTGCCTTGCAAAGGCCAGCTACAGTATGTTGCATTTCTCCCCATGAGCATAATATTAATTTCAAGCTCAAATCAGGTACACACACTAAATGATGGTAAAACGTTGCGAATAGCCTTGACTGCAAGGGCTGTGGCTGCATGCTGAGAGCTGTCGGCACAGGAGTAGGGGATGCTGACCGTGAGAGAGCACAGTAGTATTTCACACGCAAAGAAGCAGAACCGATCCTGACAGCTGAGTGACGTTTGGCGCCAGTGTACGTTCTGGGGAGAGGACCCGCAGCGCTAGAGCTAAGTGTTGTAAATGCGAGTGTAGATGTTTTCAGCGGAGCGAGAGGAATAAAGTGGATTGAGTTGGATTTTCTTTCTCTTGAGTGGGATGGACTCACACAGCCGGTGTTGTCAAAGTGTCCCTCCAGTCCTGATGTGCAGTGTACCCCATCTGCTGGATGTCTGAAAGCAGGCTTAAGAAAAGGGGGACGCTGTAACCCCTTACTGTGAAACAGGAGATTTCCCATATGGCCAGATTGGCAAAAATCTATTGCACCTGAGCTGGCCCCTATTCAATTTTTAAGATCTGAGATAGCATCAAAACTTAAAAAATTTGGAGTCTTTGTTTCCATTTTTTGCCTATCTATTTAGTTGTACCTTATGGCAGAGAAGACTTTTGTGACCAAGGGAAATGAAATCAATTCATGGTTTTAGTATTTGATTGGTATCAGACATTCTACACTTATTTGATTTCTACACATTTGTGAAATTTCATATTCCATACCAATAATCCCTGAATTATATCAGCCTGAACGTCCTATAGTTGATTTCTTTTTTTCTCAGAGGGGTCATGGTTTGTGTTAGCAGGGGTCCCTCTGAGAATGAGGTACTCTGCAGAACAGACCGCTTGTGGTTAAGATGGGATGGCGGTTTTTTTCCTCTGTTTATTTTCGCCTTTTCAAGGCAGCCTGGGAGAATTCAATTACAGTCTCAGGTCTGGTTTATTTTGGAGAACAATGGGATACATTCAATGGATTCCCAAGGCCCTGTGAGAACTCTCCAATGCCTGATGTACAGAACACCCCTGTTTTTTTTTCTGTTACGCTGAAATGAAATTGCCCTGTGCATGTGCACTGCACTGTGTGGGACCGGTGGAATCAGAATGTACAAAAACCTGTTCTGGGTATAATGGACTCTGCTCTGTTTTGAGACCTGTAGTCCAAGCTGTCAGTCATGCAAGCTGGCAAAAATTCAAGAGGCTGTCAGAGGTAACTCCCGCTCTGCTTGTCCCCATCTTCACAATGCAAGTTATCAACGGAAATTAAATGTTATTTATGTAGAAAGTTATATTAAAAAAACTCCTACACAGACGTTACACGGAGAGGATATCAGCCTACCGGCTCAACAAATTGAAACTCGACATTCGCTCTACTCTCTCTCATTTGTTTATGTTGAGCTGCTCGTCTTGTTCTAGTCGCTAAACTCGAAGTCTGTTTCAACATTACCCAAGACGCAGCACACATGGCGACGAGATCTGGCAGCGTTTTCCTGCTCCGTGAGAGAAGACAGAAGCACGCCAGTCTCAGACTGCTCTCGGATCCCTGCAGACGACTGGAGCCTTTTTCTTGATGAGATACATTTATTCTCATTTGTTACTCTCCAGCACCCAGAAGCATCAAACATCTTCAGCTGGGTGGCGCAGTGGAAGGTTTTGACAGCAAGATAGAAATCTATCTCCCAATTAATTCCCCATGCTTTCTTTTTTGTTGTTGCTATTAATTGGAGAAAGCTTATCTGTTAAAATAAAAGGAGAGAGGTGCAGAGATGGATGTGAATGTGGGGAAGGTTTTCCGACGCACACAGAGCAGCTGTACTGTGTGGTCAATTTGAGGTTGTGTGTGCAGCTTTGGGTTTGTGTGCTTAATGAGAGAAGAGAGAAGAACATAATTGCAATCCCCAGCAGTGTGTCCCCACCCCACCCCCCTAATGCATGGAAAAAAAACCCTCTTTAAGTGTTCCATTCCTTATTTGCCAAGGTATGGGTGAGAGTGTGTCCAGAGCTAAGGGGAGACATGAACTCCTGAGACAGTAGTAATCAGAGCACTGCCTGAGGTGAGGGAATTAAACAGGTATTAGACAGAAAATCCAGTTTTTTCTCCTTCCTGTTCTCTGCCAGTGTTATTAAATTAAGGTCTTTGGAATTTTTATATCTGTAGAAACAATGAGCCAGGTATAACACTGATGAGAATCATTCAAATTAAGAATAATTTATTGCCAACCATATAATAATATCACACATAATGATAGGAATTTTCTTTCATATACATATATATGAACAACAGCATGTGTATATACTATATAGCACAGTGGGAAGTATATAGTATAAATAGTATATACAGTATGTATGTTGTAAATGCATACCCATTTTTGCCATTCAATGCACGTATTGGTGTCACATTCTTCAGAACTGTGGTGAATGCTCAAATACAAATCGCTGTTTTGTGATGTCTGTGGAATTGTTTCCATCGTTGCCTCTGTGGACTCCTCTTGTCCCAGAGGCCCATGTGCCAAATCGCTGATGCCTTCCATCCAGAAAAGCCCTAAAAGCTTTTTCACGTAACACAGGGCAGGGAAAGCTGATCCTAGATCGATTTCCGGGGCCAGATAGCAGTGGCTGACTACAGCTGCTTGCCCCTTACAGCAAAGAGGAGAGATGGGTTTTTAATCAGAACACCCCAGAGGAGGGACAAAGGCCTGCAAGCCTCAGTCAGCGGCTCTGGTGAGAGCCCCAGCTCTCCAGCAGGCTGTGTACCAGGCAGATTAGTCATCTAATAAATATTTGACTTTTTGGTGGCATGGAGTGTTAGACTTGGCTCAGAGGCCGCAGGTCCCCACAGCTTCTTTTCCCCGGCACAGAATGCAAGCGCTGTACCTGCAATCTTGGGACGAGATCCCCAGTGAAACCAGATGACAAGCCTCTGTGACCCCCCCCCCGACACACAGGGAGAGGACAACGGGCGCGCTCTGGAATGCTGGATGGCCGACCCAGTGCCTTTCCTGCGGGGAACCAGAACCAGAGCCAAGCTGCGTTTCTTTTTAATTGCAGCCGCCGTTTATGAATAATGAATATTCATATCCACGCCTCATTCCTGACATCCTCTGCATGTATATGTGTACTGTACCGCATATGTACTTGCAGAGGGGCAGGGGGAGTTTTTTCATAAACAGTTCACTAGCATTTCTGATCATATACAGTAATTCTTAGCAATCTGGCTCAAACACCCAAGCCTGGAAATGTTAATGAAATCATTAAATGGGAGTCAGGCGTTTAAGAAGAATGGAGACTGACATGGGGGGGGCATTTCTCTCTTTTTAGTTATGCGCTCCGAGAGTTTTATAATTGGCATTTTGAAAGTCTGTTGGTTCGGTTGGTTTGTTTGTGCATTTCTTTTAATGAGGGGATTCAATGCGGTGGATACAAAGAAGGGAGGAATAAGACAAAGTTGGCAACGATTGAAAATCTAATCTCATACACGTAGCTACCACATCTTTGAATCTTTGAATTGCACAAAATGTAATTTTGCAATGCTTGTCACAGAAATAAGGGATTTAATCAAGGATTTAATCAGGGCTTTTGCACGAGCGATGTAGGTCTTGTTCCCCTTTCCTGAGTGTTTCTGTTTGATTATGGATTCTTAATAACTACACCCCATTTATCTGGGAAGTGTGCCAAAAAACACAAAGATTCATTTAATATGTGGCTTTGTGGATGTGAAAGCTCACACAAAACCTCATTATCCAAGATAAGCGTGATTTATTAAAAAACTATGTAGAGATATCTTCTTCCGTGCTTTTGGAGCAGGTTGGGGGCTGCTCTAATTTTGTGTGTGCTGCCCAGATGGGCAGTATCCAAGAAACTGTTAATCAAGCGGGTCTCACAGCACAGAGTTCTGCTCATACTGCGACCGGCGCTGTCATTGGCTCTTATCTGATGCTCTGCTCAAGGAGACTATGTGAGCGAATGCGTGCGGGGCTGAGATTGAGCAGCTCCTCTAAGCCGTTGCAAACCGAGTTTACCCACGCGGTTTTATCGCTGCACTCTTACAATTGAGCCCTCAGGCCCAGATTAAGAGGGAACTTTTGTCTGCCTGCTAATTGCAAATTATGACCCCTCTGTTGCTCTTGGCAGGGTTCCTCTGGGATGGGAGCAGGAGCCCTTGGACAAGTACAGAAAAAATCAGCTGCATTTTCAAATAATGTCATCATTCAGTTTGTTAGTTATATTATATGTGTTAGCTGCTGAGCAGGTTAGTGCAGGGTTCACACTGATAACACTGTGTTTCATTGTAGTATTTTCTGCAGGCTCCAATTCATATATTCTCTAAAGTGCAGCTGCAGAAAACTTTGTTGTGAAGATCTGCACAGAAGAAAAGCCTTGTTATGCCTCATAAATAAAATATAATTTAACAGAGCCCCACTCTCTTGTAGCATCCAAATATAGCTTTGTTGTCAGTACCACTTTGTGTTAAGTATGCTAACAAGATACCTACAGCACCTAACACATAACACGGGATTCCATCTTATCTAATTATCTCATTAATCCAACCATATCCCTAGCCCTCATACCTTCCCGTTAAACCTAATTGTAGTTCCAACTTTCCTTTAACCTTAACCCCAACCCTAAACCTAACCTCACTCTAAAACCTTCATGTATTTACACAAGCATGTCAACGTCTGGTGTGTATATGGTCATTGCTTGCAGTCTTATTGGACAGTGCATATGTAATTATTTTATTTTTACAGTGCACTTATCATGTACTTAATGTAAAGTGTGACCAGTGTCTTAGCTGGTCTCTTTTGCTGAATGTACCAATGAGTTAATTGAGGCCTTATTAGAGATGATTTCATTGCACTTGACCAGAAATCTCTGCATCAGTTCTCCCAGCGCCTACGAGGGGAGCAGTTGTTATGTAAACTTGTGTGCTAATTAAATGTTTGCTGAACAGCGAACCACTGGTAAATACATTGGCCTGCGGGTTACTGAGAGAGATAGAGAGAAAGGGGGGTTAGCATTAGGACGTGCTCATTTTTTAATATCACTAGGAAAGAGTGCCTTGAGCAGTATGTGCAGGGGAGATGGTGTGATCGCATGCATGGGATTGGGCCCAAAATTTGGAATGAGGCTTTAGTTGGACATTTAACAGCTCCACTCAGGTGACATTGTTCTTCCTGACAGGTCTGATCACTGCAGTACATTGATTGGATTCATCATGCTCTCATTCTGGTCCAGGAGGGCAGGGTTGCCTGCAGCTCATATATTCTTGTCAATTGCAAAGAGTGGGCGTGGCTCTGACTTTATTTTGTGACCGTTGAAGCCACCACCAAAAGATGCAAGTGTGTTCTTTACAGTAAAACCTTCTAGCTGTCAGATTCTTTCTTAAAGTTTCATCCCTGCACAGAGCCTCAGTCTTCAGCACTAGTGTTATTCCACAGTACAGTGTGTACACACACACACACACACACACACACACACACACACACACACACACACACACACACACGTGATTCTCGAGAGTTAAAAATGATGAATGACATCTAAGGTGAGAGAGTGACCATTTCCAGACAAGGTTAAGAGGCTTGGGAGGTGCTGTATGGTGCAAGCAGAGGTGGGATGGAGTAAAGGAGGAGATGGAGCAGAGCAAAAATTATGTCAGCCTGTAAATTGTGAGTAGGCAGGGTAATGCAGTATTGGGTGGTGGGCGGTGCTACAGGAGTGAAGGTGGGGGCAGGCCGATATCTGGAATGGTTGGGGAGGAGGGGCATGCAGCAATGAGAGAGGGAAGGCTGATCTGGGGGAAGAGTGTGGAGGGAAAATGCCCAGAGGCCACCATAGAAATAGCAAAATGATTTAAACGAGCCCAATACCAGGCAGCCGCTTTGTAGGGAGAAAGTCACACTCCCCGATTTGAGGAAAGGTGGAATGGTAATCTTTGCGACATCCGCCACCTTGATAAATGATTTGAAAGTGCAGGCATAAACTTTTTTCCCCTTGCACGGGCTCTTACTAGCTAATGGGCTCTATTGATGTGCCTGATTCCGTAGCTGATTTAAGGCCGAGAGCGTGAGCAGCCTGCCTTCTCTGCCTGCAGGATTTACACCGCACTTTTTACTGCTTACAGCCCCCCCTCTCCTTCCTCCCTCTTTCAAATGAAAGTAATCGCAAATTCCGGACAAAAAAGAGCTATTGACTCGCCTGCGCCGCAGAGTGGAAAAGAAGTTGAAATGACATATTAGTACATAAAGTCCTTTATCGCCAAACAAGTCAGTGTGCTTATTTAAGGATATTTTGTTACAATATGTATATATATATATATATATATATATATATATATATATATATATATACATACATATATATACACATTCTAATCTAAGCCTCTCAAAGTCATTTACAGAACAATGACTGACAGGGTATGAATGGCAGCAATACATAATGTAATGTACTATGCCACTGAGATTCAAACTTTTTTAAGCCTAAGCACATTACCCCAGCCACTGTTCCCACCTTTCCATGAGGGCCAAGGAGTCCAGACACTAGAGTCTGAATCCTGGGATCCTGGGAGTATTATTGTTGTAACTCAGTTGCTCCAGTGGAAATTTGGCGGTCTGGATGGGTTACAGAACGTCTGAGGTGTACAACCATAAGTCACCCTGAATGAGGAACTGCTAAACAAATAGACACGGCGATATAAACAATGCACCAGAGGATCCCTCAATATTAAAAATGTTCAGAAAGGCCCCCCTGGAACAGCTGATTCACTTACACTCACTTCTAATAATAGTGAGCTCTCGGATGTTGCAATGCTGAAGCCATGGAAATAAGGCAGCAGTGTAATGTCTTGCGTCGAGCCTGATCTCCCATGGGGGCAACAGTCGGCACATCCACACTCTGCAGGGCAGTATTCTACTTCACTGCTTTTTTGCTTGGTCAGTAAAGAAGCAGTACTTCTGTCCTGGATGATGTGCATAAAAATGTGTGTGTGTGTGTGTGTGTGTGTGTTTGTACAGTCTTGTGTGTGAGATTCATCACTCTGTATTTCCACAGGGGGTGGTCCCCATCCACCTAGCCTCTGATCACACAGCACACCCTGCCGTCATACAGCCCTGGCCACTGGCACCTGTGTTCCCAAGATTCACAGGGGCAACTTCTGCAAGGAGTTCGGCTAAAATTGTGTGTGTGTGTGTGTGTGCGTGTGTGTGTGTGTGTGTGTGTGTGTGTGTGTGTGTGTGTGTGTGTGTGTGTGTGTGTGTGTGTGTGTGTGTGGAACTAAAGCTGTCACACCACAAATGAGAGCGGGACTAAGAGATATGCACCCTGCAGTGAGGGGACTGCAAGAATGTGGATGGTGTTCATCCCCACACTTCTATGGTGACACACACACACTCACACACACAGAGTCACACACACACACACACACACACACACACACACACAGTCACACACAAAACCCTACGCTTCTCTCCTGCTGCTACAAAAATCGGATTTAACCTACAGCAGACAAGCTGTGAAACGTTGCTTTAAGTGTTGAACGATAATGACAATGAAATATTGTTATTAAGATTATTATTGTAGCTTTATGCTGTTAGTGTCTATTCCCAGCTCCTCCGATGTGTTTGAACACATAATGACGCATTCTTAATGATTTAATTACACAGGGGAATAAATAAAATCATTATTTTCTCATCTGGTTTGGGGCAGATATTTAGATATACAGGATGTGGCAGACATTGCGGTTTTAATCTTAACATCTAAACCAAAAATTTAAACTGTAGTGAATTCTGAGGAGGCGTATTGTACTTTCCAAATTGCATCAGAGACAAATCAGGTCTCTTGAGGTTTTATGTGTGTATTTTTTTTCTTCTGCATTTTAAACATACTGTAATTATGACTTTGCATTGTGGTCAAATACAACACTATTATTATGTTAATTGGTGTACATTTACAATGACGATTGCAAACAATGAGACATTTATGACTGTATTGCCTTTTTTTCAATGGGAGGTCATAACTGTCCACCACACTTGTGTATGTGTGGGTGTGAGAAAGAGAGGTTCTCTGTGTGTGGTGCAGTGTATGACGTGTGGACAGACATGCGCTTTGTGAGAGAGTGTGTGTATGTGTGTATGGTGGTGGTTAGTAGGTGTGTGTGTTTGTGAGAGAGTGTGTTTGTGTATGTGAATGTACACTGTGTGTGTCTGAGAAGGAGCGCACGAGTGTACACTAGTGAAGTAGACTAGCGTTTCAGTTTATGAGCTGTGCACCGCAGCTTGTTTATTGCGGATGACGCGTTCACGATTGACATGTGAATCACAATTAGGCTTAACAAAAGCACCGTACATACAACAGTGTGAGGAACTGAGCATTAGAGCGCTGGATTACTCTCTGCATTATAGAGGATTACAGGATATCTGCAAACCAAAGCTCGCCGCCGCTAATAGCATCAGATCTATATGGTAACAGAGCTGAGCAACTTACACATGCCTCATGCCGACATGGCAGGGAGGGCTCACGGTGTCTTTTCTCAGTGTGTTAGTTACTTTCACGATAGTAAATCATTACTTGGTCAGGATCTGAATGCTTGATAATGAAGACGAAGAAAATAAAAATGAGGAAAACTCTTCTGGAGAAAAATGAGGCTGTGAAATGACTGATATCCCCTCAGAAGAGCATGAGAAGCCTGTGGAAAATTCAGCAAAGCCCTTTCATTCCTGCTGGCCTTTTCTTTTGGAAAGTATAAGTGCATGCAGGCCTCTCTACAGACTTCACTTTCACAGGTTCACAGAGTGCTAGGATAAAAAAGACAGAGTGGGGTGGGGTAATTATTCACATTTTCTCCCTTAGCATCAACAGAATAGTCTGAATAGTCAGAATAGTCAGAATAGGCTTCAAATGTGCCACTCTTTAGTGCTTTATTTTCCACTTGATGGGCACAGGCAGCACCCAGTCCCCACATGAGAGCTGAGTCACTTCCCAGAGCAATCACGCTGGATGCTGGGCTGCAGACTATGAAGACGAGGCCTGTAGGACCTCCAGGTGTTAAATTCATCCTCTGGGCAGCAGGACCCTGCGCTCCTTCCCCAGGGAGTTGCTGTGAAGGCAAGGGCAGGCATGTTGGGTGCGTTTGTGGGAAGCAGATTGAGCGACATCTCCGCGTTCAGGCTGTGCTTCCTCCTGACATGTTCAAATGTGTCAAAAAAAAGAAGTTGTAAAATGTAGGTGAACCTAAGAGAGTGTTTGATATTTCAACAAGAGAACAGAGACAGAGCACACAGGCGTTCTTTGTTCAGTTTTCCCATGAATAATGGATTGATTCAGTATTAATATTAATTGTTTTTTCCAACAATTAATGTGTGTGTGTGTGTGTGTGTGTGTGTGTGTGTGTAGGTGTGAGAGAAAGAGAATGCGTGTGTACTTGTGTGTGCATATGGTGGGTGCATATGTGCGTGTGTGCATTGTGTGTGTGCACACACAGTGTATTTATGTGTGTGTGTGCATGTGTGCATGCATGTGTGTGTGTCTGTGCGTGTGCATGTGTGTGTGTCTGGCAGTGTGTGCGAGGAATCCATCACTGCCTGCTCTCCTGAGCCGCCCCTCCAGAGTGGATGTTCATGCCTCTCTGTAAATAACCAGGTCCAGGGGGAAGCTGTTGTTTCGTGTCAGGCCTGCAGCAGAGGCCTGCTCAGACTCTCCCCATCGGTGTCTTGTTAGCCACGTGATTCCCCATTCACTGTAGCCTACATAAAATGAGCTAATTGTGTAGCTGCTTTTTCCTCATGTTGCTGAATCGGACTGGGACGAGTCATACTCCCCAGGTTCCTCAGGCAGGCACCAAAGCATTTCTTTTTTTTTTCTTTTTTATTTTTAGTAATAAAGTCTTTGCTGTCCTATGGCCGGTGATCGGGGATTTTGTCACTGTGTTTTCCAAGTTCATTTTTGGTGCATATCCACATCACTGAACCCCGCAACCCCAACCAACGACCACCACAGAAATACATTAATCCTGGGCACTCAGCTTCTCCCTCCACCAGTCTCAGCCATGCACAGTTAATGGCCATCCCCGAGAGCTTTTTGTGAAAAGCACCAACCTAATCCCTTGTCGTCATCCCCTCAAAGTTCTTTAACGTGGAACAGGAGCAAATTTGTCCCTGCTAGAGAGGTTCCGGATTTCATTCAGCGGCAGTCCAACCAACTGACAGACGCAGAAAAAAAACACATCCTTCACTGTGACTGAAATGAACCGCACTGGGTCCTGCTGCCTGCTGGATCTACTGCTGTCCATGCCCACCACTTCAAGAGGGGAAAAAAATGAGCTGTCTTTCCACCCATGCTGCCTGCCATTTACAAGTCATAAATATCTCCAGCTACCAGAGCATAAGCAAATCTCATTCACAAACTTGCAAAGCCTGTTACATGAGTGTGCCATTGTGTGGGAAGCCTGGCTTGCTCTACACTATGTTTTTTTGGCTTCTAACTAGGCTACAACTAGGCCAGGAACAAACTTTCACATAAATGGTGCTTTTTTTCTAAACGGGAGCGGAATGGCTCTAACATTACAATCTGTCACAGAGATCTACGTGGTACTGGCTGTACGCGGCAGTTCATTACTGCATGAGTGTGTGAGAAAAATGAGTGGGTGGTTTGATTACCTCGCTTTTATGAATATGCTTTCCCTCACTGACCATAGGATAATGTATTTACAGTCAAAGGCACCCACAGGTTGGCTTGCCAAGAGCTGTTTACAGCTAAGCCATCTTTTCACCCTCTGCGGCAGGAATTAAGAACCCTGAAAATTCTTCCTTTGTGGCAATTTTTTTCAACAGTCAATCTCCCATGTCACTCAGTGTGTAAGAAATTTGAAATTTGCAGAGTCATTCCACCACTAGGTTTTTATGTTTGACTTCTGCTCTTTCATTTTAAACAATTTGTAAAAGGAATATTACCTAAGTTTTGTTTGTGTAACATTTTAATGCTCCATTAACTTAATACAGGCGTATAGGCACCCACTTAGACACATTGAGTATTTTCATATTTTACACAAAAAGCTGTTCAGCCTGAGCCCACACAAAGTAAGCTTCTCCTGATGGTAGGCCCTTAAATATAGCCATATAAAGTCCAGTTTCTCGTCTTTGCTTCACAGGCTGCCAGTAAAATCTGTCTTTTCAATGTCAGCACCATTACTAAGACATGACAAATTCTCTTTCTTGCCTAAGACTCTGAGGAAAAAGCAGTGGAGAAAAATCATCTTATTAATCTCAATGCTACTCTTACTCAAAATGTCATCTGAGATCAAACTGATCATGGACTGGTGATTAGGGGAACTTTCCTCCCAGACTTTCTGTAATGCATTATGGTTATTTGGGCATGCAAGGAGACGTTATTCAACAAAGGATGCCAGCATAGATCAAAAAAAGCTTTTGTAATTACTTCATTTTGAGTTTGTGTGTGTTGAGTTAGGCATTTCATTCAGTGACACTAGCTATCTTGGTTGGTTGCAGAAGGCTTGAAGGCTTCATGGTAGCCATTACATGGTATTAAGCTGTAAAAACTGGGGAAAATATAAATCTAATTTAAGGATGTAAGGATGAATATTATCATTACATGCATAGTTCTCAGCATTTTTTAGTCATCCTTTCATTACTATGATCTCAAACAGCGGCAAATCTGGAACCACGTAGCTTCAAAAGCCACTACATATTTCAATCACAACCAAGTTGACTGGAAGTATCAACAGGGGCGGCGTCAGAGATTTTCTTTTGCCGGTGCTATGGGGTCGCTTGACTTTTCAGCGAGGGTGCTCTGAAATTTAGGGTTTCCCATTAACGTGCTGGTCGCCACAGTTTAAATTCTACTGCAACACCCCCGACACACGTACACACACGCGCGCACACACACACACACATACGCAGTACCCGCTCCGCGACAGTTACAATGCCATTCTGTGTTAAACACAAGGCTGAACCAGACCACCTGTGTTGGCTTTATGTTTTTTAGTCTAAAAATAATAGGTTTGTTTTATTAATGTATTTATTTATTTTTCAAATTATAAATTACAGTATTCACACATTAAAAAAACTTGGTTTTTTTTGGTGATGTATTTTTAATCCTAAATTCTGGTCCTAATTGTTGTGGCCTCAAACCGAGTAGACAAACTGTGATTGCATTCTTGACTAAGGTAGGTGTTCAATTCCGGGGAAAAGCCAAATATTTAAATGAGCTGTGGACAATTTAAGTTTGTGTGTTCACACAGCTGAAGTTGTGTGTTAAGTAAACAATCCTCACATTCATCTTCCAAAGCTGATCACAAGTAGAAAGAACATGCCACTCCACATCCAGCTGTTTTATATTCCTTTGCCAGTCAATAGGATGGCAGAGTGACGCACTCAGTTTCAGGATGTTACACATTTGCACATTGCCTCTCCATAACTGCTGCCCTCCTTTGCCTGTCCAGTCAACTCAAGCAAAAAAATTGTGTAAATGTCAAAAACTGAAAAAAAGAGATTATGATGGGAATTAAAAGTGCTGTATTGCTGCATTCTGTTTTAATTAATAAACTCATCCCCCTGTCTAGAGGGGGGTGGGGGAGAAACAATGATCACTGAGGCAGGGGCTAACATAACTCGGGGACAGGTTGTCGGGTACGAGGTATGTGTGCGCACGCTTGTGTGTGTGTGTGTGTGTGTGTGTGTGTGCGTGTGAAGAGGAGGTAGGGCAGAGTACAGTCATGGAGGAATGTTTGTGTGTGTGTGTGTGTGTGTGTGTGTGTGTGTGTGTGTGTGTGTGTGTGTGTGTGTGTGTGTGTGTGTGTGGGTTGGGGGGGGTAACAGAGACAAGCACAGTTCAGCGGGCATGTAGCGGAGGGGCAGAGTGGAGGCAAGCGCACTTGAGTGGACATGTCGGGGGTTGGGGGGGCACTACAGCTGAGTGGTTATGGGGGAAGGTGGAGACACAGCGCAGTTCATTGGGCATGTGGACCAGTGCCAGGAGAGACAGCTGATTCAGGATGAGTGGCACTGGAGAGAGAGGGCTAGACATACTTACACACATGCATACACACACACAAACACACACGCACACACACACACACACATATGGGGCAAGAAAGGACAGATTATCAAGTGTTCTGCTCATCTGTATGTATTGATAGGTATCAACCTAGCAGATGCCTGGTTGAAAAGAGTGAAAACAATTACAGTACAGATATATAGTGACTCAAAACAAAGCAAAAGACAACAGATTTTTTTAGTTAGAACACAGGAAGTGTGTTACAGCGATAGGGCAGAGGGACACATTGTAATGAGTTAAACCCCACAGGAAGAGAAATGCATATACATGCTGTGGGAGTTTTCATCAATTTGCTCTCCCATTTGTTTTCATTCCTAATCCTATCCTCCCCATCCCACAACCTCCACTGCCCCGAACAAACCTCCCTCTCTTCAGCGAGACCCCGCCCCCATGGCCCGTCGGTGCCGTTTTGTTCTGCGCAAGACAAAACAAGTCAGGTTCGGATTCTGTAAACGCGATTTGCCTTGCTCCATTAGAGTGTTTTATTTTTTTTAATTAAGCAGCACATTTTTACACATCTCTCCTGCTGAGTCTGAAGTAGCTGCCCCGGGGGCAGAGAGAGAGAGAGAGGAAGGGAGGCAGAGAGAGACAAAAGGAGAAGGAGTGGGGTGCCCAGGAGAAAAGGGAACAAGTATAGAGGTGTGCGCGTCACTCTCTCTCTCTTCCTCAGGGAAATGGAGCACGTGGTCCTTCAGCAGGGCCCTGTGCTTCTGGGTCACACTCAGCCACTGCACTGCGCACACCTGAGCCTCGTCCCCTCTCCTACAGCCAGAGATATTTCCTGTAAGCACAGCTCAAGCCCATGTGAAAAACGGAGGCCCTAAATGCCATCAGCCAGCAATTCCACAGCTTGCTTTCCCCTCAGTTATACAGACGTAATGCAAAATGACGCAATGTTTCAAGAGAAAACAGATACCTGGACACAGCCGATCACCTAAAATTGGATCCTTGTGCAACATGCTCTAGATTAATCTGGAAGCTTTGCGTCTGCAATATTCCCCTTTGAAATTCCATGCTGGTTGCGTTCGCACTCCTCTCTCTGCATTCTAAATTGATGGAAATCCTCTGCAAGAGCATTAAAAATGTAATATATTCAGGCCCCTTTTGTGAGGAGAGGGGTGTTGGAGTGTGATGGTCTGTGCTTAATCAGTGTATCAACGAGCACAATTGACCCAGAAGATTGTTTTCCCTGCGTTCCTCCACTGAGAAGTCCTTTGATCTTTTCCCTTTGATGTGCTGATTGGGCTCAGGGAAGACGCTGTTGTACTCCACTCGAAAGGATTACGTCGCTTGTTTCTGACGGAGGTTGGGGGGAGGGGGTTCCAAGCTCCATGTCCCTCTTTGTCCTCGCTTCAGCAGTGGAGGGTTGGCCCTGTGGTGACAGCCAGTCTAGTGGGGCCTGGATGTTTTTACCTGTCAGGGTCCCTATCAGGTCTTAGGGCAGTTACTTTTCAGGTTAGTTTTCAGCTAGGAACTGAATAGGACTTCATCGGACTTCACGATTAAAACTTCCTCTGGAAGTTAATGACTTCAGAGCATAATGGGACCATAAGCTGCTTTGTCTCCTGTGAACTCAGAAACTCAGAGCTGTTTGGTACACTTGGGATAAAGGACGCAGAGTGGCTTAAGACATGAACAGTGGCTAGAGTATGCATGTCGCTAAAGACATCAATATATGAAAATGATTATCTCGCAGAGTATGTTGGCCAACTTATGCTGTGCTACACTAGCTAATTAGCTGGCTAACTAACATTAAGAAATGTACCCTATGTTTAGCTTTCACCTCATAAATTTAACCTACCATAGTTTGGTATACCAAAAGTCATTCAATCAATGGTAAGAACTGCCAACATAAACATGACTAGATGATGTATATTAACAAGGTTTCAATTCACCTCACACAGATAGGACCTGTCATTTACTCTCCAAATCAAACCAAGTTTACTCAGCTTTCTGAATATATGGCTTTGGAAGTATCATTCTGTCCACGTCTGCAAGCTGACCTTGGTAGTTAGGAGGCACTTCTTCACTGGCAAAGGAAATCACATATGACTCAATGTCTGCTTCACAGTCCCAGGATGAGACAAAGCTATACTGAAACCATTAAACCAGACTGATTAAGCATCCCTGTATTGATGATGTAATGATCTATGGCCCAACAAGTGTAAGGTGGCCCAACAAGTGTAAGCCTTTTGGCCAGACATCTATTACCAGACATTATTTTGTTTATCAAGGGACATATTATATTTCCATTTTCAAACATGTTATTGTAAATACAGTTGAATATAGTAATGCAGATTACCAGGCTAGCATAAGGATAACAGCAGAGAAACAAATGCAAACCTGCAATGCCAAGATCCATCCTTAAGTGCATATGTACAGTAAGTAATGACACCAGCGTCTGCAGCCAGCTTCCCACAGTAGCATGCAGCAAGTTTGTTTGTGTGGAGATCACGCCACTTCCCTCACAAAGGTTAGAGGTCACAGTGTCCTTTTAGATAGTGTTGATAGGCGAAGAAGGTAATGACACGTCCTTGAAGCAGCAGAACAGTGGCATTGCTTTCACAGACAAAATGCCACCACGCTACGAGCGGTGCCATTAATCTTTCTCATTGGGTTTCAGATCTTATGGGCCACATCTCTTGCAGCTCATAGCCAGACAACATGAATATGGCCAGAAGTATCTCACTTCAGCTGATCTGGGACGGTGCTGCATTCTGCAGGACCTTAACCACAACAAATGTCTGTGAGCCAGGTGTATTATGCAAAGGGAAAGAACAATTCACCCTGGGCTTAAATCATAGCATAGAATTGCCTATTGAGCGGTCCCAAGACATTTTGATTAATTTCGTGATTCTAAAATCATTTATCACAATGGAGTTTTAATATGTTATAAATAGCGACTAAGATCCGTGGGGTTCAGAACAATAGTGGAAGTGTGAAGGCAAAATTAGCAGCTACCCTGGATGCTTTGATTTGTAGCCATAGAAATATCTCCACGCTAGGCTCACGCCATGTATTGGAGCGAGCGCCTGCTCGACAATCAATGTTAATTGTGCTACAGTTAAAAAAACAGCTCTGCCGATGATGCAAAACCAACTTCCTCCTGATTAGTTAACGATCAGCACTCTCCTTCTGGTATGAGTCCTTTGAACAAAGGATAAACAAGAATGAAAAAAATGCAGCCATCATGCTAATTAAGTCCTCTCTCTTTTTCTGTCTCCTCACATCCCTCACAGAGCTTATTAAATAAGCGCTGCAAAACTGCTGCCTTCATCTCCGCTTTCCTAAAATAAGATAATATTAATGAACATAATGAAATTCAAAGACGTTTTAAGTGATCATTATGGTAGGTAAGCTTAATTTGATAACAGGACTAACAAAACATGAAAGAAAGGGAATATTCAAATTGCCACACGGGATTGTAAAAAGTGCACAGGAATAGATTTAACAAGGAATGAATGGGTACATGCAATTGAAATGATAAGTATGACATATACCTTATTGAATTAACTGCAAAATCCATTGAAGATTTATGTTTCATACTTTCTAAGCACAATTGCTTAGGCTCTATATATCACTGCTGTTCATAGAAATGACTGCCATGACACATTTTAATGGCACAAATCTGCTGATGCTAATCCAGACCGTCTCTATCATGAACTATTTGCATGGCGCAGAGCAAAATGTGCGCATTGCTCAAAAAATGAAAATTTGATGGAAGCAAATCAGGGGAGTTATATTTCCTGGCTGCCATTAATGGTTTCAGTGGGTAACATAGAAAGCTGCATGCAAATAAAAAGGACCTTGAGCATTAGAGTTGCAATAAAATGAAGTGCTCAGCCTTACAGGCAACAATTAGAATATCCATATTTTCATCTTTGAGTTCTTAGCTTAGCAAAATTCGCAGTGATAAATAGTCAAGACAGGCTTCATGAATCATTAGAAAAACATTATCACATCATTATGACTTGGTGGCAGAGTAAGCCGCTTGCTGTTCATCGTGTGTAAAACATGACTAAAACACCTGAGTGCCTTTTAGAAAGAACCAAGACTGCTTCAGACGCAATGTGAAAAGCCGATATCCTGTTGCTTCATCTATATTTTCAGAGCAGACCACACCTGCCTGTCAGTGAACGATGACATTTAGCTTCTGGTCATTTTAATTTGGCATGCTGCCTCTATCATGCTAACAAAGGCCACACAATCAAAAGAAAAATCCCATCTAATGTGATTGT
This sequence comes from Megalops atlanticus, assembly GCA_019176425.1. Taxonomy (NCBI): domain Eukaryota; kingdom Metazoa; phylum Chordata; class Actinopteri; order Elopiformes; family Megalopidae; genus Megalops; species Megalops atlanticus. Next base: position 20,848,751 of record CM032882.1, read on the forward strand.
CCGGGGGAGAGTAATATTAAGGGGCCTACTGCCATGGGACAGTACTAGCCATGGCCAAATATTTTAATATTCTGCTGTTTTATTCTGATAATACAGTTTAGTGTATTTATTCAAAGAACTGGCTTGGGAGAGAGAAATCCACTCTGTGTATTAGAGTATTTTTGAAGCGTTGAAAGGCAACAACACTGCAGTATTTCCTGGGGGCTTCCACCCAGACAAAGGCAGTAGTACAAAGCAGCTCCAAATTTTGGCAGAGACCAAGGAGACGTAAGCGGGCCCCGCTGTTCGAGTATCCCCATTCTCAGGAGCTGTCGGCTGCTGAGGCGCGAACTACAACACAAGCGTGTCTAAAAGTGAAGAACACATTAAGTAAAGAGAATAAGCTTGCCCCCCGGCACGGCATGAGCTTCCAAACTTGTTCACTGAGGGGATTTGGAGGAGAGCGGAGCCGTCACCTGAAGCCTTTGACTGGAGATCCTCACAGCAGGACACGAGAGGGAAGCTTGTGGCGTGAGGGATGGGGGGGTGGGGCTCGTTCGACCGTTGAGGGATGCTGTTCTGCCGCCACTCCCCAAAGTGGTAGTATTCCTCGGTGTGCCCAGAAGTTGTTTTCAACAGATTTAGAACAGACGGATCTTAAATGAGTCAGGTTCAGACGGCGGAGGTGTTAGCCAGTCTGGGTGACGTCTTTGGGCCTTGTTACAGGCCAGCCAGATTCTCGCCGGTGGGGAGCCTGCGATAAACTGTGACTCGTGGCTACAGCGTGGAGGGTGTGAGTGTGGGGGAGGGTGTGGCGCCTCACGGATTTGAAGGTGAGAAGCACTTGGATGATGGGGCGAGCTCTCAGCAGAGACACATTTTTGATGTAAAGTCACCCTAAGAAATGCCAAGGTACGGAGGAGGTGGGACTAAACCTGTTACATAAAATATTTTCAGAAATCGTGTAGATATTGTACGTATTTATGTCATTTTTTCACAGGCATAGCCTCAAATAACATTAGGAACATACATAGACAAGATGAAAGTATTGTAACATTAGATGCCAAATGAATGCTGAATGAATGGTTGCAAGATCCCTTCCTTTTCATATGACAGTTAACCCCCTCATAATCACATTTTCTCTCATGCTATACTGTCACTGCTGTTGCTGTGGGAGGAGGAGGAAAATGTCTTTTTTCACTCTCCATATGTCCTTTCTATGTATTCATTTTAGTTAGTTCTCCATACTAGGATCCAGTTCCAGGAGGGAGGTGTTGTCCCTCACACATTGTCTGTGACCAAGCAAGCTATTAGCTGGATGGGGACAACAGTCTGCCTGTACAGTATATGCTATGATGTCATTATGATGTGGGCCCTGAGCGAGGTTTCCACTGTACTGCCTATCTACAAAGACTAAATAGTGTAAGCTACATGGGAATGGGGGATCACATACTATTCTGTGTCCAAAAGGAAGAAATATTCAATTCACATTCCACAGTCTTACTGCCTGAGCATAATACACATATTCAAGTTGTTTCCCTCCCCGTGAGCGTGTTTTCATTGCCTAATAAACGTGAGATTTGAAAGGAGAGGAGGTTGGATCTATTGAATTTGTTTTAAAAGGCAGCAATAACTAAGCAATTTGTGTACTCTTACTGAGCATTAAATTGATTGATTCGAACTTTAGTCTGGAAATAATGACACTTGGTCATTGTCAGAGATTACTGTACTGCCAAAAGTGTCTATATGACTGAGAGATGTGCAGTATTTCCCATTCTGTTCACTGTTTAGTCTGAAATCATCTACTCAAGCAAACAATAGGTTGTTGGCTTTGCAATATGTGTGCCTTGATTCTGGAAGACTGTGAGTTAATTGCCAAATCCAGCCAGACCAAAAGCTATCTATGAAACAACCTATTAGTAAGGATCAATGACCTGTCTGCCTATCACTCCACATCACCAAGATGATCTTGGACAATGGCCTTGTGTTGTGTTGGGTTGATTCATGATTCTGTGGCTTCATGCCACAGAAATCATGCCAAGCTCTCACCCATCTTTTACTACAGGAATACCTACAGTAGGTTAACAAACTAGATGTGTTCAATAAGGTCATGTCATTGTCAGAAATGTCTTGACCAGTGAGGGGGAGGTTTTCCACAGAGGTGTATATAGTTATTTGATTTCTTTAGACATCTCTGCATTTTCCTCATTTTGATGCCACCAAGGGAACAGTTGTCACAGTTTTGCAGAGAGCTGTCGGTGCTGGAAACAGGTCTGCTTTCTAGTAAACACTTGAAGGCTTGCTACATCTTGCAAACAGAGACACAAACATTTCTGATGTTTACTGTTCATGTCCTTGCACATACTGTATAAATATGGAATGGAAGTTGCCGGCTTCTATTTGCAGCAAATTCAGTTTGGCACAATGAATGATTCAATGAAGAACAGTGCAAGAGCCTATCAAACACTGTGAAGGACATGCCTACACTGATCTTCCACACACATATATAGATACTGAGGTCACTGCTGTGCTACGACACTGTGTAAGGTTTAGATGGAATCCATCAAGTTGTGAGTTATTTAATCCAATGAGTGTGATTGAGTGAATGTTTTTACTTGTTGATTAATGGAGTGGATGTGTGAGATTGGAGTGAATGTGTGTTGCAGAGTGATGCTGTATGCAGGTGAAGCTGTATACAATGGGTGTAATGTAACCTCTGAGCACAGGTGTGTGAGGCATAAAGGGGGAGTGACAGAAAGAAGCGTCTCACTGTTAAGCTGTCTTTTATGGCTGCTGTTATAAGTGGTGTCCTGTGTCCTTTTTGAATGAAATTAGCTATTTATTATTTAACATAAAAACGGCCATAGTTTAACATGTGCTGCATAGGACTGCTTGGACACAACAGCCATAGAAACATCCAGATGTGTTAATCCAGTGTTTTCCAAAGGTGTCCAAGAAAGCCAGCTGAGGTGAAAACCTGTACACATGTCTGAGAAACTCCAGCAAGAGCAGCGTCACTGTGAGCAGGTCCTCTGCCACGATGTTCCCACTGTGTGCCGCTCAAAGCGATCTCCATCTTTACCCATTTGAGAGTACAAACTGCCATGCACAGGCCTGACAGCCGTCAATCAGTTTGCCGACTCATCCAGAATTCTTCTCCAGGGGGCAAATGAGAATTGTCTCTGCTTCTCTTCTCTCCGCGCTTTGATGGCTTGCCCTCCCTCGCTGTCGCTTTCTCATTATATTTCAAATGGTTATCTATCAATGAAATTCCAGGGGTGCTTAAGGCTGGCAGCGGTAACAGGTCAAAAATTCACAAATTAGAAATTGATTTAAAAGGCTGTCTGTGTGACCCTTTCCCTGCTGCTCCCTCCCCTCTCTCCCTCTGTCTCTCCACACTGAGGCATTTCTTTAGAGTGACAGCTAAAGCTACAAACCCACGGACAGGCCCTTTTTATTTCTCGTGGGGGGGTTGTCATGTAATTGGGAATATAACTAGAGACCTGTAGGGTGGCGATAACATCATACTCCCCCCCCAATGTGTCCACCACAGAGATGTGTGGCCAGGCTTTTCAACAGGACTCATTTTCCTCCTGATTAAACACTACAGCTCACAATGAGATCTTATCACCAAAAAAGGTTGACAGGACGTATTGATTCTTTGTTCTTTTCCTCTCTCTTTCCCTCTCTCTCTCCCTCCCCCTCTCTCTCTTTCTCCCTCCCGCCCCAGACTGTTTTTTCCCATGCGATCACTGCTGGCAAATCCAGTATAAATTAAGTGGGCATATTAAAGTGGTTGATATAGTTTCTGTGATGTTCTTACTGTGACCTTGGTGTCCCAGGACCACATCATGTTTGTCCACAACAAAGGGACTCACATCCTGTTTGAGGAAACTCATGTGTGGAGGTAATTCTCTCGGTGTATGACACAGACAGCAAATGAACAAACTGATCATAAAGTCAGTAGGTCATCATTTACCAGTAAAAAAAAAATCATAAGGCTACACCTTGCACCATGTAGCGAAGGGAGAGAGTAGTCACTCCACCCAGCCTCAAACCCAGGTCTACAGGGTGCCAAACCTGCAGCTTGGCCACAACACCAACAAGCCAGGCTCGTTGGTATGGCACTCAGAGCACATACTCAACTGTAGTGACGGCACTCTGTCACACTGCCCTCCCCTTCAGGAAGCGCGCCCATGCACTTCACGCACAGAGGTGTCCCTCGCGCATTCCCCCACCGATGGCTGGCTGCGAGGCAGATTTGGCACCCCGTAGACCCGGGTTTGAGGCCGGGTGGGGTGACTGCTCTCTCCTTTCGCTACACATCAATTCTCAAACACTGGAAAGATGATGTGAGGTGATGCAAAACAATATAAAGGAGGTGTATGGTGCCGTTCATCCATGTGGGTGTGTGAGGGGGTTGTGCTGAAGGTCTATACAGTAGAATGTCTGGGTCAGTGGATGGTACATGAGTCTAGGACATGCAGAGTTGAATGGAGAAGACTGAGTTGACTGACATGGCATGGCAGCCACATATGTAATGATTCTGTCAGGACAGCTATCACAGGCCCCTGTGAAAAATATCTGGCAAAGTCCTATCTCTCTACTGTTCTTCCAAATTTTCAGTTTCATGTCACTGAAAACATTTTCTCTTTTGATAGCCAAACTCATATATCTTGGATAAAGACAAAGTACTAGTGGACAAACCAGAATTTTTTGTAGTGGGTTTTGAATCAAGCTTAAGAGCAAAATTCATAAAGTTTTTACCATTGGAGCCCTCAGCCAAAGGCATTAAAGTTCCAAAAAGCGTCTGTGCCTGTTTTGCTATTGCGGTCAGTGAAGAACAGCTCATTAAATTTGTCTGTCTGCAGATGTCATCTTAGGCACTGTCGGTGGGCCTTTAAAATGATTTCACAAATCGATCCTTTTCTAGGCACCTTTCATTACGGCGCTGAAGTCATCCTGCAGGCTTACCATTCTCCCAATGCCGTTCCACTGTATCGACATAATGCCATTCAATAAATAACTGCTGATTGATCAGCACAGTCATGCTGTGTAATCATGGGTGAGACCATTTGGGTATGAACACGTGGAATATTGATATTGGCAGTGGGAGCTGCTGCTACACTAAGGCCTGGGTGATATTTTTCTTTCATTTTGGTGACCGCTGAACTCTCCAAATTGTACTTGCGAAGAGAAAAAAAGACTTGTGTTTAAATGCAAGTCAAAACTGAGGATGGATATTGATTAAATCCATAGTCTTCTAGTCCTAAGAGCCTGAGACCTTTCACACCTGCTTTGACCATAGATGAACAATGGATGTGAGCTTTATTTTTTTCACTTTGCTAAAAAAGGAAAATAAACATTTAAAAGAATTTTGACTAAAAATAAATCTTAAGCTGCCCAGCTGTCACCTCTCAATTCTTCCTTTAAATGGAGTAAAAAAGAAAACACCATTGTGCTTGTTGAAAATCTCCATGGAAACTGCCGGGGGAACTATTATGACTAATTCACTCTGGGGACTTCTTCTGGCTTCACATGGAGTAGTCTTGCAGTGATAATTGTGCTTAACTGCTGTGTGCAGTTACAGGCAACATTTAGCTGCTGTTGGTCTCCTCTCTTGATTTTAATTTTATTTTCCCTCTAGTTTAAATCTAAATCTAGTTTAAAGATGCCATGCATCTTTAAAAAGAAATTCAATGTCAAGTTGAAGCACAGGTGTTATATTTTCCAGGCAAAGACTGATAGGATTTAGTACTTCGTACTCATGCAGGTTTGAACTTCGATATTGTTTATCATGCGGTTATATTATCAAAATTGCTAAATCTCTGTGGCTAGGTTCTGATTTTCCATTACCAGTTTTTTTGTTCTGACAAAGCCCATTTCTAATGTACTTGCCTACATAGGTCATTATTTTTTTGTTTGTTTACACTGCTCCATTATGGCATATCATTGTAAAGCACTACTTGGATGCTAATGAAAAAACAACTAATACTGCTACTTTATTTTGCACTGAAAAAGGAATTCTGCTGAGTTTCAGAAAAGGAGGCAGCGCTCCCAGGAGAAGGTCATACTGTATACTGTAGTAAAATGAGGGCACCGGTGTTGTTCACAGGAACAGTGAAATATTTCATCACATAAAACATATAATATTCTATCAACTAACGACATAGTAAAGTGAAGAATGAATGATGGTAGTAATCGTAAGGACTGACCATTTCTCAAAGAACAGCCGTAGGTGCCCATTAAACCATGTTTTATTCCAAACATTAGTGACAGCACTGTGCCTCAGTTCTCTCCACTGTGCTGCTGGGACCTCTGTCCCATCCAACTTCCTGCCATTTACAGCAGGTCCCAATGTACAAGCACACACCACAGTTCACTAGCACTGACGCAAGAAATCTAACCTGCAATAGTCATTTGCATATATAATGTTTGTGTGTGTGTATATCTGCTTGTGTGCTAAATATGAGAATATTCTTGCAAAACAATGCATTTTTATGGTCTAAAATGAATTACATTTCATCGGTGAAACATTTCCAGTTGTTAGGAAAAGTACCTGGATAACTCTGTAACTCAGTGTAGTTAAGATTTAAAATAACAGCTCAGCTGTTGCAGTTTGCAAAATCAAAATTTCCAAAAAGAATGAGAGACGGGATACTTAAAAATTATGACCTTGAAGTTTTGATTAGGATTTTGCTGTATTAAGAGCCTTTTTTAATCTTACAGACACATTCAGAAAATACCTTAATTAAATGTTCTTCTGGTCGATGTGTTTAATTCGAGACCTAAGCAAGATGCTTACAGTCACACTTGACTGTCACTTGCACAAAGCTTGTGATTGAAAGATTATGCAGTTTCTAATTGTGCCTTTTGTCGAGTTCATCACTACGCTTCTTCTCAAGATTGGAGCCAGAGAACAAAAACAAAAAAAGAGCCTTTTTCTCTTTTAAATATCAAGATTGAGTCATTTCCAAAAAGCACTGCTGTCTCTTCTTCAGTTCTGGGGAATCATATCCTCCTGCTGTCACATTCAATTTCACCATTGAATTTTTTTATATGGCTGTCACTTCGGTCAGGAAGTGAAAACAAAAAAGAAGCAAGTGTTCACTGAAAGAAGAGAACAAGATTGCAGGCCAGTTACCCAAACCTGAGCAGACTAATTCCTGATCACTTCCACCCCTTAAGGAAACCAATTTGGCAATAAATAGCATACAACATGTGCTCCTTTTAAGATCCTTATTCCAAAAGGCCTGCTTGCTTACTTGCCGTTCTCAGTGATTTGCCATTATAGTTTTTCTCAAGCTGTCCCAGAAATACCTTATTGGTCCAAATATAAGGTGGATCTAAGAAGACATTTTAATTAACAGAAATGCTTTATCAAACCAAAAAAAAACTAGTTTCAACAATCAATGATGCAGGAAGCTCTACTAAGCATCCGTTGCCTATTTTATACAGTGCACTACAAGCAATTAGAGCATTTGGTGCTTCGCTCACTGACTACAACTTAGTAGCACACTGGTGGCCGACAAAGATATGACTGTTTTGACAAATGTCGTGGCACTTAGTCTTACAGTCTTTGAGGAAGTGACATGACTGCTTTTGCAAAATATGTAAATAGTTTTTGTTGGCACATTTCAAACCTTGTTATTGGATCACAAACAAAAGCTCTGCTGGATTGCTGACACTTTCTATGGTGAGCAAAAAAAACTAACAAAAACATTTTTTTTTCAGAGAGATGTGTAGTGTGTGAAATAGCCGTTGGCTATAAGCAAGTGTATCACAGGTTTTGTATTGGCACGCGGCTTGCTTCAGCGCTTCCCTGTGTGGGTGCAGGAAGGTGTTGGGGTGCAGCAAGTTTAATACTCAATTAGTATTTCCAACTATGGGGTGAAAAGGGGGGAATATTTTAATTTAGAAATGAAAAAAAATCATGAATGTTGCATGCACTCTCCATCCACTTGCATTGCTTTAACTTATAGCACCACCTCTCACCATTAGTGTTAGCATGTGTGTGTGTTTTTTTTTTCTTTTTAGCTTTCAGTATTTGCAGTTTTGACAAGTCTGCAAAATAGGCTGAGTTGCACTTTTAAAACATATATTGGGAGAAAAACCCACCTTATATGTGGGCTAATACAGTAGCTGTGTCAGTTCAGCCTGTACTTTATTATTATTGTTACTAATGCTTGTATATGCTATTCAGCAATTGTTTCCATGGGGGCCAAAAACTTTGCTATACCACTTTCAAACAAAAAATAAACATCAGGCTCAAAGGTAAATACAATGCAAGCTCTCCAAGCCTCTAGCCTATCTTCCTTCTCCTTATGTTTCAAAGGAATTCGTTTTCTGCAATACTGCTATCTATAACACACCGCTTCCCATATACCTATTACATCACATGTGAAATTCAGCTTGTGAATAATGCAAAATATATATATAAAATAATGTAAAAGCAATGATATCATACCAGCTCAGCCTGTTTTGGCTCTAACTCATGCCAGCCTGGTTCCAGCTCTACAGTGGAAAAGGGACACTAGGTAACATTTGTCTTCTGGAACCTCTAGATATGTGGGGCCATTTTGGTCCAACCTCAGAAAGGTGTGATTAGTTATGTTGCTGTATGTTAGTAGCTGCTGATCAGGAGGACTTCCCATTGTGAGAACCTTTGTGCTGGTCACATTTCGATTTTCTCCTCACGTTGCTATGGAAGTGAAGCCTGCGAGACCATGCGTGTGTGCATGCTTCCATCGTGTTGATGAGTGTGAAGTAAAATGTGTTCCATCTGACATCATCAGAATTTAATTAAGTTTCTTAGCCCAAACAAGATCAGAGAACAACAGTGTGGTCAACTTCTGTTTCAGAAACAAATTTTGCACTCTGTAAACGTGGATTTCTTTATTAGTTGATGTTCTCTGTCCTTATCACAATGCTGAGAAGTCATATTACCTGTTTTCAAGAGCATTCCCCAGCAGATGCTTAATGGAGAAAGTAAAGTATCTTGGTTCAAAGGCACATTAGAGTCCTACCTTCTCTATAAGGGAGAAGAGCTGACTGGAAATACAATGTTAAGTGCACAGCAATTGGATGTCCTTTACTAGACTGACTACTAAAAGCTTAATGGTGCACTTCTTTTTGTCAGAGACCTGCCCCTATGTGCTACTGAAAACTATATGACAGTTAGTTTTTTAGCCCATCTCAAAAACTGTAGGGGGTATGGGGGTAGGTTAGGTTCTTAGTAGATGGGCGTGACTTAACTGACGCAGGTGGCAGGACTCAACGAGTGAGAGATGAGCTACATCCCCCTCCTTCCTGTCCTACCATAATGTGGCATAATGGAGGCTGCCGAGATGCCATTAACTGCGCATTACTCTCATTAGTCCTGAACGATGATCACTTTGTCAGAATCGAGATGGCCGGCAGTGAGGCAGAGTCTGGACGAGCAGGTGGAATCTGATTAGCCAGTGCTTGGCTAGAGCGAGGCTTCTTGTTCTGCTCTCAGCCACTCTGTGATTTGAGCCAATCGACGTGTTGTGCTGCGGAGAGCAAAGTGGTTTGATTTGCACCTGACAGAAACTGACAGCACATGGCACAGATCCAGCATATTATGGGGTTCCTGCAGCCTCGTTCTCCCACCTCAAGCCAGTCAGCTATAGGGACTGCGTGCACATCTGTATTTCTTCAGCATGTCATTGGTCATTAGTGTGAAAAAAGTATGATAAGTCATGATGATCAACCAATCAATAAAAGAGAGGAAAAAAATCTGTATCTGTAAGAAATGCTGCCAGACTGGCAGATATAGGTATTTCTACAATTTACACCATTATCTTTCTTTCGGTTTCTCACATAAGCCTGAGCCCTGGGACTGGGAGCTGTAATAGTTCTCTTATGTGGGAGACAAGCTGTGTGGAGACTGTTGGCAGAACTAAGATAGAAAGAAGAATAGTTTCTCTGGTAGCACTAGTGTCCAATTACTGATCAGTTCCCATAGGGGCCTCTATGTTCTCTCTGTAAGAACTGCTCCGATATGCAGAGTAAACTAACGAGGATGAGCAGTTCAAGCACGCTAGGCAAGTGAGTGTGGGGGGTTTTTTGTTCAGAATGTGAGTGCTCCATGCTGGCAAGGAGTTCTAGACTGTCATGGAAATGTCTCATTTATGAGATAATAGGGAATGTAAAAATCACTCCTGTGCAGTTGAATTTGAATTTGAAGTTTAGTGTAGGTCACGTTTAGCAGACTGAGGCTGGTTAGGGCTGCGCTGGAACCTACACCTGACTGGCAATGTCACGCACACACACACACACACACACACACACACACGCACATGCACACGCACACACACACACACACACAAAAACACATGCACATATGCACACCTCAGGTGTGGGACATCAGTGGATCACTTAGTGGAACTGAAAGAGGGAGGACTGCACAGAAAACTCAGAGAGCAAACATGTGGGAGCATGACAGTGCAGGAGCGGGCCGAGGCGCACACCTCGCCATTCGGGATGACAGCCGCGGTAAGGAAGAGCCATGGGCACACTGTCAGAGCTGATAACCAGGAGCCTGGCAGCTGGGCCCGTCCTGCCTCGCCTGCCAGAGCACCAAGCATGCAGTCGCATGCAGTCGCCAATCCCGTTCCCCTCACTGCCCCGTCTTTCCTGTCCTCTCAGAGCAGACTGGCACTCATTACCTAGTGCAAAAAGGAAGTGTTGAATGCAGGAAGTGACTTTGAGACTTTGGCCAGTGTTACTCTTCTTACATTTTTGAGGTGATCTGTCAAACAATGAGGCAGAGTGGAAAAGTGCAGAACAAAACAGAACAGATGCATATGTACATTTGCTTTTGCAACTCAGTTGTTAAAAATGTAAATATATTGCTAAGGCAGTAGACTACACAAAAGCAATTACTGTAACACTAACTGAAGTGTTACACACACACACACGTGTGTGTGAGAGAGAGAGAGAGAGAGCACTACATATACATATATATAGTACTCTCTCTCTCTAGATATATATAGATATAGATATAAACATGCTGAAGAAAGTGTATATAAAACACTGATAAAATATGCAACACTGTTTCCTTAGTTCTCCCAGGTCCACTGTTCCAGGGGGAGTTATTGACCAAAGTGCCTTACGGTAATCACTTGTAGACTTAATTTACAGCTTAGTGGATCCATTCAGGAAGCCACTTACCTGGATTTAGCACATAATCCATATCTTATTTAGATCAAATTTTCCCTAATTTAAATGCAGTAATAATGTACCTTTTTAACTGATTAGATTAAGATCTCCCATTAAAATGATCTATTGTAGTACTGACAATAGCGATATGGTGTAAAAAAGGGTGAAGACATTATGAATGGCAATACATTATTGATCATTTTTATGACAATAATAGTTATCCTTCCTGCCTACACCATTTAAGACCTGAAGGTCAAAGAATTGAAAATAGACCTAATACAATAAGAAAAAAAATGAACAATGAGCTACAGAAAGACCAAAGTGAAAGTAACTGGCTTTTCTCAGCTCTTTTAATTTCCCAGTAATAGAGGTCTTTATGTTAGCATGCACAGAAGCAGGTTTTTCAGCTGAGAGTTTGATGGATTCTTCTCAGTTCTGTGCGCACACAATGTGGTGCCAGTGTGCAGTGGACATCGAAGGCGGCTTTGACATCGGTAGCCATTGATTTCCTGGCAGCTTCGTCCTACGAGACAGAACTGCTGGCTTAAATCGAAGCTGGTCAATTAATGAAAACTCAACAGAGCGCAAAATTATTTTCTATCCAGTCATTATGAAACCTACAAAAAAGGTGGAAAAAAAGAAAAAAAGAGACTGAAATTAATTGTAGTCACCCTTTTAACTTTTTGTACCAACTTTGTTCATGCACTTGCAGTTAAATTCTGTTTTGATTAGCCTTTATTTTTTGTTATTGTATCTAATGGATATATATATATAGAGAGAAGGAGCTAGAGATTTTGTCCATCCCCTTATGCTTCTTGGTGATTGGCTTAGAAACAAAGGAATAGGTTCCAGCCACACAAAATAAAATGGAAGGAACTAGATCAGAAGTGGTGAATAAACCCCACATTCTGTTCACAAGTCCTGATGTTTTATTTAATGTGTTCTTAGCCTGTTATATTTGGTATATAATTTGAATGTGTAATTACTGTAAACTTGTATTACTGTAATGAAACAGACTGGGATCCAGGAGCGGCGAGCAGGTTTAATCAGGAATCGTGGTCAGGGACAAAACAGGTCAGTAACGGTGGCAGCAGGTACACAATCCAAGATCCAAAAACACAAGCAAAGTCAAGAGCACAGGCAAGGGTCAAACACCGGGAACTAACACTAGAAAATCACAGCAAACAGGCTTGGTATCCACAGGGAGCAATACCTCACAAAGAGGCAACAAAAGCAGAGTCTTTTTATGGGCAGGGCTTGATTGCAGAGAGGTTACAGGTGTGTTTGATGGGTGGTTGAACTGGGCGTGGCTGAGCAGGTTGAACTGGGCGTGGCTGAGCTGGCTGGTTGGGAGCAGGCGTGACAATTACCTTATTAATGAATTAGCTTGACACATTGATAGCAATGTATTTATCGCTGATGATAGAAGCGCTTACATTTTAGCTAGGCTAGGTAAGTCATAAATAAATGTGTGATCTATTTATAGATCAGCTTACTTATCGAACAAAACTACTGTAAGTTAGTGGCACTAAGATATTTTTGTCCTACACCTTTGAACTTTGAAAGATGTCACGTTTCCTAAAGAATCTAAGCAGTTTAAGATTAAGATTTGATTCACTACTTTTGCCACCATTAGACTTACTCATATTAAATCACAGTGTGTGGCCGATTGTTTTTCCCAGTACAACATCATGGCAACTAAAACAGCTGAAGAATAGTGAGGTGTCAGTAAGACTGCTGTTCTGTGTTTCAAATGTGGCCCGCTGCCCCAACGTACATGTCTCCGGTGTCACCTCTTCTCTCCCAGCACCCTCATCACAAAGGCGACACTCATCACAAAGGCGACAGGGAGGGGTCCTGATTGGCTCTAGTTCCAAGTGTGGCCTGAGGCCCCGGCTTCAAGTCTGAGCTGTGTCTTTCCCTGACAGTGGCTAGGAATCCACAGCAAGGGAACACGGCTGGCTTCATCACACCAGGGTTGAGTGGGTTTCGTTGCCCACAGTTTCCTTGTCATGTTCCTCTCGGCCAGTCATCTACGAATCACTCAGATGTTTGCTCTCCTGGTGCACCATGGGACTTGTGGTATGGAAAACATGGTAGACCTATATGGATGTTAGAGGATAGAATTCACTATACCTTAGCACTCCTCAGCGAGTGCATGTCATGGTGAGACACACCTAATGTACACCTGACAACTCCAGAAGTCAGAGGTGAAAAAGAGAGGAAAAAAACAACAAAACATTGAGAAAAGAGCACAATACAGGGAGAGCAGACACACCAATGCATGTTCATTTAGATGAGATGGGTTTGACATGGTTGCTGCACAGCTCTCTCTAAAATTAGCAAGAGGCTCCAAAAATTCAGCATCGGTAGGACAAATTAAATGAATTTCGCAAATCTGATATTGAAAAGTCTCTAATTAGATTTCGGATCTAATTTTGGATCTCTGAGGGACAAGGATGATTATTGGAATTCATGGGAAGATTTGCCGCTGCATTCCAAAATAAGCATTCCACTGCAGGCTGCCTGCTCACGCGTGTGCGAGGGCACGCCTATGTTGCCGAAATCTCAAACCGCCATCTCCAGCTGCAGCTCGCCTCTGCCTTCCCTTCCAAACATACAGCAGTGCTCATTTACACTAATTACCCACATTAAGATGAGGTAATGAGTTTTCGCTGCGCTAATCCCACTACAGTTTAAACAATCACTTCAGTCCCCGGTCCGCCCGTCTGGAGTCCGTGGCATTGGATTAGTCCAGTGTTAAACGCTTTGACAGTGAAAAACGACCTAATGAAAGACAACAAAGCAGGAGATAAAACAAAGTGCTCTCCTAGGTCAGTGCACAAACAGCCGCCCTCTCATTCCAAGACCGTCCATGCACTTACCATGCCCGCGCAATTAATATACGCAATAATGAGCTTAACAACCCAGACGGCTCATAAGGCCTTTCACATAAGATCCTCACATACGACTAAGGAGAACACCATGATGTACAATGCTTCCCTGAGAAAATATGCTTGCAGTAGCAGAGTTTTTAGTGCAGTGGTGAGGGGAGGGGGGGGATGGGCAGGTGTGCTAAGGTGGGAGGGTGAAATTTGTTGAGTGAGCAAATTGCTCCAAACTGCTTCACACTAATGCTGAAAGTGCACTAGAAGCACGCAGGCATGGCGTGTGTCTTACATCCATATACCACATATGCTACAGTGTATGTGTCTCTCTCGCAAAATTTCGGGGGCCAGGCAGTCCCACAAGTGCCACAAATATGCAAGAATACTGCCAAAATTCACCCGCTCAGTGGTTATTCCAAACATCATGGTGGCATAATAAACAATATTTTATTGAATTTGAAAATTATTATTTGCAGGTCACCATGTTTTTTTTAGCAGTAACTTAGCCAGGGTAATGCAGAATTAGCATCTTTTTTTTCCACAGGAAGGTTTGCTAGGAGCATCGAAGTGCAGTGCAGGAACGATGCAAGGAAGTGATACATTTAATGTTGCATTGAACCAGGAGCCTGTGGCGCTCGTCGGAGAAAGACAAAAAAAAAAAAAAACGAAGCAGCGCTGGCGCTTCGGATGGCGTGTCGAGGGATCCTGCGTCATCGTTCGCTCACTCCGAGGCGGTGTGTTCTCGCCTCATCCGCTACACGAGGCGCCGGTAACAAATCACTCCCTCGCATGGCGCTCGTGGGCGGTGTTGCCTCGCCTTCGGATTCAGAACCGAAGACGGTGCCGGCTGTCGCCGTCGAAAAGACCGTGCCGATTTCGTGGAAATCGAGAATGATGATCAAGAGCGCATTTGTAATGTCAGAAAAGGATGGAGCCCGGGAGTCCTTTCACAATGGCACCACACTACAGGAGACACACTGAGGCAAAAACTATACTGAAGAGCTGGTACTTAGGGCCAGACGATGGCCTACAAATAAAGGAGGCAGCAAACTTGCCTTTAAACTGATAATGATCATGAAGCTGTTTTTCATGATATACAAGCTTGCCAATATTAGCAAGCATCATCCATCAGCATCTGGTGTCTTTACAATTAATTGTGTCTAATGAGGTAGTACTACCTTTGTGTGCTGCACACTAAATCCTCTTAATTTGAGAGAACAGACCAACACTTTGTGTCATTATGACTAAACACATTTAATTTCATTTGTAAAAAGAAAGCCGCCACAGCCGATATGCTTGTGTGAGTTGTGTGAATCATTGGCAACAGCGTGGTGCAGTGCAGGGCTTATGACATAAAGGCTGTCAGTTTTATACACTGGTGGGCACTGCTGCTATGCCCATGAACAAGGTGCTTAACCCAGGTTTCTTCAGAAATTGTCCATCTGTATAAAACCTGGATAAAAGGATCTGCAGAGCAAATAATGTAAAAATGTTTGTAATAGATTATCTTTTTTCAGTTGCTGTGGTTGTTAACTGTGCAAATCAAAAAACGAGTTCAGGGTGACTTCAGGGTGATTATCAAAAAAACTAAGTTTTCTGCTTCCTCTGCCACTGGTGGCACTGCATGTCATAGCCATAGTAAGTGAAAACACTTTTAAAGTGCAAAGTGGTTCTGAAGGTCATCAGCATGAATCAGTTGTTTCATATAAATGTGCCTTTGCTTTATGTCTTATATCTCCTCATCTGAAGCATGGAAAAAAGTGTCTGCCTTGAACTTTCACATGGACAGCAGAACCATCTAGAAAAACACACACCAAACGTACCTTGACAACATGGCTCCTTTGATCAGATTTCACCTTTTGCACACAGACACTCAGCTTTTGTGCCTACACTGAAAGCCTAAAAATCTATGGGGAAAAATGACTTTTTACAGGAAAAGCTTTAAGATAAAAAAAAAAAATCATTGTGGGTCAATAGCATTTGTTTTAGGGAAAGGCATAGTATAGCTTAAAGCTATTATTATATGATGGTTGCTTTTTCATTTTTTGTTGTTAATTATGTATTTGTTAGCATTGTTTATATGGAAACATTTCTTTTTAGTAACAGAGGAAACAGGAATTTTGCAGGCTAAAAGGATTTCCAGCCAGTCTGTGTGAATGCTATAATAAGCATTTGGGTGCTATGTTCCAACACTGATCAAATATACAATTCTTATCCTACTTCCAGTTTAGCATACACCTGTCAGTAGGTCAACAGTACTCTGTTCATTCCCTGGATAAGATTTTAAGTCACACATAGGACCTATACCTCAATGTATCAGGGTTAACAGCCAGTTACAAATGTTCATGAACCCTTTTCTGAGGGGCAGTCCTCAGACAGTACAACTGCCTGTCAGACAGAGCAATCTATTGTAGGATTAGATTGACAAGTTATTGTTCTATGCGGGGATAAGTCACCAATTTGATCACAGAATAATGTCAGCATGGGCAGTTGAAACTCAAGACTAGCCACCCTGTCATGGAAAGAAATATCCATGATGTTTCTGCTGTTTCATAGGTATTGAGAATGGAATATTTTGCTTGATTCTGTCAACGGAATTCAACTCTGTGAGAACAACATAATGCATGTCATGCACCTAATGTTGGGCACTGTCACTAGTCACCTTTTTAGATCCTTTTGTAAGTGATGGAGAAAATGCATGTTTTGGAGTAATGGTAGGTTGCATCAGTTGATTGCACTTTTTAACTCTCATTTCAAAAGGATTTTCCTCCATATGTGTGGAACCAGGTTCAAGGACACATGGCATTTTAACTTGAATGCATTGCAAGGCAAAGGATCTGAATAATCAAACCCATAGCCTCAGTTAACCTCCTGCTGATTTGCGCATTTAGTTTTATAATGGTCTCAACCCATTTTTGGAAAGAAAAGTGTGACATGGTCCCCCTAAATCCACAGGCTACTCCTCAAACTCCATCCACCCACTCTCCCACAACCTCCCCCACAATCGCCAAAAATAAATTAATTAATGAATGAATTCAGTCTTTCTCTCTCACACACACAGAGGCAAATAGTCTCTTTCATGTCAGAGAGGATGATTAAGATGTATAATTAAAGCATATTTGATTTGAAAGTTGTTGTGGCCCAGTATTTATCCCCCTGAAAACACGGCAGTGCTTGGGGTGTGTGGGGGGGAGACGGCGGTGCCCAGACTTCCCTTTGATCAGCCGTGATGAGAACAGCATGTCGGCTATTTATAAATCACTTTGTGTTGCATTCCATCCCTCACCCACTCCACCGGTCCCGTGTCTTTATTGGCACCAGGAAAGAAAGGAAAACAGAAGGCGCTGTGGGAGATTTGATTTTTTTATGTGTATAAAGTCCCTCAGTTTTCCCGTGGCTGAACATCACTTGAGCGTGCCGCTTGGCTCTCCCTCTAAATTCTACCTCCACGCATCCCCTGTCCCTTGGTTCCATCCACTGGGATCCCACCTCTGTTCTGCACTTTCATTTGTCTTTGTTGTTGTCTTTCAAAGGCTTGGCACCTTATTAGAGAGAAGCTTTTGCTCTCATTTAATTTCCTCTCTATGATTCCTTCAGCGGGGGTTATAATACCAGGGAACATACTATGGTTAGCTAAAATCGACGAAACGCACACGGCAGGGAAATTAAACAAGACAGTGAAGAGAAAAAAAAATTAGATATGACGCAGAGTGACACGATTTCCACATTTCACGAATGCGCCGGACTAGAGGCTTAAGGGTGTACGGCCTCTCGCTGTGAAAAGTTGCATCTGTGCTGAGACGCCTTTCCTTTTTTGTGACCGGATTAGTTGGAACCAGAGGAAATTGTCAGAAATGTGCTGAGAGCAGAGAAGCGTGAGCAGATTACAGGCCCTGGAAAATCGTGTTCACCCGAGCTCTGTCCACGTTACTCAAACCAAGTTTGACCACTGCCTTCAAAACCGGCTGTTCTCTGGTGGCTCGACAGCCTTTGGCAGGTTTAACTACACTGTAGTTCAGTATTAAAACTGTGTTCTGCTGCCAGGCATAGTTGCAGACCATAGTTGCAAATAATGCAGGCACGAACTATGTTCAAATGTGTAATATTAAACCTGCTGGGACACATTACAAAGCTGCTGCACACAGGAAACAATGGACACTTTTAACCCAGCTTCTTCAAACAAGCAAGGCAATGGCCAAGCCCCCAGCCATCACATGAGATAAGTGACGTATATATGCATGAAATTTTTCCATGGTGGCAAACTTGACAAAGACACATACATTGCTGTTTTGCCATACATGAAGTTGTTAGAGATTTTCTTTCTTGCCATTTTCACAGTCTGGCAAACGGCAAGCCTATGTGGTAGTATGAGCATTGGCTCTATCAGATGGCACACATTAACGGTTGTGTACACCTATCTGAATAAGATGATGGAACTCGTGTAAAACTGTGTACTTTTCTGTTTCTGCTCAGAAATAGTTTCCTAACTCTGAGTGTTATTACACATATGCGGAAGCCATGAAAAGCAAGCTCGCGGTTGTTTCACCTTTTTATGAATTCCTGACACAAAAGAAGAAAAAAAGATTTGCTATTCACAGGATATAGGGCAAAAACAGTGGTTACAGCAACAGTAACTATTTACCTTTGGGCAACAAGTTGAAGCCAAACTACTTCTTCCCATGAGTACTTTGCAAACTGCAAAAGAAAGATGACAGATCAGTGTAAGATACTGTGCTGTCAATCTGTCAATGAGAAGATGAAATACTTTTATGCATATTCCCTGCTGTGTTCAGTTCATTACATTAATGCTGCAAGTAGTTTATAGCTTTTTGTGCAAGCAATTGAAGAAGTGCAATTAAGGAGATACTCACCTTGGAAATGGAGCCAGGTGAGTTAGACATTAAATGTTTGCATGACTTGTTGGCTTTAGACCCAGAACCCCTTGTGATCTTTTTCTCCAGCAACTTACATCAGTTTTTTACAATATTATCTATTTATACAGGTGGACATTTACTGAGGCAGTTATGGGTTAAGCACCTCACCCAAGGGTACAACAGCAGTGTCCCAGTGGGGAATTGAACCAGCAATGCTTCAGTTACAAGTCCTGCCCCTTAACCACTATGCTACACTGCCACCCCTTTTTTTCTGGGGCTATTTTTATGACAGCCTTTCATGACAAGTTCCATCAGTGAAGCTCTCCATTGTCATCAAGCCATAAGCCTTGTCATACCTGGCAGACTATTATTCAAAAAACTGAGACCATTATTCAAAGTGTTTCAAATGTATCCAGAGTGTTTCTTTCCCCAATGGGTTAGATTTAGTAGGTTCTGCCCACCCCTTCCCCTTTCTAAATTATATCCACGGTCCCCCTCCGACCAGGGTGTGACATCCACTACCTACAGTTCTAGTATGTGTTGAGGTAAATTGCCACACTTAATGAAAATAAATTGATGAATATCATAAAGGGGTATTTAATTTGAGGCCTCAAGCTAAAAGGGTAGGTAGCTTGTACACAGAGGGGCTGCTTCATTTTTAAATCATAATGAAAAAGTATTTGAAAACCTCTGCATGAATATTAATATCAGGTTGATGAACAGGTTATTGAGAGCACTTACACATTAAAGGTGGTACAGAGATGTAACGGTGCCATTTTACCATTCGTCCCCCGACTGTGCTGTGACCCGCCTTTTTCTCAGTGCCATCCCCCTCCCCCACAGCAAGTGAGAGAGAGAGAGAGAGAGAGAGAGAGCGAGCGAAAAAGTGGGAGATTGCTATTTGATTGTGAATGAGGGAGGCAGATTGCTTCACAACCAGCACCTTTGGGGATGGTTAGTGCTAATTACTGCGAAGAATAAATGACAGGGATGCGATGTTACATAGCTATTCCTCTCTGCCAGGGGCTGTCATTGCCCACAGTGGCACTGGCAGAGACGAATCGACTCAGGAGGCACTAGAAGCGTATCACAGTCATGCATGGTGTGCATCATCAGCCAGGGAGGGTGTAAACATTCAGGTGGGGTGTACACCATTACCCAGGCAGAGCTTACACAGTCTGTGGTGGTTGCTAACTCTACCTCCCCCCTATTCAACTCTTTCACGTATCTACTCTTGAGTGAGTAGAGTGAGATAGGAAGAGGCTGATACAGCCTTCCAGAGATCAATGTTTCATGTACACACAGCGTGAGGGACTGCATAGGCTTGCGGAGAAGTATGGAGGTATTTTTGTTCTCTCTTTTGTTTTTGTCGAGTTTTCACCAGCCTTCACCCGTGGATGAGCCTTTGGAGCACTCCCGCCTGCCCACGAGTTCAACAGGAGTGCTTGGCAACAGCTCACCCTAAACCTCTTTTGCCAAGCTTGCCACGGAGCAGTGTAGTGCCCCCTCTGTTCTTCAGCAAAACAACTGCTTCCTTTCAGATAATAGAGTTTGCCCAAAGCAGTCAAAGTGTAAAAGAGGATAGGAGACTTATCCAGTTACTGAGAGAGGGGAGAAAGAGAGAGAGCAGCACCGAGTCTCTCCTGTTCCTCAGAAACTCCACTTTACTCTCTCAGAGTTTCTCTGCAGAACTGGGAGGGACCACTGGCTACCACGTTGGGGCTTTATCTCCTCTCAAATGACATTCTATTTAAAGGGTTTATTTGAGAGGGTTATTAGGGCTGTTAGGGTTCTTCACATGACACAACATCTTGGGTCAGTATACAAAGGACAGGAGGTTGAAAGCAGCAGTGTACACTAGATCAAAAGCAAAATTATCACAAATAAATGAAAAATAGGTAATGGGTCCAGGTAATGGGCTTTAGGCTAGTTATGCTGGCATGGGAAGATAACCCCTGCCTTGTTTTTTGATAGTTTTCCTGATGATAATATAGCTTTTGTCATGCATGATAACAGTGGGTTGCATCAGTCCCATCACTGTTTTCAGTATTCACAGTTTTCAGTGTTGTCAGGAATTCACTTGCTAGGCAGCACAATTTGCTAACTTTGGATAGCTACAAGCATCTGTGAAGCACAGCCAGGAAGTAAGGATAGTGTAGTCTTGATTGCACTGTGTCTAATGTTCTATATTAAGAGTGAAGTAGCTCTCAGTGGCTAGTTATGTGCAGCAATATTCATTTTCCCTACAGAATGATCAGAGGCTAATGATGTCAAATGACTGAAAACTTCCTCTTGTCGGGACTCATGCACATCGACTTTATCAATGACGCCCCAAAGATAAAAATAGCTAGAAAGCTTTCTTTAACTACCATTTGGACAATCCATTTTGACTAGTCTCTAGCTAATGTGGGTATATAAACATATATCTAGATTCAATCTAAATACAATGCGGTTTACCCTAGGCTTTCAGTGGCACCAGTAAGCAAGCGTAAGCAAAGTTTTCATGTTTGTTCCAAAACATTAATTTAAGCAGTCACTGAAATTAATGAAAAATGCTTTGTAAGACTATGCAACTCAAGGACAAAGCTAGGTGTTAATTAAAGATCAATGTAATCTTGGCCCTTGTGAGCCAGTAGTAGTAACTATTATTTAATTAAAGAGAATGAATATTCAGTAGAACATGGATGTCTCTAAACCTGTTTTATTCACTGACATTTTGTGCTATCAACACTACTTGAGGTTTTTTTTCTATTGCCCAGGAAAAGTGAAGTTTCAGAAAAGATGTATTTTTGGTCATGGCTTTGAATGAATAAGTGTATCTTCCCAGCTTTATAAAATTGAAACTGAAATAATGTCTGAGTGTAGATCTCAAAAAACATGCTCTTTTGAGACAGCAGACGTTATGAAGCTGTAGAGCAGACATATGGTTTTTTACACCAAAGGCATAATTTTTCAGATTCAGGACATATTTCCATTGTATCAAATATCAGAGGCCTTACAGTTAGCATGGAAGGTACTATGTCTCCATGACAATAATGCGAGATCATCACAGTTGATGTTATACATATTCCCTGGTATGTCCCCCTCCCCGTAGAGTCCTATGGTTCTGTGTGTACTTGAGAGCTCCACAGTGAAGGCTGTCTCCTCTGTCCCGTGGTGCTGCAGGTATCTCCATGCTCTGTACCTGGGCGTGCAGAGCCGCTGGCGGGGGGAGCACGAGAGGCGCCACTTCTACTGGCGTATGATGTTCGAGAGCGCTGACATCAACATGCTGCGCCTGCTGGAAACCTTCCTGAAGAGCGCCCCCCAGCTGGTGCTGCAGCTCAGCATCATGATCCACGGCAACCAGATCCAGCCCCTGCAGGGTGAGAGGCCAATACTATCTCTCTCTCTCTCTCTCTCTCTCTCTCTCTCTCTCTCTCTCTCTCTCTCTCTCTCTCTTCAATTCAATTCAAACAAGCGTTATTTGAATGACAACACAGATTTACAGTATTGCCAAGGCAATTTTCACATATATATGACAAAATGGTAAACACTATTAATCACCTAAAAAGACTGACAACTTAAATAGGAAAAAGTAATGGATTAAATAATTAAAACAAATAACAGGAAATATAAACTCAACATTTTTCTGGGCAGATGCTTCCTGACCACTGTCCCTCAGGTTGTGGTACGCAGATGCATATCGTGCTGCCAAAGATGCAGCGTAATTTTTCTTTATCACTTAATATCTTAAATGAAGGGAGGTATCATTCAAATAATTCAACATTTTTTTCCCCTAATTGTTTGGAATTTATCACGCTTTGTAGGATTAATCCCTACTTTGTATCACTGACAGTGAAGAGATACACTGCCAATGTGCAATTTTGTCAAAGGGACCAAAAGGAGTTAAGTTTGTTTTGTAATTTTCTCTCAGTGTTCCAATGTTCCTTATCAAGGTCTTTGTATTTTTCATTCTGATTTGTTGTTGAAGCAGAGCTGGTCATCTTTTTTCCCTCTTTGTCTCTTGTTCCATCTCTCTCTGTCTCTCTCATTCTCTCTTACACACACACACACACACACACACACACACACACACACACACACACACACACACACAAGCACACGCACACTCACTAGTTTTTCTGTCTCTCCCTCTATTTCTTGATATGTGAGCACAAGGACCTGATCCATGCTTGCACCTCTCTGTCTTCTCTTCCTTTAGCCTGTGCATGTCCATCAAAAAACCTCTGGCAGGCTATGCCTGCCTAGCCCGCATTAATGATGAATTAATAATGCCTTTGTCTGTTGGACGAGCACACCTTGTCCCTCTCCTTGGCTTTGTGGAAGTATGATCGGCTCTGAAAACCGCCAATAATGAAGCTAATCAGCTCAGGCATTCCTCTGCATCTCGGCTCCACTCAGACAGTGCGTGTCAGCCAGACAGCCCCGCCGCGACCACGTTCACATGCAGAACATCTACCTTCCCTTACACTCAGCTGCCAAACCCTGGAAAACAAGAGGGAAAAAAATCACGTTGTGCTATGCTTTGTGTTCCAGGTCACGACTTATTCATCTATTACAGTAGATCGTATTTGCCCACACTAAATAAAATAAAGCCTTTTTTGGCACAAAGTGTCATTATCCTGCCATATATCTTGTCACTCCAGCAAAGGTATATTGAGCCTTGGTGCTGTGCTACAAGGTTACAGCCAACTGTGGAGGTCCTGTCAGAGGAAAGACAAGCTTCTCTGATCTTGCTGTTTTGTGTTTGTTGCTGCTAGATCCTGGCTTCTGTCACTGGTGTGCTTTTCCAGTGAAGATACTATTCTGCTCTGTGTTCATTACAGAGGTGGACTGCTCTTCTCATCCTTTCCAGTCAATGTTAATCCAGAAACAGATTCTGTCCTATTGTAAGGTGCTTTTTGAAGCAGCTCTGCTACTGTAGGTGTTTATTGTTTTCCCCTTTGAAACCACCATTGTTGTGTATTCAGTTTGTTATCATTAACTTTTAACTTCCTGGGCACCATGTTCTCATGGCTTTTGCCAGTGTGTACTCAATGCCATGCTGAATGTTATCAATAGCTTGAAATGCACCACAGCAGACAGGAGACACCTGTCTTCCTTATAGTTTCACAAAGTCCAACCACTGATCCACAAAGCAAAAAACATTAACCTAAAAAAATGACATGACGCATTTTGGCATTCATCTCAATGTTCATTTTTGCAGTTCATTTCTGTGTTCATTTAGCATTTCAGCATGGAAGGAAAAGAGTATTCTCTTAAGTTACGACAAAAAAGTACCACGGCTTAAAATTCATTTTTGAATTTCATGTATCAGTGCAGCTTTTCCTTTGTGCTTGGAATAGACCATTCCAGTAATCGAACCATCAGTGGTGTCCTGAAGAAAATTGAAGAAAAAAATATATATATGGAAAATAGATCAAACCAGCCTGTTTCATTTCCTACCTTTTTTATTCCTTCTCTCCTCTGCTGCTGAGTGTGAAATGATCTCTTTGAATTGAAAAGCCCCTATGTCAGCCTTTGCTCCGCAGAAGCTGCGCTGTCCATTTCTGAGCAGTTTGGAGACAGGAGATCGGAGGGCAAGCAGAGGGAAGCAGCCCTTAAAACAATGCCTTTAAACACACATAGAATACATTTGATGCATCGGCATGACTTTGTGCTTTGTTTTTTCCTCTGTTTTTATTTTCTTGTCTTTTCAAAGCTGAGACACACATCTTCAACGGCATGTGGTGAAAAGATACATAGCCTCCAATGGAGACTCACCGCATTGAAAAAGGGGAGGCTAAAACAAACATTTAACCAATGACCTGAACCTGTTTTTGATGGTTTTACAAGATTAGTGTTACAGTTTCTTTTCAGTTCCTTTTGATTGCAATCATTGGAGTAACATTACCTTTCTGTACTTAGTATTAAATGATTTGAACCATAGTGTTGAGTTTCGGCTGCGTTTGCTAAATTTGATTACGAAAAGGTGAGTAACGCTCAGTTTTAACTTGAAACCCATATTACCATTTTCACTCAAAGTGCACAGAGGCTGCAGAGGTAGATGCAATTGAGTAGAACAGAGTCAGCTGCCAATTGGCCCACTTGTTATTGGTGTAAAATAGTCAAAGATGGGTTCAGGACAATTAGCTGTTTAAAGGTTTGTATTCCCCAATTTAAAGATCACAAGCTTCCACTTGGTTGGGCATCCCTATTCCTGGACAAAGAAAGAAGGAATAATTATTTCTGCATTCACTCAGGGCTCATTTCTGTAAAGAGCTGAAATGCTTTGACATCAGCACACATACACTGTCTTATCTACAAGTGTATGTGCAAGTATGTTGCAGAATGTAACTTTCTGCCCCCCATTTATACAGCTGGATTAGTAATAAAGCCATAGAGCCTAGGTAACTTGCTCACGCCTGTAACAGCAGTATCCCACCTAAAGGATTCAAACCCAGGATCAGGTTAAGAGTCCAGTTGTCTAATTGTTCTGTCCAGTGCCGCCCTTGTCAATGGAGCATTTTAGTATGTTGGGGAGATTACTTTACTTGCATTCATCGTCTTGAGTACATTCGTAACCAGAGGCATGGTTAGGTAAACCAGTTGCAGGTCGTTACTGTACATTGGCAGCCAAAGAATCACAGGTGGCTCATTCAGGAGTCTCCTCAAATCTGATTGAGTATATGGTCAAACAGCAAAAGGCCTCTATTTCTCTCATTTCTCTCTAACTGCAGGCAGCCAGGTCTTTTCATGAGGGAACCAGCCCAGACAAACCCATGGGTCAAAGCCCAGGTCACCAGTGACAAGCAGTAACAGCCCTGCCCCACACACACACACACATATTCACGCTTACCACAGAGCCCTGTACTTACTCAGTGTCTCAACCTGTCACCTGTCTGCAACTGGAAAGTACACAAACTAACTTCATGTGAAAAAGAGATGTGCAAGGAGTCCTTTCTTTGCTCAAAACTTTGTCTGTGTTCCTTTTGTTGGAAAGGTAGCATAACCTTCAGTCAGCACAATATGTCTTGAGTCCTCCACAGCTGTGGGCAGAACACTACAGGCAGATGTGCTGCACAGTTGCTAAGAAACTGTGCCCGTAATCAGATCATTCCTGGTTTGATTCCCCCTAAGATGATTGTATGCTTGATTCCCAGACAGCGTACAGTAGTTGCCCCCCTTATCATGGTACTGAAGCAGAATGGCTACAGTCGATAACCAGCTATTTAAACAATAGTTGTGAAAATGTGAGCTAAGAAAGTGTGCCCATAATCAGGTGGTTCCTGGTTTGACTCCCCTTAATGGCCGGATGATTGTATGCTTGATTCCCAGACACAGGAGTCATCCCCCTGATCATGGTACTGAACCAGAATGGCTATAGTAAATAACCAGCTATTTAAATGTTAGCACAGGAAAATGTGAGCTCAGTTAGGTGTTCTTGATAAAGGTGTCTCCTCAGCAAATATATGATAATATCTGAATGTGATTTGATGAATCTGCTGACCCCCAACTTCCCGCTCTCCTTCCTTCATGACAGGTAGGCCCACAGTTGCATAGTGCTGCAGTGTCATGATTCCCTGTCTGTTACATCCTCTTTTTATTTAGCTCTAATCTTCAGTTCTTTATGCAAGCGCAAGATATGGTCCCTGTGATGTTAGATTCAATTTAGATTGCCAGGCGTTCCCTGTCCAAGTGGTTCCAGCACACTTGGATAGCAAAAAGCAGCCAAGGACTTTAAAGTGTTGACTAATGCTTTCAGTCAAGCAGCTAATTAAGATGTTTCCTAATCTGGATCTCCTCCAAATGGAAGGGCAGAGACAGAGAGAGGAAGTGAATCAAATATTTATGACGGCTTCGAAATCTCTCAAACGCTCAGCACTTTGACCAAAATTAGTTACCTTTACAAAAGTTGTTGGGTTTACATTTCTTTTGCGATTCACAGGCTGGAAAACTATATTATTAACCGATACAAAAAAAACCAGATAGTAAACGAATCAGTGACTAGAGAGAAATTTCCTCTGGGTTCAGCAGAACACAGAGCATTAGAAAGGTAGGCTCACAAAAGGTTTTAATAACACTTTAATGGAGAAAAGAATCAACCAGTGAAGCCAATGTGTTATTGATTGTGAAGGGCTTTGAGAGAGGAAGTGCTGTTCACAGATACAATAATTACCGTATGTGCGATTTTTTTCCCTCTCTTGCTGATCTAAAGTGCTGCTCTGAAAGGCCCTGCTTGAACAAGGAGTAGCTGACTGATCCTTTAAATCATCATAGTCTGTTATGTTACATTTGAATCCAGTTAAATGGAATGACCTCTATCCGGTCCAGCCACCTCAAATTAACCATGTCAATATTCTCAATGAGCACAATCAGCCTGTAATTCAATGCGTATCATACTTTTAGGAGGTTTAACAGTTTTGAGTACCTGTGCAAAGAAATGTCAATTCCAGGAAGGTGCTCACTTAGCTCTGACATCCCTCGTTTCCCTTTTAGTGTCTCGTTTTGAACAGCCTGCTCGTTTCTTTAAATCTGTAAAGAGTCCTCGCGGGTCTGTGGGATGCACACATGAACAAAGGCAATCTGGAATGGGCCGCAGAGTAAACAAACAGCCTTTGAAATATATTAGAGGGCTGATCCCTCTGATATCAGCAGTGCTTTAAAAGAGCCACTGAGACCTTCCGTATCTATGTATAACTCAAACAGGCCTCCACCCTGTGTGTGTGTGTGTGTGTGTGTGTCTGTGTGTGTGTGTCTGTGTGTGTATGAGCATGGGTTGTGATCATTTATCAATAAAGTTTTTTCCTCATTGTTTTCAATTCAGCTCAATCGTGATGGTGTGTGGAAAATAATACCATCGTGATAATATCACAACTTCACCCTTTTTTGGGAAATCATGTGGACTTACAGGTTTAGAGATTTATTAAATTTGCACAATGGGAGTAGCAGTATTGTAGGTACCATGTGACAGTGGCACTAGGCACTGTGTTATCTTGCAGTGGGATGTGTGACAGCAGCAGAAGGTGCTCTGTGACACTAGCAGGACGTGTTTTGTGCTAGAGAATGCTGTCTGACAGCGCAGCATGTCCGCTGCTGCATTCTGCTATATTTCCCAGCCATTTGTAAGAACCGCCTACCAAAGCCAACAATTTTTCGTTGGTATGTTTTTCAGCAAGATGCCTGTTACTTGAATTATCGTATGCCTCATGCCATGTTTTGTAAGTCAGCTGTTGCTGTTTAGAGGTCATTGATGTATTTGCTGTTTATTTGTACTGTATTGCATGTACTGTACCGATCAAATATTGTTGCACTTCTTGTTGCTCCTGTGACATGCAATTAATGTACCTTGTCATGGCAGCCTTGTTAATTGCTCTGGTGAAGAATGTCTGCCAAACAAAAAAAATCATATTAATAATTAAATATATAAATACATGTATTTATTAATTTATGAAAGGAGATTGTGAACTCCTTTACAATGGACAGAAAAACAACCATATGTCCCAAAAAGTCTTACCCCCTTCCTCTCTGTTGCAGAGGAGATGAGGCAGTTCAGTAGCTTATTTAAAAAGGCATAAACAGTTTAATGTTTTGTCTTTGAACCTGCCTGTTTTGTTCATTGTTCATATCAAACATAAGGCTTAGTTTTGATCTGGGATTTCAAAAAACTCAAAGGAATTTTATAATTAAATCAATTTTAATGTGTCGTTTTTGTAACGCTATACAGTCAACTTGAGGTTTGACTGTTCTCTACATTGTATCAGTGTTGAAGTGAAGGAAATATTAATAAGCTCATAGCAGGCAGGCCACAAGCGGCAAGAGCCATAATTCAGAGCATCAATTATTCATTTAGAAATGTTAATAATTCAGCCAAATGTCCAATTAGTAATTAATCACATCATAAGTAATTAAAAATTGAACGCTAAAATCCAGTAAGTATGGGAATATGTTTTATTTTCGCATTACTTTTGATGACCATTGTATTCAGCTTTGTCACATACATGCTTTTAAACTGACCAGAAGCCTCCCTCCTCTAAAATCATATCAAAATAATACTTATATTACCTTCAATAAAGTAAAGTATATATATATATATATATATATATATATATATATATATATATATATATATATATATATATACTGTATATACACAGTTCATAGGACATCTTCAAACTTGAAGAGTCATTCAGGTGAAGGCAACAGTGCCCCCTGTAGGGCACATCCATGGCATCTGGGGTGGATTATGTTGTCTCCTCCGCACCCTTAAATAGATGATACTGTTGAATGTCATCCTATGAGTCTGCCGCTGTGGCAGTTTGTGACAAGCTCAGGATTCCAACACAAGGCCTGTTCAGTTTTGTTGTGACATTTCCCTTCACAGAGCTCTCTGCAAGGCTCTCTCTTTTCTCTCTTCTCTCTTTCTCTCTTCTGTTGTTCACTCCCTCTCCTTCTCACCTGTTTCTTGTTCCTTTTCTTTCCCGTCTCCCTCTCTTCTCTGTCTCCCTTGCTCTGCGTTTTCCCTCTCCAGGTCTGTCTGCTTCCGCCTCTTTGGTGTCTCTAGCCTGGATGATTGCGTCCTACCAGAAGGTGCTCCGCGATTCCCGTGACGACAAGATGTCCATGTCCTACAAGGCGGTGATCGTCCAGATAATGTGGCACCTCTTCACCATCGGGGCGCGCACCATCGCCTTCGCGCTCTTCGCCTCCGTGTTCCAGCTCTATTTCGGCATCTTCATCGTCACGCACTGGTGCATCATGACCTTCTGGATCATCCAGGGCGAGACGGACTTCTGCATGTCCAAGTGGGAGGAGATCATCTACAACATGGTGGTGGGCATCATCTACATCTTCTGCTGGTTCAACGTGAAGGAGGGCCGGACCCGCTACCGCATGTTCATCTACTACTTCATCACGCTGGTGGAAAACGCGGCACTGACGGCTCTCTGGTACCTGTACCGCGGCCAGCAGACCTCAGACTTCTGCGCCCTGATAGTGGTCTGCGTGGTGGTGTGCAGCTTCGCCCTGGGAATGTTCTTCATGTTCGTCTACTACTGCCTGCTCCACCCCAACGGACCCATCTTCGGGGGGCAGTGGAGGTGCGTGGAGGACGGGGTGATCGAGCCCTACGTGGCACCGGTCCCTCCCCCGGACGTGGTCACTAGCCCTCCCAGGACCCTGCAGAGGACTACGGGAGCGGACCGGGAACAGGTGCCCGGGGACAGGGACAGTTGCCTGCCCGTGTTCCAGGTTCGGCCCAGCGTGCCCCCCACCCCTGTGCCCCGTACCCCCCGGACAGAAGGGCCGGTCATCCGCATAGACTTGCCCAGGAAGAGGTACCCGGCCTGGGACGCCCACTTTATTGACCGGCGACTGCGCAAGACTATCCTGGTGCTGGAGAACTCCTCCCCCGTCACACCCCGCCTGCAGTACCGCAGTCTCGGGTCTCCCAAGGAAGTGATGGAGTATGAGACCACCGTGTAACATGCCCACCTTCCACAGGGGGGCCATGCCACTGGGAGCTTCAGTGCCCTGCTGTTCAAGCAGGAGAGAAACGGGTGAGCAGAGGAAGTGTGGTGCACTGAGGGAAAGAAGGGGTGACCTGACCTGGCCAGGTCTGGACCCCCCCCCCCCTTCTGCTGCACCCCTGAGACTTTTGCATGTGTGTGGGTTTTTCGCACGGTTGTCGACGTTTGAAACAGGGCCTGGAGGGGAGGGTCAAAGGTCACATGGGGCTGCCCAGCCTGTAGAAACTGTTGGAGAAGCCCTGGGGGGAGGAGTTTTTTGTGCTGTGAGGCAAGTACTTACAAGACTATCTAAGGGAGCAGTGACAATACTAACAATAATGAAGGAAAAAAGTTCAGCTGTAAGGGAGGAGAGGTTTGGTACTGCAGAGCTGGATTGGTGACCATGTTGTCCCTGCCTATCATGAAAAGAGGCCTATCTTGGTTTGCTTCTGTATGGTGAGGTGTAGCAAACTTTATTACCCATTTATTCATTTAGGTAATTATAATTTATTGACCTTTTTTATTATTTTTTTACACAGTGGCCATGTCTTTGATATGATTCTTATTATGGTATAATTGTGTATACATATGATAATAACATATTATATGTATATATTAGAATGATGTGACAGATCAAGTGTTTTTTTTGTTTGTTAGATTTTCGGACAACCCGCTTCTTACATCACTTGATGATAAAAGCAAAAGTATGCAGTAAAAAGTATATTAAAAAATAATAATAATTAATGCTGTGATCAAAAAATGTAGTTGGAAACATACTGTAGTAAAACTAGCTGAGTGACCAGCCCTAAAAACTATATAGCTTGTGAGCTGTTCTTTTTAATCTTGATCTCTGGTTGGTCCGATCCATTATAAAATGACTGCCATATGTTTAACGACCTCTCCAGAAGCATTTCATAAGAACTTCAGTGTCTCTCTGTGTCCCCTTTACCTGTACCTGGGTCTCTAAATGGCCAACTCTACTCTCAGCACTCTCACGCAGAGTGGGATTGTACCATTCAATCTGGCCATGTGGGTGACTGAGTGTGCTTCTGTTGGGTATGTGAACATGCCATTTATGGTTACTGCTGTGTCAAGTATGTGACTTATACAGCTATTTCATTTTTTTTTCCTGTAATCATTTAAGTTTTCAAAAAATGTCAGTATGAGCAAAGCCATGAAGTGTGGCAGGTGAAGTTTGAGAAGGAGGTGATTAGACGGTGGGGAAGCTGGGCGTGGGGGTAGGGAAGTGTCTGTGTTGTGCAAGACTAACATATGGTTGTTGTTATACAGGCTCAGAGCTCGTGTACAACATAAAACCAATTGTTT
This sequence comes from Megalops atlanticus, assembly GCA_019176425.1. Classification (NCBI taxonomy): domain Eukaryota; kingdom Metazoa; phylum Chordata; class Actinopteri; order Elopiformes; family Megalopidae; genus Megalops; species Megalops atlanticus. The sequence goes on from CM032882.1 coordinate 20,880,491, forward strand.
TATCACATTAGGTCTACAGACACTGTCATGGTACTCAGTATAAGTGGGTGTGATGTCAGTGCTAACAATGAGTCAGGTTCACATCAGTGTGTTTATATTAGTCTGTATTGGATTGTACCGTTTCCTGTCAGTGAAAACATGACTTCAGACAATACAGAGGACGCAAAGCCTTATCCTTTGCACTCCTGGCCATGGACAGACTGTTGCTTTTCACTGCAAAAAAAAAGATCCTTATTAGGAATATAAGAATAAGGTATATACTGTGCTGTTTATGAAGCCCAAGTGTTCTGCTGGTACATGTTGCTTTTTGTGCTGTCAGCTAAAATGACCTGATACAGCTCTGTTCTCAACAGCCCTTTAAGAGCTAATGAATATTAATCAACGCAATAAGCCACAGTGCAAAAGCTCTGTGTGACAGATGCTGTGCGCCAGCATTTGTGACTCACAAGTTTGAATACTTGCATGGAGTTAGGATCAGTGGGCCAAAGGCTGCCAAAAATCCAGCAGGATTGTCTCTGAGACCACAGCCAAGACAAAGACCCCTTGAGTACAAGTACAGTATCAAGAAATTGTTGTGCCTGCTTGTGTGTCTGTTTTTGCAACACTGCACGGGACATGTTTACCGATACAGAGAGCGAGAGCAAGACTAGGCACAATAAAGACCGTGAGCTGGTGCAAGAGCAAGAGTCTATCACTGGTCAGGATCCTGTCACCTAATTCTGAAATTCTGGGGCAGGAGGACAGTGGTGTGCAGCATCCACAATAGTGATATAAATATTTTCTGGTGCTTATTTGGCCCCAAAAGCAAAGGATGTGCAATGTGACGATCATTGTATGGGTTTAATTACCCTGCCTAACAGTGTATTGGCTCTTGAGTCTTTTTCTTCTCTTATGAAAAAGTAATATATGTCTATACATGTTAAAATATGAATTTAGGGAACATTCACTCTAATAAAAAATATATAAGCAATTTATTACACATACTGTATGTCAGTTGCCGCCATCAACCTGTGACCTTATTCCATGATGTATACTGGTGCATATATGATGGTGCAAACGAAACAAAAAAGAATGATCTCATTTATATGATGAGAATTTTGACTATTAAATGTATCTGTTTGAGTTCATATTTTACCATATTGCTTTTTCATAAGGGTTTGTTTTTTCTTATTTCCTGTACCCTCTGCCTTCTCTCTAATGAGCAGTACACATTTTCCAACATTCTGGAGTAGTTCCAAGGTGAAATGAGTACGATTTGAGACTGCAGAGTTGAAAGATCAAATCCTCAAATGTTAGTGGGACTGAGTAATCATGCAGGTGGTGAAGTCTGCTTCCACCATGATAGGATTCAGAGGAATTAGTTCCACGAATCAATCCTGCTCTGAATGCACATTGCTTGTCTGCTATAAGAGAATAGGTAAACATAAATATAAAAAGGCAGGTAAACAATGAATTTTTACATTGAGATGGAGTGAAAATAATGACCATGTTCTCCACATTCCATTTAAGCTAATAATGACAACAATAAGCATAATTCTCTGATGATCATAGATCTGCAAACATGGTGCTCTGTGGAATTATTTAACCAAACTGAACATCTAGAGTCTATACAGTTTACTTGATTAATTCCCACCTCAAGGACAACCACCCCGGTGTAACTTTCAGTCGTCCACCTCTCCCAACGTGTGTACTGTGGTATAAACATCAATATAAAATGTTGGTGCTAAACTTCAGTCGAGTTCCCTCGAATTGCCTCGAAGACTTCACAATGTCAATGAATGAGTCACAACTTTTTCCTTTTTATGTAAATGTGAAATGACTTTATGCGTCAGCTAAATACAATGGAAAAACTGGGATGTAAGTGCTGAAATGTCATTTGATTTGAAATAAAATGTGCCATCACTTGTGCCGGTATTGATTCCTCAAGGGGCAGATGAGTGGAAATGTTGCTGTGTCCCACAATGCTTTGCCACGGTGCCTTCATCTCTTATGGGGTGGGAAAGTCTGTCCTGCCTGGGCTCAGTCTGCTGCTGATTTCAGTCCTGCTCAAAGCTGGCCCCAGCTGCCTCAGGGGGACTGGGTTTGGGTTTGGGGTTGGGGATGGGGGGGGTTTCATCACTTCGTAAAAAAGACCAAACTGAGAGAACCGCAGGATTTATTTGTTTTTAACTCAAACCAGCAACTCTCAACTGTTTGCTCTGGGCCACCACACTTTTCTCAGACACAAGAACCAGAAAACATTGGCTTTTATCCTTTCCTTTTCGTTCCAAATGTAAGTCTTTGCTCGGTTTATGCTGAAGGTCCTTTAAGGACTTGCCTTTGATTGAGAGGCTGAAAAGACCAAATAAAAACAGCACCCAGAGACACTGGGGATTATTAGTTCTTACACTTTTCTCACAATTTGTGGTGTAAGAGTCGATATTCTGTGCAATTCCTGTATTTTTTGTGTTTCTCCAAGAGCAGCAACGAGCAACTCTAGTCCCAAAGGGCCACGGGGTCACTGGCTTCTTGGTTTAATTGTTTAATTGATATTATTAGGGGAAGAATTGTCCTCATTTTCCATTCCAGGGGCAGATCGATTGTAATTGAAAGGTGAGTCTGAGTTCTGTGTGGTTCAGCTCCCCAGTGCTGAAGCAGTTCACCGCTTTGATAGTGTTCCTAAGTATCTGCAATGACGCTGAAGACAATCACCAGTCTGCGATAGGCAGGGTGCCCCTCACTGACCACCCTAAAAGCCAGCGGGAGGCCAGGTGGGATGATCTGGACAACAGCCTTGGAGTCACAGACAGACATGCAGCCTTTGCAATGGGCACTAAAGCTGGCTGACATCTCCACACAACTCAGAACAGTGGAGCCAGTTGTCAGCGCTGGCACCGTTATCAGTGATTAGTGGGCTGATAAAAGAATTGATTAAGTCTGGCCTCACGGTGCCCTCTCCCTGCTCTTACTTTAGAACGGCAATAGACAGAAAGATTGAGCATGCACTGCCCATGGTTCAGCCCAAGGTGCTTGTCTTAATGATAAAGTAGCATAATGAAATGGTGATAAATGAAACAGTGACCTGCACAGGTATTATTCAGCTCTAAATGTATGTAGACATATGGGGCTGATCCTAATTAGTTTGTATGAAAGCCCTTATAGGGGGCAAATTGTCAAATTATGATTATTTTAGAGCTGACAGTTAGCATTCAGGCCCTTCTCTCTAACTGGCTTTTGTTGCTTCATGTCTGAATTCATTTCTTTTCAGTGTAGGCCCTATAAAAGGCATCATGACATCAGTCTGTCTATCCATCTGTCCTCATAAGCAGGTTCCTGATTTTCAGTCAGTTATTTCAATTTTGTACATTCAGCGCTCTGCAAGCATGTTAAAAATTGCCTGCAGGTTAACACGCGGAAAAGGGCACTGATGTGGATGAAATCCCAGGCAGCGGCAGAGAGACGCAGGCCTCTGAGCATCCTGCCTGAGATCTGGCCAGCATCACGCTGTAATATTTACAGATCCCCACACCCCCCACACCCGTGGCTGCTTGGACGGTGGCCCGTCCTCTGTAAATAAAAAGTGAGGTGTTTTTTGCCAGTGTCCTTCAAGGACGGAGGCTTGGGAGGCACAGGATAACTGGAGGTAATAGAACCTGTGAAAGGGATGTGCATCCACACCCAAACAAACATAAGTGCGTGTCTGCGAGAGGAATGACAGTGGCAGTTGTGTGATTGCACGCGTGCAGAAAGCTCACGTTCACGACTCTCCCTCGTGATCAGACAGAGAGCAGCAGCATTGGTGTCTCCGCTGGCCACATTCAGGCGTTGTTTCCAAAGAGAAATGGTGCCATAGACGGGGGAGAGTAAGGCCGTTGCAGGAACTTGCTGTTCTTTCCCACAATACAGATGCTCCGAGATTCGCCCTCTTAGTTACAGTTTCCTTGAAATGACTAGGCTGGCTGAGAGTAAGAATAATGAGCACCTCCTAAAAGAAACAGGGGGGAAAAAAGCACAAATGTCTCAATGCAGCTGGTTGCCATGGAAACCGAAGAATTATAAGTCTGCTTTTCGAACAGTTCCTGTAGAGTAGTACACCTCTCCCGGGGCGCGACCTGCGATTTGTTCCACTTGTCTGGCACTCTCTGTACCAACCTGGGGTTAACAGCACTTCTCCAAATGGTGTCAGCAACACAAGTGGCAAGAGGAGTTATTCACAGAGAAGCATATTTTCTCTCTCATTGGATTGCGGGGGAAAATGAACTCAAGCCTTGTTGGGTAAACAGAGTCTTAACAGTGTGAAATCCCAAGCAGCCCATGTTTGAAGTGACAGAGCAGTCTGCTGGCAGATGGGCTTCTTGGAGAGGTGTACACATGACTAACTCTTGTTGCAACTAACTGTTGCCTTCTGACCATGACCTTCTTCTGCAGTCTGCTTTTGTGAGTTCGTATGAATCTCTGTTAACACACTTGTTCAATATTCATTGGGCATGCTGTGTACGTCTTGACAGTGTGCGTGTGTGTGTGTGTGTGTGTGTGTGTGTGTGTGCGCCCGTGCGCATGCATGTGCATACATGCATGCATGTGCACGTGGGTGTGTGCATACACACGTATTTAGAGGCCTGTTGGACAGCATCTACCTTTTTTCTAAAACAGCTGAATCATCCCCTACCCACATTCCCGGGACTCAATGTACAGTAAAAAAAAAAAAACAGCCAAAGTCATGATGTCATCCATTTCTGGAACAAGCACTCTTGCATGTATCATTAAAATAGAGTATGAAAGGGAATGACAATAAGCAACGAAATGTTATTGTTACTAGGCTAGTGTTGACATTCAAAAGTTTGGGCAAAGGCAGAGCTCAAAACATGTGATGTATTTGTGGAAGTGGTGTCCAGCACCCTGTCTCCTCTGTTCCACACCCTCAAATTGGTGTGCCACTCCCATTTCTGATTAAAGTCTAAGACAGATACTGCCCTCCTGTGGACAGAGCTGAAAAATGCAGCTGGCCTGCTATAAGGTTCAGGATTCCAATCCTCAGCTGTCACCTCCTGCAGTTTTCACTTAACAATTTTCACCTAACAGTTTTCACTTGCAGGCACTTAACAAGTGGTAGCTTAAATTGGACACTTCACATTATGTTATCTGAATTAAGTTATTATGATATAATATAATGAAAGGATCGTGACGTAAAGATTTGCTTCATGCCTTCAAAATATTCTTGGGCACATCATCCTCATCTATGTTTGAAAAAACTTGAGGTAAAAGGACTAGTGAACTCAACATGGCGCTATACAATAGTGCCAGTGTTACCAAGCAGGTGAAGGTGTCTTGGTTCAGAACCTGTTGCTCACTGTCAGAAGCTCTCTGTAAAGAACCAAAGGCAAGTCCTGCACCTGTAATATAAGGAACAGCAAGTCACGGCTAGCAACAGGAAAAGGGGAGAGACGGAACTCCACTTTTTTAAACAGATGTGTTGCAGGCAGTGAAGCATTGCAGCAACTTCCTGTTTTTCCCAACAGTGTTCCACACCATTCCGTGAGCAGGGCTCCATTCCAGTAAGTGTGTATATTCTGTGTAAATACTTCCAGACACGTTTGGAGAAAAAAAATGATCATTATGTGCTATGTGTATATTTTATCTTTTTGTCCATTTCCTTATTGTTTTACAATTTATTTTGCCGTATGGGTTTGAATTGATTTTTATGTAAAGATTTTCATCCCTTCTTTCTCTTCCCAGTGAAAACATGAAGACTTGAAGACATGTCAGATGCAGCACATTCATGTTATATGACCAATAGTCCTCTTATTTCTGTATTTATTTTCTCTTTTTTTCTGACACCATCGACACATAATTTCAATTGAACAATAAAAAATAGGGAACATCACATCTTTTCTCAGAATGTTAATCTATTGTATTAGAACACCATAAGACAACCATAATGTTGACTACTTGGTACACCGATAAAATGTTTGGAAGAACAAATAACTTTTCTTCAAACACTAATCAGTAAGTTTTTTAGCTCCCACACCCATTTCTTGTATTTGTTCAGCACAATATTGAACGGTTTGCATAGCTCCACTTTCTACAGGCCTTGCTGACTTTCTCAAAATGGCATTTGAATCTAATTTTAGATAACCAAATCAGATTTGATCATTTTAAACATTGATTTGATCAAATTCAATCCAGCCCTCTTATCGTAAGCCCATTGCATTGACCAATGCTTCACATGGCTACCAAAACTGTGGCCCCTGGTCTCCCTTAGCAGAAACAGTAAACAAAGCATTTGATAGAGACTGCAGTAAGTGGACCTAAGTGTGTGTGAACCTGTAAAGCCCTTTGTGGAGAGGCTCATGGGAAATGAAGGCAAAATGCTTTACAATGTTTTGCTTGTGCACCAATGGGAATGAGATTGTGGATTACATTGAAAATAGCTCTGGACTTCACCTCTTTGCAGTGAAGTAGCGTACCAGCATTTTACCTGCAGCACTCACCACCAGATGTTCTCGACCACGACCGTCTTCAGGTGTTCAGGTGTGTTATCAGAAGGGAGCCACGAATACAGATTAGCCGGTACAATTACTGCTTCCATATTTTGTGTTATATCTGCATGACACATAAAGATCCTTCACACAATCACACTTCAGTGTTTGAGGGATAAAAGGTAATTGTGTGTGTGTGTGTGTGCACGCGTCTGAATTTTAGTGTGTGTGTGTGTGTGTGTGTGTGTGTGTGTGTGTGTGTGTGTGTGTGTGTGTGTGTGTGTGTGTGTGTGTTATCAGTACACAGAGAGCGGACACTGTGGGGAGTTTATATCAGGATTTCTGGTGGAGTTTCCTCTGCAACAGGAAAAGTAGGTTTCCTTTGTTCCTCCGTGGGCCTGAAATCCCCAGCAGCGCTCAGGACAGCAGCGCAGGCCACAGCTAGCCAGCACACTGCGGCCAGTACACCATCCACTGACTCTGACATGGAGTATGAGCCCAAGAAAGCCAAAAAGGTAGGTTCTGTTCATCACCTACCCGGCTGTAAACTCTGCTCCATCTCACTCACCCCCTCACTTTCTCTAGTCTTTCGCCATTGTGTAAGCTGCACTCTCTGAACCAAGCCGATCATCACCATTTCTGTATACACTGTATAATCATCTAGCGCAGTTTCTGTTGTTTGTTTTTGTTTTGTCTCATTTTTTTCTGTTTTTCTTTGTTCTTCTGTAATTGTCTGGTATGTGCTCGGAGTGCTATGGTTGTCAGTATCAAATGTGAATTGAATTATTTGTGCCTTGGAACACCTTGTTGTTAAAGGCCTATTTATGGGCCTTGTTCTCTTGGGGGGTTGTCAAAACTGAATTTTCAGTTGAAAATTCAGAGTATCACAGCAAATAAACTGTATAAATAATGCATACTTCTATTTTTCTGGTTTTTGTCATTTTTGGAGGATTGTCACTGTGTTTTTTTTTTCATTGATTCTATGAACACTAATATGTTTTAAGTCCCGTTCAGAATAAGCAGTGACAAATCTCCTGGGAATGTGTTCTACTTTTACTAGCAAGTAAGCTATCAAACGTCTAAACACAGTCAACCAGGGGCAGAATAAAAATTAAACCAGAGCACGCATCATTAATAAAATAAAGTTGTAAGTTATAGATCTCAATTTAATGTTGTTTTGTTTTGCCTGGAGTGTTATGCATTATTTCTTTGAAAGCAAATTGTAAAAGTGACTCGAAAGTGAAAGTGGCACTAATTTTAGCTTGCTGTTATTTTGAAGTAGATCACTTTTTTAACATAAACTATATAGCAAGATATTGCATTGTGAAATATGTGAAAAAAATATTACATAAATATGGAAAGTAATATCATTCTGAAGAACAATAGCACCACAGTACCACCCTTGGGGGTATAGTTGAATTTTATAGATGACAGTAATTTTCATGCAGCTTATTAGTTATAACTACAATTTTCACACATCAAATTGCATTAAGAACCCACAGGCTGATTGACTTTTAAGACAAGAGAGATGATCATCTTCCACATTTCATAACTGCCAATAAAACCTAAAGGCAGAACCCTATTTGCTCAGAAATCAGATTCTAGTCTTTGTTAATCTATCTGTTTTCAACAGTAATTATGCATGCTGTCATGCTGCTTGGTTGAGTCAGGATTTGACAATGTTTTGGTAATACACTGGGGTACGGGAGGAGGGAGTGCTCTGATATTTTGTCATAGATGACTTGTGAGTGTGTGTGTGTGTGTGTAAAATATATATATATAAACATATATACACGTGTGTGGAGATTGCAACATTGCAACAACAGGAGATCATGTGATGGTGTAACAGTGTGCGAGTGTGACCAAGCGGGAGTGTGACACAGCAACAGTGTCACAGGCTGACAGCGTGTCCTCCTCTCTCCAGGGCTTTGTCTCCCCCATCAAGCGTCTGGTCTTCCCCAAGTCGGGACGCAGGCAGGTGGACAGGGGCAGTCTGTACCGACGGCCCCTGCACACCGTCCCCCTGTATCCCCCGGACTACCTCATCCACCCCGAGAGGCTGATCTACGACTACGTGGAGAAGGAGGTGAAGGTACGCACCCCTGGTCAGACCCCAGAAAAGGCCTGAAACACAAGAATCCTCGACGAGACATCACATACATTCTCAGGCTGCTACTCCACGGCAAGCCCCCTCCTCTGTGTGCGCATAAATAGGACATGCATAGCTAGCTGGCACGCCTTCAGATAGATCAAAGTTTTCCATTCCATCTGCAGGTGTTTGTTGTTCAAGAATGTTCAAGAATGTTACCCACATTCTTAGTTTCTAGGCCACCTGACCTGGGTGTCGTGCTCCCTGAACCCCTCCAGCCGGGACGAGCTGCTACAGCTGCTGGACACGGCCCGGGTGAGCAAAGCCTTAACACACCTGCTGTAAGATGCAGCAGTGAGCAAACAGGCACACACACATATGCACACACACACACATGCATGCACTAACACACACACACATACATACACACACACATTCAGCTTTCTGCATAGTAACTTGTATATTGCACAGAACGTGCAATATACAATTACACAAGCTAGGAAAGCTCTGTCCACTGAGCTGTCTCCACAGATTGGAAAGCTCACACATCATAAGTCTTTTGGTCAAGGTTGAGTGAGGGGCTTAAACTGATAATAATAAATAATAAATAATAAATAAATAAACAGTCGTGCAAGTGCGTGATGGGTAAGAAGTAAGCTATACAGATCACGCTTGAGAGGGATGCACAGCATAAAATTAACAATATCACAGTATTTTGTAATTTAGTCCTTTAATATATTACATATTATATGCTATAATACAATAGTGTAGATATATACTGTATATGCAGCACATGCTCAGGCATGTATGGGCGTGATGTGGGCACTGAAACACTGAGCTGATTGTGTTCCTGAGACATTTTCCCCGTATGGCCATTGAGCAGAGCTTATGCCCCCCCGGGCAGACCCTGAAGGTCCTGCCGCTGAAGACGAGCCCGGAGCAGGACTGCATCCTCAGCCTGTCCGCCCGCTGCCTGCTGCTCACCTGGCGGGACAACGAGAAGCTGCTCCTGCGCATCCCCACGCACGAGATCGCCGCCGCCTCCTACCTGCGGGACGACGCGCTGCACCTCCTGGTGCTCAAAACAGGTACTGCGGGAGAGGTGCTGCGGGAGAGGTGCTGCGGAACCCGCCGCGGAGGGGAACGAGGCCTTTCGTGAATCCCGCACGCTCTCGCACTGTGCTTCCATCCATTTTCAGCTGTATGCTGTAGAGTGTCATAGCAGGCAGAGGGCACAAGATCACACTGTGGATAGACTGCTGGTCTATTGCAGGGCATACACACAAGAGGGATCTGTATGCCCGTGGGAGTCGAGTACCCTCTAAAAATGCAGGCAGGCATAATTATGTCATTAAATGCCTCAGACAGAGCCAGATTTGAACCCCTGACACTGCAGCTGTGAGAAGTGTTATCCACTGTACCACCACTTCATCTTAAAGCACTAAACAGCTACAATTTTCATAACAAAATATTTCAGAACTACTTATCAAACAGTAAATAACACCACTTATGTGGTCAAAAAGCTGTTAGCTGATCTAAAATCATCTTGTGACTACATTTTAAGTCAGTCTGCGGTCCGTTTGAGAAATTTTGGTGAACCAGTCGATTTGTTACTCTGTGTTATGCCACAGAGGATGTTTTGTAATTACAACCGACAACTGACATTGAATAGCATTATTTAATTTGTTCTAAAACAGAAAATTTTTTTAGAAATGCCTTTAATCTCTCCCGTGTGTGTGTGTGTGTGTGTGTGTGTGTGTGTGTGTGTGTGTGTGTGTGTGTGTGTGTGTGTGTGCGCGCGCGCTCCAGGCCTGAATGTGGATACAGTTCTGGCAGGCGGCAGTTTGGAAAAGAAGCCCGGGGGCATCGAGAGCAGGCGCCAGACAGTCAGTAACACAGACCCACGACCAGCAGGGGGCACTATGGAGCGCAGGCACACCATCTGTGGGGTGGACTGGAAGCCTTCATCCAGACACGAGGCCAAACAGAGCGGGGGAGCGGGCGGCGTCCAAGGTGGAGCAGGAGGAGGAGGAGGAGGGGGAGGAGGAGGAGGGGGAGGGGGAGGAGGGACCGGGGGCGGAGGCAGTCTGGAACGGAAGAGAGTGGGTGGCAGCTGGGAGCGGAGGCAGACCCGGAAAGCGGGAGGAAGCTGGGAGAAGCGGCCCATGAGCGGGAGCTGGGACCGGAGGCCTGTGGGAGGCAGCTGGGAGAAGAGGCATGCTGGGAAACCCGGGGGCAGTTGGGAGAGGAAGCAGGCGCAGGGTGGCAGCTGGGAGCGCAGGCAAGCCTGCACGGGGAGCTGGGAGAGGGGCAAGTCCTACGGTAGCTGGGAGAGGCGGAACCACAACCCGCTGGAGCCCACCCCCTGCCCCGACGCCTACTGCAACCTGGTGATATTGGCCGTAGAAAACAGAGTAAGACACGCTTTCCTGGCAGTGAAATAAGGCCCGCGCTGGGCAGCAGCACAAATCACATCTGACAATACTATCAGCGTAAACCCTGCATGCATGACTGCGTCCCTCATCCCCACAGTAACATATCCATAGTGAACTCCAATAGTATCATCCTGCCTGCTGGGGCTGTATTATGTCATAGTGGGTTTCCACTGTGACATAATACTCTGGCTTATGTAATGCGTGCTCAAAGTCTCGCAACTATGTGAGCCACCCTCAGTGAGATCCCCAGCTGTGAGGGTTTATGTCTGTGCTATGAGCTTGATCTCGGTGACACATGCCATTTAGATGGAGGCGGGTTCTCTGCTGTGATCCTAATCTCTATGCTGCATGCTGTTTAGATGCAGGAAATATGCATGCTGTGCACCTGATCTCTCTGACACATGCTGTGTAGACGCAGGAGATCTATGTGCTGTGTGCCTGATCTTGGTGACACATGCTGTTTAGATCGAGTTGGGTTCTCTTTGCTGTGAGACTGATCCCTTTGATGCATGCTATGACAGAGGGTGTGTGTGTGTGTGTGTGTGCATGCGTGCGCACAAGTGTATTGTGAACGTAATCTTTAATCCATACAATTTAGGTGTGTGAGACCTCTGTGCTGTGCATTTGATAGCTGTAATGCATGCTGACAGGGGAGGTTTCTGTTCCATGGGCCAGATCTCTGGGCTCTGGGATCATCGTGGGAGGGGTTTGTGAAAGGTCTGTGTGTCCATGTGATGCGTTGTCATTTTACCCTTCCAGGATGCTGCAGAGGAGTACTGTGCCCTCATATGTCAGATGTTCCAGATTATTTACGGCCACCAGACCATTGAATGTGTGGATAGGGCGGGCTACCATTACACCACCCCAGACCGCTACTGGCTCCAGAGGAGTGAGTTTAACTGGAGACACCTGACAGTCCTGCACGTGAGGCATATACTGCAAACACATTGAATCAAACATACAGACACATATATACATATACACAAAAACACAGAGAGGATTCTCTTTCAGGGGATCTCACTGGTGCAGTATACATGTCCAGTGCTCCTCTCCAGGGGAGAATGCAGTTCCCTTTTAAAGATTCTGATTGATAATGTAATGTTCAAGTGATTGACTTTCTATGCTTTTGGTGAAAATGCATGGATTCCTTTCCCTGATTTCTTAGGTGACAGCTGCCTGACAGACATGACATATGGCTACGATGCAGATTTCAGCTGTTGCAGTTCTTTGTGAGTTCTTTATGTTCTTTGGTAAATTTTGAACAAAATTCATTTTCTACATAAATTAATTTCATTTCACTGCCTGCTCTCTGCTTGGAGAGAATGTAACTGTCTGAGAATGTAACTGTCTGTGTGGTATATTGGGAAAAAATCACACTGGCATGGGAATTCCAGTAGGTGGCGTAATTTTGCCCTAATGATTACAGAGATGTGCCTTTCATTGCATGGCTTTAAACGCACTTCGAAAGCCTTAGGGTTTCAGAAGTAGGGTACTGTTGTGTTTATTCCCACAGTGACGGCTCCCAGGACGCCTTTGACCCCTACTACAGCGAGAACTACAGCGAGAGCTCGTCCCTGTCCCTGCAGGAGTCCCACCGCAGCATGGCCTCCCTGCACAGCGACGGCGAGCCCAGCACCGCTGGCCTGCAGCTCATGCAGGAGTACATGATCACGGTAAAACTCCGTCACGGGGTACTCCGCGTGTCACAGATACACACACAACCTCATCTCATTAATCAAGCTGAATCAAGGACGGAGACATGGGCGGACAGACGAAAACTCCACTAACTGACATCCTAGATTAGGACATGCTGCGGCAGTCCGCTGTCAAAGAGACATTGTGCAGGTCATTGGTATGACTGTCTTGGCTCCCGCTCTGCTTGCCCGCGGTTGTCACGATCCATTTGATTTGCAGCTAAGGAGCAAGCTGAGCCCCCAGGAGATCCAGCAGTTTGCCCTACTGCTGAGAGAGTACCGGCTGGGCTCTCCTATCGACGAGTTCTGCGCCGACCTGCTCCAGCTCTATGGGGACACGAGGAAGTTCCTGCTCTTGGGTGAGGCTGCCGCTCAAAAGATTTCCTATTTCACGGGCACTCTCTGTTCCCTCTTGTCATTGTTAAATGGCTCCCTTCTCTGTTAAAAAGTTCTGCCAAGGGCTACTCGTTCTCTCTCTGCTTATACATATTCATGAATAGTCAGGCCTGGCATATTTTCATTCTGAATAATTGGCTGTAGGTGATCATCAAGACTGATTAGAATCACAACCAAGCAAGTAATGTCCTCCCTGCCAATGAATGCTCGTGGTAACCTGCCCTGTCCAGAACTCTCTCAAGAGGCCACAGAAATTTCAGTCCAAAACACAGAGAGTGCTATGTCCTTGCCAGTAAACAGGATTGCTTGGGACCCACTCTGAGTGCTCACTATCCATTTGCCTGTTCATCAGAGCCAGGGGCGTCTTGTGGCACAAAAGGGCATAGTTGCAGCTATGGGAAAGACATGCTGTACATGGCTCCACTGCCAGCTACAGTGGGGAAAAAACACTAAAGCATTTTCTCAGGTTCTCACGGGAAAGCACAAACTGCTGACAAGATGGGTAAATGAGTGTTTATGTTGAAAAGTTAATGCTTCAATTTTCCAGAGCTTTGAGTTTATATAACAGTTAACTTCCTCCATGCCATTCATTTTGGCTTGTTTATTTCAGTCATATTAAAATATTCCAAGTTTTCATTTTTGTTTTATCATTGAGGTTGACATTCATTATTACATAGAGAGACAGGCAGACAGTATGTACGTACATATATTTATACACTTTACATTTTGTCATTTGGTTGATGCTCTTATGCAGAGCGACTTACAAAATATGAGTAAAAAGTGCATTTAGAAAAGTTGCATGAAAGCTGATACCTACAGAATGTAACTGACCACATCCAAACATTCATGAACCCCCTAGTGCTGTGATAACTAGTGCTAACATACATAGATATTACATTACCTTATTAGCATTTAGCAGATGCTCTTATCCAGAGCAACTTACATCAATTACAGGTTTTTACAATGTTATCCATTTATACAGCTGGATAGTTACTGAGACAATTGTGGGTTAAGTACCTTGCCCAAGGGGGCAGCAGCAGTGCCCCCATGGGGAATCAAACCAGCAACCTTTCAGTTATGAGTCCTGCTCCTTAACCACTATGCTACACTGCTGACATCTACATGCACACAATCTGTACATTCATTAAAGCAAATTCTTTTTCACTGCTTTGGGGATAGATTGGTGGGAAGATGTACTGGTGAAATAAACCAGACTGTTCAGCAGTGGGAAAAGTATCTCTTGACAGGAGCTTTAAATTGCTTTCTTTCTCCCTCATCTGCCCAACCTGGCTAATATTTAGGAATGAGGCCTTTTATCCCTGACAAGGATGTGGGTGTCTTTGAGAGCTTCCTGGAGGGCATCGGGATCCGGGAGGGCGGCATCCTGACGGACAGCTTCGGGCGGATCAAGCGCAGCATGAGCAGCACCTCAGCCACGGCAGTGCGGGGCTACGACAGCTGGTCCCTGCCCTCGGGTTCCCAGGACTTCAACCGGATGATCACGGACATTACACACGACATCGAGGCGCTGGGCTTTGAGGAGGGTGATGGGGACATTGAGGAGGAGGACTACTACCTCTGAGAGCAAATGAGCCGGAGGAGACACCGGCAGAACACTGAACGGTGGCCTTCTTCAGGGACTCGATGAGAGGTGGCTGCACCGAGACAAGCTTGTTTATGGATATTTTCAGCCGTGCCTCGGCTTTTCACTTTATTAGCCATTTGGATGGAGTATGAATGTGAGTTTCAGAGTGTTCGGGCCTGTCACAAGAGAGGAATGTGTCTGAAAGGGCAAGCCAAAAATGTTTTGTCTATTCTGATGATAACAGTCATTGTAAAATGTGCAATTTGTCATATTTCTATACAAACTGTTCCTGGATGCCTCAATACCTTATATCAAGTTGTCAAAATTTTGATTCAGATTATAACAAACTCTACATTCTCTACTCCAGAGACTCATAGCACGGTAAATTCAACATTCATGATTCACTTTTTTTCCTAATAAGGACTGCATAGGAGCGTATGTGATTGCCTCACCGAGTTAATATTCATGATACACTGGGTTTTGTTGGAATTTGCATCAACCAATTTGCATCCATCCGCATCTGCATGCTGTGCATGAATACCAAACAACTTCAATTGTACGTGAAAAACAGAGAGGGAGAGAGAGAAGCAGCAAGGCTGCAGGGAGATAAGATGTCCTGTTTACCGCACATAATAGGAACATTTCAAGCAGTTTGCATAGTGTGAACTCACATAGATTCCGTCTTGAGGGGAAAAAAGGGGATGACGGAAATCTTTCAGTGCTAACAGGCTCTCAGGTGGTGTCGTGACCTTCCCAGAGCCACGCTCTAAACCCCAGCACCTCCGGGGAGCAGACGGGTGCACTGAGAAGCAGCACTCCCTGGGCTCCTCCGGCAGTCTCTCATCTCCATCTCTCCATGATGTCATTAGAGATTGCACAGTCACTGGGGAGAGGCAGAGAAAAGAAAGATTTCATCGTGAATGTCATTGTAAAGTACTGCAAGGAAATGTGGATTCGCTTTCATTTTTCCTCCTTTCTTGTTCAAATAGAAAATGTTTCAGCTTTTTTTAGTAAAAACAAAGATGTACTGCTTGATTTGCAATGGGTGGATTCATCCAGCATTCAGCAGAATCGACAGTGAGAGAAAATGCACTGTGACCTCCATATTTATTTATAACCTTCAACAAAAACATGACTCAATGGAAAACAAATGACTTCAGAATGAGTCTTTTTTCTCAAGAAATGGATTTATATTTAACACTTAACAACTCTAAAAAAAACAGTATCTCATGTTTTCTAAATAATAGTCTGGCTTTTAAAAACCACAAAGATTAACATTATGCATAGTCCTAAGTATCTCCAAACAAAATCCTGCATCATCACTCTGTTGTCTGGACATTTGAAAGAAGCTTCTGTTAACACTATTAGAATTTAAGTTCAGCTAAAGGCAAACCATGAGCTATGGTGGGACTGTGGTCCCCCTCCCATTAAACGTAGCATCAGTAATGTGGTCCTGTAGCTGAATGCTGTTTGCAGAGCGAATTTGGCCAGCTTGGGGTTTGACTTTATTCAGATTTTCGTTATACACATACAAGGAGTGGCATACAAAGTGGTGATGCGACCACCTTTGAACAGGTTTTTATTATTTTTTTCCACAATATATAACAACAGTCATTTTGAATGTATGAAAGCAGTTGGAAATTATATACATATGTATGTATAAACACACACATACACATACTGTATGTACAGCATTAAAACATAAAAGATGATGCTTTCCGTTCAGACTGGACTGCACAGTGTGTGCAAGAGAATATGAAAATATGATAAGTCTTTCTAAAAAACACGGCGAAGAAGACACGTTTCTGATTATGACGACGAAATGAATCCAGGGAACCTTCATCAGACGCTTGGGTAAAAATCTATTGCGCTATTTTGTACAAAACAACCAACAGCCAATCCGTTCTGTCCAAATACCATCTACTTTGCATAATCTTTCACTGTGATCCAGTTATATTGCAGTGGGCGTGGAGAGGTCCTCACGCCGGGTAGAATGCTTACAGTTTGTGTTTGTTTTCTTCATTTGAGAATGGCGACTGCTGCGTGTGGTGCACACAGCACGTTAAGCACCAACACAGGCAAGCCAAGTAAAGAGCATCTGCGGAAAAGTAGAGACACACGCAGGAGACAAGCAGCCCTCCTCTTCCTCAACAACATCTCCCTTGACGGACGGCCAGTGTACCAAGTGAGCAATGGTAACCCCAGCCACGGAGAGAATGAGTGTCAAGCCGTGAACACCGGTGCAACAACGGCCAGGCTGTCCACAACGAGCAGCTATGGAACCTTTGCCAATCTGTCACACTCTGTGAGCGGGAGCATAGCCACTCCTGTTCCGAGGATCGGGGTTATCAACGTCCCCCCTATTCTGGTCCTACCAACAGACTCAGGGTTCAATGCTGTTGGGACGAGTGATGTCTTTTTGGAAAGGGGAAGGGTCGGCTCTCTCTCCTCTCAGGGAAACCTCCTTTCCCCAACTGGACATCAGACTCCGTTTGGAGCAAGGAAATCACCGACCCTGCTTTCAGTTGAGAGTTGCAACTCGATGACTTTGGATTCTCGACAGAGGTAAGTCTGGTGATTAGCCATGCTACAATTGTCTTATGACTATTTCTATTTATGTGCATTCAGCTCGGCTTGTATCCCCAGATAGCTGATCCAGTTAACTAGCGAGTCAACGTGTGTAAACATTACGTCGGCATGGTTCTGTGAGTTTCCGTGCTTGTCAGCTACATGTAGCAGACTGGTTCATGTCAATGCTGCTCCTTGCCTCAGTGCTAGATAAGGCTAATTTGTTATATGATGCCAACATATAGCTAAAGCAGACATTGCTTACATTCTCTTCCCCACTATATTTTGTGCTCTCCTTTCAACCTGCCAGCTACGCAATTCACTAGCGCCCTTTTAGCTGGCTAGCCAATAATCTGTAGAAAGATATTAAGTATTGTAACTAATCAAGCAAGCAGTACTATTCTAGCCATCTTGCTTGTATATTTGGAGCTATATACCTAAACAGCTAGCTGGCTATTGCTTACTTTATTTTTACTTATAACCCCAAAAACTTAACTGTGTGTCTAACTTGTAATCAATTTTCTTGCGTAGCGTGTCATAACAGCAAGCTAAGTTACCAGGACCACCTTCACTAGCTTTAATTAATTTTCCAAGACCTTCCGAAGAAATGGAGGCATTTCGAGAAAACTTAAAACTAAATTCCTTTCAACGTCATGTTTAATGTTTACATTAATGTATGTAAAAGTGACACATACAAACTGTCCAGTGTTTGAATTTCCGTTGTCAGTGTTCAGTGATTGAAACCATATCAAGATAACATACACGAATGTAACTTATTATTGTGCTTAAAAGGAAATTCTCAAACAGATAGCGACACAGATCTTTTAGGAACACCCACGCCCTTTATCAAAATGTCAGTATGTAGCTACACCTCTTAAGTCAGCATTGTGAAAATACAGCCAGACCTAGTGCTGAACGTAAAATCTCCGCCAACTAAAAACTGAAGTATTGTGTTGAAAACATTTCTGGTATTTCTATAGGAAATTAAACTCCATGTCATGTTGGATGTATCCAAAAGTTAAGAAGGCCACTTGGTATATAGTATATGTGCTTGGCAGCCAGCTGAATACCTTTAAAGGCGTTCAGTTTCAAATGTTTATTGACATTTGTTGACATTTTTCCAGAAAATGGCACATTTGAATAGTTTATTACACTTACAGCTGTTATATTACATCAATTAATTAATATAGACTCTGTTTACAGAACCTCCCTAGGTGCCCTTTAAGCTTAATCAAGTAGGAGGAGAACTCAATAATGTCACTACTTACATAGTAATATTTTTATGATGTCTAACAGGTACTTAAGTGCATTGAATATTCAGCATTCTGTAGGTTAAGGCTCACCACCCGTGTGCACTCTTCATTATAGAGGCATTTAAAATCCTGTAGAATCATGTAGAAAACCCTCATGTGATTGTGTCAGTGCGCTGTTTGTGGATGGTAAGCTTTTTGTTGTTCATAAATTGAACGAAAAGAAAGCTGTCCTCTCTCAGTAAATCCTCTTCACTGAAAGGGATTGCGAGCATAATCTCTAGTTTTGTGTAAGTTGTCTATCTTTTCGCTTAGTTTCTGAACAATGAAAGTTGTCATCATGCACAGATGGCAAATTTACACACTCCATGATTCTTGGTGTTTTTAAGCAATGCTAGAAAAAGCAGGGTTTTTTACTGAGGTTTGTATTTTTTCTGTACGCTTTAATGAAAAGGTCTGGCTGGTTATAAGGCACCATTAGCTGGAGGAGGGTCGGGGTCTAGATCTACAGAATATAGTCTGGAATGCGGAACCCTGCAAGTAGTTAACACATATTACAAAATAGATCAAAGTAATATTTGAGTTGTCCTTTAAGTCCAGTGCTGCAGATTTTGTTTCTGATCAGTTGTTGTTGAATAGCCCCCATTATCATTATTTTAATATAGTCTTGGTTGTGCAATTTCCTGTGGTTCTTATCTTCAAGAATTATGTAAACATCTGTGTTTGCATGTGTGATAAAAGACTGGTTTTGCTCCCTTGTACCTTATTAGGGTCTGGCCATAAGCAGAGCCATATGTCTCTGTTTTTTTAATGCGTCACCAAAACAGATTGGACAGTATATTCAGCTTGGGGTTTGCCCGAGAATAAACTGCTTAGCAGTTCACATCTTGAGTAGTTCATCTCAGCACACGAGCAGTGACGAGCAAAAGCCGCCTAAATGGCACCAAAGCTTTCTAAAGTCACTCACAAATGGTGAAGACGCTGGTGTTGATCACCCCCACGCTGGAAGTGAAGCGACATCGTACATCATTTGGCGAGGATGTAAACAAGCACGTTTTGTTGACATTTTTAGATTATTTAATGGAAAATGTTTGACACAGAGAGGCAAACACAATCCATATGCTGGAGGCACTTGATCCATCTTCTCACTTTGGCGTCTTGTCCCTAAACCATCCCACACACACATCCCTGGATGGAAAGATACCATATAACTTTTTCTATTTGGACACAGCATCACACATCGGTCTTGTAACTTTATTTTGACAGAAATTTCAAAGGAGCTGGAACTCTAGCTGTCAGGTGGTGCAGTGTGTTCCTGTTTATGGTAGTGGCACAGCATGCAGGTGGTAAAACCAGTAATGTGTCAGACAGCCGCAGTGTTCACAGTGTGTTGCTGGCTAATTACAAACCCACCTGCAAGCATTCTTTTGGACACATAAAGAGGGAGCAGCTGTCAGTGCTGAGGAGTTACATCACTTTATTTACCTGCTGGTCAAGGTTGACTTGCACAGCTTGATTTATAATAAAGATGAAGACCAGTTATGTTTATAACACAGAATATTTACTGAATCATGCTCAAACATCTATTACCAGTGCCCCACTTAAGTTTTGATCATGCAGCCTTCTCTCTAGAAACCCTCCTTCCTTCACAACTTCTCCACACGGCCATCCCATACTGCTATCTCATACCGCTATCTCATACTGGTGAGCTGAGTTGAAGTTTGTTTTCATGGCAAGCCAGTGGCCCAATGTTGTCTCCAGCACATAAGGAAAGGGAGCAGTCTTTAACCTTTACACCAGTCCTTCTGCCAAATGGGATGCAGGTCAAACACGCATAAGGGCTTTAAAGGGTATTCCCTCCTGATGCTCCCCTACCTTTTAATCCAGGTCTATAGATGTGAGGCAAGGTTGGCAAGTCAGCCGGTTACTCAGCCTTATGTACAGGTCATACTCCACCTTCTTCTTTTGGCAGTTCATTTATTTACAATACAACGGTAATCTTTGCTTCAAGTTTCTTTGAATGATGCAGAAAGGAGAGCACAGGCTTTTCATTTGCCAGAATTTGCTCAATATTTAATGTGCATCAGGACTGCACAATGAACATTATGAACTTTGTAAGACTCCAAATAAGGGCATTTTCTATATATACACACTCACATAAACACACACGCTTATCACTTTCACTAACTGCATCTTAACCATACACATGCATCCTTTATGGGAACTGTATTAGAAAACAGAAACACCTAACTTCAGGCTTTTATGTTAGGGCAGGTAACTACACTGACCAGTCAAGTTCTCCATTGCATTTTGGTTCTTAGAACTACGAGAGCAGGCCATATCTTGAGGTGTCAGCAATGTACTTATGATCCACAGTGGTTAGTGTACATTGATACACTGAAGGTGGCAGTGACAGGGATTTACGGATTATTGACATATCCCTCAGCTGTATTTGGCTTTAGAGCATGCTCAGTGATTGATTCAGAGTTGATGGGGCTGCGGTCTTCTACTGATTGAAGCCTCTAAAGCCACCCCTAGGTCACTGTTTCTAGATTTGCACTCATCTTTATTCTCTTTCCCTCTGTCTCTATGTCTGCCCTACAAGCGTAATAACTTACCAATGCAGCACATGAATCGGCATGCAGAGTAATTCTGTTATGTAAATTCAGCTGGACTATTGCTGTTTTGATTTATTGCGTTTTTACAATCCCAGATTGCCAGTGATCTAAAAAAACAAATACACTATGGCAAAAATAAACCACAATGACAATCCACGTTGATATATGCAATATACTGTCTTCCTAGTCATATTTATATAAATTTAAGTGATATATGATGGTATATCTGCATTATGACAGTGTGTCACAGGACCACAGGAAAAATAGAACAAAGAAGCTCTGATTAAGGCTTTGGTTTGAGGCTAATGGCTACTTAAGGCTAGTGGTGGTCATTTTGTTAGCAAGCAAACAAAAGTTAATTGTGACACCCTTTAAAAAATTGCATTTGCATTCACTTTGCAGTGACTCATTGCCGAACACTGCCACTTCTCCCTTCTCCCTCCTGTCATTTCCTGTCTGGCATACGTTGAACCCTCAGCATTAAAATGTTTATCAGATGATTTAAAAATACACCTAAAATGTGTCTAGAAGGAGGAGGAATGCTTTAATAAACAAAGGAAAAAATCCTTGGTATTTAAAGGACAGCCAGGTTGTGAGTGTGGATAATTTGATTGAATGATGACAGCATTTTCCTCATTCTCTGGGTAATTGATGGTAAACATCAAGTTAAAATATGCAGCTTGCCTCTCTTGTCCAAAAATGGAAATTTCTGTGTTTGGGCTGCGTTTTCATGCACGGAGTGCCAAGGAAGGTTTAATGGACTATGACATGTCTATGAGCTCTAATGGGCTCTGACAGATTCTTTTAGGTTAAACGCGCTGTAACAGATTGTGTGGAGTTTAACAGGGCGAAGACAGGTCCGCTCACCCATTTTGATGACTTACCACAAACTCTGCAAGGGGGAAAGGGTTCTTGTGTATCATTTTACATATTGACATTGTTGTCATTTCTTTTACAATTAGAACATGTGAAAGCAGTCACCCCACCCTCTCGCCTTTCCCGAGATGAGGTTTACTTACAGCTGTAAAAATGCAACAGGGTTTTTCTGCCTCCAGCACCGCAGCTGTGCACTCACTCTCTAAGCCCTAAGCTTGTTTTTGAAAGTCTCGTTTGCAGCGAATATCGCACAAAACGTCAAAGCCGGACGGAATTGGCAGCCTCTCTCTGACTGCCGGATCAGGGAATTAAAAATCTGTTCTGAATTTAAAAAATAAGCCCCCCTCTTCCCCTCCCACCCCTCTAAACCCAGAATAATCAGAACTCCAGTACGTTTATTGGGTCACCCGAAATTTCAACAGATGGCATGGAGGAAGAGGAGGACCATTGTGTAGTTGTGTAACAGTTTTCCAAGCAGAAGGTGTTTGCCCTGATGCATCGCTAGGGGCATGTGGCTGAGGTCTGCTTTATGGGAGGCATTGGTTGCCACAGCCTCTTGCGCAATGACATGAGCTGTCCATTCTGAACAGATGCTGGCCAAGGTTGTCCTTCCAGAAGGGTGACCAGAATTGCTCACTGTAGAGGAAATGAATAAATAGATGCTATACCTCAATATTATCATAATGACAGTATATTTCTTATATTTCATTTGACCTTGAGATGTATTTTTTAGTGACTTGACAATAATTTTACAGCAATAAAACCTCAATAAGCATTAGAAGATACTACCCATACAAAGTGTTTGGTTGGATGAACCAAGTAGATAGATGGCCTTTACACCCAGATCTGTTGTGTCAATTGCATTCAGTGTTGCTTAAAGGACTTGTTTGTAGCTGCATGCTTCCAGACAGATGTTTGTCAAGAGAGGCTGCAGATGTCCTTGAATTTTCAGGGCCCGTTGCTTTTGTTGCGAAGTCCGCCAGATAACTTGGGAGATGTCAGCAGTGATAGAACCCTTTCATCCAACTTGCACAGTCTGTGAGGTCCTATACGGGTGGTGTTTCCGGAGCGATCATGTCTTATCTCCTCTGGCATAGGGGCCTGTCACACAGTGAGAAAGAGAGATGAAGGATAACCGTGCTGTTCATCATTCAGCCATTGTTTTCATTCTCGCTGTGCAAGGAAGACAGTTGCCTTATGGCATGCAGGTGAAGCACAAGAGGCCCTGTGGAGGGGCATGCTGCCGCTGACACAGTGAGGCTCCAAGGCACTTGGCTTCCATTCGCTGTCCTGTAGAAACCACGCAGGACCACAGCTATTAACTCTGTAAACCTCCCAGCGGTGAAATGGCCAAATCGTGTGGTGTGACTCCTCGTTTTTCACCCCCCTGCCCAGGTCACGTAGCGCGTCATGCTCCCCCAGGCCCCGTCCGGTCAAGAAGGTTCACTTCATCAAGAACATGAGGCAGTACGACACGCGCGGCAGCAGGTAAGGTCGTCGCCACCTGCGTACGGCACACTCTGTCCCTGTCACCTCCCCACAAGGTGCTGTGGCCTTCAGTTAACTGGTGAACAGCTTCTATAATTACGTCTGTCTGAAGGTCAGAACATCTCGGGCTAGTCATCAGCATGGTGCTTCATGCTGGCCACAACCACTCTTCAAATAGCTGCAACCTTAAAACTGCACTCATGTTGTTTTTGCAGCCTGCATAGGTTGTGGCTACCATAACATGTAAAGTTGTTAATCTCCCTATACTACAAAGCAGGTATAATTTTCCTTCTCTGACCAGCTCTCCTGTGCTCAGTGGCTCTGCAGCAATTCAGGCAGGCTGTGTAGATAGTGCTTGAAGCATTTACCTATAGTATTCAGGAGTGGGTATTTGGTCAGCATAGGTCTGGGGACAGGTCTGAGTGTCAGAGAGTGCCTGGTCTCATATATACAGTATACATTATTAATAATGCAGCCCTACCACAGCACCCTTCACCAAATACAAAAAACTCAATCTCAACATTGGCCTTTCAATAAGGTTGTTTTCAAGAGGGCATTTTGAATAGGTCGTTTCAAGCACAACACTTTTTTTATTAGTGGTTTCAACCAGGTGGTGACTGATGCTCATTAGAAAAGGGAGCACAGAGAAGCATACGACAGGCAACGCGTGCCGCAACAGCTCCATTACACCTGATGTACAATAATTCTTCTGGTCGCGTGTGCACTTCCCATGGTGTCTTTTCCACAGAAGGCACCTCACAGCACGTAACGCTGAAAATAGCCCGCCCAGATTGCGTGACTGCTCTTACGGCCAGTGAGGCATTACAGCAGCTGATGCCAGGGCGGCCCGCCGAGTAATCGCATTCGTTGGAAAGGGCACGCTGGCCAGGTTTAGGCCGTGCCTGTTCCTAGAGCAGCGCCTTTGTGAAAGTGGTCCCTAAAGTCAGGCCCTTAACTGACTTGGCAGCGCCGGCTCACTTATCCATTTAACCGTTCCATAAAGCTCCTGCAGTGTTTCAGTGTTACGGTGCGGGGGAATTAAATCACTTTCAGAAACACATCTGAAGCTCAGCGTGCTGCACATCAAAGTATGAAATGAAATTCCCCTTAAATAAGGGGGGACGTGATTCAAATGCAAACCTCTTACTCCCCGCACATAGAGTGCTTCAGATCACCATCTGCCAGACTTGGCTTTTTTTCTTCTTTTTTTTTTTTTTTTAATAATTTTTTTATAATAAGTACTTCATCTCACCCGCCCGACTCTGCTGCAGAACTGGTGTGGGTACTTTATGGCTTTGGCCCAGATCCAGTGGAAAAAAGCAAGTTGTGTTTACGAAAAGGCAATTATGAGCACGTGACCATTTTTCTCATCATCATTGTTTTTGTTTTCCTCTTGCAAGTTTCCCGAGTTGTGTCTTTTTTTTCCCCTTTTCCCCTCAAAGCACTTAATACTTTGGGGACTCTCACATATTTTTATTGAAAAGGCAGCATAAACACTCGGAGAGGGCAGTGGAAAAAGAAAATCAATGTTTCATTGATTTGTTCTGGTAACTGGTGACAGGCCTATGCTTTGGCCCCGTAGAAGTGGCCTGCGCGGATGTTGTAGGCTGTGTTTGGCCTTATTTTACCGCTCTCTCTTTGCTTCTCCCTTAACAATATTTTAAAGGGTTCCCCATGATAGAAATGTCAAGCTCTACCCTTTTGAAACTCCCAGGTCTTTCTAATGCAAAGTGTGTGTCCAGGTTTTAGTCACAGGAAAAAGAAGCAAAATGCTGCAAGATCAATCATTGCAGTGTATTTTTGTTTGTGTGTTTGGGGGGGAGGTGTGCATGTGTATGTCTGCTCTTATGTGCGTGTGTTTATGAGTTTTCCCAGCACTTGACAAGGAGCTGACCACTGCCTTTGTGTGTCATTTTGACTGACGTTTGGATGTGCTGTTCTGTGTTCTGTGTTCCAGGATTGTGCTGATATGTGCCAAAAGGTCTCTGTGTGCTGCATTCTCAGTCCTGCCATATGGGGAAGGTTTCTTCATCAGGTACAGAATGGGCTACACAAACTCTGCTCCATTTCCTAGTAGACTTTCTCTCCTGCTCACCCTTTGTATATACAAGTAAATAACTTCATAAATAAATGCATTTTGAAAAGCCTTCTATGACCTCAGGTCAATGTGCTACAGTACACTTCCTGGTGAGATGAAGCCTGGGAAACCCAGAACCCAAACCAAAGATTCTCATGTTTGTACAGGTCTGAAATTTTAGGGGTTTGACAGAAGGATGTTGAAAAACCACAGTGAACAAGGAATGTGAATGTGGAATGTGAAAAAGCACACTGGTTAGGAAAGTTGTCCCTTGTTAGAAAAGCAGGTCTGATGTATATCAACTCTGTTAAAATATTGAATTGAAAAATATAATTACCATTATAAACATATGTGACTGTATGTCACAACTGTGTCCACTATTGCATCTTTCATTTAATTTTGTGCAGAGATCAAAAATGAAATATATAGTAAATTAATATGGTTCAATATAGGCTGTGACATGTGCGTCAAATTACATGTGCAAATTGCCCGCTTTTCCCCTCCCATTTCCCTGTTAATGCAGGGGCCACATTCCAGTGCTCTCCCCAGGGTATTGCCAATTCCCAGATTCTGTCAAGCCCAGATGTACTGTAAACAGCATTCCCCAGCGGCCTTCTTAATTACAGTAACTTACCAGGCTTGTTTTCTTGTGATAAAAATAAACTTGGCGTGGTTAAAAATGCAGCATGTACGTGCAGCGAGAGGGGTCTGGGTGTAGGGCGTTGGTTTGGGGGGCGGAGAGGGGGAGAGGGGGAACGGAAAAGCTGAAATTTTCCCACGTGTGGCTCCAGTTAGCCATGGCACGGGATGCTCAGGATGCTGGCTCTTGACCAGAGGCCTCCTACACCGTCATGTCCTTCATGCGAGCCGCAGGAGCCAGGCAGAAGAATTAGTGGCCCTCTTTTGTTTGTTCTCTTTTAACATAAAGAGGAAATTGCATTTCACTGCATGTTATGCAAGTTGCCCATGAGTAGATAAGTGGGAGACAGCAAAGATTCTGCACTAAATCTCTCCGAGGGCAGGGTACTGGGACGAGGAGAGCGCTGCAGCCAATCAGGTCAGTGCAAAAGCCATCTGCCAGCGTAAAACGCCTTTGCCCGCTGAGTTATGGTGGCATGACAGATGTCGTTTAGAGATACAAGCGAGGACTGCGTTCAACAACCATTTTAAGCCTCTTTGTACATAGAGGTTCAGCACTGTTGGTTTATTGAATATTTTATACATCACTTTGTCTGCAGGCTGTTAGAAAGTCTTGGTGTCAGCTATACTAGCCTAGCCTGTCTGTCACAGGTGTGAATTTCAATATGGGAGCATCTGTTTTTCAGTCTGTCTTTTTGTTGCAGGAACAACTGTACCATGGCATTCATAGAAAAAGGAGAGGTTCTGAAGAACTTAATCTAATGATATAATTAAAGTGTGCTTTGAGTTCTGACTTAAGACATTCACCCAGAGCATGCTAGGGTGGCAGTGGTATTGCCCCTGTAAACAGAAGGTTGGGGGGTTTGAACCACAGGTGGGACACTTCTGTTTGTCCTTTGAGCAGGGTACCTAACCTGCGTTGCTGCAGTAAAAATTCAGCTGTGTGAATGGATATCGTGTTGAAGTCACATAAGTTCCTGGATGAATATCTTTGTTTTTTTTTCCTGTCCTGTGAAATCTCCTGGATATTCCTTAATTACTAGGTTTTTAGTGGGGAGAGCAATGCTATTTTAAGCGATTTCATGTGCATCTCTCTGTTTTCCTCTCACTCTCTCTCTCTCTCTCTCTCTCTCTCTCTCTCTCTCTCTCTCTCTCTCTCTCTCTGCTCTCTCTGTCTTTGTCTCTCTGTATAGTGAGCCAAAGTTGGATACTCACAGACACAGGCGCTCCTCCGCTGGGACGGCCAGCCTGGAGATGCTACCCGGGCTGGAGGACGTGGAGCTGGGGGCTTATGGCAGGGTAAGGAGATGAGGGCAGAAGGGAATGAATTGTTTGACAGATTAACATTTATTATCACAGTTCTGATGCAATATTGGTGAATAAAACATGCACAGAAATATTTGAATCAGTTTGGTGCAGCTCCCACCATCAGGTTTTGAAGAAGCACAGCTGTAAAGCACATGGGTAAAATGCAACAGTATTTTTATGTGACTGACGAAACTAATTGAACCTCTGTAGCGGCAGATTACTCCTTTCATTCACCCAATGACCCATTATCTAGCGCTCTGATTTAAATGCCTGAGATTTGTGCATTGCAAGGGTTTTCCTCAAATTACGTGATGAACAGGGATCAATGTGCCAAATATGCAGGAGAATGGAGAGATGGGGGTGTGTCACCATTGGGCCTTCCTCCTCCAGTGCACTCACTTATAAAACCCACTGGTTTCCTTTCTAAGAATATGTTGCCACCTTAGGCCCAAGCTACCTTTAATCAATTTTGGTTCTTTGTAGGAAAACATCTGGCCCTCAGATTTTAGATGAGGAGCTGTGTGTTGAGGTACTCCCCTCAGAATTTCAGTATCTTTATATGCTCAGTTTGTGTCCAGTTGTGGTTTCATTTGGCCCAAGTTTATCTTTGATCTTCAGTCATTTTTCATCAGTGCAGTCTGCTAACTCCTCTATATTAGTATCATGCCAGAAAGGCGTTGTGATGAACGGTATTTAATGGATGGACTGGTGTGCTGGTCCCCAGACGGTGTCCTACGCCAGGTTCCTCTACCCCACCAACGCCCTGGTGAAGCAGAAGAACGCGCCGGTGGACATCACCATTCAGATGCCCATTTCGCACAACAGCATCCCGAGGAGCTACACCCCCTCCAGGCTCAACAGCACCGTCGGCCTCGATTTGGGTAGGTCCGAGACAGACCGCCCGGTCGTCCGCTTGCAAAGCCCGTCTCAGTTCTGTACAGTGTACAGTGAATGGAGAGCCTGTAACAGCTGGTCTGGAGACTCTTTTTATAGACTCCAATTCATTATTTACGCATTTGGCTGTCCTGTCCAAAGATAGTTTCTGCTAGTTGTGGAATGCAGATTTTTTTTTTTCCAAAAATGTAGCGAACATTCAGTCGAATGTGTCTGCACTTCCTTTGTTATGGGAGCTTAGTGCTCTGCTCGTCCCTAGTGAGGTCATCCCTAGTGAACAATTTGGTTCCACAATGAGTGATGACAGGACATTCAGAACCACAGGAACAGCTGATTGGAAAGATGTTATAAGTTACCACAGGATTATCCGGCTTTACTATTTAGGCTACGGTCGCTGCATCTTACAGTGTGCTCTTAATTTGACATGCCAGTACTCAAGAAGAGTGTGCAATAGAATGTTATTAAAGCGCTCCAGGGCCTCCTGGTCTGATTTTCAGTGCGGTGTGTAAAACACCTAAACGGTGGGTAGCCCACCTGGCTGAGCTGTTCACTGTGAGTATTCAGGCCTGCTGCTCAAGTGATGGGAATAGCATTCCAGGAGCACAGACTCACACTCGCCAGAGGAATTAAGCTGTCATCAAGGCACTGAACTCGGTTGGTTTGACACGGGCCAGACTTTGAATGGCAGAGGTGGCACGCCACGCTCACGTCAGTCAGAAATCCACCAGGCGTGCTCCTTCCTGGGTCCGAGCGTCCGCCTGTCCCCTTCCCAAGGGGGTGCGCTACTCACTCATAATCGCGCCGAAGCTGAGGGTGCCGAACTGACTGATAGACTACCTCGCCCGACGCAGTTGCTCGGAGGAGGGGGACTACTCTAATCACCCAGCTGCAGATGCTTACTATCAGCATATGGCTTTATCTACACACCCTCTCACCCAATCAACTCCCTATATCCTTGGCCCTGTCCCAGATATAGCAGCAGCTCAAATGATGACACACACAGTCAGCTGTGAGAGTGTGCAAGTGCATGTGGTTAGTATTACTGCATGTGTAACGGGTGTGTGTAAATACACATCACTACACAACATATGATATGAATTTACAAGAGGTTCTCATGTAACTGTAAGTCTCAATCATTCTACCCATTTGCACATGGAGAGTTTTACAGGAGCCAGTAAGAAAAAGGTATGGCCTTGCACATTGCTGGTGATGGTACTGTCCCCACATTGAGAGTGCGGGCACAAACACAGACACACAGGCATACACAGACCCATATTTGTCTTCAAGGGAAGTAAAACTCAACTTGCTACGCTAACCACCTGTGGTATGTGTGTGGTATATGTGCTTCCTCCAGGTGTGGATGATCTCTCAGAGTACGACCCCAACATGCTAAGCGACCCCCAGTGGCCCTGTGGCAAACACAAGAGGGTCCTTATTTTTGCCTCCTACATGGTGAGATACATACTGCATACAGCGCCCTGTCCTTCCCCACAGGCCGGTGATGTTCACATCATGCTTAACTTCCCATTGTTCCCCATCAAGCTTTATTACATGTAAAAGCAGGAAACTTACAGAAACACGCCGCATACCAAAGTATTGACACTCACTCTCTTAGGTGAATGAAGTAAGCCTGAATCCATTACTTTCATGGCTCCACAAATCTCTTTGCTTTCGTCCTCTGTCCATTGGTTCAGTGTGTATTGCAAACTCATTAATCAGCATGTGCAAAGACACGAAAAAAGACCTTCCTAGTGATGGAATGCAGTGTGTTGGTCAATGTCAAAAGGATGGAGGAGAGGTCCCCTTTCTCCGGCGCAGGCCGTTTTAGCCTCTGATTATCCTGTCCAAACACAGCCCCGCTTGCCTGCCGAGCCCGGGTCCCAAAGACACTAAGACAATTATTCCACATCGTCAGGGCTGCATTTAGCCACTGCCCAGACTTATCCCTCCGCCAGCGGAATCAAAGCTTGGCTATTTATTTTCCTCTGTTGCTCGCAATGAATGCTTCAAAGAGCTCTGGGCTGCATTGTCATTGAGACGCTGCCAACCTGGAAAAGAGGCTCAGTCGCAAAGCGTCTCTAATACCACCGCACTCACACTAAATATAAACACCGGGCCCGTCGACCTACATATGTCCGCTACGTTAGCGCTGGGCTAGTAACGGGGATCCCGGACCAGCTCAGGGCGGCATGCAGCATGCCTGTGCCCAAGCATGGGTCATACCCATACTATAGGGGATCTGTGTAATGAAATTACCACACTGGCCCCTTTAAACAGGCTTTATTTTGGTTTCCAGCATCAGGGTTTTATCCAGTGGTCTTAGTCTAATCCATACTTTATTTCAAGCACATACCGTACACAGTGTCTTTTTACACATGAAGATTGGGGGTCCAGCCAAAGGGTCTGTTACCCAAAGAACTCAGCACCTTAAATGAAATAACACAAAGTGTCAGTTAGCTGTCTCAGTACCTCCAAACAAATACTTTTCCTGGGTTTTTGTAATGAGAGGACAGTCCTAGTTGTCCTTTAAACAAGATTACTTGGGAAGAACCTTTACAGTGAATCCTCTCTTTTCTCTCCAGACAACTGTGATAGAATATGTGAAACCGTCAGACCTGAAGAAGGACATGAACGAGACATTCAAAGAAAAGTTTCCACACATTAAGCTGACATTGAGCAAGATAAGAAGGTACTATGAACATGAAGCAAGCATGCTGCACAGCTTCTTGTACCAGTGAAGCCAAGTCCATGATTTTGTGCTCTCATTTTCTCAGTGTAGCAGCTGATGCATGCACTGCATCTCTTCCTGTCCCTTTCAGTTAGATCTTTTTTTAGTTTGCTGTCAATATGTGGGTAAACCCTGTGTTAGTTTCCAAATTACTTTACTCGTGCGTCTGTTTGTATCAAAACTGTGCTATCTCACCGTGTCTCTCAGCTTGCATGTCTGTCTGTCTGTCTGCCTGCCTCTCTGCCTCTGTGTTTCATGCTGTCTCTCAGCCAGTCACTGTCTGTCTGCCCGTTTCCACTTTGACTGTCTTTACCTGTCACTCAGTGTCTGTCTGTATGTAAACTCTGTGTATCTCCCTAACACTATCCCTATGTCTCCTTGTGTATGTCTGTAAACTGTGTGTTCCCCTGTCAATCTGTCTGTGTCTCTGCATGTCATCCCTGTGGGTGTCATTGTCACTCTGACTGTCTCTGTCCCCATCACTCAGCCTGAAGAGGGAGATGCGCATGGTCAGCGAGGAATGTGGCCTGCAGCCCGTCACCATGGCGATGGCTTTCGTGTACTTTGAGAAGCTTGTGCTCCAGGGGCGGCTCAACAAGCACAACCGAAAGCTGGTGTCTGCAGCCTGCGTGCTGCTGGCAGCCAAGATCAGCAGTGACCTGAAGAAGCAGGAGGTCAAACTGCTCATTGACGTGAGTGTCATCTCTCCTCTTTTCATTATATCTTGATAATGTTTGTGTTACAATATCACAGGTGCTCCGAAATAGCTCAGTCAGTTAAGATGCTTGAGTCGTACAGTTAAGACCCTTGTTGGAGTCTGCGCTGTGTCACTTGCTGAAAATGGCCGGGTGTCTGTAGTGGTGGCATCACGCTGCAGGAGGATGGTGGGTGGGTCTGCTCGCCTTGCCACTGTGGCTTCTGCTAGTGGCTCATCAGGCACCTGCAAGGTGCTCAGATGACATCAGTGGAGATGCACCTCACCTCTAAACAGTATTCATTGCTGTGGTGCTGTGTTGGAGGATACAGTAGTACAACTGGCCATTTCAAATTCTTTCTATCCATTCAAAATACTTTACACACACATATATACTGTGTGTGTGTGTGTGTATGTAATGATATTATGCAGTTAAGACAAAAAAATGTGCAGTTGTACTGATGATGATGATGATGATGATGATAATAATAATAATAATAATAATAATAATAATATGTGATGCAGCTCAAAGTGCTTTGCAATGTAGCACTAAAAATTAAATAAAATAATTAAATAAATGAATAGAATATAATAAAATGTACATTAATGAGAGGTATATAGCATAAAAACAGAACTAAGGACAAAAAAAAACAATAAAAACAAATAAATTAGGAGTAAAAAAGACTACAAGCAATGAAAACTGAAATACTGTTGAAAAAATGTTGAGATATGTGCTATACCTTATTTCTTCCTATCCATTTGAATTGCTAAAGAAGCCAGTGTGTATTGCTGTAATGCCTTGTAATCTTCTGTAAAAGAACTCCAGGTTTACAGTATGTTCAGGGAGGTAGAGCAGGTGTTGGGATTGTATTGGGGTCATTATACTATATCACCAAGGAGTTGACCCTGACATACTTAATTAGTCATATCTGTATGTTAAAAGTTGGTCTCTGGTGTGATCTGCCTACAGCACGTGTGTGGAAATGATGCCTGCTTTCTCACTTTGTAGTACACGGTCTCTCCAGGGAAGGGAGTTTTTACCGCTTCAACGTACTCTGACTTTATTTCTCCGGTTCAATCACTCTTTTTTGCTCTTTTTTCCCTTCTCCCTAATGTATTCCATTTTAAGTCTTTTTTTTCTAATTCTGTTCTGTAGTTATTTTTATCCACGTTGCCTTAATCTTCCTCTTTTTATTCACTTTTTCTCCCTCTGGGCAAAAGAAATTGGAGGAGCGTTTCCGAATAAACCGCCGCGAGCTGATCTCGTTCGAGTTCACCATCCTGGTCGCTCTGGAGATGGCGCTCTACCTCCCCGAGAGCCTGGTGATGCCACACTACCGCCGGCTGGTGCAGCAGCCCTAAGGTGGGGACCACAGCGCGGCCTGAACGCAGGGAGAAACCGCCACGACCCGGTCAGCAGCACGGCACAACCAACAGGAGGGAACGGTGCACCAGAGAGACGGAGAGAGCGAGACGGAGAAACATCCCAGACAGCTCACTCAAGCCCAGCAAGGACAGCGGCTTGCATACGACTAAGGAACAGCTCCAAGTATTCTGATCATTCAAATTATTATTTTAAGGATGTCTCTTTGTGAGCCCACTTTAAGCAGTGGGTTAAGACCTTGTACAAACACAATTATAACCGACACAGCACAATCCCAATGAGATGGCAGTGATGCTGAGCTGTGTGTTTTAGTCTTACATAACTGCCCGCTAAGCCGCAGCTTATGCAAAACAGTCTGATGCCGTGCCCCCCTTTTTCTGTCACATCCCTGTGGATGACCTGTTTTTGCTGGTGTAAAGGCACACTGATGCTCCGTACGAAGGCCACCATACAGCTGGCTTATTACATGTGGAGCGACTTCAGGTCTTCAATAAACACTCTGTTCACCATAATTGCACATTTTTATGAAATATGAAGAATGAATTAGGCTTTCACTCTCAATCTGTTCGAAGATTAAGATAACCTGGGATTACACCCTGAAAAGCCCCTCCCGCCTGCATTTTTGATTAAAAAGTGTTTTGGCTGGAAGTGTTTTGTCTCAGCTTCTAGAATGTAAGTGCTGTTTGACTTGGATACTGAGTGAGGAACATTTCTATTAACATTTAACCAAAAACATTTCAACATTTTGCTTTTCAACTTTGCTATTCATTTTATTTTGATTCATAAGGGATGCACTTAATCAAAATTTTTTTTTCTTTTGTCTTTCATTGGTCTTTTGCTATCATGCTGTCATACATTACCTGTAGATTTAATGCATTATGTGTCTGGGACAAAGCACTGGTAGAAGCAAGGTATTCTTGTATACCCATTGTAAGATTAACTGTGTGTTTTTCTTTTATAAATATATACACATATATTTGCTTGTTCTTCCAAATTATGCTCTGAGGTAATGTAGCACTAAGGTGATTATCCAGTTAAGCACACTCTATGTTAGAGATCGCAGTAATAAGCACGTTTATTGTGCTGTTGTATTATGACTTCTTCCTCTCCATTGGTAGTCTTTTTTGTCAGTAAATGTGTGTGCCACTGTCTTCCCCTTTGACTTGAATGTTTATGCATTTCCTCTTGGATTTATATTTAAATAAGCACAAAATAGTGTACATTTTACTGAAAAGAGACTCGTGTTTAATACTGAAATTTAGGTAAAAAGGGATAGTAGTCAATGAATCTGTATTGTTCCATTTGCCACATATATAGATAGTTGTCTGTGGATTGGTGCCACTGTCAGCATGATATCCCTTGGCTAGAAAGTGGGGGAAATGTGCATAACATGAAAAGTAGAAAGGGATACATGTATAATCTGTGCCCCGTTGTCCTGTTGTATGCCCTGTGCATGTAATTTTATTAATATGGTGCAGATTCAGAATTGCACAATAACTCTTTATTTTGCCATGTGTTGTCAGTGTACAGAAAATAAGCCTTTTCTATTACAGAATTTCTGTTGAGAATCATTTTTGTGAAGCATTGCCCCTCTAGATATATTGCGAGTTTTACAATCTAGAACCACATTCAAGACACTTGCACTTTATTTGCAGTGTGGTCTGTGTTTTACAGTACCTCAGTGTACGTATACGCGTGCGTTAGTAGCACCCCTGCCAGTGTTGCTTAGTTATTTTAAAAGGGATGTTGAAAATGACATTGCATTAAACATTGTGCTATTTATAAATGTGCCACCTTGTGGTGAGAACTGCAATAAGCATGTAAACAGTTTCTTAGGAGAAGACATACACCTTTCATCCATAATATTTTTGAGTTCTCTCAGGAAATATTTATCAACAATACAAACCTTTTACTTTCACAATTTTTTTTACTTATTTTGTTGAAAAATGTTTTTTTTTTCTTTTTACTGTCTATCTGTATTGTCTTTGTTTATTCATAGTGAAGCTGATTGGTCTTGGTTAGTTGTAAGGGTACAGTGCTGTTCAGCAAGGTGTAACCCTAAATGGGAAGTACTGTACTGTAAACTACCTAACTTAAACCACCCTAAATAAGAGGAGGGACATCATCAGCAGAAACAAATGGCAAATTTCAAAGTCAGAGCTGCACAGATTCCCATAATGCTGGCTGCATAGGACAACCAACCAGACAGTGGAAATAATGCCAGAGTAATACGCTATAGCTGAAATCATGTGATCAAACCTTGCTCGGTGTTGAAATTGAATTATATAAAGGAATTGTTTGTCAACCAGTTTGTGTTGCAAGGTTTATAACTTTGATCCCTCTCTGCAGGAGACTGTCTTCTGCAGCCAGCTCTGTTCAGTTTTCTTTTTTAATATAAAAAGAGGCCCTGTCAGCTATCAAGTCTGGGAAAAGCTGACAAACTGTCTCAGTGGTTCAGACTGTGGGGGGAAATGCATTCTGGGAAGGACCTTTCCAGACCCCACTGAATCATGAGAGGAAAGAAAAGGATACACAAATAACTCATGCTGGGGGAATTTTGTTGCATGACGTCCTAAAATAGTGGCTGAAAGATGTGTAATGTGTTTTTATTGATTTGTATTTTTGGTTTCCTCCTATTTTCACGGCACACTGCAACTACACACACACAGTGCATTACAGTACAAAGTGCCTGAAACAAAAGAAGCACAGTTTTGTCTGTGCTGAATTATTGATTCAGTCAGGTCATGGTGCCAATTCTCTCATCTGTTCTGTTTCACTTCGCTTAAGGTCTTGGCTGGGAACTGATGCTGGCAGGAAACATGATATTTAGCTGCCTGCATTGTGACACTGTGACTTTCTTTTGACCAAAGCTTTGACACTCCAGCACCTCCGGTGCTGCCTATGACAGAGATAGAATTGGGGAAGGATCAGATTGATTTTGCTGGGTAACACTGACTCTAGCATGAGTTAAATGATTGAACATTTTTTTCCTGCTGTTATACAAACAGTCCCACCCAAATTCTGGTAGCTGTTTTTTGTATTCTGTGAAGTGAATAGCAATGCTGCTGTACGATACAAAGCCCCCGCTTGACAAGTGAGAAATATGCTTCAGTAAATCATAAGTAAATGGGTACTGTTTCTGTTTGATAAAAGGGTTTCCCATTTGTTTTCATTTCCACCATTGTCATTGCTCTTATTATTTCAGTGTCCTATGCATTTTTAATCCAATACCTCATGTATTTTCGGGGGCCATTGTTCATTCTTTCCATAATGGTGTAGAATGCAGCTCTGTCCATCATGACTTACTTCATTGTACCGGTGTGAATAAACCTATTTTAGATTTTTATAAAAATCACTGAGAAGAAAAAATAAAATATATTTTCAGACTCCTATTCATGTGACTTTTTATTTTCTGGCTGTTAGACACATTATCACCTAACCACACAATCATTGGTGTTAAAAAGGATCTGGGCTTTTAAAAACAGCATAGATAATTGGACAGTACCTCACAGTAAGTTGTCTGTTTTATACCATCTAGCTTCAAAGGTGCTGAATTTGATTCTGCTCTTTGATTTGATTTTGTTCTTTTAGTGAGTTTGATATTAGGTCTGGATAACTTAAATGAATGCGAGTCTCACATGTAGTGTCAAACTGGTCGTTTTGTCTAATTTGAACATGTGAATATTGTTTTCTTGTGGGTATTATAATTTAATCTTGAACAAATCTTTTACAGTTTACAAAGAAAGAACTAAAACCAGAATTGTCTTCACTTTAAATTTAAGTTAAAGTTAAAGTTAAAATGTCTAAATGAGGATGGATAAACCCATAGATGTTCATGTTCAAGCCGAGAGGTTAATGACTTTTAGCATTGATCAAGAGTACATCTAGAGACATGTTTCAAATATTACTGTAATGAGTGAATGAATATCAAATTTATACAATAGAATTTGTGTAGAATATTCAAATTATGCCTGTCTAGAGGCAGCAACTGCCACTTTGAGCCATGCACAGTAGCTTGGATATATCTGAAGTCCATTTTGGTGAATAAACAAAATGTGGGAAGAACAACTGAATGCTATTAAATGTTACTGGTTTTGGGAAGAAATATGTTTTTCCGATGAACTAAGCATGGCCTTTGACCTTGAGAAGTATCACACAGTAAATCCTTTGAAAACTGCATTTTGAAACCATAATGGGCATTTTGGGTGTGGCTATGCACCAAGATTCATGACATGTACAGTCCATGATACATTTGACAAATCTGATGTGAATGAGTGAATGTTTTGAAGGCTAACTGACATGTGGACAAAGGCATCTGGAGGCCACACTGGGCAGGACCGTGGGCAATGGGGTGTGTTTTACACTTATCTATGGACTATATCTCTTCAATTTTCTCATCATAACCTGTTTCCCAACAGCAGGCCTCAGGACCAACTCTTCATATTTGTGATTCATTTGCTCAATTCAATCAGCTTTACTGGGCCAGTACCGAAATCCCAGTCTTGATTTTGTATCACTTGGGAATTATCTGTAAGATATGCTTTGTATTGTGAATGTGTTGTTTGATAAGTTTTTCTACTTTATAACTACAAAAGTAGAGCAGTGGGCTCCTGAGTGGCTCAGTCAGCAAGGCACTTATTTTTAGTGCAGACTGAGCCCTATGACCCAGGTTCAAACCCCCGCCCCACCCCCATCCCATCACCAGCCTACAGCAACCAGGAGCCCACACCAGTGCCAGAAATTGGCTTTGTTCCACTGGGATAGGAGCAGGTAGGTCAGCCAGTGTTGGACTTCCAGTGTGAAAAATAGTTTTGTTGGCACATAGGAGGATTGCATTTACCTCACCTACACTCCTGCACAGGTGAAGCTGTCGTGGTGAAAGGACCCTAATATTACAACTGGTTTCACAAAAATAACTTCATGAGAAGGGTGGAAAATGCAAGAGAAATAATAAAATAAAATAAAATAAAAAGTATAAAACAATTTATTGGTCCGAAACACAACTAAGTTGGTTGTTGTCACTACCAGCTCCCTCTACAGATGTGTACGAGAGAGCCACTGGGCTCTGCCTTTGCTCCCCATCTCCCCTAGCACCCTCTATCCTCTGCATTCAGTCAAGTAGCCTACGACACTGCAACTGGGCTCGGCAATGGAACTAGCATACTGGAACCACTCCCTTCTGTCCCCAGCTAAGCTCAGTCAAGCCGCCCTGCAGGCTCTGCCAGTGGTCATTCATCTTTATCCAAATCTGCTAAGAAGCCTTCTCGACCTGGTGAGCTTCCTCTTCTTTGCTCCACTGAGAGCAAAAAGGGTCAGAACTCTGACCCTGCAAAGCCTCTACAGTCCATGGCTGTTGGCACTCACTGGTGAGGGGATGGTATTTACCAAGTTTTTGTATGGGTGCCTTTTCCTCCAAGGCACTGTTAGCTCAGTAAGTGCCAGTTGGCTCATTGCTCTGGACCATATGACAATGTCTGGTTTGAGACTTGTGTTGGCTATTTCCTCTACTACTCCATTCTGTTACTGAACTTAATTATTATTTATCTTCACCCTTTAACAATAAATTACTTCAACTAATCTAAACAATTACCCTTGATTTATTCTGTACTAGTAACATGTTTAATTAATAAATTAAAGTGAGGTCTTTATCACATCTCACAACTATACAGCTCTTCTAATACTTTCAGAAGATAGTCTATACTTTTGGCCCAGACATTTGAAATCCAGCATTTAATTTTAAAAAAATCTTATTCAAGTCTGAAAAATGGTTCAGTGGAAATGAAGCAGACATACCGTTTCTCTGTTGATATCAACAGATACTTGATATCAACACAGGATCTGTTGATGTCTTGGTTCCGAGGACAAATAGATATCAAAGTACTTTCGTCAACCCAAGGAGGCTGATAACTATTTCTGGTTAGCCCGTATCACACAGGAAGTATTGTGCATTGTGTCAGCCCCTTGATGTCACTTCCTGAATGGTGGAAATTCCTTTCCGTGTCAGCCATATCTGAAGAGTGGTAAGTGGACACAGAGCTCGTTTATAAAATGTGATATATTGTAGGTTTTAAATAATAGTCTGGTTTTGTGTGATATGCTGCAATGGAGCCGGCAGCTATGTTGTTTTTTCACGGTGTCTGCGGCGAAATATATTCCATATGTAGCTATATTTACCATGCAAAGACGAGGCTGACTGAAGTCTCCGTAGCCACATGTTTAGCAGCTAGCTAGCCAGCCACATATGTGAGCTAATTTAGCTAGAATCGGTCTTTTTGGATGTACCGTTATACTGTAATTTCATACTTGAAAGAGCCATCAACAGTATTAGCATTTTTAGCTGGTTGATCGCTACTGCAGGTCGTTTGTATAGATGTCCTGTTAGCTGAATAGGTTCTGAAAGTTCTCCCAGTGTTGCTGTTGTAGGTATTCAGCTAAATAGCTGTTACGTGAATAGGGGCTGGGTTATTAGCCAACTAAATAGATATCTGGCCATGCAGTTAAACGTGTTATTGAACACCAGCTAGGTATATGCTGCGGTTGATGCAGAGAGATCCGTTGAATCGGACATACTAACACTCTGACAAGCAAGGTATTCTGCCAGAAGTCGTTGGTCTTATTGTCTCTTTTGAATTAAGGGCGACCAGACTTAAATCAAGATGCAGAACGATGCTGGTGAATTCGTGGACTTGTACGTCCCTCGTAAATGGTAAGTGTGGCAAAAGTTTAACTAGTCATCTATTTTGGGTTGCATCTAAATAATATTTGTGACATTTATTGGTGCTGATTTTTAAGTGTGCAGTCTAGTTCAGACATACACCTTCTGATGCTACTTGGACACGTCAACTCAGTGAGTCACTTATCTGGCATATATTGCATACTTGACTATCATTTGTCATTCAAATGCAGTATAAATGTTTTGGAAAATGTAAATCTGATTTGAGTGGTAATCCTGTTCTGTACTAATTACTCTTCAAGGCACAGTCAATGGATAAAGTGTTGTTTTTGTGTCTTTACACATGCTTTTTACATTGTCTTATTTGGTAATTCGTTATGATTATCTGCCTTGCAGCTCTGCAAGCAACAGAATAATTGGTGCCAAGGACCATGCCTCTATCCAGATCAACATTGCTGATGTAAGTGTTCATTTGACATTGTTCAGCGTTGCCTAATTTGGAGGAAAGTTAAGCTCAATACCATCAGGAGTGAAGTGGGTAGACAGCACACTAGACTGGGAAACAGCATTATTTGCTATGTGCAGCTGCTTACTGTCAGTTTTTTAATCAAATTTGATCACTATGTTCTGATATCAGTTATGCTCTTTGTTTTTATTGCCAGGTTGACAAAGTGACAGGCCGTTTCAACGGGCAATTCAAGACATATGCCATCTGTGGCGCCATCCGAAGAATGGTACTTACAACAAAGTCTGATGCTTTTGACTTGACAAACGGATTCCTTTTCCAAGTTCATATGTGCGTATCCTGGGTCTCCTAACATGTGGTGCTCACCATGATATTGCATGTTTTCCACAGGGTGAAGCTGATGACTCCCTCCTGAGGCTGGCAAAGAACGACGGCATCGTGACAAAGTAAGAACATTGTTACATGAGGAGGAATGGGGGGGGCACCTGCACCCTCGGTCCTGCAGGTGTCAGTGTTGCCCTTTAATTAATGACACTAGCTTATTATCTTATTTAAACCTTAAAATTATGGCGATGCATTTGAACAAAAATTAAGCAGACCCTTACACTTGCACAAGTAATTAACAAAATGTATTTTTCTGCTCTCTTTCAGGAACTTCTAAATCAGAGAATGCCTTTCTGGTTTTTCTTTGTAAAATAAAATGTAAAACAAAGGCCTTGGTCTTGATGTGATCAGTTTTGTATCTTTGGTCCATAGTACACACAGTAAGTATAATGTAAGGGTCTTTTTTTTTCTTCGACAAGAATACTTCTGTACAGACATTATTATCCAAAGCAACTCAACACCTTAAACTTGCTATCACTCGTTTATGCAGTTACATTATTTAATGGAGGCAAAGTACCTTGCTCAAGGCAGCTACAGCAGTGTCCCACCCAGAACTGGATTGTGAAATTTGTTCTGTTAAAACAGGACGCGTTAGGTGTTATGTATGATCAAGGGAGAAAACAGTCCAGGTCAAATTGCTAAACACTGCAGGGAATTAGTTTTCTAAGGACTGATGAAACATTTGTTTGAACCTTAAGGGCCACAATCCAGGGTTCTTAACATGAGGAAAACATACGACTAAACTACAGTTTATGCTTTTACAAGGACTACATTCGTCCGTACACACACATACACATATCTTTAAGAATGTGGCCTTTTTGTAAGTATAATATTCTTGTAAGGATGACAGCTTCCTTGTCTTATTGTTTTGTCCCAAAGGGGAGAGACTTTAGTTAAATTGCAATGTCCATTCCTGTCCGGCAGAATTTAAGATTGAATGGTAGGAGCATTTAGACGTTGACAATTTGGCTTGACAATTTCAGCACAGCAAGGAATAGTTTAGTTTGGCGGAATAGTTGATGGAATAGTAAGCTGAAGGGAATGATAACATGCTAACTGGGAAACACAGCACCCCTCCAGGAACTAGTGTTGACACCTTTTAGTCAAGAGCTTAGGTTAGATACAGCCAGACAGTGAGTCTTCTGATATTAGGTTGTTAGAGTTGCTCAAGATACTGATTTTTCCAGGTAGTGCTGGAATTTACAACCTCAGTACTCCAGCGTCTACCTGCACCTCTTGTACCAAAGCATTGTTAAAGGAGGACTCCAGAGATAAACTGCACAGCCTCCAGATGGACTGCACCTACCACTGTTACCATGGTAGTTTCAAACTTGAACATGTCCACCAGCTAGCTGTTAGTCTTGGACAGACCAAATAAAGAGGTGTTTTCAGTTTTTTGTTCCCTCATTAATTTGAATTTAATTTTGACTGGAATACACCGAAGTTCAATGCTGTTCTCCACAACCTCAAATTCCTCCAAGACTTTATCTCACAGTAGCAGCTGGGTTTATAACTACAGTAAAAACCAATTGGCTCACCATCAAGTGAGCTGTACAAAGAAGCCAGATGGGTAATCTGTTGCTTTGCGTACTAAAACACTGATGTCCTCCTGTGTATAACTGCGTCATTGGAAGATTGTCATCTTTTCAGAATTGTTGGTTCATAAACTGTGAGAATAACTATAATCTTCATTCCCAATCAAACATACTCTCAGTTCCAAGAGTTTGAACCAAATATGGGAAAAGGCCTTTGCTAGTCAGGACCTATGATCATGGAAAAGAAGTTAAAAATACTTCTACATCAAAACACTGGCTTGTTCTTGAGAGCAGGATGTTTTCTATCCCATTGGTGTGGTATCAAACACTTGATTTAGTAGATTTAAGATTTGAGGGGTTAACTCTTGTAGAGTTGTAGTTTGGATATTTTTCTCTCTAATATATTCTCCTTTAAATTGTTCAAATTAACATAACCATAAAGACCTCAAATAAAACTATTCCTAAATGCTGAAAACAACTGAAATGTGTTGGCGAAAAGTGAGTGAATGATTTCATTGTACTATACAGATTCAACATTGAATGAAGGACCCTCAGGCGATGCAGCTATTTAGGACAAGTTTAGTACATGTGTTGTGCCAGCTTCACATTTATTCAGGTCCAAAGTATTGTGCCAACAAAATGTTCTTCATTCGATACTTGAATTGTTCGGGAAATTTTATGAGGCACAGGTTTCATACAGAATGTCTTCAGGAGCGGGGCTGAGATGTAGCCACTTTTGAAGGCTTGTGAATGAGAAGCAGTTATTTCAGTGCCCTCCACTTCTGAAACAGGGATACTGTCCATACATGGTCAGGTTATTTAGAGATGGAAAATTCCTCAGTGCTGGTGTAAGTCTCTCAGCAGACTGATGCATTTTATCTTGTTTTTTTTTTTTTTTTTTCCCTAGCAGTAGTCACTTGAGAGCGTGCTGTTTAACATTTTTACATAGTTGTCAACAGAGGACTGAGAAGGCTCTGTTGACAGATGTATATCAGATCACATTTCTCTTACCGGGCTTTGAGCTAACTAATGTGTGCTGCCACTACTGTGCCTCCTGTAAATTTCCTTGACAGCCTCACTTAAACTGAGTGTCCTGGAAAATATCGATGATTGGCATTCTTGTGTTACCCCATTTTAATACTACAGGACATTATTATGAACAGCATTACTGACAAGTCAACACTAAAAATGTGACCACCTACTTTCCAAACAGGACTCCATGCCTCACTAACAAAAGCTT
This sequence comes from Megalops atlanticus, assembly GCA_019176425.1. NCBI lineage: Eukaryota > Metazoa > Chordata > Actinopteri > Elopiformes > Megalopidae > Megalops > Megalops atlanticus. The sequence goes on from CM032882.1 coordinate 20,923,970, forward strand.
CATTTTCCAGTAGATTAAATGTGGGGGTTGTAAGGTTTTTCTGAGAAACTTCCCAGCAATTCAGTTCACAGGCAGATGCATCAATGGTGGGCTGCTTGTGCCGACAGAAAATGTGTACAGCCTATTACTGAATTTTCTTTCTTTGATGAAAGGCAAATTTACACTGGTGACCAGTTCAAATCCATCTCAACCTAATTACTAGTTCTGATGAGAATGGGGCTTTTTTACTTGGGTATTATAGACTATAAAATCCAGGTATAATTGATAGCTTTGGATGCTGTTAGTAAATGGACTTTTAGTAGATGCTGTGGAGACAGTTAAATGACAAAGTGGAAGCCTATCTTTGTGTACACAGTTCTTTTCAAGAAGTGCATTCTTTTCGTCTGCTGTAATGGAAGGTTTTTGTTGGGGTGGTGAGTACCCCTGGGACATGAATTTGCTGCTAAAAGTGATGACAGGGAGTGGCAGTCCAAACTCTGCATACTTTTATTTGCTTTTTTTGAATTTTTATTCAGCTGAATGCCACTTGTCTACTGAGAATATCAAAAGCTCCATGCTGTAATAACGGAAGTGGCAAGAATGGAGTCTTTGTGTAGTTTGGCCCTAGAATGACTCATTTTACAGCATTAAACCTGATTGTAGGCGCTCTCTCTCATGCTCCAATCGTGCTCTGTGACAAACCCTGTTGGCTGTGTCATATGAAAAGAGGCTGACACGAAATCAGACTGTAAGCATGATTATGGGCATCAGTGATAAGCATCGGGACATAATATGGCTAGTGGACCCACTCATTGTAAAAGGAGAAGTGTAAGGGTTTGATTCATGCAACATTCACATGCTGTACTTTTTTTTATTGTTGTGACTAATGTCATTTCAACTGTGTCATAAAACTGAAGCAAAACTTAAACAATAACTGTAAAGAGAAGTTGATTTTCCTTGTCAGTGCTGCTGTTTTTACAGCAGAGTTGATTGCAACATTATTAACTGCTCTTGTGCTCCACTAGTCCCCTTAGTGGTGCTGATCTGTTCAGTACTCAGGAAGTGAGAACTTGATGTAATGCAAAGGTGTCAGAGGTCAGTGTTGCTGGGGGAAGTAGGGAAGTAAGTAGTGTTTTCACTGGTGTTAAACATTCCAGGGATGTTTTATCTTTCCCAGTAGATGGCGGTAAAAAGCCACATCATCTGTTAACACTAAAAACTTATTGATGAAGTTAGGTGTCTCTGTAGTAGTTATTACTGGTTTGTTCTGTAAACAGTACTATGTAACTTGGTATTTAGTTAGTGTCTGCATCATTATCTGTGTTTTTATAGGATAGGCTGGCTGACTGTAACATGACCACTAAAATGTGAGCTGTGACCGAGTGGCTAAACCATGAATATCAGTGAAAAAGTCATCCAGGAATGTCCTCACTGCACAGAGTAATGATAAGTGTTAAAACAGTAGGGCTGCTTTGAAGTACATATGATTATCCAGATAGGTATTCAGAAACATATAGGTTATAGCGCTGCTTAGAACCAGCACTGCAATTTTCCTTTGCAATGAAAAGATTGGGTCTGGTCTCCCACGGTCTAACACAGGTGAAATGACAGACCTTAACAAGATTCCCGGGGAATGTGTCCCCAGAGCCAACTCTCTCAGCCCTTCATTACTGCAGAGCTGTCCCTGAAAACACTGATTACGGCAGCATCCTGAAGACCCCTGAGACCAAACCTTTAATGGGTTCTCATGCTCAGCGTAGATACTGCTGTGGAAAACACCAACTCATTGCCAAGTTTGCCTCCTTTGTGGAAGTATGATTAATCCAATACCTCACTCGATGGAAATAAGCCCTGAGTCATGCATTTCCAGGAGCTCCGACTGATTCAGAACCCACAACCCTACACTGGTGTAATGGGTTCTGTGGAGCCTGGTTGGCCGGCTCTGGCCTGCTAAGACCCGTGGTTAGTGGCAGATCTGGCCTGCGTGCAGGCAGCGGGGAAGGCGGGCAGCACACCTGTCGCCTCTGAAAGGGGGAGTGGGGCCAATGATTTCATCTGGCCCCGTGCCATGCCACGCTGACCCCCAGCTGACAGCTGCTAATCCTCTGTTGACTTTGAAAATGACGCGAGGGTAATGTCAGCTCCGTGCGTGCTCGGCTTTTCATGTCTGCCTTTTGTCAGGGATGAAGAGGACCTCTGTTCGGACACTCAAAAGGGACTGAAGTGTAAGAAGGAAATGGCAGGCAACTTGCAGGACTAGGAGGTGCATGGACTCTTAGCCTGGGCTTTATGATATCATGGTCACAGAGAGAGCACAAACACTATGCCGCTAGTAATCAACCCTGAAAAGTGGGTTCTCGGTATGACACTGTATATTGTAAAGATTTTCAGTGATAATTGAATAGTGTGGGGGGGCGGGGGGGATATAAATAATAATGAATAATAATAACTGGCAAAAAGTTTGTGAACAAGTTCCATGATGGTATATACCAGGAATATGGTTAAATCTGAAGATTACGTGCTACTGAAGAGTTCATGTTTTTATGAGAAACACAGCAACAATAAACCAGCACTGTAGCATGCGATGTATTTTACAATGCTAGGATCACATTGAAACACAGACACTGAAAACCACTAGTCTGTAAAATTATAAAAGTCACTGTATTAAATAACATTTCAGTGCTGTAAGTGTTTGTGAAGAACTGTCTTAATCTTGGTGTGAGCTTGTGAGCTGTAAAGCTTGCAGGATGGGTGAGCTGTGAAGTTTGACCTTGGTGCAAGCCCCCATCCCTCTTTTGGACTTCCCAAAGGCCAGCTACTAAACCACCCGCAGTGCTGCGGAGTGCACAGCAACTCCCGTTTGGAACTGAAAAGCCAAACTGCCTCTGCCATTGACACAAAAGGACCCTTGTGAGGCAGAAAAAGCAGGGAAGAGAAGACAAAATTATGAGAACCTGCAATATATTTTCATGGGCAGCTAGTAGTCTTTTGAGATGCAGTTGCCATATATCTCAGTTTTAAGCTGCATAGAAGTCCATGCCTGTCTTGTTGCTTAGAACTCAACAGAGGAGGAAAGTGTTTTGTCTGCATTCTACCCAAGGCAGGACTGCTAGAAAGGGTAATACACAGAAGACACTTGTCTCATACAGTAACAATATCCCCAAAAAACAGGGAGGTCCAAACGGTTAAGGGGTGTTTGTGGCAACATAGACCTGTCAGATGAGGGTAGCCATCAACAGGAAGGAGAGGTCTTGACTCATGACTGAAAGGTCCAGAGGGTGGCTTTGTGGGAGGCTGAGCACTTTGTGCTGTGCACAAAAGACCTCTTTTTACTCTTATAGTGACCGAAAGTGCTGCAGCGCGGCTCCCACACTTAAAGTAGGACTTTAGTTTCAAATTTTCAAAGGAATAGCTGACTTCAACTGAGATGTTATTTAACAAGCATCGTTTAAGCGTATTATTTATTTATTATCCTTTCCTTAACTAGGAAATAGTCCCATTGAGATAAAGCTATTTTCCAAGAGAGTCCTGGCCAAGAAGCAGCACACATAGTTACATGTAGAATTATATAGCATAACTTGCCAGGACACTATTTCCCATACATCAAATGTTCTCAATGTGCTGCTTTTGGAGGGGGGTGGGGGAGGGAATCACTGATCACTGATCCAGCATGTACAATCCCCATATATAATTATAATGTATTCCTTCACATGAGGTATGTAAACATTGGTTTTGCTTTGTAAGATGTCCTCTCTTTCTGACAGATGTGAGGCTGTGGAAGCTATTACTGCTCACTGTGCCAGTGCCAGCGTGCTGTGTGCATCCTCTCAAGCTTTGTCACTCATCTCAAATGTTATTAATCTGTGAACTGAGCATCAGTGGCTTCTCTTTTGTCCTCTGTCTGAAGCAGTGAACTTCAAAGCAGGTGAAGTCGACAAAAGGAACGTTAAAGAAAGAAAAGGGGGCCACTGGGACTGTCTGTGTTCTGTGAAAGAGCCACACAGACACCAGACACAACATGTTGGTACCTGCCACCACAGACAAACATCAAAGCATCTTCATGCAGATTCTCCAAGCTTCAAAGGAGGCATCCCAGAATGCAATATGTGTCCTACACTCAATCTGACACTGAGCATGTGGGCTACTTCTACATCCTGTCAAGAACTAGGGGCCTTATTTCTGGGGGACAAGGCAGATGAGCTAGATAATATTATTTCTTATCATGATGATTTATTTTGGTAGTGTTGTCTATCAGAACAAAACACGACTGTCTAGCCACTGTGAAGAATATCATTTCCATCTGGTGTAAATCTAGAATTACTCTTGTGGTGGCAAAACCAATATGCTGGCAGGATTTGGAGGTCGTCCTGTGCATTTCAGGGTGTAGGAGTTCAAATGTAATTTTGTGTATTTTCATATGATACTTTTCTCAAAAGTAAACATTAGCACCTAGACTTCCATCAATTGTGAATATATGTTAGGAAAGTATGACAGTTCTCTGTGAAAGAAAACGTGTTACACACACACACACTCACCCATATTCATACAGCATGAGGCAAACTGCATTTAAGAAAGCAAACTCTGCTCCTCCTGACTCACCTCGTTGCATGGAGTATTACTCCTGCAGGAGTCCTTCCGACAGAGATTTCCTATTGGAGGAGATGAAAGTCTGCTGAACAAGAGCCTGTTGTCAAGGTAAACAAAAATGAATGTGAGGTGACATCACACCATCTTTATTTGTGGATAGAAAGAAGTGGGCAGATCCGGCAGGTGTTGTAACCAACCGCACACTGCAGACAGGCGATAACTGTCTCCTGTGAACTCACTTTTTATTAACACTTGTGGTATTCCATTTTCCCTGGCGGGAATTGTACCTTCTGCTACATATTACCTCATTTAGTGATATTCTGGCGTCCCTGTCTCTGCATGTTTGTCTGCCTACAGTGTGTTATGTGTGTTATAGTGCCATGTCTGGCTTAGCTTTGTTTGAGACATAACAGGCTCGGTTTTAATCCGTCTGTTTTATCAGGTTATCTATCTCAGTCTATGTCTGCAGACTGCTCACTACCTTTGTCTATATGGCAACATGAATGGATCACTACACAGCACTGTAGTTTCTTAACAATATATAATACTGCCTGCAAGGGTGTGTGTAGGACAGAGAAAGAGGGAAAAAGAAAGAAGTGCAACTACATGTGTGTGAATTGTGAAGCAATGATATTAATAACACATTTTTTTTTAATTAGCAGGAAAAAACTTGGCTTTGGTAGCATGCTTTTTGATCCTATTTAGTCAGAGATGTGAATAAATATGAAGGGCGCTATATGTGAGGCTATGACCCTGTCATTATTACATTCCACTACATTACATTTATATTACATTATATTCATTTAGCAGACACTCTTATCCAGTCCGACTTCCAGTCCAAGAGAATATCAAAGTTAACTGAGCAACAGTGTCAGACCAGGCTAACAACACTCCCAGACCAGGGAGTGTGAGTACAAGACCATTCAAGCCCCACCACAGCTTAACTTGTGGCAACCTGAAACTAGACAGCCTAGAAAACCAAGGGAAGTCAATACATACACAATCATATATCACACAGCCACTTATGTAAGTTTTATTGTATGTGTGTGTGTGAAAGAGAGAGAGAGAGAGAGAGAGAGAGAGAGAGAGTTTGTGTGCATGAGTGTACTACACCCATCCTGAGTGTGGGACAATGGGGTTTAGTCACACTGTGCCTTGAGTGCATTTGGCCTGCTACCATGGCAATGCCTCACTTATTCTTCACCTCTAAAAGAACTCCTTGGTGACCAGGAAATCACTCTGGCCTGAAACTCAGCAAAGTAGATTAATTAAGTGACAGGGGCAGTCTTAAGAACATTTCTGTCTTTCCCTCCCTTTTGTTGAGTCTACTTTTTAAACATTTAAGTGAATTGTGACCGACTAACTACACCCCTCTTGTCCACGTTTAGTTTATTAGGTCTTTTGTTCTTTGGCTGTTAGCAAATCTCTTGCCTGCTGCATGTTTCAAACTCAGGAATTTTTGTTATTTATCAGGTAATGAGAGCTTTGTTGCACGAACAGATTGACTTGAGACCTAAATTAAACAGTTGACTGACCCATGGCAGTTTGCTGTGAAAGCCCTCAGGGACCCAAAGGTCAACACATGTGCGGGGCAGGGATGTTCTGTGTATGGTGGACTGCATAAGCACTGAGCCGAGTCTGTCTGCCGCTTCCCGAGTGTTTTGCAGCAGCTGTCCATGTGAGGAGGGCTCTTGTTGGGCTCTCGAAGGGCTTCGTGTGCATGACATTTATTTATCCCTTTTGTCTTCCTTCAGTCTGGATGGAAAGCCACAGAGGGGCAGCTGCAGTAAAGCTACTGCGCATCTGGAGCCCACCTTGATGAGATCCAGCTCTTACAAAGCGGAACACGTGTGAGTAACAAGGAGACTAGACCTTGTCCCCATCAAACCAAACCTCCATCCTTCCTCATCAAAATAACCTTTTTCGTATCATTGCTGGAGCTGGTATGTTTATTGAATGCAACATGCCACAGGAGTCACAAGAGTCATTCAACAGTATTTTCTATAAGCCACATCTTGCAAAGGGCAGGTAAATGTCCACATGAATGAGAGGGAGCAGGACTGGGGCAGGACCCCCACCTGGAGGCTGGCCAGGTGGGCAGATACGCTGTGAGAAACACCTGCTCTTTGACTTTGTTCTCTGGAGGGCTGCCATTTCATTAAAATTCAGGTGCTTCAGACTAGAAATAATCCCTGCCTCTTAAGGTACCAGGAATGTGCACCGCTGGCTCAGAAACAGGCGGTAATATTAGGTTCTTAACAAAAAAAAGTGGAGGAAGTAATGAAGAACAAACCAAACATCTTACGTAAGGAGGATGGGAAGGGGATTAAGAACGAATCAAACAACATGGGGTAATGTCAGAATTATAGTCCCTGGACCCAATACAATTTTTTTTTTTTTTTTTGTAAATGCTCTACCCGAAAAAGAAGCAAGATGAACAGGGGACCTGCTGTCCCAAAATAATTTTTTTGGAAAGGTACATCTTAATGTAGTCTGGTGAATTTGTAATTTGTAGCCTTTGTTTCTTAACTGTGTACTTTTGATTGGGCCTTTAAATTACAATACCCCCCACACCCCACCCCCAGGCTGAGATTGAGTAAAGAGATTAAATTACTTAAAGTTATGCGAGATCATAAAATTTGATGTAGAATCAACTCTAGTTTTATGTTCTCCAATACAAAACAATAAACTCATCCATTCATGTGTAGTTCCTGTTTGATACCCTGTTATAAATGGCTGTTTTGACTTAACAGGGCACAACCCAGCACAACCCAACAGGGCACACATTTGTATTGCCAAAAATATGTATCTTTAGGCCAATTAGTGAAATGAGGTTGCTGTAAAAATCTTGTTTTTCAGTAATGTCTGATTAAAAGAAATTACCACAGAAACATTACAACTTGTTGACACAACTTTTCTCCTTTTCTGATACAACATACAGTTGAATTGCAGTGATCAATGACAATGTGGAACAAAAACACTGGACTGTACTCTTATGGCTTTGGTCTTCCAATTAATGCAGTGATACAACTCCACAGTGAATGAGTGAAGTGTGTCTTTATCTTTTCTTATCTCTGCTCCAGTGAGTAACACTACTGAGGTTAATTTAAGAATCACTCAGTAACAGCAATAATCTCTCTCTCTATCTATCTCTATCTCCTCTAGTGTAAAAGCAAATGGGGAAAAAAGATGCAAGGAGACTGTACAGGCTCCCAAAAGGGAGAGAAAGGGGTCTGTGTCCAGGAACAAATGTTAAGGAGGAAGTAGTCAATGACAGATACAGAAACATTGCTTTGGTGGTAATTTGGGCAAAGCCCTTAATTTGCACACTACAACCCAGACATGGACTTCATTTCTCTTGGAAAAACTGATTCTTATCAATTTCCATATGGAAGGAAAATGTAACATTATCAAAGAGACCACATCCTCAAAGTCAGTTATATATCTGCATTTATTTATTTTTAATTCAAGCATTATTTTGTTATCATCATGGCCATGGTCCAGTAGATCTCCTTCTTCTCAAGGCCAATGTGGAAACACAGAGCTCAGAGAATAAACTGACGAAGGCGTTCTCCTATTGTCCTTGGATAATACCCAGAATCAATACCACTGTTTTATTTCACGGGGCACTGATATGGGCTCAGTGCATGTATTTTTGGAAACAGAGGAAGGAAGGTGACGTCCAACACCCAATCCAATGTTCGTGTATGTGTCAGATAATTTGTTAGCTCACTGTAAACCTCAACAGTGGTATTGCACTGTGAAATGCTTCTGTTGTAGTGAGGTTAACAAGTACAGGGTCTATGTCTGTCCTGAGACTGTCTCCATGTCAAACTATGTTTGAATTACTCAAAGCAATGTATCAGAAAAAAGGTGCCCTGGAAAATAACAGCCAAGAACTAACTTAGTTTTTATCAGTGTCAAGGCAGCTGTTAAAACTGGAGTAAGGTAAGTTAGAGTATAAATAAAAACTAAATAATGCAGCCCTGTAGTCTGTCTTACTGGCCTCAAGCAATATCAGCTATCCAAACAGAACTCCTCGAGTTATAAAGGTGAAATGCTAAAAAAGGACTGTCCCGCCTCTGTTTGGTGCGCAAAAATCTGACAGGAATCCAGATACGATTGTCACTACTTTGGGAAGAGAGCGGGGGGTTGCAAGAGCGGGAGGGGAACTCCAAAATTGAACTATCAGTTGATTGGGCTTCCCAGGGCGCGAGACAGGAGCACACACACGCTGGGCTGCACTGCCCCCCTAGCGCACTGGCAGAAAGCGAGCTGGAGCGCCGAGAGCTGTCCTCCCGAGCGCAGACACGGTGCTTTCATTTGTACAGTAGCTACCCACCGCGCAATGTGCCAAGAAACTTAACAGGAATAACACTCCCGTCTTTTTCTTACGTTTTCCTGTTTTTTCAGATGTTCCAGTGTATTTTGCGTGTTTTGCTTATGCATGGTAGTTCTCTTGCACTGAGGTAGCGTAGTTATTCGCTGGTTGTTTTTTGTGATTAGAGGAGGCCACAGGTGAAGATGGCGAGGGGACCTACTCTAGGAATAACTTTCGCTGGTGACAGATCGGCATGCATCAATATTTTGTTATTCTGGTCGCTCGCCTGCGCGGTGAGTGGACAGGAGTTTCCTACCAACGGAGTGAACGGATTCAGCTTGCATCCGCCGTATTTCAACTTGGCAGAGGGCACGAAAATCACAGCGACCGCGACCTGCGGGGAGGACGAGAATGGGCGTGCGATCCAGGACTTGTATTGCAAACTTGTTGGGGGGCCGGTGTCGGGAGACCCGAGTCAGACCATTCAGGTAAATTAAGCATTAGCTGTCTGTGTTGTTTTCTCATCTTTGTGTGTCCAAGTAAGATTAAAAAACCATACTGCTGAAAATCTTGTCCCTTTTACTCTATTTTGGTGCTCTTAGTGCATTTGACTTTTGTGACATTCTCAGGCCCCTGTTGCTAGCCAACGTTACATTTACAGTGTTTACCCAGCTTGCTAGCCAGTTGTTGGGACCGACAACCTGTTGATACCCACTCCCTTGGAACCGAGCTGATGGTTCATTTCAGATGGTGCCCATGTAGAATGGCAGTGAAGGACAAGCGAAATTATGCAATTAATATTTTGTGTATTTTGATGCAAATTGAAGATAATGTATACATATGTCACTATATACAAACTGTTATACTCTGGCCTTTTATCATTGTGTCATTGGCAATGGTCTTTGAAATAATTCAGCACAATATTCGTTTTGATTTCCCTGAGAACAGTGAGCCCTCGTGTTAACGACACACTGGGCACTTGCGTAGCGTTACTCGGTTCTGCGGTCTTTTCAGTTTGAACATAAATTGAAACGAACACGATACTGTAATGGTAATCCAGTTTGTTAGCCAGATAACTGTTGATACACAGTAGCCTAACACGTTGCCTTTGTGCACAGCGAGTCAAAAGCACCTGTCTCATCCAGCCACATAGGCTACTGCAGGAAGGTCCTTTTGTGCATATGCCATTGCATAATTTAAAAATGCTTTCCTGCTTCTTATTATCGTACAGAAGTAAAAACAGAATGTATATGGTCCCAAGATGCACTACTGCAGACAGAACGTTCACTGATATAAATGTTCCCAGGGATTGTGGCAGTGCACGCTAGCCATTGTGTAGCCAGTGTAAACATTGTAAATTGCAAATTTGAGCTACCAGGCACATTTCTTGAGGGATTGTCTGAGAGGAATTTCAGATATTCCCAGAGAAGGCCTTGAAGGGGCAGAGAGTGCCTTGAGGAATGGATAGACCTATGGACCAGAACATCAAAGCGTATGCAAATGTGGGGAGCCTGCAGTGTCCCAAGGCCGTGCTCTTATAAGAGTGTAAACTCTTCTAAAACCGGCTTCTGGCATCACCTTTAGCTTCCATGGCATTCAGTATGAGTGTAATGAGCTCTGCTGGCGTTGTATGAAATTATCTGCAACATTATCCTTATTTCCTTATTGGCAGTGTGAAATGTGCTGATGTGATGTTTTTTTGCCAGAAATCTAAATGCATTTACCAGATCATATTTCAAACATCGCATATTAATGCACAAAGATATCTTTCACAACAATATATATTTCACGACAACATTTTGGCCACATACACAAACACGTGCATGCACGAACACACACACACACACACACACACACACACACACACACACACACACACACACACACAGGTCAGTAATACAGATCAGTAAAGGCATGCTAATTCCAGATTTCCAGGACTTTGCACAGAACAGTCTGTATGTTCATGGCTAGAAGGTCCTGCCCTTCAGTTAATTATAGTCCAGTCCACTGTTGAAAACACAGTTTAGTAATGGAGGCAATAATGAAGGTTTGGTGTTGGCATTGTGTATATATGCCAGAGAAAGCAATGACAGTGTGGCATTGAGGCTGGAGCACTATATATTATGTGTTTCTACATACCAGCAAATAAACAGCCCTGTTGTTTGTTATATACGAAAAACAGGTTTTGAACGATTTGGTGCAAACAAATCTAATGCATTCAGTTTCATGTATGTGTGGTGTACTGTTGATATGTTTTTAATCTTTGATTTCTACTTCTGTCCTGCTTCACGTTTATAAACTCTTTAAATAAAGATTGTCGCAATGCGCCCCAAGTCTTGTGATCTCAATGAGCAGCAGGGCTGCTATTGATGTTGTTTTGATGGAGCAGTTCAAACCATTTGATGGATTATTTTAATATATCACAACCTCCACCCCTTACCCCTGGCAGTATCCGGTGGAGCTAATCCCATTTTCTGGCTCAGGCATAAATGTGTTTTTAGTAATTAAACACAGTCGGGGACAGACAAGGAGACAATCAACTCTCCCGTGCAGTTTTCTCTGACGGTCCTGCACTCTGCAGAGACTACTTTGTCCTCATATGTGCTGAAGCTGTGTGTTCCAGTCCAGGTCCTGAGTACCCACTGTGTGTGCTGATTGTCTTTCAGGCTTCAGTTGATGAAGTGGTTTGACTAAGTGTTTAATTGAATGCAGATTTGCATTGTACATTGAAGTCAGCTTCTGTAAATTGTTTAATGAACTCTTCAGTTACACTCTCAAGCCCTGTAATGATTGATTGTAAATAAATGCTAATCTTTAATACCAATTTCCTGGAGGCATAAAGTAACGAAAATAAGGTGAATAAATGATTATATACTTACTTTGTATGCTTTCAACAGCATATTTTCACATTATATGCACATTACCTGTAGTGGAAAACTGTCATGAATATGTCATAGCCAGATCAATATCCTGTGCAACCCTCATTTTATTCTCACTTTATTTTTTTGAGTTCAGACTGAATGAAAACCAGAGAATGTGGTGGGTCCCTAGGGCCAGTATTAGGAACCACTGCTCTATAAATTATTCATGACTTTTCCCCTTACGTCTTAAATACCCATTAACATTACATTACATACAGAGTTGTTTATTATCCCCCAACCCAATTTTACAACTGTGTTTTAACTGGAGCAAATGGCCCACAGTAGAATGCATTGCTTAAGGGTCCAACAGCTATTCACCTGGGATTTGAACATAAAATAGCAGAACCAGGGCGTGGTGCACTGACCACTGCACAACTTTATAATCAGCTGTTTGACAACCCTTAACCCTTCATAAACCATTCAGGAAGAGAACGTTTCATTGACTGATCACCTTGTCAACAAAGTAAGGGAAAGGTCAGTGTGTTTTTTTGGAGGTTCCAAGTTCTCTTCAAGAGCCATTCATAGGCAGCTTTCAATCTGCTGTGGTGGCAGTGAACCACGAGAAAAGGAGAGAGAGAGGGAGAGAACACGTCAGTCACCCTCTGAACTCTGTAGCTGAAAAGGGGATTAAGTTTCCCTTTCAGCCTTTTCAATTTGTTTAAGTCAAGCTTTGATAACAAGACTTGTAAAAAAGAAAAACAAGAATAAAATCTGAGACAAACAGCATGTTTGCTAAAAAAAAAAAGTCCTTCCTAACCTTTCATGTTCAATAACAATATATCATTGAGTGCTATTAAAGTGAAGTAGTTGTTAAAATGCTAGGATTTGTTTAGCCTGGCAAACTACAAAAGTCGCAAAAGTTTTGCCATGCCAATACAACATCTGAGTTCTTGAGACATGTTGCACATGCAAATACGCCAGCCTGCTGGCAAGACATGTTGGGTCTGACGCACTCTTTCTCATTTGCCACAGGGCCAGTACTGTGACACCTGCACCATGGGTGACAGCAACAGGGCGCACCCCATCACGAATGCCATCGACGGGACAGAGAGATGGTGGCAAAGCCCTCCCCTCTCCCGCAGCGTGGAGTACAATGAGGTCAACGTCACTCTGGACTTAGGGCAGGTCAGTTGGGTCTCTAGTCATTTTCTGTTTCACTTTCTCTCTAATTCTCTTCTTTTTGTGCTTGTCTGATTGCACTGCAGTAGACAGCGGTCCCTTACAGGTTATAGTTGTTTTTTTGTGAGCTGCATATATATAGATAAATACTGTACGGGTCTTCTAATCCATCTTACACCATGTCACAGCACTCTCTGCAATGCTGCGTGGATAGGCACAAGGAGAATAGGAGAATAGCTACTTGAAATTTCAGAAGCGAGCCAGCTCCACACAGTACATACACATGTTACGAAGATTCGTTGATTGTAAAATCTCTTCAACCTTGCTCTTAATGGGCATGGGCAAGTAGAATGTCTGTATCTATGGATTTACGACCTGGTTGGAATCCTAATTATTGTCCTAGACATTAATAGGTGGGTTTAGCTTTTTGTGTGATCCTCAAGCTTCGAAGATCCTCAAGCTTCAATAAATTACTGCCTTCAGTAACAGTTGTGCTCACTGCAGATGACGAAGAGCAGTCTTGTCTTGGAGTACATTCATGTTGCAAGTTATGTTACAAGTTAATGTTTTCCAGTAACTGAATGGGCTTTGAAGGTATGTATAAACCAAGACTCTTTAGAGTGCATTCCTCTGAGTCTAATTGAGTAACAATTCACAGCACCGTGGCCTTTTGCTCATCTTGTCCTACCTCACCCCAGAGCTCTTGACTGGACAGCTTCACTTGTTTAAACAGTACACACTATGACATATAGAGTTTCTGAGCCTCTGCCTGGCCTCAGCCCTGCAGAAAGTGGTGGTAAATACATCTATTTGTCAAGGCAGAGAGAGAGCAAGGGAGACAGGAAGGGAGACATAGACAGGAACAGGCTGCATGTGTCATTGAGCAACTTGCCAGGAACAAAAGACAGGTTTCCCATTGTTTCCGAAAAATGATCTGAAAATTAATAAGGCTGATGGGTTTTGGGCCACCTGCACTGAGAAAGTGTTATTTGGAAAGCACAAACATTGGATTTCTTTTTATATATACATGAGAGATCCCATTAAACCTGAAACTCCTTTCTGGTTTGTAAAGCATAAGCACAAGCCAACACCTGTGATTCAACAGACTTGAGGAAAATGTTTATGGCCAAATTGAAATTCCTCAGCTATGTATGTAGTGTGAAAACACAATCCCATCTCTGAAAGAAATACTTTATGGTGTTGCAGTCTAAAAAAATAAATACAAAATACATGCTGTGCATCTCAGAATTACTTACTTAAATCAGACTTTGTTAAGTATGCATGCCTGTGGCAATAAAGCCAGTGTTCTAACTATTCAATTTATAGGTAAAATGCTCTGATATTACACTGCGTTAAGCGTGTTTGATATCCTTAAAGTGCAGTGGAATTAACCAATCAGTCTTTATTTTCTTTATTTTCTTTAAATTTTTCGTTGTACTCCATCAATTATTTCCCTCTCTCTATCCCATAACATCACTGGTTCCTTCTAAGATGTGCCGTTTATATCCCTTTGGTCTGGTTTTGTTCTGTCCTACTCCAGGACGTTGCTCCTCTTAACAGTACTTAAGAACCACCATTTTTGCTCCTTGCACAGTACTTCCCTCTGTTGAATGTGGTTAGAGGGCTGTGACCTGCTTCGTGCTGTTTTCAGAGGGTCAATAATGCCATCTTGTTAAAAAACCATAATGGGGGCTATCATGAAGGTCCCAGCAGGGGTAGGGAGCTGTGACTCTGTGGGAGCTGCTGGCATTGTGAGATTGTGTGGGTAGTCCCACCATGTTACCTTGTTAACTCCACCGTACAAGACGGTTCTTTTTTGCCTTCTTTTTCACATCTTCCCTTTGTGCCGATATGAAGGTGGTCGAGCAGGAATGAGGGAAGACTGAGAGGAGGGGGAGTGGGTGGAGGTGGAAAGGGGGAGGGGATAGGATCTGTGGGGTTGTCCAACACCCCCCCCTCCCCACAGACACACACAGACACTGACATCCACATACACCCACCCACCCAGTGAGAGAGAAAGAGATTGGAATGTTAGTTAACCCGATCTCTGTTTCAACCTGCTGGGGGATCCCGCCTAAATTACCCCCTTACCACACAAGTTCCTCCTCTCCCTGTTTCTAGTTGTGTTGTATAAATGACCCAGGACACCACACTGAGATATTGCACCTCAGAAGCCATTTCAAGCAATGGCGGGCATTCCAACAGTTAACATTTAACTGTGACCGCTCTGCTGCGGCCCCTGGCTTCAGTTTCCACTGAAACAGATCAGTGCTCTCATTTTCAAAATGTGCACCTGTTGGTCAGAAAAACCATAGAAAAATGATTACTATGCTTATTCTTGGGGCTTTATTATGCAGCCGCCATGAAGGCGTGCCAGTGTTTACTTTTCTGTAGTTCATTGCTGAAATGAAATGTTTACCCTGAAATATCTCGGTCTGCCAGTCTGCTGTAAAAGAATGTAATTTTCAGATGCATCACTCCTGAACTAGCCTGTGCTGTTTATTTCACTCTGAAAGTGTGGGATATCTCAGATGAATGAAGTTCAGTTCCTTTGGTCTTGACTCAAGTTTGTCCCCCTGGGCACGAGAAAAATGTTGAAATGGATATTAAGAGAGTAATTGAAGGAAATTAAAGTCTTTATCCCTGGAACCTCTCAGAAGATTTGCTTTTTTATACATAGTCTTTCAAAGGTTCCTCAATGAGTAATCCTATAGGAAGGTAGACGGGAAGTCAGTCATGGTGTTGAAAGCTCTGTAGTACATTTAAAGCCTCAAAATCCTTAAGGAAACAGGATGAAGGATGTACATTGAAGATCTGTTTCAGAGATTATTACAACTGACCACACCTCAGTATAGTAGCACTGTATGTACACAAGACACGAGTACACAAAAGTGTATGAAATGGACAATATAGGAGACATGGAGCAATTCAGTACCCTCTGAGCGTCTGTAAGGGCATTGTTAATACATGTATGGATTAAAACCTGGAATTTCTGGAAAAAATGCAGCGAGGTTATGGGAAGTTGTTTTCCCTTTTTGTGTGTTGAATGCAGCACGCTGCCTGGTATTTGCAATACACAATCATAGCTCTCCAAAGAAGTTCATATTATGCTGCAGCAGTTCATGTCAAGCACATCTCTACCCATTTTACACCACACTCAGGTAGTCATGCACAATTATTGAACTATATAGGTGTTTTATGTTATTCTTCTCATTCATCTCCTCTACCTCATATTTCTCTTTCTGTTTCTCTCCATTACCTCTCTCTCTCTCTCTCTCTCTCTCTCTCTCTCTCTCTCTCTCTCTCTCTCTCTCTCTCTCTGACACACACACACTCACAGAGGATAACAGGATTTTGTTCCTCTGTGGTCCGTGAAAGTCTGTCATGATCGCAGTGCTTGTTGAAAGGTTGACATGGAGGAGTATCACTAAGCTCCTTGTGTGTAAAAACGTATGGGGCTACATTTCCTTTGATCTCCAAGGAGATCAAAAAACAATGTAAAACAAATTGTGTTGTTTTATATACAGTATATCCCAACAGTTTCACTCTTAACTACATTCTGTCAGTCAAACTATTAATGTGAGCCCAAAATAATGTCAACCAACAGGAACATTACACGATTGTAATTAGATAAAACAAAAAACAAAGATTGTAAAATAAATCAGGCCACTTTGAACATATGCAAGCACTGTAAAACAGCAAGCAATAAATGACACTGATTAATAAGCAACATAAAATAGATATATAAATGTTCTTCAGCTCTTTTAAAATTGAAAGAGATGGCTGTAATTGGCTTAGTGAGTGCATTTTTGAAGGTGAGGGCTACACATTGGGTTCTGACCCCAGGCTGGGACCGGTACCATGAAGGTTAGTACATCCCTCAATTGAGTGTGCGGGTTCCCATGTGGTTTGTTTCCACATTGCGTATAATGACCACTACCATACAGCACTGTGTTGCCATGTGTTGTAAGGGCATGGCGCCAGCATGAACACTGTAAGGAACTATCACTTCCTGGGATTGATAGATTTCATTGAGTTGTTTCATTACTATTTGTCCCCCTAAGCTGCAGCTGTTTAAGAAACAATGTCCACTTTCCTGCAAGTTTTTTTTTTTTTTTACTTCACAGCATAAAATTTTTATCGAGACTGTGATCTGTACCCTCCTGCCAACTCTAACGTAGTGTGATCTGAAGCGGGCTGGCATTTATGCCCCGTTTGTGGCTGGGCTTTAGCAGGGGGTGAGGGACGGACTGGGGGGCTGTATGGCTCACTGGCGTGGAGACTGGACATCTCACAGCAGCACTGCAGCTATTCAGGTCTCACATTAGTTCAATGTCATCATCCAATGTATTAAATTCATGTGGATTTGAAACATAAAACACACAAGCATACGTGGAACCCATACACTCCAAAACTGTAGTCTGATTAAAGTCTCTCTCCATACCCACAGCACACACACTAACGCACACTTACTCAGACAAACTCTGACCTGACCCCGCCCCCATGTTATCCCACTATCTGTAGCAAGTACCTTATTTACATGCCTATTCTCTGTCCCAGTGATTCCCACTGGCTCTTGTGCCAAATTTCTAGATTGATTGATTGATTGGGGTTTGATTGATGGTCGCCTCGAAGTCTGAAGTAGCTCACTCTGTGCTTGGCTTTTGAATCCAGCTATAATTCATTTTGTAGAACTGCATTAGGCTTACCCTACAGCTTCATAGTCTCAGAAGCTTGATGCAGGAGTTTCTTTTGATTAATGTGGTTGGGGTGACGTGCAGTAATTACACTAAACACAGTGAAGGGAGATTCCAGTAAATTGAAGCTTGGCATGTTGCATGTATGCAACAGGTATGGGATCAGGTATGGCCTACATGGCTTGGCAGGCAGACGGAACAAGCCTCACATTGTCCCGTGTGCATTCCTCTCCATCTCCCCTCCCTGCAGATGAAGCAGATCAGGATGGTATGTGGCTGTCAGAGTCTGGCTGTGACGCCCCCAGTCCACTCAGAAATGGCCCACAAAGTGCTCACTGAGAGAAAGAGAGAGAGAGAGAGAGAGCGAGCGAGAGTGAGAGAGAGGGGGAAGACTGGAGATTATCTCATCCATTTCTCTCTCTCTCTCCACTCTCTCTTACTCATCCCTCTGTTTTCTGCGCGCTCAGAATTGTCTCTCCACTCGTGCTCGTCTCTCTCTCTGCGACTCTCTTGTTCCTCTGCTCCAGCTCATCCCTCTCGCCAGTGGGACCCACCCCCTCCCCCCCCCCCCCCCCATGTCCCTTCAACTCCTCATCTCTGCCTGCCTCTGACTGTAGCTGTCTTGTCACTAGCCCCCCCCCCCACTCCTCTCTGACTCTTTCATAGTGTTTACTGGGCAGGAAAATGGGGGCCGGCAAGAGAGCGAGCTGCTGCAACACACACTGACCTTAATAGGAGAGAGGCATGGAAATGGAGTGTGTGTGGAGAGGAGGGGAGGGGAAGGTGGGGGACTCCTATTAAACAGGACGAAAGAAAAACAGCATAGTCTGCATTATAGGGAGAGGAAGAGGAGGAGGAGGAGCGGAAGGAGTTGGGATGTAGGAACAATCGAGCTGGAGCTGTACAAAGATTTAAGGATGTACCTCCACAAAAAAAAACAAGTCCTTTAAACAAGGTAGAGCTGCTGTAGGGTTTGGCTCATGTGCTTTCATGAGTTCTGCCATAATGTAATGTTATATGCTTGGGTTCTGAGTCGTTGCTTGAGGACTGAGCATATATTTGGCAAAATCTTGATGCGAGGTATGAAGACTCACAAGGTGGTACAGTAAGGCAAGCTTAAACTGGAAGAAACTATTCAAAAAAACAACCTCAGAATTATCATTATGTAAGCAAAAAAGGCATAAGGAGGATACCTCTATTTTTTTTTTTACATGTGGGATCTACTGTAGCGGCACACACCCTGGCTTCCAGTGAAACAGCAAAGCCTCAGTTACTGCATTAGCCAAAGATACATCAATTATGTATGAGTTTCTGATATTACATACCATGGCTGAATATGTGTGGGCAGCCATATTGGAAAGGAATAGGCCAGGCCAATTCTTGGCTCACACACAGATGTAATTCCTCATATATGATAGATGCTGCTGTGACTCTGGAATGAGGAAGCTGTCTGACATACCTGTGTGCATGTTGAGTAAAGACATTGGATTTGATAAGATGTAGTTTTGCAGGTAAAACAGAACCTTCCTTCCATGCAGTAATGCTGTGTCTGTGATGTGAACCCTCTCATTCCCCTAAATCTGTTTAGAGAGGCAGACCAACAATGGCAAAGTAAAGAGAGGAACAGCAGGGATGTTAACCCCTCGCACTCCCCCCTCCACTCAAGAGCGATAGGTCAGAAAATCTGTCATGTTGTAAATTCTCGCTGGCTGCCTTACCACAGATCCCTCTGCCTCTCCCTTCCCCCTCCTGCCATCTCTCCTTTCTCTCCTCCTCCTATGGGACTCCATTTAAACGCCAAACACATACATCTACTTTGATGAGGCGTTCCTCGATAAAGCACTTTCCAGTTCAGGGCCGGGTGTTGAGCGAGAGAAGGAGAGAATGACAGAGAGGGAGCAAAAGCACCCAGCTGGGAAATTGTGGCACCATTCAAATTTTCCCTAAAGCTTTTAATGTAGTATGTGTGTGTGTGCGTGTGTGCATGTGCAATGACATATGACAATATTTAAGTAGTATCCGTGGGTGTGTGTGTGTGTGTGTGCGTGTGTGTACGTGTACGCATTGAGTGGTAGAACTTTCTCTGTGATCAGTCACATTGGATTTGTAAGTTTATCAGTTTTCATTCATGTATAAAATGACAAATCATGTAGTGTAGTGGTCTGAACAGTTAACTCTGTGCCTGATGGTCAAGGGTTTGTTTTCACATCTATGAACAAGGCACTATGAACAGTGACAAAAATCCAGCTGTATAAATGGAGTGTTTCCACTTTAAATAAGGGTTGCCTTTGATGAGGGGTGTCTGCTACTGTATGTAAATTAATAAGATAAGCAGATCTGTCATCCGAAGCCTGGTCTGTTTACACTCCAAACAAAAAGGAGGAAGGAAAAGGAGGAATATTTCTGTGCGTTGTAAGTGAAACTGTTACCACGCAGTTCCTTCAGAGTTCCTGTCACAAAGTGAAGTAGCCTCAACCATCACATTACACTGCACAGTTTCAGTATTTTCTTCAGGTGCAGAGTGTGCAGTTTCAACGACAAAGTGGAATTGCACATACTTACCATTGCAATCTACAGTATCCAGTTTACTAATACCTGAAGTGGAAAACATATTCCTGGGAATATATGAGAAGGGTTGGGGGTAGGGATTTGGGTGAGGGTTAGGCTTCAGGTTAAGGGTTAGTAATGGCTATGCAGTGGATGATTTTGTCTCATGAATACGGACACGCGATATGTATAAGGCCATTTCTTTCTTACTTTATTTGTTCTGTTAATTCTTGGCGGGGTTTACAGTTCATCATTAATGAGCAGGCAGTCAGTGGAGCATTGCCTAGGCATTGTGTGTGGGCAGGACTCCATATGCAAGGGAGTCATTCTGCTTTCCACTCACATCAGAGGACTCCCATTAGGTCTCGTTTTGGTCAGGCCTTTTTTAATATAATTGAACTCGCCCAGGTTTCTCATTATTGTGGTTTCTCAACTCATGCATGCCAGTTAAGCTCTCCAAGTGAGTGCAGAGGTCATGGTGGTCATTGTTGCCATATTTTTTGGACCATGATTCAGCTTACACTGTTAAAGCATGCATATGGCTTTTTACTTCCCCTCATTTTTAATTTCCCTTCAGTTGCTTTTTCTTTCTTTCTTTCTTTCTTTCTTTCTTTCTTTCTTTCTTTCTTTCTCTCTCTTTCAACAGGAGCTCCTTATCATGCTGATGGCCGCCCCTTCTGGGTCATTTGGAGTTTCCTCCACTCCTGTGCAAATATTGGATGAGCCCATCAATTGCGTTTCTTTAAACTCGGGCGCCTCAGCCCTGCCTGAAAATGTCTGAGGACACTGTAAAATGGTTTGAACTTTGGAAAATGAAGGGGGAGCAGGCTGAGGCGGTGGGCTCGGGGGGGCCGGACGAAAAGCAGAGGAACCTGCTCGAATGCTTGTCGAGGCACGCTTGATTGTCTGTTCTCTAGTGGCTTGTCAAATGGCTTACCCCAGGAATGAGAAGTGAAACAGGCCTGCAGAAAAAGAAGTGGAGGTTTCCCATAGTGCGTGTGTGCATGCGTGTCCTCATCCCCTCGCCCTCAGTGCTCCCTGTGATAAAAGTCTTGATTGGAACGACTTTGCAAACAGACCCGCCACCTCTTATCTCGGCATTGTGTTTGTGATAACATTTTACAGGAGGTGACAGTTCCTGTAGATAGCGAACCTACAGCAAATTCATGCTTTCAGGTGACTGAAATGTCATTGAGAAAGAGACTAGCGCTATCTCATTTACCTTGGGAAAGGAATGAGTTTATAGAGGCTGTTGCTTTGGAAATATCATGCCTTAGTTTAGTTTCTGTGTTGAAAGTCATTTATGGAAGGCGGCAGTTGGTACCCCTTGCTTTGGGTTGATAGAGGATGTTTTGAATTCCCATGGTCTTTAGTTGCTGAAAGGTGGCTGGGTGTAAGGGAGTGTTTGGTTTAAAGAAAATTTTGCACTGTTTATTGCAGCAATTCAGTATAGCAGTTCAACAGTACAAAATTTCCCATCTTTGATGCTAAGCGATGAATCTGTTAATCGCAATAAGTGCCCTGATATCAAAATTGGGTGGACTAAAGAAGGAAATGTGGGCTATTACATTTTCTCAGGACACTTTGCATTCTTGTTTTAGGAGAAACCAAGACATAGAAACATGCCATTTAGAGCATTTCCAATCTTGCTAAGAATAGGATAATGCAAATCTGTTCCATCTTCAACAAAGGACTCTTTCTACCAAGACAGAGAGAGTCAGAAAAAAGTTTGGTATTGTTGCTTGATTTTATAGCCCACTTGTAAATGTGATGGAGCCCAGTCATGCATAGTTCAATTCTCTCACACTGCTTTTAAAAACATTAAAACGTTTGCTGACATTTGGTGCTTTTCGCAGTTGCGCGATTTTGTTTGTTTTTGTGTGCGTGAGGATTTCTGCAAAACGAAATGCAGACTGGAGGCGACACCGGCTCTGGCTCCTGCCCGGAAGGGGAAAAAAAAAAGAAAACAGAAAGAAAAAAGACCAGACTATCCTCATTAATGTGAAAGCAAATGTTTGTTTTTGCCAGGTCAACAAAAGCTGTTGTCTGAGCGGTGCCTTTCATGGCCGCTGTGGCGCACGGTGAGCTGTAAACATGCTTTCCGCTTGAGGACAGAGGAGCCCAACGGATGTGTTATCAGTCCTCTGGTGGCTGCAGCCCTGGTGTGGCGCCGGGTCTCAGTCTGTCCTTCTTACGGCACATCTGCTTGGCCACGAGGGAGGGAGAGAAGGGAGGGGCAGGGCGGTTTCTAAACCCCAGAGTAAGGAGTCGTGGCCCATGGACCCTGGCTCTGGCAGGGGTTCGCCACAGCATGCGACGGCACCCTTTGAGCACACGGGATCATTTGACAAAGGGTGTCCTCTGTGTCCGCAGAAAGATTAGCAGGGCTTGGATCACACCAACCGTGAGAAGAGGAAGAGGGCGGGCACATGGAAGACACAATCCATTAGTCTTTCTTTGGTCTTAGATAAATACTAAGACACATGCTGCAGGCAGATGGGAGAAAAGCAAACAGGGCTTTTCTTAGGGCCGTAAAAATCGAAAGGCAAACTTGTAAGGGGTTTTGTGGCGGTGACCCTCAGGGCAGAGGGCAAACTGTCCTATCATTGAGGTCAAGGCACTGTTATTAGCCACTAAAGATATCACTCAGATAGGTAATTGAAGGTTTGAACAATGTTTATTCTCCATCATATACAGTATGAGGGTATATTAAACTGTTTAAAGGATGCTGGGTGTCATTTAGTATTCATTTAGCATCATTTAACCCAGGCAATGGAAATCAATCAAAAGTTAAAACTGGGCTGATGATTCTCTTAGGTCCCAAATTCAGCATCCAGATGTACAGAGTTTCACTGATTATGAAGTGTTATGCATTCATAAGGATGTTGTAATATTTTCCCTCAATATTTCAAGATACAACCTTTATTTCAGATGTTTTTGTATAGTTAGTCCTGACATGAACCATTAACTTCTGGTCATGAAGCCAATGTAAATATACAGCTGTTAGTCCCAAGAGGGTGGCCGACACCTAATCTGTTTTTAAATAGTTTCCTGTACTCAGCAGTTATAATAACTGTGGTTTCAGCACAGAACATGTAGCAAGTGAGCCCAAGTCCACAAAGCCAAGAATGCTGGTATTTCCACTGATTAAAAACAAAACAAAACGTGTGCAATGATGAAACCACTCTGCTGAAGGATTCCTTTGTTTTGAAGAACTTTCATCTGTAATAAACATAGCGTTAGAGTATTGATTTAATGGGCTGACTGAAGGAAGACTCTTAAAATGTTACAGCTATATTACTGCAAAGTTCAGGGAGTGTACTCAGCTGTTGAGTGCTTTTCCATGGAAATCCACATTCCGTTTTTGCACAGCGGTAGGTTCTGTAAATTGGTGCGAGAAGGATCGTGCGCATCTCCATAAAACTGTCAGTTGCCATAAAGAGGAAGTGTTTCAGACCCCAGGAGAGTTTGCTGTGCAGCAGCCCTGGACAGGATCTTGAGAGAAACAGATAGCGGGCATCATGCACTGGCTGTCTTCCCGTTTTGACGTTCTCTGTCTTATTGGGATGAAATCGCAGGAAAAATTGCTAGTTCTAGCTTCACCTGTGTTCTTTGGCCTGCTGTCCACCTGAACACGGGACAAATGAGAGAGATGGGTCTTTGGGGAACAGTTAATTGAAAGACATTTGAAAGAATAGTAGGTTGTGGATCCATGAAGCCCTGGACCCTTTCTGAATTCATAATTATCTGTCTCTTTACTCTGGAGAGGATAAAGGCATAAACAAAAGGTTTTACATTTAACCTATTTGATTGTCATCTTTTTTCATCAGTGCTGATTTAGAGGGTAAAGAGGTCTGTTAATTATTGCAGCCAATAAATGCAGGCTAGTTATGTCATTCAAGTTACTATGCACTTTTCATAGAGCACCTTGGGTTGTTCCTTGTAAAATAACCTATAAAGTCAGTGAAGGTGATTGGTGGTGGGGACCCTTCATTAATTAGTAGTTTCCTTCTCTGAGCTGAGTATTCAAGGGCTCAGCGGCTTTCTACACAGAACTGAAATCAATTTCAGGCTGTTGTGAAGATTTGCTTTTATTAATGAAATCTAATGGTGATGTCAAGTATTGATAATTTTCCATTGGAACCCCAAGTAGGCTGTTTAGATAACTTAGAAAGAGCATATACTGAGTTTAATATTTGTATTCACTTGGTTGTTTCTTTTGCCTCTAAATTTAAAGTGTGTATTACTGCTTACTTCTGTGAGACTCCGAGACAAAGGCAGTGATGGTTGGGAAACTGCCAGAGCTGCCTCTACTTGTGTAAAGTGCACAAATGTCGCCTTTGAGAAAGTGCAGAATCTGGCATGTCTGAAGGGGTGGTGGAGGTGTGCAGTGGGCATTGAGCAATGAGATCCACAGTTCACATCTGCTCTAGGTGTTGGCCCATACAGGGAGACGGCTCCCCCTGAAAGCGAGGTAGTGTCACAAGGCTCTCGGTGTTTGAAGCAGTCGTGGCTATAATTACTGGTCCCCATAAGCACTGATTATAACAGCCTGCTCCAGACAGATGCACTGCTGAAGGGGGAGAGGGGATTTAGGAATTCCAAATGGAATTACCATGTCTGAGAAACGTTCCCATCACCTGGGACAGGATCTGATGTTCACACTTTGTGGCTTCCTGTTAACTCCTCCCACCCTTTCTGACTGTTTCACTGACAAGCCCCTACTTGCCCCCTGGGTTAAAAAGCCGTATTAAAGCATTATTGTTGTGTTGTCATATTGCAAAACTGTTTTTATTACTCCTGTATATTGTTACCATTGCTTTCCATTACAAAAGGAAGCCATGCTCCATGAGAATAGACAAATGTTTTATTTTTCTCTCCTGCAGAAAAATGAATTGGTCGTTTCATTTTCCTGATGTTCTCCAGGCTCTGCCATTACTGTAAGATATCCCTGACTGGACATCTTATCTTGCTAGTATCCCAGCTGCTGGAGGGGCCTCCCCTGACAGGAGCATTATCTACTGCTGTAGTTCAAGGCGGCTCTGCCAGTGGCTAAAGAATGCTTTCCGGAGGCCTTGAGTTTAAAAACTAAACACAGAGGCCATGAAGATGCAACATCAGCCTCCCTAAAGAATGTTAACGAGGCGACTAATCAAATCGCCTGTGTGTTTCTCTGAACTCAGGATTAAGTCTGCTTTCTTTACAAGCTTTGCCTTAGATACCTCTGGAGAATGGTACGAACCAGACAAACATGCTCACACACACACACACAGACTCACACACACACTCGCACACACACATATACATGCATACTTTTGAAATACACTGTCTCCCTCTTTTTCTCTACATCTATATCAGTCTCTCCTTTTGTCCCTCTCTCAGTGTCATGTAAACTCTTGCAAGATATGCTCTCAGTCATGAACTGCACATCATCAATATCAGCTAAAAACAATTTTTAAACCGACTTCAAGCATTTCTTAGTTTAGCATATTTAAAGAGGCATGCACTCTTTAGCAATTCAGCCAAAGGACGGGCTTCTCTACCAGCTGCTTATGTTCTATGATTTTGTTTGGAAGTTAGCGGACTGGGCAAGCCCACGCATGCAGAGGTACAAAGACAGCTACAGTAGCACTGAGTTTCACAGTGCTGAAGGTAACAAGACCCAGTACCCTCAGACCCTCAGACCCTCTCCATCCCCTTTCCAAACCCAGAGCCACTGCATGCGTGTCAGGCCTCATGTTTTTTTTTTGATAGTAGATAGAGATTCTCCCCCTCAATGCTTTGGCCTCATTTTGCTTTCAGATCCCCTCACTAGTGTAACTTTTCCCGCTAGTGTAACTTTTCCCGCTAGTGTAACTTTTCCCACAAGGGTCTTCATTCACATGGCAACAGGGCATGCCTGTTTTCTTTTTAAGAATGGACCTCTATGAACCCCCAAATAGGCTACTTGGCAAATATGATATGTAGTGTTACACTGTCAATTTTTGTTACCTAACGGGTAAAAATGTTTCCCCCAACCTCCGATTTATTAGGAGAGGTCTTAAGGGTGGTTGAAGACCCTCTCTCTCATGAGACATGTGTCAGGTGGGTGCAGAGGGGAGCTTCAGAGAGGCCTCTGATTTATCCTCACTGACTGCCGCGGTAGCTGTCATTGATAACGGAACGATTATGTTCACATGGCTTGGGAGAGCATTCCGCGGGCCCCCAGTGAATGGTGCCTGCAAGAGGAGCAGCTGTGGAATGCCAGGAATGGCCTCTCTCTGTGACCTTACAGGCTGCACCCTAGACACCATAACCCGCCAGCGGTGAGGGTTTATTAATTCCTGGATGGTATCACTCCCATGGGGGCGGCAACTGCCTCTCCGGCTTGGCTTGGCTCAGGATGCGCAGAGCAGGCGGATGTCACAGGCATCCAGGCCGGCGGTATGCGCTGCGGCTCCATGTTTCGGTGGGACGGGCCGTATTGATGGACGCAGCTGGGGTGTATCCCGTTTCAGCCTGGTGGCCCTTCCCTCACAATTGGCCCTTTATTTCCGAGGCCCGTCCTGGCTGAGGCGTGCCTCCGCTGAGACCGTGCGCTCCGCATGCCTCTAAACCCCTCAGAGCCCCCAGGGGTGTCCAGGGTGCTTCAGGATTAGGCAGCAAGAGCTGCCAACACAGGAAGTCATGGTAGAGGCTCAGTGTAGAGACAGCAGTAAGACCCCTGAGCATCTGTCAGGTGGGGTGCCGTTGAGGCATGTTTGACTTCCGTCCTGTTTGCGGTTTTCCACTTATTATAAAGCCAGTGTAAGTTTGTGCATGTGTGTATGTCTGTGTGTGTTTGCGCGTGAGTGTGTGTGTGCATGCATGCCGACATGTCCAAGTTATCTTCTGCAGGGCCTTATGCATCACTATTTAGATATTTGTTACACAGAATCACTCTCTAGATATTTTAAATGATAGGTACTGAAATCCTGACCTGAGTAATGGGTTGGGGTGTTTTAGGGGTGAATGCACTGAAAAATGGAGCCTCATTCCTTGTGGGCATGTCTGTGTACAGTGTGGGCTGAAACTTGTCCAAACTAGCTCTGCTGAACCACAGCTGCTGACTTTCACATGTCCATTCCTTTGTTATCCATTGATGGAGACATTGTACTGGGCTGTGCCCTGAATGTTTGTCCAACTTCAGCCGTCTAGCATGGCGATCGGGGCATGTGTGTGCAGGACTTTTTTCCTCTCAGCAACGTTTCATTTGTGGTCCATAGTTCACATAGTTCTCCATCCATGTCTTGAGGCTATGCTTCCCTTATCAGGCCTATCTATGGAAAGAATGTTGTGGAAAAGCAAAGTGTATGTTTGATCATTAACCCCACTGGACAATTAACTAGACCAGTCGTTCAGGGTGTTACTCTGAAAACCTGTTTCCCTGGGGAGTAGATGAAATGATATGGTCATTTCCTATTTCCTTTTAGAATATTAAAACATTCTGTTTCGAAATGGTTTCTTACAAATCCCCCAAGCTGGGATTGGGGGATTTGTGATTTTAGAAATGATTTTAATACATTAACAGTATCAGGTCAATTTTACTACAGAATTAAATTCTTTGTTACATTCTGAAACTAGGACTACAGTGTTCTCACGTTATATAATCTCACACATAAAATTGTAGCCTGCTATTTGAAATGTCTGGCTAGAGATCAAGGTATTGACGGACAAGGGACAGACGGATGGATTGCTTTAGATCTGATGCTGGATGAAGTCACCAGTTTTTTCATGGGGAAAAAGTTAATAAAACATTTGTTAATCAAAGAGAAGAGCTAAACTCGCACCCAATTAAAAGTTGAAAGGCATTAGTGACTCTTCTTAAGCATAACATTTCCCCGCTCATGAACTTTGACTCTTTTTGGCTCAGGTTTAGATTAGATTGTGTGGAGGAGTTTTAAAGCGAGGACAAGGTCTCGCTGTCCTGTAATGAAGTATTATGGATTCTTGTGAGGATTTGGAATTTTCCCCTCTGTCTCTCGTTTAGCCCCTTGTCATCCCAACAGCACTGTATTGTATACACTACTGTAGCTACTTCCGAAATTTGTTTGGACTTAGACTTCTTCAATCTTGAACACATACATGTGACACCCTTTTGTTGTAATTCGTTTGGTCGAGCATGGTAGAGTAGATTTTTACAGTTCAATACAGCCTATATGTGAGAAATTGATTATATGTGATAAGTGTGATATGTGATTTATGTGATAAGTGGTTGCACCAAACCATTTGCAAACTATCAAGCTTTTGCCTTGTGAAAAACACACTCCTAGGTTGATACAGAGAGGGATCTTTGCTTTTATTTCCAGATACTCCTCCTGAGAGATGTGCTGCATGGCTGCTTCATGAAGTAATGGTCTCTTTATTTTTAATTTGATCAAAGCGAGCCTCATTACCATGTGACCGCCTCCGGAGCCAGCAACGAAACCTGTCAGGAGTCGGCTGGAGTGTTTTATCTGCGTGAAGCGGGACCCTCCTGGAGTGGGAGGCTCGGGAAAGGGGAAGGGGACTTGGTGAAGGGGCCCCGGGTAGAGCAGTGCGCTCGCTGGCAGTCCCTCATTCCTGCAGAGCATGTGCCTGCTGTCCCCCACTAAAAACACTCTCTCTGATTGATAGGCCTGGTCCATTCAGCCAGCCTGACCTTTAAGCTGCGGCAATCCATAAATAGTGGAGCAAGGCTGAAAGGAGCGTTTTTATTTACAGCTGTGCTGTCTGTTGTCTGGGTGTCAACGGGACCGCTGTCCAGCATTTCCTCAGCGCCTGTTGAGTCAGTCTGAAGTTTTAAGGACAGTTAGAAGCAAAAAAAGGGAGGGAAATTGAGAGAAATACATTGAAACATAGAGTTAGGACAGTTAGAGGCAAAGAGACAAAGTAAATCAAGAGAAATAAATTGAAGTAGGAAGTCCTTGCCATTCTCATAGCAATGGAACTGCCATGCATCACCATGGTGTTGCCTAGTGACAGACTAAGGCTGGTTCAACACTGAACAAATGTGTTTATGAAGTATGATTGCAACAGACTGGCTTGTGGTTTTGCACTTCTATAAAACAGATTGGAAAGCTATCTTTTCTTCTTTGAAAATGAAGCATGATGTTGTTTGGTT
Organism: Megalops atlanticus; assembly: GCA_019176425.1. Taxonomy (NCBI): domain Eukaryota; kingdom Metazoa; phylum Chordata; class Actinopteri; order Elopiformes; family Megalopidae; genus Megalops; species Megalops atlanticus. Next base: position 20,953,262 of record CM032882.1, read on the forward strand.
TGGCCCAGACAGTAATTTAGCATCCCCTCTCAGCATACACCTACTCAAAGTAACCTCTTATGAAAATGAAAGGACATGCTGATCAGTGTATTTCAGCAGACACACAGACACACACACACACCCACACACACACAGCCACGCAAGCAGACAAATGAAAGGGCTCCAGGTTTGCCATGAAGGTATGATCTTTGAAGAGAGGGGCGGCAGTCAGAACCCACCAGTCAACAGGCGTCTTGGAGATGGGGAAAGAATGGCAGCCTGTGTTGAAAAGGCTTCATTCACATCCCCTTTTTTAAACACACACTGATGTCTTTGTTCTGTAAGTCTGCAGGGATTCATACCGAAAAATACCATGACATTCTTAAAACATTGTTAAGATTTAAGCACTGGCTCATAGGTGCCTGCTTCCGGAAGGAAACGGCTGTCATTATTTCTGTTTTGCAATGAGTGCATCTCGGTTTGTTGACACGTGAAGACCTCAAAGCATGGTTCCATTTGGTAGTTATGTCTGGCACTACGCAACTTACTGAGATTGCTCAATCACTGTTAAAATAATAATGAATTTATTTGTGGCTTATTTATTTGTGTTTATTTGTTTTTGTCTTATGTTCCCTGTAATGCCCAAAATATGAAAAGCAGTTCCATTTGATGTCCAGTAAAATAGGCCAATGTGGATCATTTTTAGTTTTTCTCCTAATAGGAGAAGATTTCTTTAGCAATGAAAGTCACATTCAATTGTTTATTTAAAAGTGTCCTTTTAAATGTGCTCTGAGATAAAAACCACCATTGTACAAAATTACACCATGAGTTATTTCTCTTCACGTAAGAACATAACTGAATACATATTAAAGAGGACAGATAGCAGCAGGAATGCGAGGATATCTATTTGGCTCGGTGTCAAACTAGTTGCGGTTCCCCAGCAGCCAGAGGGTAGGCAGCTGGACAGAAATCTCCATGCGAGAACCCAAGGCGTCCTGCTTAAACTGCTAATCTGGGCATGTTGGGCCCTCAGAAGCCAAGCTATTTTGGGCACGTCGTGAAAGAAGCATATCCACCATGTGCGTTTCTTGTGAAATAATCGGTTTAATTGAGCTACCATGGGAAAACATTTGTAGTCCCAATTGTTAAGAGCAATTTAAATCAAAATTTGAGTCTTAAAATTATTTCAGTTTCAGATTATCTGAAAATTCATCTGATCAGAGCTAGTTATTCTTAGAGTGTCAGTTTGTGTTTTTGCAACAGTCTTAGAGCATATTTCTGTGTTATGTTTTACATCGTATTTGTTTATGTTATCGTATGTCATCATATGTTATCATATAGGGCTTTGGCAAGACACATGCAAAGGCCTGAAGACATACTCAATCAATCAAAAAACTCAACAACAAGTACAGCAATGAGAAACCGTTTTGTTGCGATGGTGAAACTGGATTAGATGTTCCCCATGCACAGTCCATGATGCTTGGTGGTCGCAATTCTGTGTGTTTCTGATGCTCTGCAAAATGGAGTTTAAGGGAGTATTCTTTGTCTTTTTTGTTTCCTAACAGCTCTTCCATGTGGCCTATGTTCTCATAAAGTTTGCAAATTCCCCCCGACCCGACCTTTGGGTGCTGGAGCGGTCCATCGATTTTGGGGAGACATATCAACCGTGGCAGTTCTTTGCCTGTGAGTATTTCTCTGTCAGTAAGTCTGCCTGTAGCATGATGACCATGACAACAATGAAGATGATGATTATCATGATGATAACGACAGTGTTCTTTGATCTTGAACCCAGTTTTAACCAGTAAACATACGTTACTTTTAAACAAAGTATACTTCAGGGGGATTCTGAGAAGTTAAAACTGTTTGTGAAAGGGAATGCATAGGGAGAGAATTGATTTTTTAAGATGTAATCTCTCCAGGCCTTTGTGTCATTACAGTTGTATTGTGCTTTGTTATGCATTATAACAAATTTATTCTGATCCTGTGTGTTGTCTTAAACTATAATTTCAGTTTATGTATGGAACGGTAGATGCATTTTTTAAAAGTTTTTTTTTTTGGTGTGAATGTTCAAAGATGCCATACCTGAGTTTGAAAGGTGATTTAGGTACACATTGACAAAACACTGTGAAATCATGTGTCTAGTTGTTTGATCCCTTACGAATTTACACCATCTGCTTCAGCTTCCTTTTGTGTTCTTCATATATGCTTCTAATTAATTGAGGTCCATCTTAGTACTGTTGTTGCAGGAGAAGCAGAAGAGATGACAGTGAGTTATTAAGTACATCGTCAGTCGTGTCCATCAAAAATAGAACACATTTTTAGTGTAAGGACAACAAAAACATGGGACATGGAGAGACCATCAACTTATATATCAGTCTGTTTTTCCAACAGAATAACATTTCATGCATCTGCACATCAGGGTGGTACAGGTTCCCTTCAATAACATAGTACCTGTTAGCGTTTACATCAATTTCACAACTAGAGTGTATTTACAAACATAAGTGTATTTGTATTCATCACCTTGTTGTAAAGCGTGATCTGTTGGGTTTATTTATATGGGTTGAAATGGGTCATTTAACCATTAATGTAGAACAGGAAGTAGAACTGTTCATGTCAAAGTATTATCTAAGGTGAAACAGAGCTTTGTATGGAATGTCTGACCATGAAAATTCTTCTCAGAATATTCTCAGAGAAGGAGTGACACCATAGAAACCAGAGGACAGTCCTTGCTTGTCCTGTCCATTTTACTTTCCAGCTAAAACACAGGGCCCTTGTGTTTTTTGCTGCCAATGAGACTCAAATACTGTAGGAGGCAGCACAATCCTTGGGTAGTTGAACTAGGGCAAGCAACAGCAATAAAAAATGCTGATTACTCTACTGGCATTGCAAGATTTGGCAGTATCAACTTTAGAAGTATACATTTATTATGATGAAACTGCATACTGGTTTGTCCTACATGCATTCCACAAACTGTTCACAGTGCAGTAAAAAGGTCTAGCAAAACAAGATTTGATTGAGTGGTATTACAGGACACCAGAAATCTGATGGAATTAATATGTAGCTGTGTTCTCTGTCTCTAAGACAACTGCATTTTGTGTGTGTGTGTGTTTGTGTGTGTCTGCATATACCAGTATGTATGTGTGTATGTGTATGCATGTGTGTGTGGATGTGTGAGATTATGTGCGATGGTGTGTATGCTTGTGTGTGTGTGTGTGTGTGTGTGTTTGTGTAGTTGTGTTGATGTGTATGTGTGTGTGTGTGTGTGTGTGTGTGTGTGTGTGTGTGTGTGTGTGTGTGTGTGTGTGTGTGTGTGTGCATGAGTATGAGACACACACAAGTGTGTGTCTGTGTGTGTGGCTGAAGGTCTGAAGCTGTGAGCCTTACAGAGCTACGATCTTACTGGCAGGACCAGCTGTCAATTCAGGTGGGAGATTGCCACATTCCGTTCATTGTTGCCTGCCCACCTCAACTGCAGTACAGGCCCCAGCTAGATAAGGATATCCACAGAATTCCACAGAACATATCCCGCAAGAGCTGCAGCCACAGAGGAAAACAGCTCTTATGTTTTCCATAAATAAGCACCCATGGGCAAAACTAACTCTGGTTTTGAGAACAAGATGTTTTAATACCATCTTCTGTTCAATCTCTTGTTATCCGATATGTGGAGATAGGTGGCAGTCAAACAATGGACACAATGTGCCTTTTCAAGGGCACTGACACTGTATCGTAGTAGATCATCTGCACAAAGATCACTTAGAAGCCAGATTCTTTCAAACCTGTTTCTCCCAAGTCAGTCGGATTGTCCTTACCAGTCAAGCATAAACAGCACACATTCAATGAGTATAGCATGAAGGGTCACCTTCTGGAATCTCTTGGCTGTTGTATTCCCTGACTTTACAGACAGCACAACCATAGCATTTTTTCTGAGCAGTTCAAGGAGAGCATAATGCTCTGCCTTAGATGTTAGTTTGCTGCATAGTTAGCCTGTTATGTGCTATTTTAGAGGTGTAAGTAGCTGAGGTGAAGTCTCACTGAAGCAAAGTTTGTGGCCAAATAGGGAATTAAACATTGTGTAAAGCTTTGTTTTCTTTTCCTCTCCCTCTTCCTTTCCCTCTCTGTATCCCTCTCTCTCCCTTTCTGTGTCAGCAAGGACTAATAACTTACATAGGGGATATATCCAAAGAGAAGAGAAAATTACATAATATGTTCCTTTATCAGAGTCTTAATTTGATGGCATTACACTGTCTTTGTTTAAACTTTATCATCATCATCATCATCATCATCATCATCATCATCATCATTTTTTGCCAATTATGCTTTTCATTTCTATTCTGCAGCAGTTGAGGTCAGAGTAGTCCTAGTGGGCTGCAGTGTCTGTGCATGTTCTATGTAAGGTCTGAATCGTACATTGGAATAGAAAGGCTAATCACTAGGTTCACTGGGTATAAATCAGGTGTTAATTGAAAGGTCATGCTTGCAGCATTTCTATAATGCTACTGCTACCAATATGGCTCAGGTTCAGAGTTAGAATATACCATTCATATTTGGTGACCTACACCTCTTTGTCAGGTTCTCTTTGGCACTGGATCTCACATTGTTCACATCTATGGAGGTGGAGAGCGGGGGTTGGGGGAGGAGTGTGTTATTAGCCTGGTTGAGGAGCTGAGATCCCCAGATAATGAGGAGGGTAAATGCCAGGGCTGCTTCCATAAATTTGTGCAGCCTTGTTGCCTCTGCTGTTCCAAGTAATGGCAGTAATGAGCAAGTTACATGGTGTGTAATTTGAAATTAGTCCCCAGGAAGCTACACATATACAGTGGAAATTACTGTAATATACAGAGGACGCAGCAATGTGTATCACATTACCTTTCATTTTGGGGCATCTGTTCACACAGAAAATGCTTAATAACCGAGCACAAATTCATAGTTATTTCACAATATGAAAACTTGACAATGAAGTAAATTATGTAAATAGACACACAGTTACACATATTTTACAACTTGTAATTTAAACAGTAGTCAATTTGGGGCTTTTATGAACAAATTCAAAAACATGGATTAAGAATAGCTATAGTTGTAACTTGATTCCTTGTTTTGTATTGTGCTAGCTTCAAAAAGAGACTGCATTGAACGGTTTGGCCAAAGGACAATTGAGCGCATCTACAAGGACAACGATGTCATCTGCACCACAGAGTATTCCCGCATCGTCCCGCTAGAAAATGGAGAGGTACGCCCATGCAGACAACCACAGACAGAAGTGTTTTTTTGTACTTGTGTTTGTTTGTGAGAAATTCCAAGAAAATTCCCTGAATTGCAAAATTGCAAAATCCCTCCTTTGTAATCACTGAACACTGAAAGTGTTTCAGCACTGTTGGCATGATATGCTATGCAAAACTAAATCCAGAACAATTCAAGATTCGGAAATATCTCAAACCATGGGGAACCCTCAAAGGATTGGCAGAGGGATGTTGTTTAGATGTCATCATGGGATAACTGTGGAGATTAAAGATTATGGAGCAGCTCGTTTGAAAGCCTGCGTTGCTGAGATATTTGTCCTGTTTACACTTTGTGCGTTTTACTTAGTATGCGTGGATATTTTTGTTCTTTATTCCCACATGTGTGTTCAGATTGTGGTGTCCCTGGTGAACGGGCGTCCGGGAGCCATGAATTTCTCCTACTCCCCCGTGCTGAGGGACTTCACCAAAGCCACCAACATCCGCCTGCGCTTCCTTCGCACCAACACCCTGCTGGGCCACCTGATGGGGAAAGCGCTGAGGGACCCCACTGTCACTCGCAGGGTGGGTACCCTTTCCCAAGGCTTAGAGCGAGAGTGTTTGGGCAGACCTGGATTCAGATGAGCTGTCGGAGGGCGGGCTGCCATGTGGTTACCTGATTATGGATCGCGTCTACTGCTGATCTGTCAGGACAAGGCTACATGATTACTGGATGGAACAGGCTTAGCTGAAAAAAGGGTGGATGTTGTGCTGCCTGTAGGTTGTTATTTGGTGGAGGTGTACTGGGTGAGGTTCTGCTCGTCTGTGGTACTTACTATTTACCATAATGTGCCGTCTGTTTGCCGCGCGCTACTTTTTGTTAGTGGTCCCTGAAATTTGTGGCAGAGTGTTACGTTTTAGGTTAATACTACCTTTAATTGTCCTGCTATAATGTATCTTTTTCAGATGTCATCCTCAAGTGAGTAATCTCTGTCTTTTTGTACCCCTTTGTCCTTCAGTATTACTACAGCATCAAGGACATCAGTATTGGTGGACGGTGCGTGTGCAACGGACACGCAGAGGCCTGCAATGCTAAGGACCCCAACGACCCTTACAAGTGAGCCCTAACCCTTCTGTGTTTTTGCCACCATGATACTCACTCAGTTGCCATATGGGTGTAATGTGATTGTCCCACAATTTCCCATAATTGTCACTCGATATTGTCATTAAACACATGATTTTTCCATAGTCTTCACAATAGTTCCCGTGTATCTTGAGGGAAGCAGTTAGTGTCTCAAGGGGATGAGAGCCTTATCTTGTGGGAATGACTTACTATTTCAATATCCAGATATTAAGGCATTCCCTCGAGCCAGAAGTCATTACCTCAAGATTCGAAATCATCCCCTTGAGATGTGTGAAATCTGGGCATGTGAAGTTAGTTCTGGAGGAAATGCTTTTACTTTACTGGCAGTAATTGTGTACTTGTCTGTTCTGCTGTGTTGCATTCAGCACTGATCTTACTAATCAAGATTACAAAATACTTCTTAAGAAGTGGTGCCATAGAAAACAAAGTTTGTCACGGGTGATTTATTTTTCCTTTGAAATTTCACCGAAGCAACACTTCATAACGTGGATTCCGGGCACAGTTAGAGGCATTTAAACAGTTTTTACAATGGTGTGAGAGTCTTATCACACTTGCTCATCTGCTATATGTAAATTTTCATCTGAGATTTGTCTAAACAGATCTTCAACAGCTTGACCCGAGGGAGAAGTTAGGTAGAGCATGGTTTTTGGAAGAAAAAAATTTATATTTTTGTGAGTCTGTGTGAGTTGAGTTTGCTGAGTTTTAACTCTGTGATTTTTTTACCCTGGGGCCAGTGCATGTTTTGAGTAAGTGTAGGGTTTGACCTCGGGAGGAAAATGTTGATAATGATGTACTGCTTTCCATTCCAGCAGAAGTCGTTTTTAATACACCGGAGGTGATGTGAAGGATCTCCCAAACCTGTCATTACCTTGTCACATCCCATGAGCCCCCCAACACAGACACACACACGTACAGTACACACACACACACACACACGCACACACACACCTCCTTATCTCAGTGACATATGCTGCTGTCAGTGAGGATTCTCTAAAGACACTTTTGGAAGTGTCTGGGAAATGTCACAAACCTGATATGATCTCCATCATGTTTATACATTAATTTTTTTTTTAGTTTCCATCTTGTAAGATAGAAAGTAAGTGGTCTAAGTCATAAATGTATTGAGGCAAGTGTTTTGTATGATTTATCAGAGGCAATACAGCATGGGTGTGAATATGTGGTTTAGAAATTCAGTCAAAAGTCCTCTGAATAGTACTTCCAGAAGCTATGCATTCACTGAAAATGTAATTTATACCCCTCCTCTAAGCTGTGATATTTATATTTTAATCCTCCTGGCTTGCATCCTTATAACCGTAATAGAATGTGCATGGAAGAGAGGGCAAAAAGATACAGAGAAGAGGGGGGAAGGAAGAGACTCCTGCATTCTTGGAGTTGAGGGTGTGCAGGTTTGCAGATAAGATGGTGAGTGATTGTGGGTGAGCAGGACATAGTTCAGGGCTGGAATTCCACAGGGTGTCAGAAGTAATGAGATGAAGAAGGTGATACTGCCCAGTACTTACCAGTGTTAAATTGGTTAGTTTAACTGACATACACCAGGGAATGAGGGAGACAGGCAGTTTGTTTAAGAATTAGGAAGGTGTTTAGATATTTCACATTTTTGTTCAAATAAGTGGAAAGAATGTGAAAAGAATGAATTTTTTTCATTTTTATGTGTGCGTGGAGTGAGGAGTGCATTTCAGAGTCCCTTAACCTTGAAAAATTAGAAAAAATAATATATACATAATTTATTAGATAATAAATTATGATTGTATAATTAAATAATAAATTACTATAATAATTTATTATATATAATATATGGTGTGATGATTTCAGCTGATGTTGATGCAAAAAAAGCTTTAATGTGGCATTTATTTGCTGTGTAAAGGTCATTGCTTCCTGTCACATAGGACCAATGACATTGAGAATGTATCCCCCTGATCACAATGTCAAATAAGAATAATAACATTCATCATTTTATAAATCTTTAATGTGTTTGGTTGTCTGGTGTTGAATATTTTTAAGCCCAGAGGTCCAGTTTGGGTGAGATGGAGAGGATCCAGATGTGCCAGTGTTGTGTGTATGAGAACAGAGTCCAGTTCACATTTGGGCTCAGTGGTGCGTGGTGAACCCAGCCTTTCAGTAGGGGAGGGTGGTGGGCTTTTACCAGAGATTCTCACATGAGATGAACAACTGAAATCTTGGCTTATAAGGTAGCCTTCTTCTGTGAAGGCAAGTGGTGGAAAAAAATAACCATCATGAACCATCTCAAGAACCATGAGGGCAGCCTTGATCTTGAGCTTTTCTTGGAGAGTACACTGTGTAATTGTGTAGCAATTCAGCTAGTTTGTTTTCAGACCTGGAAACTCGGGGCGCAGAACAACGCCTGATAGCTCATAACCGCTCTCAGGTGTGCACAATGTGTCCCAGCTTTATTGTTCCTCCGACAGCATGGAGCTCCCGAGGGGCTCGGTAAGGGTCTCTGTGCCCCGGTCATCCAGTGTTGTTACAATCAGATCATCGAATCAGGGAAGGGGGTGGGTTGGAGGTTAATTGATTTCGGATGATGTCTGTTGAATGTTCTGGGGTCACACATTTCTGTGGGGACTGGAGTTCTGGACCATTTGGTTTTAGTCCAGGCATTGTCTCTGGCTTGGGATTAGGGCGTAGTAAGACCTTATTCCCCCACCTGCTAATTAGTGGGACTCGGGAGTTTGTATTGTATACTGTTACCCACATTATATCATGAAGGAAAAATATGGACAGTTTACATTCATGTCAAAGTTTTATTTTTTATGCCTCCTCCAGGGTGACTCACATTTATCCATTTTTATTTTGTAATTGGTAGTTAGTAAAATCTGAGAGTTTATGATGTTGGCATTTTGAGAATGTCTGCATCTACAGATTTTCCTGTTGATGTTTGTGAGAACTGGCAGTGTTTGCGTGTGTGTGTGTGTGTGTGTGTGTGTGTGTGTTTTAATGCTTCAGTGCATGTAAAGAGGCACCTAATTGCTGTCAATAAAAAAACAATTGCTTACCTTGAGGTAATTTGTTCTCAGTATTAAATGAACATGATTCGAAAGCAGGTGTCATTCAAGTAGGGACTGCCTCTTTGGTCAAATCCGCTGTGTTGATGAGTCACCGGGTGCTCTCCGTTTCTAACAGGCAGGAAGTAACCTGTAAGGGTTCCATTAAGGTTAAATTACCAGCTGCTCCACAACATTCTCTTAGAGACCCGTCTTACTAGAGACAGCTACAAAGTAACAGGACACTGCACATGTTGCAAGCCAGTGCATGTCGCTTACATTTATTTCAATGCGTGAATCTCAAGTCACTCTTAAAAACTACACAGTGTACACTTTGTAGCGAAGCACTCTGTTGATATACAGCCTGCCAACCTCTACTTCATTACAAATGGCCCCAGGCATCTTCCGTCTTGTAGGAACTGTGCATCCCTTTCCAGTTTCCATCCCAACATGGTGACATTGCGAAAAGAGAGAGTGGACTTTCCAAAAAGGAAGCAAGGGACCTTTATGTTAAATCCCATTAAAAACAGTATATGATGTTCATCAGTCATACATTATATAGGTATGTCATACATTAGTTATGATTTTTTTAAATGGTCTAACAAAACATCATTTGGTAAGAATTAGACTGTGTTCCCCTTAGAACTAACATGGCATGATATCTGATATGTCTGTAATTTCCTTGAAACATGAGCACTTCAGGGATTTCATCACATCCTGTCTGCTGAGCTGTTATCTGGGAATAGTTAAACCAATGTTTGGTGTGGGATGGTTAAAAATACCTTGAAACTGAAGTAGCACATTCATAGCATTCCGTAAGATATGCATTGCAGTGCTCTTTCCAATATGATGTCATAAATGGACCTATGTGCAGGTAATAGCTGCCTTTTCCACTAGAATCACATCAGCTGCTTTGTAGATACAGAATTATTCATGGCAGATATAGAATGACAAATTGAATCAGCACAGGGTCTGATTTGATTCTGAGCAGCATGACCACCCAGTTCCTTTTTATATTCATACGTTTGACAGCTGCATAACGGATGGGACAATTCCAGTAATTCTACACCTATGATATAAGCTGTAGGTGATGTGTGAGCTGCACAGCTGGCTGTGTTGATGTCACTCCTCTCCAGTCATCTCCTTTTGACTTCGCCCAATTTGTAATTTATGACAACCTTGTGTTAACTACAACAGGGCTTCTAAGATTACAGTGTAATAAAACAAAGATTTTTCCTGTGCGTTTCAACATATCGCCTTCCATACTCATTGGGAGCAGTCTTCTTTTCCACTAAGGTTTCTTGTTCTTATTTTATGAGGTGCAGCTATTCTATCTTTTTTGATGTTGTTGGAAAGTTGAGAGGAAGAGAAACACATAGCATTCTGAGAACATAGGGTAGACTCTACATGTGTAAATTGTAAAGTAAAGTAAATTGTAAAGTAATCTCTGATCATTTCAGCATCTCTCAGAACACAGAGCAATGTCTGTCCCAGTGGGAAAAAAGCCAAGCTTGAATAATACCAGTGTTGGCAGTTCAACTTCAAGTTTTAGCCTGTAAAATGCGTTTCTACAAATGCAATGTTGTTAATATTACAATTTGTTGAAAGATGACACAGATAGAAATGACTTAGGTAGCAAGTTGCTGGTATTAATCTCGCCGCATATTAATCCACATGTATTTTTTTGTTTGTTCTATGAAAGACTGCAGTGTGATTGCCAACACAACACTTGTGGGCCATCATGTGACCGCTGTTGCCCTGGATTCAACCAGATGCCATGGAAACCAGCGACGACTTACAGCGCTAATGAGTGTGAACGTGAGTCCCGTTTTGCTTACTGGGAGGCTGTGGGTTTTTTGTTTTTGCCAGTAATCATGAAATGGGCTTCAAGGGTTTTTTAATGTCTTAATGTCCTCTAATTCCTAACTCTTAGCTAATGAAGATATGAGTTTAAACAAACAGTTTTATTACACAAACCAAACTTGAAGGCATTATATTCTTTTTTTGTTTCAGTCTAATTTCACAATCAGCATATTGCTTTCACCCTCAACAGATGTATGAACAGTTAAACAAAATGAACAAAGGTGGAACCAATCCTGTGGCCTTTTCATCAATCCTCTGTAAATTTGTCATTTCCATTTTTTCTCCCTATCCAAATTACTAGTCACATTAATATTAATTACATTTGTTTGAATTAACTGGATTGAACCTTATCTCTGGCCTCACAAATCTTCAGAGATGTCTGAACACACTGTATTGGGCCAAGTCAAACACAAACCTGACCCAAAATGTAAGAAACAGTGCACTTTTGCAGCTGCAGGTGGTAATGCAAGCTTCATGTTGACAAAAGAGTGCCAATTCAAGAAGCATGTTTCTGACTTCACTGTTGGATGTAAAATCATTGTGTTTTGACCTCCAGAAATACCCATGGTTATGGTTATAGAGGATAAAGCACATTGAGTGCTTGCATTAGCTTTGCATTTTTTGTATGTAAAGTTGTGAGTAGGATGTTGGATAGTCATCACATGTTGTCCAACCATAAACTGCCAAAGCTCTGATTTACTAAATCTCCAGTTAGTGTCTGTTGGAGTTCCTGCACTACATGACTATAGAACATCTGTGTATTAGACTGAACTGAGAGACTCAAGGGAGGTCTTTTTAACATGATCAGCTCAAGTAAAATTCTCTTTTCCTGTTCGTACTTGAGTGATTCATCCAAAGCCCAACATGGAAAGTCCCTAAAGCTACATTGTGAATGTATCGCATTTATGTTTGTCATCTTTTACACATTTTTGTTGCATCTAAAGTTGCTTAATTTGCAGATAGATTTTTTTGCACTGAGAATTCCCCATTTACTTTCTTGATTAATTTAAGTTATGATGACTGATTTTCCATTGCAAGTCCCACTTGGTTGGTTATAGTGCCTCTTATGTTAGATCTCTGTTTACGCACCACTATGTCCAAATTCATCTCATTCATCCTCTGAAATTTGAGTTAAACGCTCTCTTGTCTAATGCTAGTGCTCTTTAAAACGTTCTAAAGTGGCAATTACCACTTTCAAATAGTCATCAAAGGGGAATGTGTAAGGCTGTAATTGTTGCGAGTCTTTTTTATCACCTTTTCAACAACCTTTTCAAGTCACAGTGCATTGAAGAAGGGTACATTATGGCTCATGTATCGTCTCACTTTTCTCCTGTTTTTTCTTTTCATGATAAACTTTGGCACAAGACCTTTCATCAACGGACTGTGTTCGTAGCTAGCTTGTTGACTTGCAACAGTGGCTGCGCTCTGTCTCTCTCTCTCTCTTTGTCTGTCGCGGTGTCTAGGTTCCGCTCCCTCTTCCTCCCTCTCGTCTTCCCTTCCGTCTCCCTCTCTCTCTTGCTCCTCCTCCGTCACCCCTGGGCATCTGCACTGCTCCTCCAGGTGGAGGCCTGTGTTGTGTGGTCTGCGGTTTGTTTGTTCAGTGTGTGCTGTTAGTGCCAGGTGTAATCATCTATGTGGTGATGCATATGCCTCCATCCGTCTCACTCACTCACCCTAGACTCTTCCTCATGCCCTCTGCACACACTCACTGCGGGTTTTGGAATACTCCATTAAATTACTCATGCTCATCTTCACATTTTTATGTAAGTGAGTAAAATTCCTAAATATTGTATGTGGTAGTTGAATAAAAAAATGACACTCACATTCCTGTTCCTTTCATTTTCAGATTGACCTGTGGATTCATTCAACAACTGTCCTTCACTTTGACTTTTTCTTTGTTTGCATACACAGTTTAGGGATAATGTTATATTAAAAATGTGGTGTTTTTACTGAAGGAAGTATTGCTTGAATTAATTTGTAAATACAAATTAACAATTGTTGAATGAATCCAGTGGTCAGTGTCAGTTGGGGGTTCCTGAATACATATACAAGTTAGCAAAGTGAAATGGTAGAACTCCACAGAGTTGCACACACTAAACCTTGGAAAACAAGTTTTATTAACATGGATTTGCTTTTTACGTATAAATATAAACTTATCTCTAAGGTCTGTTGCCATTACATCATCTTTTCCACCTTCATTTGAGTGACAAGTAATTTCCTTGTCTTGGTGGCAGGCTATCCAAGCATGTTATTTTAGTGTGGATTATGTCTGCTCTAAGTTTTTGTCATCTATGATTTTGCACTTAATAGAATTTAATTGTGTGACCCTTACTCTGTGTTCCATAATACTACGTATTATAATATCCAAAGATCTACACTTTCATCACAATACTGAACCCTGTGTTGTTTCATCTCACAGCCTGCAACTGCAACAAGCATTCGTTTGAGTGCTATTATGACCCGGAGGTTGACAAGAGGAGGGCCAGCATCAACATTCACGGGGAGTACAGGGGTGGTGGCGTGTGCCTGGAGTGTCAGGTGAGTAACGGTCACTAAGCCAACTGTCACCAAGTGCAATCATATTATATTATTATATATTATACATTATATGACATGAAGAACATAGAAGAAAATGTGAATGTAATATAAGGATGCACTTTACTACACATTTTATTTTATTTTAATCATTTCACTCAATTCCATTCTGTGTGTTGTTACATCTTCCTCTCACAGCACCACACCACAGGAATCAACTGCGAGCGCTGCATACCTGGGTACTACAGGTCACCTGATCAGCCTCTGGACTCACCGTTCGCCTGCTCTCGTGAGTTACCATATCGACATGTGTCTGCTTGCGAGGGTTTTTTCAACAATGATTTGCCTTCATAAAACCGGGCATTGTCTGGCTTTTTTGTCTGCTTCACTTGTAGTTCCTCGCATGCCATGTTTTGTTTAAGTGGAAATCATTCTGTCCTGTCCCTGTAGCTTGTGCTTGCCAGTCCGAGTTTACGGATGGAACGTGTGAGGACCTGACGGGCCGCTGCTACTGCAAGCCTAACTACACCGGAGTTAACTGTGACACCTGTGCAGAGGGCTACATCAACTTTCCCCAGTGCTTCCGTAAGTGGGGGACCATTCGGCCATAAGCTTCTACATGTCAGCATTGATGTGATCTGTCCTGCCTTGACAAACAGCTATGCTTGTTTTATCTCTATCCACAGCTATTCCCATCATCTACAACAACAATAATGGTGAAGCACTACCTGCTGGGGAAATTATAAGTAAGACTACACTCTTTTTATTTGTTAACTTGTTATATTCTTTCCTTTGATTTTGTCTTTTTTTTTTACAAAAATGAAGAACTGTTTGCAATGGATAGGGCATTTGAGTGTTACATAACACTATACCCTTGGAGTGTAACGGAATGCCCTGGCATGGAATGCAGTCGAATGGGATTAGAATGGAATGCGAATGGAATGTGATAGGATTGATCGGGGCAACCAGTCATATCAGGCCGCTGATATATCGCCTTTCCTTCTGGCGGCTCTGCTGGGTGATTTATCTCCGTGACCCCGTCTCACTTTCCGTGCAGACTGTGAGTGTAACGCAGCCGGCACAGAGGGCAACTCCTGTCGCCCCGACCCCCGAACTCGCTCCTGCGTCTGCAAGCCAGGCTTCACGGGAGTCCACTGTGACAGCTGCGCACCCGGCTTCTTTGGCCTTAACTGCCAGGGTGAGTTAATCTCATGTTTGTATTCCTCAGCCTTCTTCGTTGACCTCTGCTACCTTTTCTTTACATCAGAGAAGAACCCAGCAGCAAGCACAGTAAAGCAATGCAGGACTGAAAAAAGGGAGAAGGGAAAGGATAAAAAGAAGAAATGATGAGGCAAAAAAGGTTTCCATTTTCACCTCTGTGTGATCTGTGTGTTGACAGAGTGCAGTAATTAGTGCATTAATTACATTTCGTGCACATTAATAGGACTCCATGTGCATAAACATTCTCTGCTGCCTATCTTTTGTTCTTGTAATGAGACAGGACCACCCCCGTTTCCCTGACTGACCTCTCACTCATTTGCATGTGTGTGCATCTCCCTTCCCCCCAGCCTGCCAGTGCTCCGGTCCCGGCTGCCTGGACGGGACCTGCGACTCGGCCACGGGTCAGTGCCACTGCCGCAGCGGCTTCCAGGGGTATTCGTGTGAGCAGTGCGCCCCGGGGTACTTCAACTACCCCCTCTGCCAGCGTGAGTCCCAGCACAAACACACTCAGTCTCACTCAGTGGCCCTCCATTGCCTCATTCTGCATAAAATATGCTGTATGACTGGCCTTCTGTAGCAGGCTTTTTAGTGGAGGTACTGTTCCCTGACACATGAGCAAGGCTTTCAATGAAAGCATGACATTAATGTTTACCTAATAATGTCAGTGAGCGGCCTGAGTTGAAATTTCCAATAATTATCTCTCTGTCTCCTCACTCTTTCTGTTTGTCTCACACTGCCTCTGTCTCTTTCTCTTGCACACCCCCTGCCTCTCCTTCTCTCTCTCAGTGTGTGGTTGCAGCACGGTTGGATCTCTCCCAGAGGGCTGTGATGCTTCAGGCCGTTGCCTGTGCCGACCGGAGTTCCAGGGGCCGCGGTGTGAGCAGTGTCGGTCGGGCTTCCACTCCTACCCCAACTGCCAAGGTACTGCACTGTTAAACATACTGCTGTAGTTTTCACCAAGCCACTAAAGGTGCTGCTCAAAAAAGCATCCGGGGGGTATTTTTTAAATGATTTCCATCCTGTGCAAGGAAATGCCAGCAGAGGATTGGCAATAGGTGTATGACATAGACATTTTTAATTAAAATATAGGCCACAAATATCTGTCGAAAATTCAGTAATATCAAGCATGTTAATTCAAGGTCTATATTTTAAAATATTTGTTTAAAACTTGTGTTCCTCAATGTATCAGTCATAAATTTTCATCTTTTGCTGAATAAAAGGGTACAATTTTGAAATTGTCATTGAAATTTTTTAAACATAGATAACTCGATTAACATGTGTTTATCGTTGTTTAACGAATGTGCCCGGTTTTTCCCCTCCATGCCAGTGTGCTCCTGTGACCCTCGCACCTCTCTGGATTCCAGCTGCAGTGTCACAGGGCACTGTCACTGCCGTCCTAACTTCAGTGGCACGTCATGTGACCAGTGCGCACCCGGTTACTACGGCTACCCGAGCTGCACACGTGAGTCCCACAGTAGCTCTTAACATTTCATACAATCAAATCAAAATGGGTAAATGATTTTGTGTTGCACATGAAGAGTTGTCCGCCTTTATGTGCTGGTGATAGCCGAATTCTAGTGAATTATGTGAAGCCAAACTACTTCTTGTGCTGTGCTTCTATCCTCCCCAGCCTGCCAGTGCTCTGTTGAAGGTTCCCGTTTCAGCACCTGTGACCAGGTCACTGGACAGTGCACCTGCTTGCCCAACGTGGTGGGCCTGCGATGTGATTCCTGCACCTCGGGATCGTATGGCTTCCCTCTCTGTCAAGGTGCCCTCACCTAAACTCACACACATCTTCACTGCACCATGACTGAAAGCTATATATGATCAATAACTTGAAATTCTGTGTGTACTCTCATATTATGCTTTTTATATGGAGTCAGTGTAATTCAGTGTCACTTACACAGCTTACATTTTTACTTTTCATCCATTTTTACAGCTAAATATTGAATATTGTAGCTAAGCAGTAAGCTAAATGTTGTAGGGAAGTATTTTACTCAATAGTACTGCAGCAGTATTCTACCCAGGCATTCAGACCCACAGCCTCTGGTCATTCATCCAGTTCCCACTATCAGCACACTGCACTGCTGCCCCATGTTATGAATAAGATGTGTATTATGAATCCAGAACCCTAAATGAGAAATGATCTTTTTCCCCTGTTCTACAGTTGGAACTTGCAACCCTGCTGGTTCTGTGCAGAATGAGATCTTGCCAACAGTTGTAAGTATGGCCATTGCTTCAGTGGAATGATCAAATATATATACGCCTTGTGTGTGTGTGTGTGTGTGGATATGTGTGTGGAGAATAACTCCATGCTGGCCTGCCTCTTTCTTAGTTGTAAAGCTCACAGTTGTCCTCAACAGGGGAGTTTTTACCCCCAGGCTGTTACGAGACCACAGTCTTTGTATTCCCCACTTTCCCTCTCACACAAAACCGCGCTCTAGCTTTCATCCCTCCCTTCTCAGCTCAGCCTTCCTAAAGGAATCTGTAGATGTGTGGTTGGACTGCAGGTCCAAGTCTCTGCTCCTGATTGGTCTGGACTGGCTGTCACTCCATCCCTCTCTTCCTCTGCCAGGGTACCTGCGAGTGCCGTGCCTATGTGGAGGGTGCGGCCTGTGACAAATGCATACCCCTCTTCTGGAATCTGTCACCGGATACTCTTTATGGATGCTCCAGTAAGATACTCGTTTAAAATACGTGGCTGTTGATATTTAGAGGTGCTCTGCTGCACTGGTGTAATCTTGGACTTTTTCAATTTGCCCATGAAACTGCAGTCGTAATGTGCCTGTTTTCCCAGTTGCATTGGAATATACTTATTTCGAGCCATGTACAAAGTGAATAAAACCAGAATCCATCTGTCAAGCAACATCGTTGGCTCTGTCTCCTCACCAGCTTGTGTTTTGGGGCTCTGCTGTTTACTAAATGTCTCATGGTCCATTTAATGTAGGATTGAGTAGGATTTTCAGGAGCCCATCTAAAGGACATTTTTGGTAGGGACTCAAACCACTGAAACAGTGTAGAAGTACAGTATTGCTGTGTCTTGGCCTGACTGAACATGATCATTGTCCCCCAGGCTGTGAGTGCAATACAGAGGGAACTGTGAGCAGTGTGGCAGAGTGTGCTCAGGTGAGTGGGGCTGGATGGGTGGCGGGTCTGCACAGATGGTTAAAGGAGATACAGGGATCTTATCTGTCACTGTCACCATGCCTGTAGGGCAACAAATAGGTTCTGTCTTGGTCAATGTGGTGAAGAGACTGCTTCTGTAGATGGAAATGGCACAAGTGCCTGGATTGTACCGTTTAAGCTCAGTGGGAAAGTATTGCATAGTGGAATATCAAGGAGTATGGAGTGCACAGCCAGTGTCAGCACATAAAAGCAGTGAGGATTCTCATCTTGGTAGGAATTTTTGATCAGAGTATGGATGCTGACAGTGGTGTTTCCCTCTCCTTGTTTCTCTCACAGAGCAACGGACAGTGTTACTGCAAGCCAAATGTGTGCAGCGGGACATGCTCTGTGTGCAAAGATGGCTACTTCAACCTGCGGGGGGACAACTACTTTGGGTGCCAGGGTGAGGGACAGGCTCAAAATCATGAGTGCAATTACAGAAAAGTCACCTTTGAGTCATGTGTAAAACTGTAATAACTATTCTCTCTCAGCAAAAGGGGTTAGATTGTTTGACTCTGTGCATGTGTATGTGTGTCCACGTGTCTGTCTCAGGCTGTCAGTGTGACATAGGGGGATCTGTCGGACTGTCATGTGGAGACAGGAATGGGAGATGTCAGTGCCGACCCAACGTGGAGGGGCAAAAGTGTAATCAGTGAGTGTGATTCATTCACTAACACACTCATTCACTGAAAGAGCAGCATCTTTTGCACCAAACTGCAATAACAACAATTTATAACTGGAGGGCAAAAAGGCCAACTGTTGAACAGTGCCTGTTCAGTTCAAAGTGTCATTTACAGCAAACATGTTAAGTCTTCATGTTCATCTTCAACAGACCACGACCAGACCACTACTTCCCAGACCTGCACCATCTGAAGTTTGAAATTGAGGATGGCACCATGCTAGATGGTCGGCCAGTCCGTTTTGGATACAACCCCCTCGAATTTGAGGGTTTCAGCTGGAGAGGTTACGCACAGATGTCTCCAATCCAGGTAAGCAATTTTCTGTTTTGTAAGATAAGAGCTCTTCAAGAAATATCAGTTATTATTTAAGGTAATGAAAATATATTTGGTTCTTGTGTAATTGTATGCTTTAAATGTACATTATAATGCTATAGGACTTTATTCTATGTAGTAGTAGAGTAGAAGACCTTCTTCCTGTATTAAGAAATGAAAATATTGTATGCATAAATCTCTAGCTTCTATGCATGTCCATAAATCTTTCCCTTATTTTTTCCCAAGTGAAATCAGTGTGTTCTTTGCTGTCCTGTACCCCATACGCAGAGAGTGGCTTAGTAGGCAGCTTGCTTTGGCTTGAGCGACTGATGAAGTTGGGCTGTAGTATCAGCAGACTTGAGGGTGGCGCTGGTTGGGTGACGCTGGTTGGCCGTGGCTGCGTTAGTGGTGGTGGTAATAAGGAGTGGACTCGCTTTGTCTTCTTTCCCTCCGTTGCGTTTGTCCCCCCTCCTCCTTCCTCCCCTCCCAGCCCAAGGTGGTGGTGGCAGTGTCAGTGAGCTCTCCGGACCTGTTTCATGTAGTATTGCGCTACGTCAATCGCGGCTCCGTGGACATCCGGGGCAGGGTGTCAGTCCTGGAGGACGGGAAGAACTTTTTATGCGGCAACTGTAAGTGAAGGTGCCCCCCCCAACCTCAGGCCAAACCCCCTCCTCCTCTCTTCCTCTCCCTTTTTTCCCCTCAACCTCTCTTTTACTCCCTGTGCTTCACAGTAGCTCTTCTTTCTGCAGCCCTCAGCAGCTTTTCCCTGGCTGTCTTATCCTGAGCTTTGAGTGCAGTGTGGGGCAGGGTCTCTCCGCAACGCTCTCTCTCAGGGTCTCAGAAGGAGCACATCCCCCTCTCCAAAGAGCCACACGGCCTTTAACCCAGACCCTGTGTCTGCTATGCTCCCCTCCTCC
The DNA here is from genome assembly GCA_019176425.1 of Megalops atlanticus. NCBI lineage: Eukaryota > Metazoa > Chordata > Actinopteri > Elopiformes > Megalopidae > Megalops > Megalops atlanticus. Next base: position 20,973,314 of record CM032882.1, read on the forward strand.
TCCCTCCCCCTTTCCAGAGCACAGTCAAAGTGTCGGTGCACGTGAATGAGGCGGAGCTCTATCTCACCTGCTTCATCCTCAGATATGTAAATACAGGAGCCACCGTCTCCTATGGTAAAATTACAGCCTATCAGTCAAGTAGAAGAGGTACGTTGATCATAAAGTCTGTCACTCACAACATGGCCTATATCTTCTCTGTCTGTACTCTGGATCTCGTCATTGATGCTGTATTCATTTGAGCAAAGTTAATTTCTTTTATGACTGAAAATTTTTATTATTGTATGTATTCTTCATTTTTCATGTTACAAGGAAGTTTAATAATATTATTGAATGCAATAGCTTCATTTCTCCTCCTTTATTCTTGAGTGTGATATTTTTCTTTGTCCATGGAGGATACAATTTACGCTGCATGTTTCCATTTTGAATGCAGCCGTCCTAAAATGTCCCTCTTCTCCTTTTGTGTTTCTCTTTCTCTGTCTCTAATTAGGCTCAGACCAGTCCAAACAGATCATCTTTGCTCCAAGTTCAGAACCCGCGTTTGTCAATGTACCACAGAACAACTTTGTGGAGCCCTTTGTTCTGAACCCCGGCACATGGACAGTGGTCATTGAGGCCAAGGGCATTCTCCTGGTGAGATCAAAGAGCAGGGGGGCGGGGCATGGGGTTCAACTCAGGTCACCCATCCCATGTGGTGGTCTGTGGTTTGGTGCCTCTTCCCCATGTCTGTCCTTTGTGTTTGACTGTTCCAATTACCAGTCAAATTGCTAACTAATTATGAGCACAAGAACTATCTGAATGTGTAGGAACACTGTACATTTAGGGTATTAGGCCAGACCCCACAGCATAAAGTCAGTGCTGTGAAAAAGAGAAAATTTAAAGTTACAATGCTTTTGCTTAACTGCATGTCATATTTGTCCTGCAGGACTACCTGGTATTGTTACCCAGTGCATACTATGAAGCCCCCATTTTGCAGTTCAAAGTAACAGAGGCCTGCACCTACAGCCCCTCACAGGACTCCAGCCAGAAGTAAGTGAACTCAATGCAACTTTACTCTAAAAGTAATGAAAATAAGGCATTAAAGAAAATCTGCTGCTTAGGTCCATTGCACTAATTTTGGAGGAGTTACTTAGGCAGGTTTTACAGTACTTAGACCTTCAGAAAGATTCGACAGCCCGCAGTAACAATGAGGGTAATGATGCATCGACTGCTCTTGTCACTGCAGCTGTCTGCTTTACAAGTACCTGTCACTGGAAGGCTTCCCCTCCATTTCGGGCAACGATGCCAGCTGCAGATTCGACAACCACCTTCCACGGCCCTGCCAGAATGAGAAGATCACTCCCCGCCACCCCAGCATGGCCATCTGTAGTGGCAGTGATGTGAGGACCATGAGTGCATTGTGTGTGTGCGTCTGTGTGTGCGTCTGTGTGTGTGTGTGTGTGTGTGTGTGTGTGTGTGTGTGTGTGTGTGTGTGTGTGTGTGTTTATGTGCGTGTATATTTGAAAATTTGTACATATCCATTTTTAATGATTTTTTGAGAATTTAGTGAGGTCAGTTGTTTCATATAATTAATTCTTACACTTGTGAATTGCTGTAACACAAACATCAACATGATCCTCCTCCCACAGATTAATGTACATCTGCGGACTTCAGTGCCCCACCCCGGGAAGTATGTGCTGGTAATAGAGTATGCCAGTGAGGAGGAGACATCCCAGACGCTCACTGTATCCGTCAACACACCAGGTGGACGCACGCACCAAGAATATGTCTCGCTGCTGCACTGCAAATACAGGTGTGTTTGTATGCATGCAAGTCTGACCCTGAGCACATTGTGTGTGTGTGTGTGTGTGTGTGTGTGTGTGTGTGTGTGCATTTGTCACACTTTGGACTGTTAACACAGGTATTCAGAAATATTAGAAATGTGATCCTAGCAGGTAAAGCCAACATTTTCTCATATGCTTTAGATTAAACTATGACCCTTGATTGATATTTATATCTATGATCACAACTCTGGATCTCCCTGTACAGAGAGTTTATTTTCTAAAGATGTGATGGATGTGATGTGGTCTATGAAGAAATAGACTCTCAACCTGCGCCTTAAACCCAAATTAGAAGGCCTATTCTTGGATTCTAACCTCTTTGATATCATATCAAAACGCATTTTGCATTTTGGCCAAGATTTGCATATAAACAAAAATGAAAATCAGGCAGAGAGATTTGTTTAGGCATGCTGCCTGACGACACCAGTGTTTTCCAATTTTCACTTCCAGGATTACATCAGATAAGGTCCAACTTTTAGAGTAAGGAACCTATGAGAAGGAAAGGAGCGTGTGTAAAAAAAGCCGCACCTTTATCTTTGTGAGATGAAGCCCTGAGTGTTGCGCTTTGCTCTTTGTCCAGTTTCTTGTGTCGAGTGGTCAGCGTGGATGACAAGAACCGTGTGGCCGTCTTCACACTGTCCACTGAAGCTGACGTGCAGCTCATCGCTGACAGAGCCAGCTTCTTCCTGGTGAGATGAACATAGATTCAGTGGCTCCCAGGGTTTATTCTGGAAAAAAAAAAACTATGAACAGCATTTGGTTGGACATACATCATTGTGATGGACAGAATCATCAATTTACATTAGCAAGGGCCATCTGTGTGGTGCTTGCTGGGTATGTTATACTAAACACTCGCAAAGTCCCAAATTACATATTATATAATGTCTTGATGCTTTTTGAGAGAACAACACCAGGTACATAACCATTGAATAAAAGTTGCAGGTATTTTATCAGAAATTGTATTTTATCTAAGGTTTAAATAGTAACTATGACTATCAATAATTAATATGTGATACTAACTGATTGCTATTAATAGTTATAGTAATCAGTTTAAATAGTAATTTTTTACCAAATACTTCTCTGGACTAACTGAAGTTGTTTTTACAGGATTTCTAATTTTCTCTTTAAATGGTGCTTAGATCTGTATCATGGACCTGTTTGTGTGTGTGTTTTTGCAGCACAAACTGTATCTCATCCCCCACGAGCAGTTCACCATGGAGTACCTGGAGCCCAAAGTGCATTGCATCAGTACACATGGCTCCTTCTCTCCTGACAGGTAGCTATAAGTGCTTTGTCATATTCTATTATATGTCAGCCTCTATAGCATGAAGGCTTGTACCAAGACCATAACAAAATAATGCATTCTGAAATGTTGGGTTGTTGTGAATTCTAGTCCGTAACCAAGATCATAACCGAAACACTATCACACGGTAAGAAAATATGTCATAAGTTGAATGTGTAGTAACAAATAAAAATGTATACAAATGCAAAACAGTATCTAAATAAGCACGCCTCCTTATGGGAGAGTCAGAGTGAATATTGTTTCCACTGCTGCCTTTCCAGCAGTGCCTGCATCCCGTCCCGCTTCCAGACGCCCTCCCAGTCCCTGGTTCTGAAGGAGGGTCAGGCCTCTTCGGTCCAGGAGCCAGTCCTGGCCTCCCCTCCACACTCACAGTTCCTGCCTGCAGACTCCCCCCAGTGGGCGGCTGGGGAACGCCCCCCAACTGCTGCGGACAACAGCGAGCACGTGCGCCTCAGCCCTTCACAGGTACACCGCTCAGGCCAAACAGCATTTCATTCATCCTCTTTGTGTCGCTGGAATGATTTATCAGTCGATTCAAAGTCGTTGATCAGAATCTGTACAATCACTGCCATCATAACTTCTTGCCTCAGCCCTATATTCATGAAAGCAGATAGAACCAAGATTTAAAAAGTGCACTGATGCCATATACTATGGCAGGATAGCTCATGTGTTGTGGGTGTACAAAGGCTGTTTTAAGCAGCTGCTGATACTGAGTCACCTTTTGTGTCTCCTCATGCAGAATGCAGTGATGTACTCCACACGGGTACAGACTCTGGGCCGGTACGTCTTCATCCTGCACTACCACCAGCCCCTGCACCCCACCTTCGCTGTCCAGGTCTTCCTCAACGGCGGACGCATTTGGCAGGGTGAGCCGAGATGCTGACAGAGAGCAGAGACCACCCATGTCACTGTTCCAGCCATGGGAATAACTCATCACAGGAACATTTGAGTTTGTTTTGGTAACGGTAGCTTTTCTCAGCAGTGATAAATAGTGTAGGATAGCTATCTTGCATTATAACACGCTGTTGGTGGTAAGATTTGTACCGTTGTTTGTGATCGTCAAGAGGCAAGCCTTTTGTACAATCAGCAATTCTAAACTGCATGGATTTAAGTCTTAAAGTTTTTAGTATCTTGTACACCAGCAGTAGCTTATACCTGGAGAGTAGAGTGGCAAAGCGGCTGGTCATAGCCTTTGGTTTGTTTAAAACTGAAAAAGAAAGGTCAGTGATCAAGGGAGATGCTGAGGTTGGGGGCCTACAAGCCTATGGGCAAAGACAAAACACACTCCCACCAGTCGTGAACATTGGACTCACTCATTTGCCTCATGTCAGTCTCTTGTCACTTTCTGTAAATTAGAAGGTGCTTCATAAACACTGCAATACTTTGTCCCCATGCCAGGCTTTGCCAATGCGACCTTCTGCCCCCATGGTTACGGGTGCCGCAGTCTGCTGATCTCAGAAAATCAGATCATCCTGGATGTGACAGACAATGAGGTCGTGCTGACAGTCCGTGTTCCTGATGGCAAAACACTGTGGCTGGTAGGTGCTGCTGAAAAATGTAGGCATTACCCTCTTTGTCGAAGGATCACGATATAATTTGGTGATTTCTTATTGCATAATTAATTATTATGATGATAATTTATTTATTGGGTACAGGTACTTATCCAGAATGTTAGTGTTAAGTGTGTTGTTGAAGTGACTACAATGGAGTAAATGCTTATTTAAGTTGTGTGATTAGAATTACAATATATTAATGAAATGTAAAATACCTTGTGCTTTTTAACTACAATGCTATCAATGGGACCAGCACTTATAGTGATTCCAAATTTTTTTGGGAAATAGAACACAGTTGTATTTTCTTGTTTTTCTTAGGATTACGTTCTGGTGGTCCCAGAGGGGAGCTACAGCTCAAGCTACCTCACAGAAGAGCCCCTGGACAAATCTTACGACTTCATTAGTAACTGTGGCCAAAACAGCTTTTACATCAAGTGAGCATTCACACAGTCAGCAGCAAATTGCCATATCTCAGTCCTCAGTACAGAAAAGGAAATGCACATTGGTGTTTCGGTCATTCTCTCACACAAGCTCAGAAGTATTTCACAGTCACAGATAAATATCATGGTTCATCATTTATTTCTCTCCATGTGGTAGCAGTCCATTGTTAAATAAGCATGTTCATTTCTCCTGTGTTTGAGAAGGTCTGGGAACAACATGTTTGCTCTTTTGCTCTACAAGGTGTCAGCCAGTAATGATAAATCCATTCTGTGTCCTGCCTTTCTGTGCGTCTCCTTCCCTGGGTGTCTTCCTGTCCTTCCTGTCTCCTGTGGATTCCTGTCCCTCCCTCCGTCTCTCTTCATGTCTGGCAGTCCAGTGTCGGCCTCAGCCTTCTGCAGGAACTCTGCTGTGTCGCTGTCGGCCTTCTTCAACAACGGCGCTCTGCCGTGTGGATGCCACGAGGTGGGGGCGGAGAGCGACACCTGTGAGCCGTTCGGCGGGCAGTGCCGCTGCCGGCCCAACGTCATTGGCCGAGACTGCTCCCAGTGTGCCACAGGGTACTGGGGCTTTCCCAACTGCAGGCGTGAGTGTCCCGGGGAGGGATGGGGGATACGGTACAACTGTGTGTGTACGCGCAAACACGAGTATGTGTGTGTGTGTATGCATGTGTGTGTGTGGGCCTTGTGAATGTAATAAAGGGTTGCGCTGTTCATCTCCATCAAATGGGGCAAGCAGCTGTGTGTTTGTTCATGATGTACGTCTCTTCCAGTCTGTCTGTGTTTCAGTAATAAGTTTCTATGCATTTCAATGACAGTGTTTTCTTCCCTCCCAGCGTGTAGCTGTGGCACTCGGCTGTGTGATGAGGTCACAGGCGAGTGCATCTGCCCTCCTCGCACGCTGAGGCCGGAGTGTGTGAAGTGCGAGCCGCAGACGTTTGGCTGCCACCCGCTGGTCGGCTGTGAGGTCTGCAACTGCTCCAAGCCTGGCGTCACTGCGCTTGACATCAGCTGTGATGCCAACAGCGGACAGTGCAGGTAGAAAAGCTACCTGAATAATATTTTGAAGTTTCTTTACATTACAATCACTAATATTGATCCAATATTACAATGGCCCTGCAAAGGTTAGCATACACTATTTAACTCCACTGCACAATACTAATTCAAGCAGTTCAATACCAGCACTAAAGCAATATTGTATTCATAACTGCGTAGTGTCATTGAACCTAAAACCCATTCAAAAATAACACAAGAGAAATTGTCTGGTTGCACTTTAGTTGCTGGGTATGTCAGGTCAAACTTTCCCATACTTTTTTTGTACCATGAACAAACCCACAGGAGTTGTCATTTAAAAAGACCCTCCCAGCTGTGAGGCATTTTGGAATAGCCATTTCAAGTGGCCTCTCAGCCTGGACGTGTCTGTCTGTGGGAATGGGCTGAGTCAGCTCTCTTACACTGTTTCCAAATTAAGCCCAGAGCAATGCTGGGTCTGTGTCCCCAGGAACCGCTCTGCTTTGATTTGGCTTCCAGAACATGCCGGAAAAGGCCTCCTTTTGTCAGGAATGTGTAACCCTATTTTTTAGTGCTTGAGAATGCCAAATTGGGAAATGCCACTGACAGTGATGGTAAACAGTGGCCAGAGGTGTTACCAGGAGCTGCAGAGCCAACCGAGACTGAGCTGGGGGGAGGGGAATGGGAGGCTAGAGCATGAAAAAGGACAGGCCCCCTTGTATCCTCCATTTCCCCCTGTGGTTGACTCAACTTGGAGAAATTCTGCGTTGGGGTGCCACATTCCTGGTGCGCATTCCCAATCCGCACCAAGAATTTGTCTAGACACGACAAGGTTGTAAAGGCTCAATCAGAAACATAGCCCAAGGTATAAAGGCCAGGAGCGCAACATCTGGCACTAACAGCTACATGCACTTGAGTGCACATACACACACGGCACACACTTTTCCTCAGGTAAACGCAGGCAGGCACGCAAAGACGCCAGCTTAGAGTCAGTCAATAAATCCGTCAAGTTTCGTTTAACCTGGTGTCATTGCTGAAACTTACACAGAAAAAAATGGTGGCACCATGATCATTTTGAATCATTTTGTAAAAGAATGATACAAGCAGAAAGAATGATACAAGAATGATACAAGCAGAAAGAAAATTAGCACTGTGTATGAAATGAGTGCTGTCAATGATTTGAAGGGTGGCAGAGAGAGTGAAATTGTGAATTTTTCCCCTTTTGTAAAGAATATTCGTTCATTTCGTTCTGCAGCTGCAAGGACAACATTATCGGTCGTCAGTGTGACCGCTGCGCCCCTGGCTTCTATGGATACCCCAACTGCAGGCAGTGTGACTGCGATGAGGCTGGCACAGAGAGTGATGTGTGTGACTCTGTCACTGGACAGTGCCTGTGCAAGGTAGGAGCACTTCAGCTCCATGTTCTGTTTATTAGTTCATTCGTCTTTAATGACTTTTTTAGAGCGAGACTATTCCAGATAAGCGTATCTATACAGTCAAACACCTGCATTTCCATAACCTCTGAGCCTGATGTTAGCAGACGCTGCTGACACTACAAGAGAACCCCCTCATGCCCGTGCTCTCATATCTTTGCCTGCACCATCAGGAAAATGTCGAGGGGGCACACTGTGACCAGTGCCGTGTGGGAACCTTCCACCTGGACCCCACCAATCCCAAGGGCTGCACCAGCTGCTTCTGCTTCGGGGCGACGGACCGCTGCCGCAGTTCGGACAAGCAGCGCACCGAGGTACACTCCAGTGTGCTGAGCCTCAGACATGGATGCGCACACTACAGCACTTCTGCACTGACACGGCTCACTCCCCTAGTGCAGCCGAACTACAGAAACTCTTGTACAAAGTATTATGTGTGTCTCATGTGCTGACTGGTACACCCAGCAGTGATGGGGACCTGTGCCAAGGGCCACAGGAACACGCTTCAAGTTCCACTCAGGAGGTCAAAGTGATGTGTAAAACTCAAACTCAAAGCCAGTTTGTTAAAGTCTCTCATGTGACCAAGTCACTGTGCCTAACTACTTACCTGCACTACCTAATTACAGTACCTATGTACTGTGCATTATTATTCTGTCTTTCTTGAAAAGAAGTCAGGTCTGAGTCAGCATGCACACATGCACAGTATGTATGTATGTATGTGAAAGTGAATTGATAATGTAACACAATTTTCCCTGGTCTGTCTCCCTCCCAGCTGATGGACATGAATGGATGGGCTCTGCTGAGTGGGGACCGGCAGGAGGTTCCAGTTTCCACGGATCTGGAGAAGGGCCTGGTGGAAGCTGACCTGAGCGACGTGCCCGATGTCTACCAAGACCTTCACTGGCACGCCCCCCGCAGCTACCTAGGAGACAAGGTACACTCACATCTGCCTCCTCCCACTTCACCCCACCAAATATCCATTTAGGCTTACATTTAGTCATCTAGCAGAATGCCTTATCCAGAGAAACTAACAAAGAATGGTGCACAAAGGCTGAACAAGAGTGCTCACAAAATTTATCAGACCGCATTTGAACAAAAGTGTCAGTTTGTCACTCAGTGCTGCAGTAGAGGTGCCAAACTGGAAATGCAGACTTATGTGGTAGAATAATCGAAAAGTTAACAATATAGCTGCGGTGTCAAGGTGTAAATTATGTTACAGCAGTTAGACACTCAGACATACCTGCCAGGCATTGTAAAGACAGTTTGTTGTCATCTTAGTGCTGAGGCGGGGGCGTTGGATGGGGCAGATAAAGCCACATCAGATTGCACTGGGGGGAGAAGGTGAAGGCAAGGGAGGGGGAAGGTGTGATTGGGGACTGAGATAAGATAAGAGGCTTTGCTTTGACTGAAAAAGCTCCTGTGGCGATGTTAATTAGATGCTTAGCTGTCCTTGTGAAGACCCTTTGATATGACCGTGTGACTGCATGTCTCTCCAGGTGTCATCGTATGGAGGGTACTTACGATATCGACTGCACTCCCAGACCCAGCCTATGAGGGGTGACGTGCTGAACTTGCCCGCTGAGGCTTCTCGTCCTGATGTCATTCTCAAGGTGCCCGCATTCGTAAGACACACACAAACATCCACACACAAACTTGAATAGTGCTGATGTGCATGTCTGTGTCTGCAGGGTAACCAGATGACCCTGGTGTACTTGGAGAGAGAGTATTCATCCCCTGGAGTGCCCCATGATGGAAGAGTTCACCTGGTGGAGGTAACATACAGTATTTTATTATGGGTTTAAAAGAATTATTGTTGCTGGTTGCTGGTTCCATTGTCCCCACTGAAATGCAGAAAATAAAGGGAGCAACTAAAGGCAAACAATGCTACCAGGCTAATATTGCAAGCTTTTGTTATTGACTATTTGTCAAGCTGGTGAATCAGCCTATCAACCAAATCTCAGGCAAATTTAGAACATTTCTGGTGTTCTGAAACCTGTCTGTAGGCATGCGCATGACCGTGTCACGCCCATCTGTTGTGTCTACACGTTTGCCTTTGTGTCTGTGTGGTGTTTGGATATGTGTGTGTGTGTTTGTGTTTGAGCACATTGATAAGAGTAGCATCCCCCCCACTCACGCAGAGACGCTGTCTCTCTCCCTCAGGGCAGTTTCAGGCATGCACAGACCGGCAACGTGGTGTCTCGGGAGGAGCTGATGATGGTGCTGGTGGGGTTGGAGGCCCTGCAGATCCGGGCCCTGCACTCCCAGTCGGCCCTGGCCGTGTCGCTGCGCGGGGTGGTGCTGGAGGGAGCCGAGAGCTCGGCCAAAGGAGAGCACGCCAACAACGTGGAGATCTGCCTCTGCCCTGCCAACTACCAGGGCGACTCCTGCCAGGTGCTGTGCCCGCACTGCTCTCTCCCTCTCCTGCCGACAGTGCTGTTGCTCATACCTCACTATGCAGCACAGCCGTTATATTGTTATGCTTGGCTTGGATAGCTGTTACCATGCCTGTTGCAGAACCTCTGGGGTTGGATCTGGTGCATTGCATTCAGATAAGCCAATCACATAAGTGGGTGGAAGAGGGTATCACCTGTGCTGTGGGGAAGATGAGAGTTTGAAATGTTCTGTGCTTCATTGCAGATGCTGTCCTTTTTGCATGTTTCTGTGAGTGTTCAAATTTTAGCGTTGCATGATAATCCTCTCTCTACCTGCAGCAATGTGCACCAGGTTACTATAGAGACACCAAGGGACTATTCCTGGGAAAGTGTGTTCCCTGCAACTGCAATGGCCACTCTGACCAGTGTCTGGATGGATCAGGGATTTGTGTTGTAAGTTACAGTATTTTTTTGCCAAACTAGATCAGATAAAACTCTGTACATATGTTAGGACTAAAACCATGATTTAGCTCTTTTAATTGTGCTTGCTAGTTTACCATGATTCTTGGTGAAATCATACTTTATCTTCAGAATTTAGATCATTTAGTGTGTCAGGTCTTATAGTGAGTGGATATCAATTGGTGAGTGGATATCTATCAGTCTTGAGTCTATTACCTTCTCTAGTTCAGTGCTGGGTTTCACTCTCAGTGAAGGACTGTCAACAGTGCGTGAAAAATGACCATTTAATAATTAATGTTAATAATTAATGCTGTTAGTGTTTCCTGTGGAACCACAGCAATTCGATGTGGAATAAGAAAGACGAAATGACATGAGCACTGAGCTGAAAGTAGATGCTGGACAGAAGCAGAAGAGGGGGAGTTTGTTGAGTTGTGGAGAGAGCATTATGGTTTATTTTATCAGGACAGCACAAACAGCGACTTGGAAAGATGTAGGCTGCTTGATAGAAACAGTTGATGACTGTTTTCTGTGGTAACGTTAAGTGCTTTCTAACTTTGTATGGCTATGTCAGTGCTCATTTAAGGGCAATGAATGGCTCAGAAGTCAAGTTCTGAGTTTTTTAAGTCAAGTGAGGTTAACTCACACAATTTTCCTTCAAATCATAATGTCTGCATTATGCTCTAATGGCAAGGAAATTCAAATGTACAGCAGACTATGATCCTTCAAGGCTCAACCACAGTGCCATTACTCTACAGATATTTACAGTGTCATGTCAGATATTTAAAGTGTCATGATTGATCGATTGATTGGTTTGGATGTTTTTGTGTTGATGATTTTAATATGCATTTTCTTCATACATAGGCCTGCCAGCACAACACTGCAGGAGATCACTGTGAGAAGTGTCGGGGTGGTTTCCTTGGCAACTCCACGGTTGATGGGCACGCCCCCTCGTGTACCAGCTGCCCCTGTCCTCTGCAGGTTGCCTCCAACAAGTCAGTCTTCTCACCTTCTCTTCTGACATGTCTCAAGAATTACATTTGGCACTATTTGAAGCCGAATAAAACCTTAAAATACAAATAAATAAATCAATAAATTAGGTCAAAAATGTACAAATATGATCAACAACTTTAGTTGCGTAGACAGATTGCTTGGGACACTTACCTTTATTTTTTTCTGATTTCTGAATTTCCTTGCTGAATATCCAGTATGATGTTGTATCTTACTTTAAAACATGGGTTGTGAGCTTTCATCATTTAGCAAACCTGATCAGCGCTGCCTTGTCTCTGCCGTCCAGCTTTGCTGTGGGTTGTGTGGAGAAGTCAGGGCGGATGCAGTGCCTGTGTATGCCTGGATATGCTGGGCCCCACTGTGAGAGGTCAGTTTTATGCACCAGTGATTTCAAATACAGTTACATGCAGTGCAGAAGCAGCATTTTTGATGGGTTCATGAATAGCATTTTAAAATGATGAATTGAAAAATCTACAGGAATTTGAGTCACCTTGCCAATACTTCCTCTTCACTTGTGCTCCCCTCAGGTGTGCTCCAGGCTTCTATGGCAACCCCATGGTGATTGGCAGCACCTGCCAGCCCTGCAAGTGCCACGACAACACAGACCCCAACATGCTGTTCAGCGACTGCCACCCGCTGACGGGGGAGTGCCAGGGCTGCATGCACAACACCGCCGGCCCACACTGTGAGGTCTGTGCGCCAGGCTTCTACGGGGACGCCGTCAATGCCAAGAACTGTACCAGTAAGACAGCGCAGCGCCCTCCACCCAACACTCACATACAGACACACATACACACACACAAACACACATATTTACACGCACGCTAAAATTATCACTCCACACAACCTTGACTTCCTCACCTTTCCTCCCTCAGGTTTTCTGCTTCAGGTTTCTCAGGTTATCTTTCCTTTAAATTTTGCTTTGTGGTGAGGTTCCTTGTAGCGAAGGGAGAGAGCAGTCACCCCACGCCAAAGAGCCAGGCTCATTGGTATGGCAGTCAGAGCAGATACTCAACTGTAGTGACGGCACTCTGTCGCCCTCCTTATGCCTTGTATCTTTGCCTTATTAAGTATTATAATATTTTTCCAACCCTGCTCATTTAAAATATTATTTTTTCTCATTAAACTTTTGTTTGAGATGATTTTATGCTCAACACTAGGAATTATGTTACTCTTCTTTAACATATTCATATAGTACAATGCCCTTTTCTACCTTAATATCCCAGAATGCAACTGTTCACCGTGTGGCACTGAAAGATGTGACCCTCACACGGGGGTGTGCCACTGCAAGCCTGGTGTAAAGGGTGCCCACTGTGATGTCTGCGAGGTGTGTCTACTTTCTCTTCTTTTCATGCATAGTTATGTTTGGAATTTTCTAGAACACTTTAAATTATGTATTTTTGTCGTTTTTGGATTGGATTACATACAGAGAGGAAACAGCAAATAAAAGTGACGGTTTGGTACCTGGGCTGAGTTTAGCATAAGCAATTCTGTGTGTGCTGGGGATTACATCATCCTGTATGTCTTATGTGTTATGTCCCAGTCTTCACGATGTTAACGCTGCTGTTTCTCCAGGAGGGGATGTTTGGATTCGAGACCTGCACTGGTTGCCGGCGCTGTGACTGTGATGCTGCAGCTGCCCTGTTACAGTCATGTGACCCCAGGAACGGGACCTGCACCTGCCGGCCAGGTGTCAATGGCCCCCACTGCCGCCAGTGTGCCCCGGGACACTGGGATTACAGCCCCACAGGCTGCAAGAGTGAGTCCACAGGTTACAGAGTTTCAACACATCAGTCCTGGTTTATACTAAATGATGTCCCAAAAAAACCAAACTGAAAGTGGACTGAAGATGAAATACCTACCATGCATATAAAATGATTATTTTAGTTTCTGTCAGTGTGGTCTCCTTTTTTAAAAAAATCCTTTCAAAAAATTCCTTCACAATATTTGGGCTCCTGTACTTGAGGCAGTAGGTTTCAGTGATCATTGCTTTGTTTTATATCCTGCCAACTCTGTTACAGAGTGTGACTGCAAAGCAGGACTGTGTGACCCCAGGACAGGGGAGTGCAGGTGTGGCCCGGGGCTGACAGGGAAACAGTGTGACGCCTGTGCTAACAGGTACAGCGTCCCCGTGGAGAATGGAGTAGATCCCATTCACTGCCAAGGTGAGTAAAGACAGCTGTGGTGAAAACGCTACCTGGAGAGCGATTGCTGGCTTAGGCTCTTGAATTTCTGGGAATTTGGGGCAGAAATTTAGCTCTCTTGATGTAAACTGCATTTATATTAACCACTACTGGGATAACTATCTCTGGAATGTCCTTCTATTTATTTCTTTATATAAGGTGAATATAGAAACCTGAAAACTGCAAACAGCACTGGCTTTATGTAATTGAAGTTCTGTCACTGAATATACTCTGCAGTATTGAATCCAAAGATGTTTACTAAAGTCATGCACTTATGAATATTCATTAGATATTCTTCAGTCCTTTCCAATGTAGTTACTACGCTAATCCCCACTGATGCATGTAGAATCCAGTAGCTTGAAATAAAAGTGTTCCAGCTGTGACTTTTCATGCAGTAGAGAGTGGCTGTCTCAATATTCTTCAACAGCGAAGGGTGAAAACAAAGCATAACAGAATAGAATATCGTGTGTGTATACACGTGCTGTTGGCATTGTAATTATAGTGGTTGATTGCTCTTGTTTGTGAATGACAGTCTGCGACAGTTGTGTCATCGTCTTGCTGGAGGACCTGGACAAAATGAACGGCCCTTTCCTGTCTGTCAAGGATCAGCTGACCAATCTGAATGCCAGCTCCATTGCTTGGGCACAGCTCAGCAACCTCAACAACTCCATAGCAACCATTGCTGTACGTACCATTGTCATAGAGTGTCACACATACACTATCACACACAATCACACACATGTACAGGTGGAACTATGAATTATACCAAAATAGTTTTCATATTTTTTTATATCATTTTTATATATCATTGCTATCTGAGAATGTGTTCTTGGAACACTGGTATGCCAATGCAGCCTCTTCTGTTACATCTAAAGGAGTGTATTTTTCCCCAAATGTGTGTCCCCAACCCAGAATACAATAGACGACTATAACTCCACACTGGATGAAGGCAGGAGCAGAGCAGACATGCTGGAGGTTGAGGTTCAGAACATCAACTCTGACATCGATGAGTTGGAGCAAAAGGTACAGGACAGCATTTCTCTGTTCCTCTTTCATGATTTGAAGACCATAACTTACAGTAGACTCTCTTCATTTCTCCTTTCCATTTTCCTTTCATTCCTTTTATGTTCAGTCATTTAAAAATGATCTTTGCCATCTGAGAAAATGTTGCATTTATCGTGTACTGTTTGAAGACTGCCTGTATGACTGCCAAGAATGTGTTAAGGGTGATTATAACGATGAAAGCAACTATGAAACACTCCCTTTCATGTACTGATCCTCTCAGGCGCAGCTGACAAGCCAGAAGGCGGATGACCTCGAGAACAGCACCAGCAAAACTCACCAGCGAGCTGAGGACCTGCTCGCATTCACCAAGGGCATCTTGGGAGATATTGAAGGTGTGCCTCAGCAATGAATGAACAGTGACATCATAATATCAGAGAAAGGGTATGCCACGCTTACAGTTAAAATCTTAGGGCTTTGGAGTGAAAAGCAGTGACTGTGCCAGTCATCTCGCCTCATATCTGCCTTTTTCTGTGGGGTCCAGATAGGTCAGCCCATCAGCCCCCATACACACACAAATGCACATTTTTAACACAGCAGGACTCTCTGCCACTCACCTTTGGAGCCTGCCACTGTAGGAGTTCTCCCACTTTTTTAGCTGCAACTGAGAATTCCTAGGAAGCCTTTACAGACTCACATCAGATTTTACAGTGCCACTTATATCCTGGGGATACTGCATGCTGTGTACTGAATCAGCCTCCTGCTGTCCCACTGCCTTTGTTCAGACATTTCAGCCCTAGCGAACAAGACTTACGAGACGAGTGAGGGCCCGGGGGAGGACTTGTCTGGGAAGCTGGCCCAGGTGGAAACCATGCTGCGGGAGATGAGGTTCCGAGGCTGCGAGGGCCAGAAGACTGCGGCTGAGAAAGAGCTGTCGGAGGCCCAGAAGCGTGAGTGACCCATAGCCTCTCTGCCCCCTCGGACTCCACTCCTCCATTCATACCTCCATTCATGAGGGGTGGTAGTGTAGCATAGCGGTTAAGGAGCAGGACTCGTACTTTTGTACCCTTGGGCAAGGTACTTAACCCCAAATTTACCTCAGTAAATATCTAGCTGTATAAATGGATAACATTGTAACTGACGTAAGTCGCTCTGGGTAGGAGTGTCTGCTAAATGCCAATAATGTAATATAAATGCCAATAATGTAATACCTGCTGCTGCTTCCTAATGAGGTCTTCCCGTGGCGGTGCCTCTCCTGGGTCTCTGTTTTTCTTTCCTCTGCAGAACACTACCATTTACAACTTTCAAATGAACTGAAATTAGATGTTTTTGCTCCCTTGAAATTTTCACAAAGATAATTTTATGTGCCCTCAAGGCTGTAAAAGCTTAGATTTAATTGGAATTTTAATACATCAGAGATTAATTCTCATTAGCTCTCTCTTGCTCCTGCTCTCCCAGTGGTGGATCGGGTAAAGGAGGAGCTGGTGAACCGACTGGCAGACAACCAGGCCGTGGTCAAGAGCATCAGGGACCAGCTGAGCAAGTTCCACGCTGAGCTGATGGACCTGAGGGACGCTCTGAATGAAGCGGTCAACAACACCGCCCGGGCAGCTGACACCAACAACATTAACATGAAGAGACTGGAGGAGAGCCGGGTGAGAGAGAGAGGCACATAAAGCTATCACAGTAGATCTGAAATAAACCATCCATCTTCACTGAAACTCAGACATGATGTACAACTTTACCTTATGTATTTCAAGTATCATTTTAAACAATGGAAATTCAATAAAATATATAATTCATATAATTCAAAACATAACTCATAAAACTGTCTGTGATGTCCATTTTACCTTATTTCATAAAAGCTCAAGGTTACACTTTACATTAA
Organism: Megalops atlanticus; assembly: GCA_019176425.1. Lineage (NCBI taxonomy): Eukaryota > Metazoa > Chordata > Actinopteri > Elopiformes > Megalopidae > Megalops > Megalops atlanticus. Next base: position 20,989,777 of record CM032882.1, read on the forward strand.
GGTGCATTGCCAGTGTGGTTGCACTATAACTAACAATAACTAACTCTGTAGTAACTGTGTATTGGCATGTAGGTACACTTTTGTTACATAATTATTTTCAGTGTATAACAAGCTTGTTGATTTGTTGTTATCAAATTAGTTACACTGAAACTACACTTGTACAGTGCCAGTGCAACTTAATGTGAAGTGTCACCAGTCTCAACATTATTATGTGTTAGTGTGCGATATTTCAGTAATATTAATACTTGTTGTTCCAGCAAAAAGTTGAAGACCTGCAGAAGAAACAGAAGGAAGTGACCGACCTGCTGCAGATGTCAGAGGATGCTGTGGCTCAAGTCAATGACCTGCTGTCCATGCTGCACGACTCCAAGGAGGTCAGTGTTCCCATCAGCCCCTTCACCAGGGAGCCAGGCCGGGGGTTTGTCCTCCACCCATCCCCCTTCACAAAGCTTCAGATCAGTGCCATGGATCAGTGGCTCAGCGGCTGTCTCTTCAAGCAGTCTTTGGGCAAAATTAAAAACTTACTATGATTATGATAACATGTCACGATTATATTAGTGGCACAGTGCCGCCGTGTGCTTTTCCTCTTAAAAGATGGCTTAAAAGGAGAATAATTAGCTCTTGACTTTGTAAAGCGTTTCAGTTATCATGATAATAATATGTTATGACAATAGGGATGATAATTATTTCGACGAATACCAATTTCAGCAACAGTCTGATGACTATAAAAAAACTCACGGCGGCGAGTGTGTGGACCTTGGTAACCCTCCCTCCTTACAGGAATACGAGCGCTTGGCGGCCCAGCTGGACGGGGCCAGAAAGCCTCTGGCTGAGAAGGTGCAGAGGTTTGCCCCGACTGTGTCCAAGATCCCTCTGGTGGAGGCTGCAGAGAAGCACGCCGAGCTGCTGGATCAGCTGGCCAAGAACCTCTCCAGGTGGGCAGGCAGAGGGAGCAGCGGGAGGGAGCAGGAGCAAGGCCAGCTGGCAGATAGAGCAGTGGTACATGCCGCTAGTGGGATACGCCGAAGGGCAGCGGTGCTGAGTTGTGCTTAAGAGAACTTAGGTTTTGACCACGGGGGGTTTGTGGAAGTGGCTCTTGGCTGTGCCCTTGAGGCAGGCATGAAAGTTGACTTGGTGCAGCTCCACTTTATGATTTCCCAAACTGTAACATGTGAGCCATGTAAATAAACCCAGATGTAGGTGTCTGCTGCTCACATAAATATTATGAAATGCGGCCATGTAAAGTCCCTGAGGAGACCTAAGGTGTGTCTATGTATGTATGTATGTTTTTACTGATACGTGGAATGTATAAGCAGTGTGGTATGTGGATATAAGCAGTGTGGGTTGAATGTGTAACCAGTGCAGTGGCTCCAGTGTGACACTGTGTTCTGTTTTTTACTTGTGCTGAATATTTCTTAATAGTACATAGACATTAGTTAACGTTACCTTCCTCCGGCTATGCAGCGTGATTGCAGACACAAACCAGGATGGATTCATCCAGCGTGCGGTGAACGCGTCTCGCGCCTACACCAACATCATCGTTGCCGTGCGTGATGCTGAAAACGCTGCCCGTGAGGCCGACCAGGCAGCCATGGACGCTCTGGAGGTCTGTGCAGTGTCCCTCCATTCAAGTGCACCATGGGAATTCTTACCTTACGTTCTCTCTCAAGTGTGTCCAGGACTAGGACACAATGATTTTAATGTGTATACAAACACCCACACATCTAAATGAATGCAGATACATGCAACCAGACAACCACATTTACATGTACACATGCACGCATACTCATTGCATGTGTGTCTGTTTGTTTTTGGCGCATTTAGAAGGTTCAGGGGAAAGACCTTGGCCAGCTGGCTGATTCACTGAAGAACAGAAGCAATGAGCTGATGGATGAGGCCGTGAATCTGCAAGATAAGCTCACCAAGAGTAAGAGAATTCACACATAACAAGCATGCAAACAGACATCAGTGTCCTTAATTGTATGTCCTAACATTCTTGTTGTAGTGTTTTAGTGACTTTAATATGATAAGGGCATGATTTGCCAATGACAGGGTTTACCAAAACAACTTTTCATCTTGCAGAGGTGAAGCCTGAGCTTCAGGATGCAAAGAAGAGGATTCAAGATGCAAAAAATAAGCAGGAGTCTCTTCTCAAGGATCTGGAAACCATCCAGATGAATCTCAATTTCAGCAGAGGTGAGTTAGACATTGCACACACAGACACATGGACACATACACAAGGCAACATTTTCTTAGCAGAAAATTCTGAAGTTTTCTATTCTTCCGAGCTAATGCATGCAAAAAAGAGCAACTTGTTGATGTACATTCCTCCAGAGGAAACAGCAATGGACATTGAGCATGCCAAGTCAGCAGCTGCTCAGGCCAACAGCACCGCTGCCAAGGTAGAGGAGGTGCTCAACCCCATGAAGGAGCAGCTGGACCAGTGGCAGAAACAGTATGGCGACTCCAACACCACCAATGAGGACATTAACAATGCCTTCCTGGAAGCTAACAAATCAGGTTCACTAAGCGCCCAACACCCACTACATGCAATACAGCACCCTTCATTTCATGAGCCATAGCCATGAGCTATGAACACTTACCCAGGTGTGATAGGCAGCACAATGAAGATTTTTTTATTTATAAATTAACCTTATTATGACTATTAGGATTATTTAATAATTATTCTTACAATTCAGACAGATTGATAAAACATTCCTAAGAATACTTTTATGTTTGTTTGTGTGTGTGTGTGTATGCGTGTGTGTGTGTGTGTGTGTGTGTGTGTGTGTGTGTGTGTGTGTGTGTGTGTGTGTGTGTTTGCGTGTGTGTGTGTTGTCCTCATGGTGATATCTGCAGTTGGGTTACTGGGTGACACCATCCCTCTCCTGATGAAGAAGCTGGACAAGCTGCAGAACCATTCCACCCAGATGCCCAACATCTCTGACAACATCCAAAGGATCCGTCAGCTCATTGCTCAGGCTCGCAATGCCGCCAACAAGGTAAGGGCGTGGCGAGGGCACAGGTGTTCACTGACCAGTGAAGATGTGAGGGCAGGGACCAAGGGGGAAGCAGAGAAGAGGTGCGACGTTACGCTGGCACTTAAAGTCCAAAACAGGTTGCCACAGAGTGCATCATGAACAAAACTCACCATTAACTCCAGGTCCCCTTTCCTGAAGTTCAGTCTTGTATTGGTGTTGTGAACAGTGAACACTTCTGATGAGTTGCCCCACGGCTCTTTTTGTGCTTTGTGTATTTGTGTGTATGTCGCAGGTGAAAGTGCCAGTGAAATTTAACGGGTCCTCAGGGGTACAGGTGAGGACCCCCAGTAACCTGGCTGACCTGGCGGCCTACACCTCACTCAAGTTTGACATCGTTCTACAAGCACCCAAAAGGAAAAGACGGGAAGATGGTGATAATAAGCAGTTCGTGTTATACCTTGGCAACAAAAATGTAAGTAGCTCCTTGTGTTGTTTGTGTAGGCAGGATTTTTCACAAACCTTTCAGATTAATTTACTTCAACTTACAAAGGTATATGTGTAAAATGATAGTAGGTAATGACAGAGAAAGTGACAATAGGCCAGTGCTTCTCAATCCTACTCCTGGAGGCCCACTGTCCTGCATATCTTCTATCTATCCTTGTTCCAAACACACCTGATTAGTGTGATTAACATGCTCTTGATTAAATCAAGTGTGCTCAGCTAATCAAAAATGCCACTGATGAGTTCAGTCAGGTAGGTAGAGCAGGGATGGAAAAGATGGAAAATGTGCAGGACTGTAGGCCTCCAGGAGTAGGATTGAGAAACAGTGCAATAGGCTGATTTTTTTTTATTATATCAGCACTGTGAGTTCCTCTGTGAGCTGTTGTCAAAATGCTGACAGAACAATATTCATTTTTACAATCATTTTTAGAAAAAACTGAGTTAAATGATAAAAATGAAGCCACAATAAAAATGTTTGTTATTAACATCAAATGATCATTTTGTTTCCTTTAGACATATGCATAGTAGTGGTGCATTCTTGGGATGATTCCCCATAAGGGAAGATAATGCATTTATTATGAGAAAAACATTTAGTTTTATTTAGCTTGATTAAGTGTGGTCTGCAGTCTTGTTATGGCTGCCACAGAGAGGTTTCCTGTCTGGAAAGAGCTAATTTCACATTGTTATAGTAATAATTATTATTTATATTGATAAAAATAATAATATTGGGATGCTGATCTCCAGCCCACCAAGGAGTACTTGGCGTTGACACTTTTGGGAAAGAAACTGGTCTGGCGGTACAATGTGGGCGGAGCAACAGCAGAGGTTATGGTGGACTACCAGATCCAAACAGATGCCTTCAACAGTGTCAGCCTGGAGAGGTGGGTTGTCCACATCCTGGATGAAGGCATGTGATCTGGAAAAAGTTTAGTGCCTGATGCCAGTGAACATGGCAGGAATAAAAAAAAATCTTCTCAGAGGTGGAAAACATTGCCTTACGATAATGTTAAGATCAATTAAATTAATAAAGACAAGAAAGTGGGCACAGCCTACACTTCTGAGATGATCTGAGGAAAGAAGGAGGCGTCACACCTTGAAAATGAATTCAAACAGGCAGGACACCACAGAACACCACACTAATTGATATGGATGCCGGTGTTTTTTTCTGTATTATCAGGCAGTCTAGGAATGGTGTGTGCTGAGCTTTTCAGAAAATTTGTGATTGATGACCCATAGCAAGTGTAGCACCTCTTTTCTTCATGGTCTGTGTGTCCTTTCAGGATTCTGCAGTATGGGCAGATAGCAGTCTCTGAAGAGAAAGCAGAGAAGAGGGTGTTCAAGGCAAGTACGGAGGCAGCAGGGGAAAAAGGCTTGCTTAACCTCTCAGCAGAAGACGCTGTCTTCTATGTGGGAGGATATCCTGACAACTTCCAGGTAAGTGCAGGTCTGTGTTTGAGTGCATGTATGTGTGTGTGAGCATGTGTGTATGTATATTGCAAGCCGTTGTAACATTTAATCCCCAGAGGCCACTGGTTAACTAGTCTCTGCCATCTTGCTAGTGGCAATACAGATCCCACTAGTGACAATTTTACTTACCAGTGATGGTAATGTCCTTACTAGTGATCATTCTGTTAAAAGTAGTGAGCATGGAATCGCCATTAGCAAGCAGATTTAAATTACTTGTAAGGAAAAAACTATCACTAGTAAAAAAAACAAATGTCACTAGTTCAAATAAAGTGCTTGCTAGGAAGAACAGTAAATGGCTTACTATATGTTTGTGTTTACATAAATGTCCGTGCGTGCACATGCATGTCTGTTTACGCCTGTGCTCAAAGTCAGTATCTGCTATATTTGGCTTCACAAGCCATTCACATGGCCATCCAAGAAGGTGCAAGAGTGCAGAGTACTGCAGATTCTCCTTTTTAAAGCAGTTAAAAGGCATTCCTTTTCCTGTCTCCCCCAGCTCCCTCCTGAGCTTAAAGACGCTACGGGATTCCAGGGCTGCATCGAAATGGGCACTCTAAATGAGGAAGTGCTGAGCTTGTACAACTTTGAACAGACCTTCCGACTTAACACCACTGAGACTAAGCCATGCACCAGGTGAGACCCTTTGCCAGGCAGTGTGGACACAGAGCCCCTCCACGGAAGTTAGCTTTCACAGTGGTGGTGCAGCCTCTGACACTGTTCACTGGAAAATAATTTGTACTGATATAATTGTTCAGGTCACATGTCCCATGGTACAACAAAACCAATGCAAAGACGATGGGATGGATGCTCAAGACGAACAATAAGGGAGTTATCATGAAAGAGATCTGCAAATGATATGAATCCTGGATTTGTGTGTAAATAACTGAAGGGCAATGAGAGGTTTTTATGCATTTTTCAGGATTGAGACTTACATGTTTTCGGGATTCAGACTTACATAGCCACATATTTCTTAGAATGGCTGTGTAAAGTCAGGTGTTGTGAATAAGTGCAAGCAGCCTGGTGGCTGGGTTATTTTCTCCCTGAGTTATGGATCCTCTTTGCAGAACACAGTTGCAACTTGCTTTAATTATGACAGCCGAGCAGATACTTCTAAGAGATGGTTATGACGTGGTTAAAGTGAAATTACGTGGTTAAAATACAGTGTGTGACAATTAGTTCTTTTCTTTTTGTATTTGCTAGCTAGCTTGTTATTATTTTCAGAGATAATCTGAGAAGCACTGGAGTTTATGTGCACGTATCTCAAGTCTTAATGCCTAAAGCCTTAACATCATAAAATGTTCTATATTCCAAAAAGCGAAACTAATCGCAATGTAAGCAATGCAAAGCAATGCAAAGCAAACATCTTCTGCTATTTATTGAATGCATTTTAATTGCCTCTTCTTTGTTTGCTTTTTTGACAGTCGGTACATCATAAAAGATATTAATGATTAATGCTGAATGGCTCAAGGGTAGTTACTTCCACTTGACACATTATGTTCTGTGATGGTATTTATTGTACGCTTGTTGTGTTTTAAAATTAGAGTAAAGGCAGCCCTGGTACAGCAGTGGGTCAACGATGCAGCCTATTTTGATGGCACAGGCTATGCGAAGATCACATTTAACGCGGAGGGAAGCTCCAAACAATACAGTCGCTTTGAACAGGAGGTCAGGGTGCTCTCACACAACGGCATCATTTTGCTGCTACAAGACCAGGTCAGTTTTCAGCGCGCAGTGCCAAGCATGAAAATAGCACGCTTCAAAGTATTGGATGGTCTTTCACTTGCAAGTGTTTCACCTGCATTCGCGATGCATCATATGCTTTTATGTTGGTGCTCTCAGGACAGGTTCCTGTGTCTGGCTGTCCACAACAAACTGATCAAGGTGTTCTATGACTTCATGGGAGAGATGAAGGAGGCAGAACCAGTGGCAGGCATCACAGACCAGCCAATTATTATTAGTGGACAGATCAAAACGGTAAGACCCAGATTATTAATCATCACCATCATCCTCAGTGCTTTCCTCATCATTGTTTTACATAATAAACCCTACTTTTTATGGTATGCAAGACAGGAAGGGCATTTTTCAAATGTTTGTGCACTGAAAGAGCATGGAGCACTTGTTAGGACACTTTAGACGTGTGGACTTTCATACCTATGGAATATGCGTAACCATGGTTGTCCCTGTAAATAAATCTAGCTGTGTAAAGTGCTCATGAAGTCATATCACTGTTATGTTCTCTCAGGCTGAGATTGTGGGGTATTATAATACTGGTCGAGTTCTACGATGTTACAGCATGTGATTTGCTCCTTTTCCGTGTCCAGCTGGATGTCATCATTCTTCACAAAAATAACCGGCTGATGGTGAAGATCAGTAGGACGACCGTGTATAATGTTTTTCTCCCCATGGGTGTGCCCCGCTTCAATGAGAGCTTCTACCTAGGGGGAGTGCCAAAGGACAAACTACCAGACAGGTGCGGGGTCGAGTGCAGCATTAAAAATACAGACAATATGCCCTCATCAAACACTCTAAATACTGATGTACATTTCCTCTCAAAATAACTCAAAATATTTCAACTCTTCCTCTCTTTAGACTTAAAGCCATGTCATTTTCTAGTATTCAGCATGTTTAAGTTGTAGCTTGCTTTTATTTTCACTGCGCTGTGCTTTCCCAATCCAGGCACAGGAAAGGCCTGCCCCAGAGTGTGAGATTTGGAAATGACTACTGTGCCTTTAATAGAACGCGGAGGCAGTTGCAAACATCATGACCTGAACCTGCGCGTGTGCTTGTGTTTTTGGGCAGCCTGAAGGCCTACTTCCCCGATCAGACCTCCATCAAAGGCTGCATCAGGAACATCAAGGCCTATGACTCTTACATTGACATCAAGAGAATGAACAGCTATGGAGTCAGCTATGGCTGCCCCTCAGACCTCCTGGTGAGAACTGGCTGTTTCTTTACGTTCTCTTCTGCCACTTCCCGCAACCCCAAGAGCGGTCTGTGTTTGTTTGGTTTGTTGCTTGCTTGCCTGCTTGCTTGTTACTTGATGTACTGTGCAATACTGTGCACACATCAGTGGCAGAATAGTGGTTTCCTCACAGCTCTGAGAAAGAGTAAAGGGTACACACCATACTCACTTCGCTTTAAACACGCAATTGTTACATAAAAATTTGTTAATCTTCACTTCCTGATCTGGCCTTAAGTAACTTTGTTGCCTGTGTGTCTGGGATCCCCTCAGGTCACAAGGGAAGCACACTTCTCTGGAACCGGTTACCTAAGTCTACCCCTAGAAAACATCCCGGACGTGAAATCAGACTTCTATGCTGGGTTGGGCTTTCGGACAGACCAGAAGAACGGACTCATGTTCCACTATAACAAAGGAGTATGTCACCACACTACGGGCTCATCATCCCCATCAGTATTGTTTTATTTCACTGTACAGAGAGAGAACAAATTTCCAGCAATGGTTGGGGCACTACTAAACTTGCTGGTGTACTGCAGATAGTAGCAGTGTGAATTTAGGGTGAGGGCTCTGGCCCAGAGTGGGGCTTTGCTGAGTAAATGTAAAATGTAAATGTAAAGTGATGTACCAAAGCACTGCACCTCAATTTTCCCTGTAAACGAATCCTATTGGGTGTGTAATTTAAAAAATCACATCCCACAGCCTCCTCTTCTACCAGCAAGCACTGCTACAGTGATGTACTGCTTGGGGTCTGTTTCAGAGAACAGTTCGGAGGAGCTGTAGGAGAACAGCTTTTCCACAGAACAGCTTCCACAACAGCAGACATACTTACAGTTTGGGCACATAAACAGCATAAGTTGGGCACATAAACAGCATAAGCATTTCAGTATAGTATAGAGAAATGGAAAACCTTTCCTTGCATCTGTGACTTTGCCTGTAGAACCTTGAAGTAGAGTCTTGGTCTGCTGACTTAACAGTGTGCTTGTTTCTTCCTGGCGGCTCCCTGCAGAGTGCAGTGTGCCAGGTTCACCTCGACAAGGGTCATGTGGTGGTGAGATCTGGGGATAAGGAAATTAAGACTCAGAAGACCTACAATGATGCCAACAGCCATTATGTGGCTCTGTACAGCAATGGCACAGGGTAAGTCAGATGCAGATATTTCCTATTGATGTCTCATGATGAGACTAAAACTCAGTGTCTGTGAAGTAGGATGCACCCTGGAGGGGCAGCTCAGCCATTGATTACCACCCGTAAGCCTCTTTGGACTCTGAACCACTGCATCACTTGTGTGGCTGGATTCTTGTGCATAGCATAAAGTGAAATGAGAATGTGACATTTTAAGAAGATTCACTTCATGTCAGCATCGTGCAGGAATGTCACCGACATGCTTGTCTCCACCGAGTGGATTTCAAATTGAATTTCTGTTGCTCACCCCCTTTGCTTAGGCTGTATGTCTATGTGGATGACACGTTGGAGAACCCAGCGGGCGCGTCAGACACGAGCCCCGCCACAGCCAGCACGGACGGGAGCGCGTACTTGGGAGGCACACCTGTGAATGTGGGCGTGGCCAATGTCACCGGCTGCCTCAGCAACCTGTTTGTCAAACAGTAAGTGGGGAAAGGAAAGAGCAGGGCACATGAGGGCGGAGAAAGGGGGGGGGGCGAGCGGGGGATGGAGGGGTGGCTTCCAATCTGCGAAGCAGGACGGGACAGAGGCGGAGGATTCATTTTCATCTCAATGTCAACATTGCAGCAGCAGCACGGAGTTGCCGCAGACGGTGGTGAACCTGTTGAAGGCGAAGGAGAATGTGAACGCACCGCTGAGTTGCCCGCCAGCTAAGGGGCCCCAGCAGATCCTGGCCTCCCCTAGAGGCCACAAGAACCCCAAGGTAAAGCCTGCTGTGCCACCACCACTAGCCTGGTAATGGGGCCATGCTGGAAGAGGAATCCTCAAAAAGAGCATGTGAAGAAAACTAATGTTGTGTTTGCAAGAGTCTCACAGAGTCTCATAGAGAAACTCTCAAGAGCTTCATAGAAGAAGGTGTTGCGTATCTGTCTCAAGCAGATTTTTCCACTCCTCCAATATTTCGATACCAGAGTGCGCTTATTGTTTTGTTAGCTATGTTGTGGGTGCAGTTTTGCATTTGAGGTGAAGACTTTGAAGACTTGTGCAGTAGTTACCACCCTTGGAAGTCTAAGCCACACCTCAGTGACAGCCTCGCCACACGTGGTCCCTTGCTCCAAGGCTAATTCAGTGTGGTGTCTGTTCCCCCCCGGCCTCCCCAGGGCAGGAACAGGAAGCCGCAGGGCGGGTCACGGAGCCGCAGCGCTCGGGGGTCCTGCCAGCCAGAGCTGTCCGCCCCTGAGGCTCGGGCTCTGCACTTCAGCGGCTCCTCGCACAGCTACATGCAGTTCGACTCCCTCCCCGCGGCCTTCAGAAAGACGTGAGTCACCACAGGGCCCCGTTTATCATATCGCACCTGTGTGTTAGTCATTCCTCCGGAGGGTGAGGTACCATGAAAGTCACGCTCACGCATTAGTGGTTCCCTTGTATGGAAAGCCGGAAATTCAAGAGGGCACTAGCTATAATACACTGCTGTATTAGTATCCCCCTTTATCGCTCTCTGAACATAGATATTTTCCACACATTTTATAGTTCCTGCCTCACCATTTAGCTGCTGCTAATCTTGTAGTACAGATAAACTTAGAAGCACTGGTTGGTGATTTTAACAGGATTGATTTACTACAAACCCATTGCAAGAAGTGATGTAGATGAGGTTGGGGTATTAAGCGAGAGGATATTAATGAGGTTGACCTCATAGAATGACCTCTTGGGTTACTCTGTTAAAAGACATAGATCAATCCTCAGAAGCAGTGGCTACAAATCAGTTTCTGCCTTTTTTCACTTAATGGTTGGATTGGGTCAGCTAAACTGATCCTGGGACAGTGGTTTTAGACAGAAACCAGGTCTGGATCAGACACTGAAACAGACGATTGTGTTTCTTCTCATCTTTAGACCACACTTCTCCATGGGTGTGCGTGTCAACTCCTCAGATGGGCTGATCTTTTATGTGGGAGGAGAGAAAAAGGGCGTTGCCATGATGCTGTCTGTTTCCGGTGGTCATTTCCTCCTGCTCATTGACAACGGCCGGAAGAAGACCAGCATTCTCAGCCGCAAAAAGTACAGTGACAACCAGTGGCATACGGTAAGCAGCCTTATCACCACTAAAGTGGAGGACACAACAGCAGCTCCCTGAAGAGGTTAGAGAGTACAGTATCACAAAGAGGCAGAAAATGTTTCATGCCATATTCACATGTACCAGTCTGAAAAATTGTGTGTGATTACTATTTAACTGTTTGTTTATATGCTATACAAGTAACCTGTATGCTTGCATTTGTGTTTGTACATATTTTGCTCCAGGTCTTTGTAAGGAGGGAGAGGGAGAAGGCCACTCTGATAGTGGACGGGATCAGTGCGCAGACCAGGAGGGTGTCCGGTGTGGAGAGGATTCCACTCATCCCCCCTCTGTATATTGGAGGCCTTCCCTCCAGCCTGTCCAGTTCAGTGATCACGGTACGGCAGGGTTGCATTCGGCATGGAAAGCTGGACCCATATTTTACATGGAATCTTTTTTAATGTTCGGTAATGATGATGACATTGCACAGGCCACTTTATCAGATACAATTTGGCTGTTAGATTGATCAGGTTTTACCATCAGAGATATAATGACACAAACACACAGTAAGAAAGGAATGAAAATAGATTGCCTTGTTACAACTAATGTGGCAAGGCTGTTTTGTAATAGACCAGTTGAATTATTTGGGAATGAAGTTTTTGCTACTTTTTTTTTTAACTTTTTCTACTTTTTTATAATGATGATTTGGTGTGTCCTCTAAAATCAAAATGGCACTATTTTAACCCCCTGAAAAAAAGAAAAACTATTATCAGGATTTTTCCCAGGATACCCTTTAGCCCTTCCCCTGATCAGAGTGAAATTCTGGCCCAGATGAAGATGAGGTTCTCTCTTTGTTGCTGCAGGTCCCTGCTCAAGGAGGTTTCGCTGGCTGTATCAGGGATATAAGGCTAAACGAGGAGCCCCTGGAAGGCCCCTCTCTCTCCCTGGGCGTTGTGCCCTGCTTCCAGGATAGCCTGCAGCCGGGGGTCTACTTCTCCAGCCAGGGGGGACACATCTCCATTGGTAAGCTTTCTGGACAGCATAATTCATTTGAAATGTCTTTGTTTAAGCCAACATTAACTTTGATAGTTCTTTGGCTGGATTTTCAGCTTGTGCAGCAGTGGAAATATTTGGGAAGAAGCTGGGCCAGCTGTGTCTCGGTTTTCTTAGCCCCCTCTCCCTTTTTTCAGATGACACCCTGCCGGTGGGCCGGGACCTGGAGATCCTGCTGGAGGTGCGGCCCGTCTCGGACTCCGGGCTGCTGCTGCACGTGGGGGGCAAGAAGGGCCTGCAGCTGAGCCTGTACCTGAACCAGGGAGAGGTACCAAATGCCTGTCTGAAATGTATCATGTTCTGAGATTCCACTGATGGCGATTCTGGTGATGGTACAGCGCTGCTTTCGCCTCTGTAGGTGACAGTCTTGGCGAATAATGGGAACGGAGAATTTTCTGCTTCTTTGACACCAGAGGAGTCACTGTGCAATGGGCACTGGCACAGCATCACAAGTGAGTAACACTCGTCCTTCAAGGTTAAATCAAAGAAAAATAGGATTCAGGGTATAACCGAAAAAACCAATAACAGATGCTCCAGCAGTGGTTGACCTTCTCGATGGTTCTAGCGTCATATGTTCTGCTGGTGTGTTTCGCAGTTGTGAAGAAAAGCAATGTGATCCAGCTTGATGTGGACATGGTCAGCGAGCATGGCGTGGGCCCCAAACAGAGCCGCTCCTCTGGGAGCAAAGAAACAGTCTACCTGGGGGGAGTACCAGGTCAGTTTCTGTCTTCTTCTTTACATTGGGGATGATGTGAGATTCAGTCTACCTGCTGTGGTATTGGAGCATTGAAAACACATTTATGTTTGATGATTCAATATAGAGCTAGAATGTTTTATCTGCATGTGACAGCAACAAATAGAACACACATGTTGCTAACATACTAACATTAATCATTCGGTTGCAACTGTGTACTTGAACAATAATGTAAAATTTCCAATATGCATTATTGTAGCTATAATGTGTAGACTGTTCTAAGAACAGAACTGTGTGCACCTTGCACCACTACAGTCATGCACAGGCTCAATTCAAGATTAAATTTGAATCCTCCTCGTTTGTTCTTTTTTCCGTTTCTCCAGATGCAGTGGATGTCCCCGGTCTGCCTTCCTCTTTGCCCTCATTCCATGGTTGTGTGCGAAGGGTAGTTATTAACCAGAGGCCCATGACACTGAGCAAGCCCCTATCTGTGTATGGTGCCGTGGGTACTCAAGGCTGCCCCTCCATGTAGTCACCACACACTGGCTCTATCCAGAGGACCTTCCCGACACGTTACAACCTTGGGTGGTGGGCTTTCTTTCAATAGTTAATTTAAACAGATATTTATAAATATGAATTTTTACATTTTAATTATTAAAACAGAAATTCTATTTTCCACCTGCCCATTTTACCATTCAAATACCTCTACAACTGGGAAAAAACTGGGGTGTCATTGATCCTTAAGACATGAGATGTCCTTATCCACAATCGTCCATATATCCAGTGTTGTAAACAACTTGTTGCAGGAATTTAAGGGTCCAAAATGTTAAATGATCACAAAAATGCTCCATCTGTATTTGGGACTGATATGATCCACATGTATTTTAATGGAATTGCACCTTTTCCTTTCATTTTGTATGCGGTATTATGGGAACAATGTATCATGAGGGGTTATAAAAATAACAAATACTGGTGTATTTGTATTTCACTCAGAAATTTTAAATGATCCCCAACCAACTATAGTTGCTGTAAACAAATTTTAATGGTGTCAATAAAGTGTTCTTTTGGAAAGATTATAGGTTTTTGCAATGAGTATCAAAGGGGTCAAACTGAGCAGTGGTAATGTTAGCAGGTGTAGCATTTCTGCCACTTGGGTTGTTATCATGCATAATTTGCACTTGCTGTCAGTGGGACAGGTAATTTTAAATGCATTTTCTTTGAAGAATTACTGTAACTATACAGGACCTATACTCTGGAATAGGCCTAGAAATATACATTTGATATTTTGTTCCGCATCCACTGGAAATGCAAGGAACACATTGCTGAGGAGCAGAGTTGCTGAAATGTCCCTGCTAACTGAACCTGAACACAACATTAGGCTATGTTCAGACTGCAGCTAAAAGTGGCCCAATTCCGATTTTTTCCCCTCATATGTATAGCAGTTTTTACAACAGTGTGAACACCAAAAAACACACTAAGTTGCAACTTTTCAGTCTGGGCCACATGATTATGTGGAAATAAATTGGCCATCTAGCCATGCGCCCTGCATGCAACCTGTGTGGAGGCTCAGATGAGAACTGAAATGAATGAGAAATGGCCTAAGTGTTATAGTTCTGTGTGACTGGGCAGACATGACATCTTCTGTTGTTATTCATATGTGCATGCAGGACATTTCAGGAGGTCCCTCCACACTGATATCAGATATTTCAAAAATTAATACTGTTTGAATAGCCAGACAAAAACTGCATATGAGTAACAATTCAGAAATGAGGCTTAAAGCCTGCAGTCTGAATGTAGCATTATTCTCATTCCCAAGGTTACAACCTGAGTGATCTTATTCAGCCCCAAAAAACACGAATGATGCCCGCCATACATTACCAAGCTAAACCATGACTATTTAAGAGATAAAAATGCCATTTTTTCCATGCCATTTCAAGATAAATTTATTTGTGCCAACCTTTTAACATATATAGGGAAAGAAGAGAATCCATTTCCACAGAGATGCACTTTGGCTAATAAAAGCACTACAGGAGAGTAACAAAATGTGATACAAGAGGAAAAAAAAAAGCTAGCGTTGCAGACATTCTAATCCAAACTCATGTCCTCGTCATCGTCCTTCTTGTCTTTAGACTCCCCTCCCTCATTGTCTGTCTTTCCTTCACCACCTTCCATGGCTTTTGCAAACGCTTCCACATCTAAGCAAGAAAACATGAACAGCTTTAACATTCCAAAATTTTGTGTCATGAACTGAAAACAAATACCAACTTCATCTTGTCAGTCAATTCATCTATCACTCTGGAGGAAAATCAGAGTAATGCCTGTTGAGAGAACTTGCATGTGTGTGTGTGTGTGTGTGTGTGTGTGTGTGTGTGTGTGCATAGTGTACGGCAGGAAGAGGGAGGGTGTTTACCTCCTTTGTTGGCCGCGTCCACGGCCTCTGTGGGCAGGCCGAACTGGTTCATGAGCGGCCCCAGCTGTCCAGAGGCCAGCGCGCTGCTGAACATGCTCATGGCCTGACGCAGGAGAGACGCATTTACACACCCAGTTACAAACAACACAAACACTGGCGTCAGGCAGTGGCCAGCTGCAACGTCCTGCTTGCGAGCATGTGTTCATTCCTGAGTGAGCGCGTGAAAGAGGAGCGAACGCGTTTGTGTGAGAGAGGAAGTGGGATGCGTGTGAGTCTAAGAGAGAATGAGAGGAGGGGCTACCTGCTGGAACTGCGGGGACGTGAGCGTGTTCTGGATCTCCTCGGCGCTCTGCGGCAGGGACTCCCCCGAGGGGAGGTAAGGCAAGAGCCGCTGCTGGACCTCAGCGTTGGCCAGGATAGGGGCCATAATCTCGGGGGTCAGAACACTGGCCAGGTCCACTGGAGGAAAAACAGTGTAATCAAAACTACATGCAGGACAGACTCGGCTCCTACACAGGTATGCCCTTTTTGATACAAGCTATGTTTAGGGCAGCAGTAATTTAGGGTCATTCCTTTTCCATCTTTGAAAAAGGCTAAACCCAACATTCCCGGATATAGCAATTTTCTGATTTTATCAAAATCTTGTGCATCTAGTCCTAAAGGTCTAAATAACATAATTTCAAGGAAATACTATAAAGGATTAATATCACACAGCAATGAGCTGACTATGGTAAGTGGCGCAGGTGCTTTTTGGAGAATTCGGAGAGGGCCGCTCACCTCCCTGCCCCCCAGCGGCCATGGCGGGCACGTTCATGGTGGCCAGGATGCTCTGCAGGTCGCTCAGCTGGATGGGCTGCGTGGGGCCAGCGGCAGCGCCGGGCACGACCGGGGTGGCGGGGGCCGCGGGGGTGGTGGGGGTGACGGCGGGGGACGTGGCGGTGTTGGCGGCCGGCGTGATCGGCGTGGTGGGCGCCTGGGTGGAGCTTATCCGCGTGGCCCCGGAGCCGGAGGAGGGGGTGACGGCTGCTGACTGACTGCGGGAGCTGGAGAGGGGGAGACAGGGTTAACGCTGCAGAACTTCAGCCTGGGTCCACGGTGACGAATAGAGAAAGAAATACAAATATATTAAATAAAGTGTACTTATTGAAAGCTGATAATGTTATTGGTAGCTCCAAGCAATGTTTAAATGCAGAGAACATCTAAGTTTGCCAGTGATGGAGACAGCTGAAGGTGTGATCCTGGATCTTATATTACCAAATTATATTACTGCATCTCTGACAATTTCAATTTATTGAGATATAACAAATCAACACTATGTGGCAGAACACCAATTAAAAACTGTGCAAAAGCTTTACTTTTACACAGCAGGAACAGTGACCTAGTTCTTTTCCTGTTAAATCAAATTAAATCAGGGTTTAATTGTGCTACTAGTGGTCTGCTATGAGACCAGATTAAAAGTGCAGTTTTATAATAAATTCCCATTTGTACAGCATTTTTGCTAAATCAAAATGACAGCAGCAGCAATAACAACCATTAAATGTCATTGCACATTCATGGCCTCGTTTAGACTGAGCTGCTCATCCACAGTCCTGCTGGAGTAAGTGCTATGGTCAAAAGATTAATTCACTGCACTGTGACCACTATCAGATTTTCCCTGAAAACTGCAGCTAAATATAACTTTACTGAAACAACTCAGACAAAAACAAACATCTCCAGTCGTTCTGCAAATTTACAGATACAAGATTCCTACATTACTAAGGCTAGGTGCAAATTTTACAAGTTTTCTTTCTGATAGTGAAACTAAAGTGTGATTGTATGGTGACATTTTAACATTGCCCATAAAACATGTCATGTCTTAAAATAATGACGTCAAGAGGAGTGAATTTAGAAAAGAGAAAACAGCATGGACTGAATTCTCTCTAAAATATCAGCACCAGCAAAGCAAGGGACTGCTTGCTGGTGCTGGGACTGGTCTGAAAGTGATTGATATATCAATTCAGGATACATGGAATTGTGCTTCTAAATAGTGATTTTTAAATTACTTGGTGGTAACATTTTCCACAATGTGGCCCTTTAAGTCAAATTATCTGTGTTACCTTGATGAAGAGCTACTGGTAGCAGGGCCTCCACTGCCCAGCAGACTGGCCAGCCCTGGTCCTGCCAGTGCCCCCAGGCCACCTGCAATACACAGAGGGACACTTTACTCCATGAGACATGGCAACAGCAGCATGATTACTGAATCTCAGCAAGGGATTCAACCCCTGCGTTCACAAACCTGCTGCTGTCTGGGCAAAGACATGCAGAGGTGGAAAGTAAGTCCAGGGCCAGTTCAGACATATTTCATCACCTGCTGTCAGCTTTCATGTACATTTCATGTACATTTTTCAACCCACTGAGCTCTCGCTGTTCTAGATATAAGACTTCATAGCAGAGCTGACCACTCACCAAGTCCTCCCAGTCCTGTTGGTCCAATAAGCTGCATCAGTTGGTTATGACTCATATTTCCCAGAAGGCTCTGCAGCCCACCCTCACCTGTAAGCACATGAGACGTTAAACCATTAGAAAAATTCTATTTCACTCTTAAATATCAGTTTCCTGTGTAGTCTGGAATACACCACACCCTATTCTCTTTGAGTTATATGGATTTCCATAGGTACAAATACTAAAACTGCAGTATGTTCAGACAGAATTCACATAGGAATTATGAAAATCTTTATTATAAATTCACACATTGAACATTTTCACCAAAATTAAGAATTTGAAATGAGGAACCTTACATGAGCTCGTTACTGGAACATGGTACTACCCAATAGCAGCAAAAACTAATCAGCAGTGAATGAGGGCATGCATGTAGACCTTGATTATATAGTCCACTATTTCTGGAACTGTCACTTTATACGTGCTACTCTGCACTGGATGTTCCTGGTCTCGCTGTAGTCATGTGTCCCTCACTCACCTCCAAGGGCAGACAGCTCATGACCTCCGCTGCCCCCGCTCCCGAGAGCACCGGGCATGGGGGGGTTGTTCAGGTACTCATTCACTTTGCGACAGTACTCCTCGTCCTTGTCTGTTTTTGGCTCCTGAAATGGAAAGTCCAGCATTTAAGCGAAAGACGATATTAATGCTCTGCACCATATTTATTGGTAAGAACTCTTGAGTTGGGAGTACAACAGCACTTAACACAGTAAGGGAGCGCCAACACAGCAGCATTCAAGCAGACAGGGAAAACTGCTTCAAAGCCCTTCAAAGCACCCCTGCAACTGAATGACCAGAAAGGGATCAGAATGAAGGGGTATTTCTAACCAATACTGTCTGTGGTGATTCACATCTGTCATTGTTTGACACTTTATCAATACATTAATTGAACATCATCCCAAACATGTCAAATAACTTGGGCTATGTACGGCACACATTTTATGTAAATCTAAAGTAAAAAAATTTAGTTCATAAATCCATCAATTATGTTTATTCTAATCATTCTTTTTTCTCAAACACAGACCTACTTATTTGAAAGTTGCAAACAACATACCCTCACTATGTAGCCGTGGTGAATTATTATGTGCTGGAACGTACCTTTGAGCAATGTACTATACCTGACCTGCTTCAGTAAAATAGGCCATTGTATATTAATATATAAAGTGTAAACTACAGAAGTCACTTTGGATGAAGACTCTGCAAAGAAAATTAAGTGTCGCCATACACAGAATCACACTGCCATGTCCACAAGAGGTTTTTCCTACATCATTCCAGGTGTCTAATCAGAAAGCAGCTTTTTTCAACGGCGTTTCCCATTTCTCCATTTCCACTGAAGCTATCTTATATCATGCAGTGAAAGAGGGTAAGGATGTAGGCTTACAGAAAGTGATAAGGAAGGCTCAACAGTGTAAGTACAATTTTTTACTTTTGACCAGATTTCCCCTTAGCTGACATTTTCACTACTGATGTCAATTAAAATTTTAAATGCAAAAGCTTTCTTATTAGGTCTGAGAAACGTGCAACATCCTTCAATTCCAGGGTGATTAAAATCCCCTTTCACTTACCTGCATCCAGAAGAAAAGCCTTTTGGATCCAGCTTTAAATTTCAGCACATAAACTCGTCCTGTAGTGCACTGGTTAACCCTCTTGAACTCACAGTCATCAGGGAAAATGATCAGATCCTGCAAGCAAGCAAGGGAAAGGTGAACCCAGTTACCTCACCATGTATCCCTGTTATTCCTATTTAAAGGGCAAACATGCAAATACATGGCCTAACTTGTTAAGTACAGGAATTACTTCTGGAGTGAACATGTTGCACTGGGTGTATGAACAACATAGCACTCCTACGTTTTTGCAGAAGTCTGTGGAACTCTCATTCTGTATTTTTAGCATGTAAGTGGCTTCAGCATATGGTTGCCAGACCTCCCACTGATACTGTTTTTATGCAGCCATTGGCAAATAAATATCAATGTGGAGGAATACTACAGCGAGAAAGACCAAATAAATAAATGAACAAACTGCTGTTCTTAGGTTTGACCCTCTTGTCCACAAGAACATGATTCTTTTAATTCTACTGGTATCTAGGGAATCATATATTCATCTTTTAAGGGCTTAAGTTTCTTTTGTGACAGACAGGTGCTGTGCAAACATTCCAGGACAAGAAGTCTCAAGTGATTTCCACTTACCAAAGAATCATAATTCCAGCTAAATTAGACTGTTGGACATATTTGTGACCGTCTTGGGGGTCACCCAAACGTCGGCAATTTGCGGCAATTCGACAAAATGACTACTCACATCATCAACGTTTCCCGTCGTACGGTCCTTCCAGCAGAAGTGGATGAGGGAGTCGTCCGTTTGCTGGATGTAGACCAAACCTTTGCGCTTGTCGGGGGTCACCGTGCTGCCCTTCAGCGTCATCTTCCCGGCCCTGAATTCCACCAGGTACTTGCTGGAGGTGCCGCGTGACCCCGACACCAGGCTGGGAAACAGAGCTCCTGACGACATTCTGAAAACACACACTCGGCTTCTGCAGAGGAGAGCAGTAGCGGAAAGAGAAAACCACCATGAGAAAATCTGTGTTAACCAGAAAGATGTAGTTAGCGAACAGTCAGTAGCTTCTAGGTTATGTTACAAAAACACGTACCAAGCTCAGTTAACATCTTCAGTACGATCCTTGCTCGAGGCCACAATCATGCAACTTGTGCTCACTTAAGTCAATTGTCATTCCCGAAATTACATAATGCAATGGGTCAGACATTAACTAGTTATGTCTATGTTTTGAAGGGCTGACCATATGAATACCGGGGTCAATATTGTTTAACAGAAGGTAATGTTATGGTAACTTCAACGCCAAAAATATTAAACCAAGCAAGACAGCTAACTAGCTGACTGAGGACTTTACTACTCTTTTACTCCTTACTTTTTAAATAGCAGTATTTCCCACGTGTAATTGTATTTATACTTGTACAACACTGTAACTTGTAAAGAGGCCTGTCTCCTATGATACCTTTATTGTCTGTTTACTGCACAGACATTGAACTGAAACAAAAACAAGCTAGCTTAGCTAGTCAGGTGACAAGCTGACCTGCGGTAGAGATGACATAAGATCCGCTGTTTTGCCAAATGCTGCCAAGGCCGTCTTTTTGGACAACAAACTGACCCATAACACACCTTCTTTACATATGAAGACATCTTTTGGCCAGTTAGCGACCACACTGCCAAGCGAATCAGTTTTCCCCACTTTGCGTGAGAAGGTTCGCTAACGTTAGCCCGGGAAATACAAGGAACAAGCTACTACACTTGCGTTCTGATAAACAGCAAACTAACGTTAATGTTGAATCTGTATTCCGAAATTCCCGTGCCAGGCTGGGTTATATCCTACGGTAAAATCCCATGCAGCTACTAGGAAGACAAACGTATGTTTAGCTAGTACGCCGTTTCTTACATATTCCCGAAAAATAGGTTACTACCTGCCTAACATTAGCTGGTCTAGCTAGCGTGCTACCTGAACACTTCCTAGCTAACGTTAGCCAGCTAAAAAATGAGATCGAACTAGAAATATACAGCGTAAAATACGAGCCGCTTCTGGTAATGGGTTGTGCACAGTGTAGTAAACTATTAATTCTTGCCAGGAAACTACAATGACTATCAGAATTCCTGTCAAGTTGTAGGACCTTACCTTAACGATGGTAATTTTACTGTCGACCCCCTGCTTGCCAACAAGTTTCTGCCGCAGGAACAAGAAGGAAGTCTTCCTGAAAGTGCACGAGCGGATGGTGATTGGCTAGATGTTTGAACATGCAGGCTTCTGGTTGGTGAAAACGCCAGTCAATCTTTTTATTCTGCCCATGTATCACTTGGTTTGGTAGAGGTTATTTGCTGTGTCATAGAACTCCTCCGTGCAGTCTCCATCCTCTGTCACGGTCACAAAACTTGACGTGTCTGTAGATCAGCATCACTCGCTTACATCCATTTCAAAAGTTTAAGTAAGGACATCTGCACAGGAATCCATTTTCACCATTATTTTTATTTCTTTATAAAATTAAGATTTCGTTGATTTACACCTAGTAAACTTCGATAAATATTTTAACTTCAGAGGAAAAAAGATCATCAAATGACCAACCCCATGGCTCCTTGAACTCTCCACTTCAAAAATGTATTAGCATTTATTCCCAAAATAATATATTTAAATACTATAAAAATAAACAGAATGCAAAAAATATTGTTCTAAGTATGCATAATTACTACAAATCTATGTTTAGAAGGGAGAACTTAAAACGAAAAATACATTGAAAGGTACAAAATAGATTGAAAACAGAATCAAACTAATCCTAAACCTTTTTAATGCACAAAAAACACACAAAGCAAAATAAAATCTATCCTTTAATGGTGGTACATTAGGGGTTTTTATATTGCTAGTTTACAAATAACCAAATTTACATTTCATGACACAACAATGAAGTGTATGGATGAATACAACCAGCAGTAGTGTATTTAACATTTCTGGTACTTTCTCTACAAACATGATGAAAATGTGGTGGATACCTGTATAGTTTGCTGAAATTTATTCTTTTAACTTGTAATTAACAATTAACAATAAGAGACATAGACGAGGCACAATTAAGGAGCAATGGGTTAGCAAAGCTTTGTCAAACAAAATCTTCCAATAAAACCGGAAAAAAAGTTAAATATCAGATGTAAGCGGGAGGGGAAATAGCTCAATGCTTTCGGTCAAATGCCACTTCACTTATTCATTTCAGGGAATTCAGGCACTATATATGATGAGGATAACACCTCCTTAAGAGAAAATGCTTTCCTAACTCTACAGTAAGAGTGAGAAATGTCCTCCAAACTAATCTGCCAATTTGGTTTAAATTTAGTAATGCACAGTCATAATCCACACACAGCTTTCACACTCTCTTCTTCACTCACTCACACATTCACACTAACACACAGAGGATGGAGTGTTGTATTTTACAGTCAAAGAGGCTGCCAATGCAGCCATACAATATTTCCACAATCTACTTGCTGAACCAAAAAAGATTAAACCAAAGTATTTATACTGTATACATCTTAATGTACAGACACATGGTGATGGTTGGTTGCATAGATTTTGGCAATAGTTTAGAAGCGCAGTATGTTTCTTAAGAAGCTTGTAGTATGGTAGCTAAAAGGTCATGTTGCATATATCATGCAAAGAGCCATTCTGACTTTCTGTGATAATGAACATTCAATGAAGAAATAGCTACAATGGTAGACTGCAGAGGACCAGCAGACTTCTCTTATTTCAATAGTCTACTGTCATTTGTATCATTTGATACATGCATGCTTATAAGTGGGTAAATATGCAAAACGCAAGGATTCTGTGTATGGTTAACTGCATACTGATCAAACTGAATGTTAAAAATGAGTGAACAATTTAACAATGAATACATTAAAAATCTGTGACTGTCTAAATGTTAAAATAAATAGTTTTCTCTTGATACTGCAGGTCAATTTGTCCCTGAAGCCATGGAAGCTCACACTACAATCAATTAAAACAATATTCAATCTATTTGATTATTGTATGTATCTATGATTTATTTTATTTGGGCTCACAGAGCTTCAATATTAAGAAGTTACATGTTTTTGTGAATTTCTACATAACAATTGAGTAAGCAACTATTTTAATTGGAAAATGTCTTTCTGCTGCATCAGTGAAACAATTATGTTCATATCCTAAAGATGAGTCCCCTGCAACTTTGTTAAATGTCAGTACAATGTACTGTAAACCACCTTTGACGAACACACCTGTAGTTGCAACAGATCGTATGGCTTTAGAGATTTTACGTAAATCACCTTAATCACGTGTACAGACACACACAGACACACACACAGAGACACAAACACAGAGAGACAGACAGACAGACAGACACACACACACACACACACACACACACACACACACACACACACACACACACACACACACAACACACACAAAGTCACACAAGTCTTAAGCAGCTTTCATTGTTTGTCAAGAAAAAAAAAATGTATCAGTATTAAGCATGCATGAGAATAATGTATATAAATATTTAGTGCCAAGAAAAAAAATCATTCACAGCATGCACTTTGTCTGGTGGTTTAAAAGTATGAAACTGGAAACTGGGATGTGTTATTGGGATGTACATCTTACAAGTACAGAGCTAATAAGGTCCAACTATGCAGATTAGTGTATCAGTTTGTGTGCAGGGTGGGTTGGGAGCTGAAAGCACTTCATAGTGAACATTGAGAGAGTGCTGAGCTGGGTCTGCCATTCAAGAGATTACAGGTCATGCTCTTTCCTCCCCACCATACAAGAGCTTATTTCAAGATAGAGAGACTAGCATCATTTCAAAGTTCATGTATCTGTCTAATGAATTCACCATGCAAATGAGCCCCACTTAACAACTCCATTAATCTGTAGATAAACTCATGGTTAATAAATGAGTTGCAGTGCTGACAGGTTTCATTTGACATTGAGACCTACGCCAAGTGGTTTAAAAATTGATATAAAGTGATATAAAGGGAGGGTGAATGTGAAGAGAAGATATTAACTGGTTTGAAAAAAAAAGTTTCAGTGACCTGTGGTTAGACTGAAATAGACTGCCATTTTTAGAGGGGAATATCCTAGCCTTGTTCCACATTTAAAACCATACATAGAAATTCAAAGCTAATATCCATCTCTATGGCTTCTAGAGTCACTATAGCAGTATGCCTCCTGGTCAGTAACAGCTCCACACATGCCATGGCTAACAGCAGATAAGAGATGATTGCTCAGTGTGCTGGGTTTTTCTAAAATATCAACTGCATTAACCAACCGTAAAAAGTGTCTTAAGACTCAAAAGCATGAATTTTAAGATTAACCCTTACAAGTTGGTTTTACCCTACGATATTGCTCCTGGTATATCTCACAATGTAACTAATGAACTTAGATTGTACAAACTGAGCAAAATATGAGGTGCGTGATCTCACATGAGACTAGTGTATTTAGTGTGATATACAGTGCACCTGAGGTGCAAGCAGCACAGCCCAGAGTACCCTACAGCAAGACTCACCTCTGAAAGAAACCCACCAGTCCATCACTTTAAAGGGATCTGAGATAGTGGACAACATGATACTCACTTTAAACTGCAGCTGTATAGAAAATGCAAGTATGAAATAAGGATGGATTCTGAATTTCTGTCATGTGTTAGCGCTATTTTTGTTAGCTTAGGAGAAAAGTGTAAGGAGTGCGAAATCCTGTTTTGAGATGAGATCTACATAATATCCTCCATATGATCCAAAATGCCTGCGTTCATGAATCTTCTCCACTGTGGCAGCAAAGGTGGGAAAACACATTCAGCACAAAGCAACACTTTGACATTTGACAACGGAAGTGCATCGAATGCAGAGACCAGGTTCTGCTCAGACAGTACACAGTGCAAACATTATTACTCCTGCTTAACGCCCCTCCCCCACTCCCGACCTCCACAAAAAAAAAAAAATCATTTAAATCCCTGATTTCAGTTTTTTTCTGTTGTTGGTTGGTTGGTTGTTTCAGAAATGGCTCGATGACCATTCCATGAGGGGAGTTTGTGTACAAACCGTTAATTGTGCCAGACACAAGAGGGAAAAAAAACTACCACTTCAGAGTTCCGATTGGAGATGATATGGTGCTATGGATTGGGGAAAGGACAGCTGCCCCCCACTCCCTCATCAGTAGATATCAGGACAGTCAGTGTATTTCCTATCAAAGTACCCCCCCGTGTACATCCAGTCCTGGGATCCTGTGTGAGGGTTTGTGCCTAACTGGAACCACCTAGAAGACAATGGGACATTTCATAGAACATTAAACGTCATTCATTACTGTACTAGTACTATCTATAGCTCTTATAAGCGTGTAACAGTACTGCTTTTCACCTAGTTGCAACGTCATGCAAATACTGTACAGTAGATAAGTATAATCTTAGCACTGTCAACCAGATGAACTGCTACAGGGAGCTATCATATTACATTACAGTCATTTAGCCAGACGCTCTTATCCAGAGAAACTTTCGTCCATTTATACAGTTGGATATTTACAGAGGCAACTGTGGGTTAAATATCTTGCCCAAGAATACAGCAGCAGTGCCCCAGCAGGGAATCAAGCCAGCAAACTTTCAGTTACAAGAGCTGCTCCTAACTACTATGCCACAATGCAGCCTATTAATGTGCATAACAGCGATGTGTTGTAACGCTACAGCACCCATGTTGAGGTGCTAGTGCCACAGCCGGGTGTGATGAAGACTCACCTGGTTGACCACTCCTCCTCGTCCTTGGCGCGCTCTTTGCGTGCCGCCCTCTGTTTCTCTTCCAACCTCTCTTTCTCTCTGCTGGCCAAATCTGAAGGAGCAAGGATTTCTCAGCCTAAGTTAAGATTAACTGCACTTCTACGGGATTTCCCTTGACTCATTATTTCAAATAGCCTGGGGTGCCTGTCGCAGGGATGAGTCATAACTTGTACAACAGTGCGCTTTTATGGAATTGCTGAAGGAGATGGCAACCGGCTAAAACGCATGCATTTTTATATGTTTAGCCAGTGTGGAAACACATGCTACGGCACGTCAAAAAGATGTCAAACGAATTGTACATTTTGCATACATGCGATTCCAACAATTCCAGTTCCAATTTATAATGCCTCATGAGAGTATCTTCTGCCAGAAATGGCAGCTTTATACTCTGTGACATAATGCAGCAACCTAGTCAAAGGGCATTTTAACAGTTTATTCTGTAAACTGTTAACATCTGTGCACTGACACATCTACTACAGGTAAAGATTATAATGGTGATATGAGCAACCACAGGGTAAACATGATATGAACAGAAGGTGCCACTGAATGTTTTGGTAGCCAATATCTGAAGACCATGACAGCGATAGCTACAAGAAAAATAAATGCCTATAAGGATAATGGGCCTCCTTAAATGGGCCCTGAAATGGTTATCAGCACAAAATCCTTCTTTAATAATAGTACAGATAAAAATATGTCTGCTACATTGTTTTGTGAAAGCCAAAGTTCTTCAGGTAATCCTTATTATAAGTACTATTTTGGCAGACACCCACAGCTAAATAGCTCTCCAAAGAGCAAACTGTTTCTGCTCACGATAATACAGCAGTACATGCTGGATAGGGAGCATAAGGAACAGCAGATGGCAGTGTTCTCTTGCTTCTCTGCCTAATGCAGCGTGACAGTATGGAAGGACAGTAATGACTGTACCCATGTCGCCATTCTCCATGGCCCTGATGTCTGGACGCAGACGGCAGTCCGTGGGAGCCAATACGCCCTCCATCCCCGGCTCCAATTCATTCAGGGTCATGGCAAAGTTGGTGAAATTGTACATCTGAAAATCGGAAAGACAAAAGAGGACTATCAATACAAAATGTGTGCCTACCAAGCACTGACTCATCCTATTAATGTTCAAGCTCCAGTCAATGAAAACATTGAAAACGGTTCCTAAACTAAGGGGATTTTCTTTGTGTGTGTGTGTGTGTGTGTGTGTGTGTGTGGACATGTCTGTACATTTGTTTTAGCAATAAGGTGTGAGTTTGAGAATGTTTTCAACCACGTGGAGTTTGATTGTACATGTATTTATGTGTACATGTTTTTTACCGCTTGTGTGTGTATGTATGTGTAGTGTGTTCAGTGTGTGTGCATGAACACGTGTGCTCCTACCTGTGCAGAGTGTGCAGGGCGTGATGCTATCCTCCAGAGCAGTGTGCTGCCAGGGATCACTGCCACCGTCTCCTGAACCTCGGGCATGTCGTCCGCCTCGTCATTCTCCGGCCGGCTGGCTTCCTCCTGGAGGTACAGCGGGACCTGTCACACCTCAGCACCTTTTCTCTTTCAAATGCACTCAACTACGTTACAGTCTCCACTGCTACGCATACAAATATACAAAACAAAGAACCCTCAATATTTATGGAAGTAACTTCATATGAATACATAAGAAATAAACATGGAATTACACAATGTAATATTAAAGGACCAAAGGTAGAAATACCAGCTACAGGGGTATGGACCAATTTTTCTCTGTACAATAACATACTGCTTCTATTCTATACATACTATAGTTGCTTACTGCCTTACTATAACACATGCAGTCTACAATAGCTACCTACAAGAAATCACATAATTTTACCTTCACATAACCTCACAGCCTGTTAACTGCATCAACCAAAAATAAAAGACATTCTGCATTAAAGGGGCAAACAAACATTTCCCATTTTGTAACAGTGATGGCACTATCATTTAAGTAACGCTTGTTTTCTCCATTCTCAGTCACTGAATGCTGTGATAAACAGTCTCATTTTTTATTTCCATTACAATTCACTGTCTTCTGTGGAGCTGCTCCTGACACCTGCCAATGAATCATCTACCCTGATGGCTGAATCCTTAATGACACATTACTCAAACAGTACAATAGATTCATAAGTAAACATTTTTTAAGGAAAGTCTTCTTAAATTCCAACTGTAATATTTTGTAGCATTTCCTCAGCCCTCCAGAGACAACTTTGGGGGGGTCTCTGAAGTACTGAGGTTCAATGGAGGGAGAACCATCCTCACCTGTTTGTGTTTCTTGGTGTCACTGGTGCCCCCCTTTTTGTCGGCCCTCTTGTGTGCCTCGTACACCTGGGGGTCCACACTCCACATGCACTCTGTCCACTTCCCGTAGATCACACACAGCTTCTTTTTACTGGTTGATCACAACAGAAGAAGAAATGAACACACTGTAACCAGCATTCATCCCGCACATGAAACAGTCTCTTTTCATGTAGTGATTCTTATCTGACTTGAGACCACACATTTAATACAAGCTAATGAACAGAGGAAATATATTTCCTGAAATATGCTTTATCAACCTTTCACGACCCATTCAGCCCACAGAATCTTATTTGAATGTATACATCAACTCCCAGCTTGTAATTCTTTTCAATCTCAAGTTGAGAAAATATAAAATAAAAATATAAAAAAAACAAATCAATCAATCAATCTGGAAATGCAGGCTCTTCTGAAATGCATTTTCCGGTGGTGTCCTTTAGATAACCTTGCTATCGAGTTTCCAGTGATACATGGGTTTGCTTCTTTGTTGCTACCAGAAGCGTTATTTGAAACCCTGAAACATTTCATATCCAAGCACACCAAAACCCACTCCAGGTCACGACATTACAGTGTGTTATCTACCAACCTTCAGTGCTGTTACAGAACACACTGAGTGTCATGGAGTCACACAGCAGGAAACGTTCACACTTCAGGATGGTCAAGTTTACAGGACGTGACTGAATATCATTTGATGCTTTCTACAATTTGAGATATCTAAACCCTATCCTGTATCTTGAGAGTCTGTAGTGAGAGCTTCAGGGGTCAGTTACCCCAAAGGGTTAAACAACGTTAGCCCAATCTGTAATGTTAGATTGGAAACATTACATATGCGCCCCTGCACATCAAAGCGCGTGGGCTACAGATACGGAGTTATCTATGCAACAACAATGGAGCAATGCTGTCACTGTAGCAATACAGTGTGCAATAAAATAAACTATGTCTGTCTGTGTCTCGTTTTTCCTAGAAGGGGACCCCGCTGGCACAAAACCAAGGATTTCTTAACAGACAGGAAAAGCAGCTGTGAAGACGAGCTTAGCGAGCGGGTGACAGTTTTGGGACCAGGGCGCGAAGAGGTGGGTGCGGGGAAGAGGGGCATTCAACGCTGAGCGCTCTCTCACCTCTTGTCCTGGATGTATCCCTCCACTCTGTGCAGCTCCTTGCCAAACATGCCACAGGGCTTGAAGTTCAACAAGCACTTATCGCCAGTACTGGCCATTTGCAGGAGAGGAAAGATATCATTATTAGACTTGTACCGAGGGATGTTCTCTGATCTTTTATAATTACCACTTAGTACTTAACACACCTGGTTAGAACTTGACATCAATTTTAAAAGTCAAAAAAGATTTTTTTTCAGAAATAGGTACCAATTATTGCAATTAAAACATCTTTTTTATGATTACATAGCTGACTGTCTTCACCACTACCCTATGCAGCTGTTCAGCAGTTTGGAGTACAGGTTAGGGCAAAGGACCTCAATCAGTCCATCAAATTACCCAGCAGTAGAACTGGGTTACTGCAGGCACATAATTGAGCATTCAGTAAAGCCATTTGCTAAGCAAAAAAGTCCCCATATGAAAACAAAATGTGATGCACCCTATGTAATCTACCACATTTCTGTATTTATTTACACAATTTTGTAGCATAAATATAAAAACTCTGGGATGTCTGCATCAGTGACAGTCTCCACGAGCTGATCCTGGTTCAGCACACAACTCCCGGCGACAATCAGACAGAGTGAATCACTGTGACACAGCTGGAGCTGGAGCTAGTGAGAGACAGCCGTTACTGACACAGTCAGGAGCGGAATTAGCTCCCGGGAAGTTGTTTGCTGGTGCATTTCATGTGACAAAGTGACTGTTCATTCTCTTACCTGTGATTGACTATCTCCACCGTTCCATACTGTTCTATCCACAGTTTGCCTAATATGACATTGTGTACACAGCAGTAAGGATTTGTCCAAGTGTAGGCTTCTTTGTGCCTGCGGGAAATAATGAAGAAAAAAATACTTACAAAGCTGAACAATCAGGACACACTGAGTCATAATATTACACTCTTCAGTTCTCTGACATCTAAGATGATGAAGAAAACCATCTGGGAATGAATTCAATTTAGTTTGAAAGCAATCATTTTTGAGTCAGGACCTGAGGTGGATGTGATAGTGCTTTGCTTACTGGTGTGTACATTTGCCCCAGAACACACACACATGCCCACAGCTACACCTGAGCACTTACTTAAGTAGTTCTAGAGTGATGGTTCCTCGGGGTTCGGCCTCCACGCTCTTGCCCCAGAATTTGAGTTTGGGGTAGATGGAGCCATGGAACACGAAGTCCGCGGAAAGGCTCTCGGCGTGGAAGGCGCTGACGGGGGGGTGGTGGCTGACCTGCTCCGAGATGAGCCTGTAGCCTTGATCCTCCCTGGGGTAATCGGACAAACAGCAGAGGAGAAGAAAGGGAGGAGAGACAGCAGGGGAGGAAAGGAAAAAGATGGGATGAAAATGCAGTTTCTACCTTTAATCTGCGTTGTAATGTGTGGATGAAGTAAAAAGTTTCAATGATGTGTTCACGGCGTAAGTGCCAGCTTCATACGTAAGTGAAGCAAACTGGATGTGCTGGAAGATGCCGTGCCTGACCAAAGGTCAAAGCATGTATGCTGCACTGTGCTATTAACTTTACAGGTGAAGGGCAAAGATTTCAGAAAGACTGCCAACAGTGTTTTCAGTGTTAAAGATCAAAAACAGGCAGTGATACAGAAACTAAGTAAACAGATATAAAGTTCTGTTCATTTCAACAGACCTTCCCAACACGGTAATGGAATCGCTACCAGAATGAATGTAAAGGATGCCAAGGGAAGGCTGTTTGGTGTGGGGCACCTCTCACCGTATGAGCTCGTAGGTTTCCCCCAGCAGAGGATTGAAAGGCTTTCCAGTTCTGTCCCATTGAGACGCCACAGCAGAGACAGCGAAAGCAGCTACAGCCTGGAAGAGAGCAAAGCAGGCTCATCTCACAGGCATGACCAGACAGCCACAAACTCGCTCAGTGCCACACAGAGGCACACACACACACACGCACACGCACGCGCACGCGCACGCGCACGCGCACGCACACGCACACGCACACACAACACTGGTATCTCAACAGCATACTATTGCTGCGATGGCCCTACTTTCCCTCTCTTGTTACCCAATACAGGTCCTCCATTTTAATCACATATGTCTCCAACAGTCTGTTCAATATCAACTTTTCCCATCTCACTACAAGGGAAACAGTTGCATAAATCTTCCAGTTGAGCACATCCAAAAGGACAGTCTCCTGAGGGCACACTCAGAGGGTTACTGTATAAAAAATCAGACCACTGTTGCCCTTAGTTATCTTGGTCCATCGAGTTCTGCTAAAGAGACAAAGGAGAGAGTTGGAGATGCTGCCTTACCTGCATCCGCTCTACCGAGTCAGGCAGAGCGCAGGCCTTCTGGATGAGGTAAGTGTGTTCCATGTACTCTGTGATGCGCTGTAGGAAGCTCAGCGGCTCGTTGAACACGATGGGCATCGTGATCTTGGACAGCTCCTGTAACAGGGAGGCAATGGCAACAACCACCAAAAGGAAAGTGAGAGTCTGTTGCTGGAACAGTCACATACAAACTACATACACACTGTGTGTTGGCTGATCATGCAAACGAACCGCTACAATCTGTGCTTGAGACTCTATCTTACCAGTCCAATGCATTTCTTCAGTATTCCCCACACACTGAAGTTGTTCCTGGAGAACATTGGTGCAGGTAAGGTTGTCCTGTAAAGATTCCCACACACACACAGGTGCACACATACAAGTTAATATTATCAATAGAAAATCTGCACTATTTCTGTGAGTACCATCAAAAGAGTCATTTGAAAAATCATTTACAATGATTTTAAATCCAG
The DNA here is from genome assembly GCA_019176425.1 of Megalops atlanticus. Classification (NCBI taxonomy): domain Eukaryota; kingdom Metazoa; phylum Chordata; class Actinopteri; order Elopiformes; family Megalopidae; genus Megalops; species Megalops atlanticus. The sequence continues at coordinate 21,022,040 of CM032882.1, forward strand.
TTAAAATGCTTATATAATAACCCCTACGAGAGTTGGAAACAGGATGGTCTCTTGTGTTTGCTATGTCATGCCCAGTGAGAACCAGTGAAACACGACGTGCACGTGGAAGCCGGCTAGTCTTGTTGCAGACAGAACACAATGCTCTGAGTCTCCGGGGGAGACCAGACGTGCGATGGCCGCACCTGGAATCTCATCCTACCTGCGCTTCTTGATTCCATTCTCCTGTGCCGCCGTGCCATTGTTTTTCTGCATACTGTCGAACACGATCGCATCTTTAAAGCTGGCCTCTGACGTGCCCTCACAGGACTCATCTGAATCCAAGCCTGGAGACAGGCAGACGTACACAGAGACAAGAAGAGCCACAGAGAGACCAAGAAATGTAAACAGCCATTTACAAAGACACAAGTGAAAAATATTTAATCACGTTTTTAACAAACTACACACCAGTAGTAAATCTATAATCTATCTATAATAAACAATGTTACTCTCCATTTTATAGCCACTTTGAGAATTTCTGCGAGATATCTGGCATAATGCAAAGTGTATGACCAGTAAATTAGATCATAGTAAATCAGGTAGATGTAGAATCATTGCCTTTTGTTTGCCAAATACAAAACATATGTTACTGAATAAATGACATGACAGCAAATACTTTACTTTGCTAAAAACTCTAACACAAGCATCCCCTAGAAATAAGAATATCATAAAATAAAATAATAAATACAGATTCAGGTGAAGAGGTTTTGGAAGGCCTCAATGGTGGCTGAAGGTGAGGGCATCCATTTCAAAATCAATAAATAAATAATTCACATTTTGAGACTTTTGGCGCTGGGCTTCCATGAAACGCAGGATAATCTTAATAACACACGATATCCCCCCAGCTCATTCCAAGTTCGGTGCTTTTTACGTTGACGCAAACCATGACACCGAAAACAAAATCCACTGCAGCACATGAATAGCCTGCTGCATTATTGAAACAGTCAAAAGGATGGAGTAAGGTGACACTGCACCATAACACTCTTATATAACAAAGACCTTGAGAGGGCATTATCAGATGCCTCTGCCCCGTGACTGCCCTTTACCACACTGCTTAATGGCATTTCAGAAGGGGAAATGGAACTGATGCTCCACAAACAGCAGTCTGGGAACAGTAGTCCCAAAGACAGAAACTTCATAGACTAGTACTGTTTATTCATAGCAGTGGTTCAGTTGTGGAAAACCTGGCAGCCACAGTTGCTAGGATGTAGCTCAAGGCAGAAGTTGCTTGAAAGTTGCTCGATCTTGGACCAGATTCCCCAACCACAATTTTAACCTTAATCATTATGAGCTAAATGGCAAAATTGGTCCTACATCCACACTTACAGGAATGAAACATGCAGAATATCCTTCTTCTGCTCATCCAATAAAAAACTATTGGAAAAACAGTGTAAAGCTAACAGTCTAAAGCCATTGTCTTCACAGCCTACCTGTGACGGCGTCGTAGAACTCGTCTTCATTGTTCATTTTATAAACCAAAGCCGGGCCCTCTTCCTGCTTGTGACTCCTCTAGCACATCGTCGTTCTTGTTGAGGGGTGTCACTTATGCTTTGGGCTCCCCAGCTGCTAAACCAAGCAAGAAACCAAGGAGACCTGGAGACAAAACATATCAACACCTTAGATCCACTGACAAAGAGGTGAGTAAACGTAGCTACAGGCCGTTACACTATTGGAATCCCTTCTCCAAAGACATGCGTGTGCATAATTACAACTTGGGATTGAGACCTTACTCACACTTGCGAGAGCCACCAAACTACACCATTGCAATGAAATGTGACATTCAATGGATACATGTTCTCTGGCATTTCGCACGTATATTCAGTAGAATAAGATCAGCTCTTGAGCATGAGAGTGGCATTGAACTGGCTGATATCAGCACTAATGCTAATGCTAAACTCAATGAGCATTTGTGTATGTAAGTGCGAAATGGGGGTGGAGTAAGGGTCAGAGCACAGGGCCTGAGGATTAAGGGTGTGAATTTCAACTAGTACATTGAGCATTTGCTGTTTACCTCAATGGCTCCTGTAAAATCCAGCACTACAGGTTGTAATCGTGTAAGCCCGATCACGCAAACAGTACAACCCTGGGCCGCTCACTTGACCTTTTAAAGTAAACAGAAAAAGTAATACAGCTGACAAACCATTTTCAAGGGGGAAGCCAAGTCCCATTCCAAAACAGCGAAGACCACTGAGCACGACAGCAGGTGGAGTCAGCCTCCCTCTGCTGCTGTGGTGCGAACACCATTATCTCATGGCGCTTGCCAGGGGCAAGAAAGTGGCAGTCAAAGCCACAAAGCTCTGTATCGTTTTTATCACTACTGTCTCACTACGTGAGCAAATAGATGGCGTGCCACCGTTTCGTGTTCGGAATGAGCCTTCAACAGATCAGGAACATCTGCCGGCTCCAGACGCACTCTACTGCACTTTGCTCCTCTGTCCCACAGTCAAGCATCAAGTGGCATGATGTATGAAACTGCGAGTGACAGTTTTTTTCCCTATAATGTGCTACTTTGTAAGAATCTAAGGTTTCACAGCGTCCACGGCCAAGCCCAGGATAGAAAAGCCAGAACTACTTGTTAGCAAGGCCACTTGACTACATAAGCTATATTTCTTTTCCTCTAACAGAAGCATACGGAGCCAAGCCATGCTGAATCCTAGCAGGACAAGGATGAGTTTGTTCAGACTGCGATACATTCCATGCACAAAATAAAACATGTACACTACCGTACACTCGTGAACAGGATAAAAAATACAGATTTCTCCAGCCTTCATTTGGCTAAACTACATGAAAAAATGTTATTGTTTCCTACATTTTGTACTAACCCTTGTTAGAGTAGTGCAGTTGATCGTATACTCGTTTTCTTTTATAAATGTTAATACAACTAACCTTTATTGCTAAATGACTGGACATAAGGTTTGACAAACATGTTGTTACAGAAATAATCTGGAAGGTGGAATCTTTCAATAGCCGAATACATAGCAACATTTAAATTGATATCTACAAAAAACTGATAGACTATTCCTGTTCTCCTGGCGGCTTTGGGGCTAACCCTGCCTTTGGCCTCATGTAACTTGTGCCAGCACCACACTAGTTGTAAATGCCATTAGTTCTTGCAAAACTCAACAAAAAAGCATGATGGAAAGCCACCCTGGGCTTTAACACAGTGAGTCAGCCTTCCAACACTACACCAGAAAAAGGGGAGCTAAGTCCCACAGGGGCTCAGTGTGAAACAAAGGTTTATGGTCTTGATGACAAGAAGAGGATTTAAAACAAAAAACTCTTTTTTTTGATAAACATCAGTTTACCTACAATACCCGGAAAAGACCCAAAAGATACTCTGGGGAGCAGGGGTTTGGCACGGGACTCACCCAGCCAGGTGTGGGTGGGGACGGTGACTGGGCTCCAGCGCACACAGGCGTTTCCCGCTCTGTGTACAGGCAGCTCCTCACACACATGCACTTTGGACCCAGCTCCACTCCAAAGGAAAAACAACACCTTATTCAGCCGCTCTGTGTGTGCCGTGCGCTGTCGCCATGGTGCTCCCCTCCACAGAGAGCGACGAACCTCCGCCAGTATAACGATGAGATCAGCCCATCAGGGCCCATCCCCTGCCTGTAATCTATACTGAATGCACTACTGTGTCGAGCCGGGTTTTGAGGGATCTCGGGGTCCCAAACGCTGGGAAATGACTCCACGCATTGATCACTATCGACTGCTGTGAACTGTTACAGGCCATGCAGTCTGTCACATTCGCCATCACCTAGACTAGGAACCTCTTCATTACCAAGTTCACAGAACAGGCTCTGCAGCTAAAACAGGGCTGTATCCAATGACAACAAACTGTTGCTGGAGCTTATCACTTTCGAAATCACCAAACCTGTAGGAGATTCCATCTGAAGGTGTCAGCATAGAACAATTAAGTCAACTACATGATTTCAAGAGCAAAACCTGAGCACCTTACATAACTAAAATATTTCCTCTTGCTACAACTGTCAAAGTCATTGCGCACAAGAATTCCATGTTCTCAGAAATGATGCCGGTGAGGCACTGCACCCATAATTTGCCAAAAGCATTTTGTTCCATGCACAATAGTCAATTTATTGGGTGTTTCAAAAGCAGGACACTGACAAACATTGATGATAAAAACTGCAAGAAACCCAAGGTGTTAAATGAATGTATAGCACCGACAGGGCATATCTCTATGCAGATGTCCAGGTCTTTCAAATTATTCAAATTATTACAGTGGTCACATGGTTCTGGTTTGGGTTAAGGTTAGGGCTAGGTCCATGGACAGGGCCTTTCAGGTCTAATCCTAGCATACAGCCTGTGGAGAAGTGCGCTGACTACATTCTGAATGGTTGCTGCATTCTGTGCGCACACAGCGCTATTGTCTGTTAAATGATCACTGACACTTGAGTGTGAAGGCTACAAAGCTATGGGACAGTGCAGCACACAGAGTTACCTTGCACATTTGGAAACGATACATGGATCCAGTGACGCAGTGCAGTAACAGCAGCTGCCGGAACAGAGACAACAATGCTACTTAGTCTGGGAAAGACAATATCGAGAGACAATGTCTTTCCCAAGGTCTGATGAACTGTATTGTTGCCTTGCTTTCGGAAACGGTGGCCCGAACCTATTCTTGAACATACGCCACAATTGCCTTGAACCGTTCTTAAATGTAGCTTTTGTGAGAAGTGCCACGCATGACCTCCCTAGCAGAGAAAAACAAGCTTGATAAATGATTCTGATTCAATTTGATCTGATTGAGTTTTGCCAAAGCAATTCCAAAGACTGCATGAGCAGCACACATGAGACAGCCTTGGTGGAAGGGTCAGTACGTGCCAAATACGTCAGACCGCAGCTCATCACCTGCAAAACGAACCTCAAACAGATAACAGAACCACCCATTTTCACAACTTGCAAAGAGACACAAAACGCAAAGGCTACTTTCTACCAGCACAATAATTACGACCGGAGCATATTACCCATTGAGCCATGTGAAAAGCTTTGAGCCAGTTTAGTCCTTGTTGATTGGTAAACAACATACAATGCCAATGGGGGGAGGGGAAAAAAAGGACACAAAGAGGACAAGAGAGTGGTGACCATGTGAAACACGCAAGGTTCACCAGGAGCACAAAAACCCAGTCTGGCCACTGCTTCAGAGGCACAGTGCTCGGCACACGGCCGGCTCATTTGAATAGAATCTTGTTTCGCAAGCTGAGTCACATATAAAGAATGACAATAGGAGGAGTACCAACACACCCAGGCAGTCCATTAAGAGATACTGCCAAACCCAATATGTGTGTACACAAATACTCTAAATGGCATTGACTGTATGCGTATGTGTGTACATGCTTAGCATTCATTTTGCAGACAATAACACAGGGGGCATCCTAACCCTTACGGTCTCTAAGCGATCCATCAAACCAAATGACAACCTTACAAAGACTCCGCTCTTAACGACCAGTGGACCCTAACGTAAAAACACGCTTCGCCTGTGTCATAAATGAACATCATATAATGAGAAATGTATATTAAATATATGAATGAAATGAGGAGGCCAACATTCATACGGTTTGTGTGTCATCAAAGTTTGCAGTGTCATGAAAGTAGGCCAGGTCAGTGAGATGCTGCCACAATGGGGCTGAAGAACTAGTTTGATTAATTTAATTGAGCTCAGAAACACAGTGTCTGCATAACGACAATGTTAACAGACAAAAACCACATGCGCTGCAGCTGTAAGAGCGCTGGGCTTTGAGGGACTGGACATCAGAGTTGAGAACTCAAGTTGTTTGCTCAGTTCTTACGTCGCTGTCAGTCAATCTGGAAGTGACCTTGCCTCTTTTGATCATGCTCCCAATGGCATCAGCTATTTCTGTTAGGTACACAGAGCTGCACATTGTTTCGTGAGAAAGGAAGAACATCTCATACTTCCAGTAGTGACACTGTAAGACTTCTAAGATTTGTTTCGAAGCAACGAGAAGAAACACTACAGGCAGAAACACAACAGCAGTTAGCTACACTTGTTGTCAAATGCTAAGACATTTTAAAGGCAAGCTGTATGTTGCTGAAATCCAGAGTCTTAACTTATCAAGGGAGTTGCATTTAGCCATTTATACTCATGGCTCAATAAACACAGTGCTTGCACACATACATACACACGCGCATGCGCAACCCGTCAGAAATATCACTGTGGTTTTGGTTGACAGACAAGAGTGAAGCGGCAGAACATGAAAAGCCTTGGGTGGGTACAAAATGCACACATTGTATTGATTTGTGTATGAGTCAGCAAGTTTCTGCGATACCTACACCTGGCTGCATGCCTGGCCACCTTAGGAAAAACTATTGATCTTGCAAATACGCTCCCCAACAGCAACCCCCTGCAGCGTCTGTGACGTCATACAGGAGAGCACCTTGGTAAATATATCTCAAAGGCTTGTATTTTAACAGCAAGATAAAAAAGAATGTCAAAGAACACCACTTCATAGCCCAATAAATTGCACAAGCTGTACATGAGAAATACATCTGCAATATATACACAGAATTACTAGGGTTGTTTGCAACATTCAATCAGTTGTGCATTACACCAAAGATAATGTATCAGTACTTGTATTAACCATGATGTCAGAATCCATAACGCACTTTGAAAGGTGAGCCCCTGCATTATTGAACCCAACATTCCATTACTGGAACTGCTGAAGTTCAACAGTTTCAACAGAGACTCAGCCAGGCAGGAATGCACCGTAAGCACTCTCCCAAGTGACAAAGTGTCTCTGATTATGCTGTACTGTCCAAACTGAATGAACACAGCTGTGCAACAGAGTTCCATATCTACATGATTTTTTTCACACACGTCTGGAACAATCAGCAATTTGATGCAGTGACTTTTTCCTTTAGAGGTTGGCATAATCTTTTTCATCTGATCTAAAAGCTAGCTGGAATTTTCATAAAAGCAACACTTGACCACATTCCTAAAAAATAATTCTAATCAAAATTAAACCATTTGCTCTGACAAAGACCAAATCTGTGTATCGCTTAAATCACATTCATGAAAGGTAAAGAAGCAAGGCAATACTTTGCATGAACTGAGGTATTACAGGCTTTTGGTTCAAATCCAAAAGGGTACTTTGGCAGTAACTGGAGGTTAAATAAATTTTCATTGTGTGATGGTGGATTTATTGACATATTATTTCAATTACCTATTACATTTGTATTACCTATTACATTGCTCAAATCATCATTACCACACAAGCTGTTCAAAGTTTCATGACTATTATTTCCACAAACAACTTTTCAACTAGCCAAAGTAGAGCACTATCACTGTACTTATAAAACTCGAAAGGCTTTTAGAGCAATGTCCACACAGTGTAGCTTCACATCATTTTGCCCTATGATCCGGAGACACGACAAAAACTGTGAACACACAGTACTACAATAAATGGATGACTGAAGACAACTATTTTCAACCTTGTTGAGTAACGCAAAAACACTTGTACAAGGGGATAAATGCATGGACTGCATGATTATAATTTATGATCTGTTTAATTCAAAGTTGATTCATTTTGATGCATCTCAATGCAGTTTATCAATGCATTGGTAAACACTGATGTGTCACTGAACGCTCTCCTTACAGATATTCATGGTGTACATACATACATTTAAGAATATTAGTGTTTTTCTCACAAGCAAGGTAAACTCACTGTCAAATGGCAAGTTGCCAATAGTCAAAGGAAGAGGTGTCAGAAGTAAAAACCCTTCTAAATGTTCTACACAAACGTTCTAAACGGGCCCATTTTGTGCGACATATTACACAATAGATTCGGTTACTGTCTACAATAAACTTGCGCAAAATGTTAACAAGTATAGCCCTGTAATAATTGGTGAAATACTGTACTGAAATGTAAAGGACTTAGCTAGTTCTAAATGCAAGTCCTAAAGGTAACGTTAGACAAAGTGTGTATGTTTTTTCCGCGGGGATTCAGAACTGTTATCAGCCTACTTGTCAGTAAAGCTGTATCAAGTATGTAAATTGTAATAACTTGCTAGGTAGCTACAAGGAACATTTTGTTGCACCCTTGTAAAACTAACGCTAATAGGGTTGGGTAACGTTGGTCAAAAGGGGGCAGATAATAAACGTCAGCTAGACTAGATATATCTACATGTACCAAGAACTCTTCACAGCTCGTCTGAACCACGAAACTGTAGTCGTGTCTGGTCGAAGGTCTAACGTTACTACACCAAGTGATTGCACTAGCTAGTTGTACTATGATAGCTAGCTAACGTTTGATGTAAATGTCAGAAATTACAGTTGAGTTAGCAGGTCACGAAGATGGTTGTTTCTGTTTTTGTTTTTTGCGCTGTATTAGCTAGGTAACATACGCGTTGCAACTGCCTGCTTACTAAGACATCTAGCTCGTTACATTTCACATACATTTCAGATATATGTATTTTTTACTGCCTATCCGTAATTGAAATGCTAGCTCCACCAAGTTTAGCAAGCCAAGTAACTTGCATAGGATGCGGCTGACATTATAGTTACGTTCGTGGATGATATTTCAGGTCAGACAGCTAGTTTGAATCCAGGGTCTTTTCGTCTTCTTTGACGTGTAGATATCCCTGGGTCACCGCGTCTCACTTAGCAAACTGGCTAGCTTGCAAGCGCCATCCTATCTGATTTGTAAGTGCTACCTAGCAAGCTAGTCTACTAGAATGGTTGACTAGACTGCCACTGTTAACACGACAGCAGACCATCTAGTACCATTTAGCCTCATCACGACTGTACGCTAATAAAGAACGCACACAAAACTAAGATTTTAATAAGACAATACGGCTAGTTAGCTAGCTGGCCAGCTAGTTAGCTAGCTAACGGAGGTTTCATATTCAGGTAACATTAGCGCCAGCTAGCTGTTAGCACCAGAGCAAGGTAAATCTAAGTAAGGATTGCGACTGCAGAACATTCTCCACGCGCAGTAAACAGTAAAAAGTAAAATAACTGAACTTTATTACCTGTGAGTTCCGAAGCCCGATGGCGTTTTTATTTATCCAACAGAACAACACCAAAACTGGACACCCGTGAACTGACACAGAGGCGGAAGTGAGCAACAAGGACGGCCTCACTGACATGTTAAGCGACCTATCGCGTCTTAGGGAAGGCACCGCCTGATTCCTGCACACACGCCTACAGGTGTGGAAGGGCAGGCTGCTAAGTGATGGGCAACGATTCGGACAAATTATCGAGCGGGATGGTCCCAGGCCATGTACAAATCGCCTGTGCCTTACAGTGAGGCGGGCAGTGTCACGGTTTTGGGGATAAGTGATAGGAGAAGGCAACGGTCGGGGTGTTATTTTAAGTGTGGCCATTTATGAAATTGGCTTTCGTGTACTTACAGCAAGTGAGGTAACTAAGTAGTTAACTTAACCTTGGAGTTACAGGGTTTGTGCGATGTTAATCAGGTTACGGAATCCATTTGTGAAATAACTACCGGGCGAAAGTAAAGTGCATACTGTCATGAAAGGCACTGCCTGCAGTTTTGATAGTACCTCCAATCATAGTTAGCTGGTTAGCTAGCTTGCTAGTTAGCTTGGTACATTTTTCGGATATCTTTCGGTCACTAGCTTGGAAACTTCAGAGACTGACCGTTTCTAATAATAATAATAATAATAATAATAATAATAATAATAATAAACTGGCATTAGGCGGTCGTTTTTCTTTAATTGCCCAGCTCTTTACCTAAATCACTTTCAGCTCAAGTTTTGTTCAACATTAATGAAGCAATCTTTAGGGGAAAAAAAGCAAGTTAAGATACATTAGCTAGCTACTTCGCGACTTCCTACTATTAATGTTAGGAAATAATTAGCAAAGTATTAACGCAGAACAAATTACTATTAATTTCAAATATACTACAAATATGATTAATTTACCACAATTAATATCAATGTGTAATATCCAAGAAAGAAAATTAAAGAACATTTCACAGTAGTTGACAAATAGACCGTGTTCAGTCAGAACTCGATGTTCCCAAGATTAGGTGGAGAAGAATTCTAGTGCATGCACATAAGGTACAGGCGGAGAGATAAATCAACATGTTGTGAATTATTTATGACAGATAAGTTCAGCTAGCCTGTATTATCCTGGCCATCAATAATGGAAGCATTCTGTCACTGATATCCCCATCCAGTCTTTGTCTGCAGAATAGCATGACAGAGCAAACATTATAACCTGTTGCAACGCGGTCACAAATATGTAGGCTACTCTGTATTTCTAACATGCAGAGGAATTTTAACATCATTTAATTGTTGGGGGCTGTTCCTTATGAAAGAGAGAATATTGTGTATTTATCTGTTGTTTGTCTGTTCTGCATTGCATCATTAGTCGGGTGGTTTCTTGGTCCAGCTGTAGAACATTGATTTGTAAAGACAAGTTTCTCCTCAGTTTTCAGTGTTCGTCTCCTTTTCTCCAGTCTCCAGTTCGGCCCAGTTTTGGAATCTCTGAGAGAACACAAACCTGCTTGTCTACCCACACCCTTCAAGCAAGGGGAGTTTATTAATAGCCGTGCCACTGAAAACAATTAGCCATTCTGCGCAGTGAAAGTATACATAATTATAGCCGTTGTTATTGCAGCATCGCTTCAGCAGTTCATGGCAACCAAGAGCAGTAGCAGTGAACTCGCCTCAGAGAAGCAAGTCTTTCATTGAGCATTATGCACGGTAATTACACAGGGTTCCATTGCTGGTGAATACTACAGGATTGCTTTGTTGAAGACTTTCAGAGTAAATCTCTGGTTCTATCTTGACAGTTTGAAGCTGTACATCACAAATAATAAAAAAAAGTCCACTTATATTAGCATCCGATAATCCTATTTACAGTGTAAAGGGTTGAATTAAAAGAAATAAATACTGGTCCGTTATATGTTCTTTTTGATGAATTAATGAAACAGTAATCACATCACATACTTATATAAAAAATCTTCAACCATGAAGTCAATCTGCTCCAGATGATAATCTAGATATCAGTGAATATAAATAACTATTTACCTTTCAATACAATAACATTACGCTCCTTAGTGGTTTTGAGTTTGCGTAAGAGGTAGTGCTTCCAAATATAACCACTAGATGGAGCTAGAAGATTACTTGAGAGATTGACTTGAGAAAAGATCTCTAGAATCTTTGGCTATATGGTTGGCGCTGCTGTTTGTACCAAATGAGTAAACCTTGGGGGGAAACAACTTAATGATAAAAAAACTGAAGAAGAAAACAATTCACTTTTTTTCTTTTCTCACATTATGTTTGCCCAGGGATACCACTACTTTTTGTGTCTGACTTGAATTGGTACCGAACATTTCACAAGTGTATCATGTGTGCGCAAAAAATTCAATGAATTGAAGAAATTGACAACATGCTAGGCTATATTGTGGTTTGGTCAATTTCAAATAATGTCTGCCATCCTCATCAGCTCTGTGACATTGTTGTTCCTTCCTTTCAGTAAGTGTCCCTGCTCACATGCATGCTCTGGAGGGGGCTTGTTATCAGACACGTTTCGGCAGTAGCAAACATACACCCAGCATAAACATGCCACTCCCAGAGGATCCACACCACCACGGGGGAGAGATGAAAGACAAGCCTGTAATTATCACTGTCACCTGGGAGCACAATAACTCCACAACTGGCCCGGAAACCTAACGCATCCTATTTACCCCTGAGACGTACAAGCAAAGCTACAGGGAGTCCGATTGCTATGCTATCGTACTATTTAGGCTACAAAGGAAATGAATGAAAGCTGAAGCAAGAATAGCCGTACAAATTATGTCAAAAGAGAAATTATTACTACTTTATTACAGCAAGCAATAGAGTGCATTTTCATGCACTCTAATTAGAATTCACTTTAAACTTGAACATGTTGCTGCTGAACTAGAGTCCCTGTGACACAGTGTCTTATTCCTAGCAGAGGCTTGGGCAATGGAATGACCATGGCTTCAGTGAAATCACTATCATTATTCACCTACTAAACTCTCAGTTTTACAGTAGACTTGTATATTTTGTCACATTAAAGGAGTGATTAAAAACACCAAGGATAAATTTAAATTGGAGTCATGTATATATGTGTTCCATTTTGCAATTCCATAGTGTCTTCAAGGGGCGTAAAAGCGCAGTGGGTGGTTGCATAACGCACCTTAGATCTTAAATAACATTGACATGAAAAATAGCTCCTCTCCCTGAACTGTTCTATTAAGCGGAAAGTATTGAAGTGGTGTGTGCCAATTCCCTTGGATGGGTTTTATGTAACTAGTTATAGGAACCCTGGGGGATGCTCAAAGTTAATCAGGAACTTCTACAAAATTGTTCTTTGGACCTCTCTACTACAATTTATGAGCTGATCACTGGTCAGGAGGGACTCTTGGAGTTACAGCTGTAAAACCTTTGACAGTTAAACAATAAAGCTTAAGGAGGTTAACTAAACTCTATTGTATACACATTAATATTAATACATCATTATAGGGTAATTATGGGGCATGTTCTATAGGTTACTGCTTGACACATGGATTCCTATTCAATTATTTAAGGCCTCCATTCCACCATAACTACACATTTTGTTGATCCATTCATTTAATGTACCAATATTTCTGAGCAATGCCAATTCACACTAATTAAAGATGATACACAAGCACAAATGCATGCTTTACATAAGCATGATATACACTGGTACTTTTAAACCAAAATGAGCTTGCAGTGAAAAGACAAACTAGTAGATAATGTATGGTTTTATTCACACAGTAATAACCGCCTACTGAGTTTAATACTAAAAACTGTCACTATGCAGTGAACAAAAAAGACCATCATTTGCTGAAATACTGTATTCCGGGGGTGGGGGTGGGGGTAAAGGAAGGATTCGGTGATTATAACTACCACAATGCATACGGGGAAATTGCATACAAAAATTGATGAGATGTAGGCGTGAAAGAAGAAAATGAATATATGATAGACGGAGAAAGGTAGGAACTCTCAAATTATTTTGGAAAGGGGAGAACTGGATGGCAGAACTGAGGAGAGGACATCAAAGCAAGCAAGCACATAGCGAGTGACCCTGTGTACATTTTAAGGCAGCATAAAAGTTGGGTCGTTAAACCTTTGTGGCGAAGTGTGTAGGTTGCACAAGCTTGGTGAATGAAAACTGCAATAGCAGTACATGTTTGTGCGCCTTGACATAACTTATTGTGGCAGTGTTTCTCACGATAGCGCTCTGTATTATAACTATGGCTTTAATGATTCCGTACCTATATGGCCTATACCCTATAGCCTACTAAATCCCTCTGAATAAGAGCGTCTGCCAAAGTAGTAAATTTAAATGTAATGTAAATAGAACAGACAACCTGAACTGCACGACAGTACAGTCAACAGGGATCAACAGTGAGATCCATCAATTAGGCTATATGCGAAGAGAAAATACCAACCAACGACTTCAGTTTAGTATTACGCTTCTACTGTTTATAATTTTTGTGCAACTACAGATTATTTGTAGATCTGCATGTATTTTCGTAAATTAGGCGCGGCTAACTCGTTGAAACAGACCAAGTCGTAACACTGAAAAGAAACAATCGTAACCTAGCGGAAAACCTCGTGGTTATTCTGCTATATTACTCGGCGGACCGCTCTTGTAATGCGTTATTACACAAGCCGTCTACAGCCGCGGTGGCAGTAGAGAGTTCTGTGAGTGATGCTCAGCCCACGGTTTTCAGACACCGATTCGTCACATACAGACCCGCTATAGCTGGGCGGAGAAAAATCCTCCTGGCTCACTGCTAAGCTCTTTCCACAGATACTGTGCGAAGAGTCGACAGGGGAGTAGAATGCGAATTCAAAGGAAGAGAACGGGAGATGAGAAAAAGTTTTAAAAGATATTAACCAACAACAAAGGAAAGATAAACAAGCTAATGTTTCTCCGTTATTTACACATTTTTTCATTGTTGCGTGACGGATTCAACACACCCGGGCGATAAAACCGTATTCGCTGGGACTTGAGGATTTAGCTTAACTTCTGCTTCTTGTGTTTTTTTTCTGTTTAGCTGTTGGTGTAAAATCGGAATGAATGACAAAGACAAAGGTTGATGTGAATTCGCCAAATCATTTTGTCTCGCCCAAGGAAAGGAGACACCGGCACAAAATGGAAAGCGAGAACGGGAGCAGCGACGCTGGGCAGGCGCAGCCCCAAGAACAACACCAGTTCCAGCAACAGCCGATTGTCCAGCCGCACCAAGTAAACGAGAAGAAGAAAATAAATCGGGCACCGTCGCCTGCAAGACCCAAAGATGTCCCTGGATGGTCTCTCACTAAGATTAGAGGGGGCATTGGCGTGCCCACTTTGAGTGTTAAACCTGGAGCGATACACTTGGGGAGCCGGTTGTCTAGGCGCAGCCCAGGCAGTGGGAAAGATACTAAATCCGAAAAAACAAAACTGTCCGGGAAGTCCTTGCTGTCCGTCGCCGGTTCTCAAAAGGGGAGCGGCAAGTCGGCAAAATCTACTCGGAGGAAGGTATCCGATGCCAGTAACGCTTCAGACGATCTGAGCAAAGACTCCGGTTGCGCCCCAGGCAAGCTGTCGCCCACAGACAGTAGCTCAGAGCTCTCCGATTGTGCATCGGAAGAAAATAAACTTTCCACGGACGCCCTAAGTAGTGACACTGAATCCAGCAGCCGAGGAGGGGGAGCAGATGGAGAGAGAACAAGCAGGGATCACGGAAACGGGCAATCGGATAGGGATGGTCGAGGTGACCAGCATGCAAAGAACCCCGTGGATAAGGACAGGCTCTCCCTCGGAGTGGATACCGGCGAGGGAAGCATTTCACCCGGGGATGAGCGGTCCCTCGCCTCTTTTGACAGCCGGATGCCTGTCAGCACATCCCTGGCGTTTTCTGACCTGACGGAGGAGTTCATGGACGGGATGCATGAAGAATTTGTCAGGGAAATAGAAGAACTGAGATCAGAAAATGACTACTTAAAAGTAAGAGCTGATTGGTTTCGTTCGCATCAGCTATTGTTGCATTGATCTGAACACGTTGTCATGAAAACCCTTACCGTTTCACCTCATCAGATACATAAAGTAAATCAGTGGCGAAAACGGTCGCTCACCAAGAATCGCCCTTTACAAATGGCACTCTAGTCGTGATGCTTATTGCCAACGGTGGCCTCCTGTTGGCGGTTTGAATTCTTGTTTACTTAGTTTTACAATGCAAAACTATCGTTATTTAAAGCAAAATACACATTTATACTGCTGTGTAGCATCAGTCTGTGGTGGAATATGCTTGAATGACTGGCATGTCGTGTTTTGAAAAGAGCTTCTGGCATCTTTGACTTGTCTTTTGGTAACACACCCGTATGATTGATTACGCTGTCTCTAATTTGTTTCACCTTGAGATTGCCTAGACGCAGCAATTGGAGACTCGATAGTGTTGCTTGCGAATAGCCTAAATAAACCAGAAGGACATTTTTAGTAGAAATATTTTTCATTGTGTTATTGAATGTGGAGAGCATCATCTATGTTGCTAAAGTTGTGGACCATGACCCTCTTCAGCTGCTTGATTATTAACAAATGGTAGGCTACAAGACAACTCCATTGTAATTGCATTGTGTCACCCAATATTATCAGTTAAATGCGACAGAAGGATAACGTGTTTTAGAGTATTACACATACATGACTTCAAATCAATGCCACTATCATGCAGGTCCATGAGCACAATATATGCATCTATCCATAGATTTAAGTTATTTTGTCAGATAAAATACTGCTGTTTGGCAGGGATGCAAGCAAGTCAAGAAATAGATTAATATATATAGCCACACGTTACCCCGAACCGGTTCACCATATCACAGTGTATAATTTCAGTTTTATGAATGTTTATATTGATCATAACATTTTGGTCGTTCAGCAATTTTGTGACCTTCACCACACCTATAGCCAGCTTTCCAAGATGTAGCCTTACCCCCAGGGAATCTTGTTTTTTTCCCCATTCAATAAAGAGAAAATCAGGTCATGATTTGCGACAGAGTCATCAGCCTTCATTTTTATTTCATTTATCCTGTCAATGTATAAAGCTGAATTGTGCATCGTGGCGTCCAGCCTCGTCCAGATGCTGCAGTCGAACGCGCCCACTATACTCTACACACCATTGTTTATACCAGGCGGATCACGTGATCCGCTCTGCAGTGGGTGACCTATATTCCCTAGCCTTGTGTGACAGCGCGAGGCAGCTTTCTGAATATTAGTCTGCGATAAAAGGGTTATATTTACTCCACGCATTCTCCCGTCCTTATAAATACTTTATCTAGCTTATTACTACAGCTCTGTAGCAGGGTTTTGTCGGGATTTGTACTAATGCCTTTCAAACCCCAGTGTTATTATGTAAGTATAGAGAACACGGATAGAGCTATTTTGCGGCTGCTTTTTCACCGTTCTGGTGCACATCATTTTCGCATAGGCCTAGATATTGCCTGAGTGTGTCACGTGGCATGGGTTTTTGCCTTTAATATGTGAAGTTAAATTGAAATGATGATGTCTTAAAATGAAAAATTGCCCACCGCTCAGCAAATTGAATGCCGACCACATGTTACCACTACAAACGCAATTAACAGCGTATGTACGACACGTTCATAGCACCATTATCCATTAAAAACCCATAATCATAGTTTTTCATCTGCAAACAACAAAATCACCGTTTTTGATCTGATATTTCTATGACCACTGTAGTTTTGACACAGACTGAAACAAGATTGCAGTAACCTTACGCCCATTACCACTTGCACAAGAAATAAAACTTACAAATGTTTTCATTCTTCCAGACTAAATGAGAGGAAAAGGATGATATTCTTTGAAAACATTTCGAGATGTTTACTTTTAATCAACACGTCCCAATTATGCAGCCCTGCCACACACAGCAGATAATGTAGCACATTAGTTTATTATTGGGAATCACTCACACCGGGGTGTCTGTGCTACCATAGTATTGCACTGCAAAATATCAGTTTGAGAATGTCAACAAATATCATGTATGGAAATAACTGGCTGATGATGCAGTACTAATTTTGATGATGATGATCTAATGACTTTGATGATAATGCAGTACTGATTTTGATGATGATCTGATTTTGATGATAATGCAGTAATGATAGTGAGGATGATGATAATGATGATATGGTGAATTTAGTGAAAATTCAGTAATGATTTTGATGATAGTAATGATGGCAATGATGATCAAGTAATGACACCAACAATGTGATGGTTATGATGACAACATATGATTTTGGTGGTGATTGATAGCAGTCGAGGTGACAGTGACAATAGCCGCTGTCTTGAATGGCAGTCACACATGGCCTCCTGCTATGACAAGCGGCCGTAGCTGCGCCTGTGCTGACTCTCTCCCGCTGCCGCAGGACGAGATGGAGGAGCTGCGGTCGGAGATGCTGGAGATGCGGGACATGTACATGGAGGAGGACGTGTACCAGCTGCAGGAGCTGCGGCAGCAGCTGGACCAGGCCAACAAGACCTGCCGCATCCTGCAGTACCGCCTGCGCAAGGCGGAGCGGCGCAGCCTGCGCGTGGCTCAGACCGGCCAGGTGGACGGCGAGCTCATCCGCACGCTGGAGCAGGACGTCAAGGTTTGTTTGTGTGTTTGCACGCGTGTGTGTGTGTGTGTGTGCGTGTGTGTGTGTGTTTGCACGCGCGCGTGTGTGTGTGTGTGTGTGTGCATGCGCGCGCGTGTGTGCGTGTGTGTGTGTGTTCTCTGGAACAGATTATGTACTTACAGGCTGGATTCTAGCTAGATATTGACTTAACCTGCTGAGCTTGTTAGATGTGCTAAATGAGTAGATTGCATTTGCTTACGTTGTTTTTAATATGGCTGTATATTCTGTTTATTGGACCTGCTTTTTGCAAAGAAGGAAACTTCCATTTCAAATTCGGATGTTACTGACATGGTGATTAGTTTCCGCCATGCAGTTTTACCATGTTAATGCCCCTGAAGGTGGACAGGTTTGTCAGTTGGCAGGGGGTATTGGATCACAGCCCTGTTTTTTATCCATCAGCAGATAATGAATGGCAGGAGATTAGTGTGTAAGGTCTTGTTCGAGGGGGCATTTTAGCACTCACGTTGTGTGGGGCATTCCATGGCTCTGGTTACAGGTCATGAATTAGCAAAGTTCTGTCAACTTTTTTTGTGCAGGCGGCTGCACAATGCAGCCTTTCTCAGGGACTCTGGAAGAGAGGGGGGAGGGGAGTGATGTCATCTCCCCCCGGCATGCCCTGCTGTCGCTGTCCCTCACTGAAAATGGTGCAGTTGTGAAAAAAAGGAGAAGAAAAACAGCCTTCTTCTGCAAAGCTAACATTGTGCCTCTTTGTGCGCTAGAGTTGACTCTCTGGAAACTGGTTGCGTTCCTGAGTTAAATCTTCAGCAGCCAATCTTGCAGGGTGGGGGTACAGTGTGTGGAAGCCATCAAAGGGCCATTAACACAGGAAAAAGGCCCCTGTGAATGACCTAGGTTTCTCAGATTCTGTAACAGCTCGTTTGACTCCCAACACTCACTTGACTGTTTCTTCTCTACCCTCAGACTTGGGTCAAATTTCACCGGTGCCTTCTGGCCTTCTGTTTTTTTCTTTCTTTTAGGTCTAAACACCATTATTATCCTCTCTACAGACACACACAGAAGTAAATACATACATTTGGAAAGTGAAACAAACTAAGTAAAGTGTGTGAACTAAATATCAAGGGTCAGTTTGCTCAAACCACTGAAGCAAAATCTAAAGTGATGACGTCCATTCACTAATAAATTTAGGACAGCGTTACTTTTTTCTGTAAGATAGTGCTGCTTTTTTCTTGAGATAATACTGCCCTTTCAGAACTTACACAAAAACTTTGTTGGTCAGTACTTAAGCACTTTCATTGAATCTACCCCCACAGTTACAGACAGTGTAATGTTCGTGTCTCCTCTGTGAATCATCCTGTTGTAATAGTTCCCATGTCCTGCTACATCCTGCTGACCATCTCTCCTCGTGTGGGGGGAATTCGGGTACTAGTGAGATTTTTTTCCCTCATGGTCACTTCCTGTCTCTGCTCTTCTGCTTTCCCAAGTAAACGCCACTAAAAACAAGGGTAATATGCACATTTGTTTAAGATGCAGATTATGGGATCCTCTGTTCCCAGGCATACCAAGGGGCCGCTTTTCAAGTGCATCCAATTGGAATTAGCCATATATGATTCCTGAGAAATCTAAAAACGTGTGATTTCAGAAGTGGCCAAGGGAAGCATGCTTCCGTTGTGTGTTTGGACGGGGGTGGGGGGTTGTATTTTTAGCTTTGAGGGTCTCTGTGGCCATCTCCAGGCCGTCTGTGCTGTTTGTTGGTTTGGATGAGAGAGATTCCATTTCCTGTTTGGTGTGGGACAAACCTCTTGCCTGCCTCCACAGCAGCAGCTGAGTAACATGGTGGTATGATAAGGGGGAAAGGTCTCCCAGCACGGCTCTCTCGATGACAGCTGGGCAGCGGGATTGTGGAGCGTGGGGGATGGGTTCCAGGTGCAACTCTCAACGTTTGAGGAAAGCTCCGTCATCCCCATAACAGCAGGACAGATCTGTGTGGATGTGGCCACATGAACACTACCAAAATATGCAAAAGCATCTGTCCAACACATAGATTGTGTGAGGACATACCCTTTGTAATAGTGTATTTGATCTACATGCAAGCCTAAAATTGGTTAGCTCTTCAAAGTGAGCTTACCATAGTTTTCAGTTGCTCACCTTATCATGTTGACTTCCCGTTTTAGAGAAGAATATGATTACTTTACATTGATTTAAATGCTCAGGTATTTACGACTTGGCCGGTCAGGTTGTATTTGAGTATCAACGGCAGGTGTCTCGCCTTTGTGAACTCAACTGTAATATGCAAAACCCTGCTGATAAAATCTGCAGCAGGGTCGTTAAGACTGCCATCGGGGAACATGCAGTTGTGAAAAGGCTGACAAACTGGATAGGAAAGAGCGCTGGGGTGCGCGCACACACACACACACACACGTGCATACACACACACACATACACACACGCACACATACACCCACAACACACACATGCACATATACACACATACACACACATATACACAGGCTCAGACACGCACTGAAAGGATAGAGGCATGTTGGTGGGTTAATGCCTCCCTGTAGTGTATGTTGCTTGTCAAACGGCACACAGGGTGTTGCCTAATGTATAGCATGCTGGGGGGTTGTGGGCAGGGAGGGCAGGAACTAGACAAATGTGATGTTTATTGTACCAATGACAGCCTCCTTTCACACTCTCCTCAGACACGGCAGCAGCATTCAGGGCACGTCCTGCTGTTTAACAGCTGAAACACTCCTGCATGCTGCTAGCACCCAGTAAAGCTGCTCACTTGAGGTGTGCTCTTTTTGCATATCAAAGCTACACCTTTTCGGGGCCACACAAAGCCATGCTGAAAGGAGCTAAGGGGAGGGCTCTGCTTGTAAATCAATCTGAATACATAATAGCCCTCACTGTCATTCATTAATAGAGGCTTTTGTTTACTGTAAAGAGGAGCAATTACTTTAAAAGACAGCATTATGGCTAAAGAACATACTCCGGACACCTCCCACGCCGTTAATGGAAAGGGAATATTGATCCTGCAATGTGGGCTGCATGCCGGGCTGATAGGGTGTGAGAGAAGGGACTGACGGCTGGACCTTTCGCCGGCCCCTGTTTGAATCAGAGTAAGGAGAACAGGGATGCGTCTGTGGTACGCTCCCAGGGCAGCCACACAGAGGGGCATTGTGGGTCGCAGCTGCGCGCTGGCTCCAGTTCAGGCCCGAGAATCCCTCACTCGGCCGACGCATAACTGGGCCCTCTATGCCGTCATTCCTCCCCACTTTGAAAGGGATCAGCTCTCGCTCCGCTCCACTCCACCCCAAAAGGCAGCCACCCCCTTGGCTTCGTTTACAGTGTTGAGCGAGAATGATGGAGGGAGAAAGAGAGAAAGAGAGGGAGAAAGAGAGAGGGAGAGGGAGATGGAGGAATGAATAGAGGGGGGGAGGAAAAATGCCAAAAAGTATAAGAAAATATATACTTAAATCTTAACCTGTTTAGATTGTCATGTGAATGGAATTTTCTGTCCATCTGCAATTTTCAGAACCTGAAATACACATGTCTCTGTGAAATTTTTCAATAGTTTTGAGGATCTAAATAACAGTTTGTCCATTTCCAGTGTTTTAATCAAAGAGTCTTGTGTGCCATTTTAAATAATTTCATGCAGTTATTCTAGGCTTCTCCTATGTATAGCTATACATTTAGTGTGATTTTTTTGCCTGGAGTGTGCTTTTTAAAGTAACTATTCTTTTCAGCAGTTTAAAACAGGCTATTGAAATTTCTGTGTCCTGATCATCAGACAGTCTCACGCGCTGTAATACCTTGAGCATCATTCATTTCAGTACATTACAATATAAGTTTTGTATATGGTCCTAGGAATTGGGCCATCTTACAAAGTCAGTTTTTTTTTACCTTGTAATAAGTACTATTTCATGTTGAGTTAACTAGAACAGCTTTCGCATATTAAAGGCTTAAGGATGGTCTTAAGGATAAAACATGTCATGCATCTGAACCTGACAAAATACCAGACACCAGTAAACAGCCACTCTGTATGAAGCCTCTAGAGTGTGTGCGCTGATCTGATCTTATGAGGGACAATCATTGTGTGTTCAACCTTTGCTGAGGGAATTTTTGTCCCTTGTTCCCATTATTATTTCTGCATTTCTTTTTGGGCTTCAAATGAACTGATTCCCATTTCTCTCCTTTCCCCAGGTGGCAAAAGATGTGTCCATCCGCTTGCACAATGAGCTGGAGTCCATTGAGAAGAAGAGGTCCCGTCTGGAGCAGGAGAATGAGGACCTACGTCAAAAACTCCAGGATCTGGAGGTGGCCAAGCAGGTGCTGCAGGCCGAGATGGACAAGGCCAGAGAGGTATGGGTTGGGCGGGGCCTGTAATTGGTGGAGGGGCAGGGTGAGTGGGGTTTGCTTGGGCAGAGCCAGCGTGCTCTCTGTCTTTCTCAGGAGAGAGTTGTGTTTAAGTGAGCGTGGGCCCAGTTGAACTGTTCTTAGGTTAGTGTTGGCCTTGATTCAAATCAGGTTCAGTAGGATATGTGGTTGTTTGGGATGATGGGCTAAAGTGTGTAACGAAACTTGCAGCTATGAGTGTTACTGCTAATATACCCCTTTTTATAAACACAGAGACTCTTACCCGGGAAGGTCTTTCTCCTACTGATGTAACAATTACAAAAAGTTAAGGTACAAAGTCACCGGACCATAAATTATTTATTCACCCTGCAGTGACAGTTCACTAGCTCACTAGTCCTTGATTTGGGATTACGCGTTGTCTTCACAGAAAAATAGTGGTGAAGGAAAGGTTGTCTTGAACTCTGTTGTAGGCTGTAGGTGCATTGTATGTCCTCAGTGACAAGGGATGAAAGTTGACACTCCATGCTAAAGAGCTTTGCCTTATCCATTTTCCTGGGATGAAGGGAACTCTGTCATTGTAGCATTTCTTGGCTAACGTTAGGGAGGTTAGACAAAAGTTTGCACTGTGCTACCATTGTTTGCATGAAAGGTTCACACTAAAAGTAACTGTCACCACTGCCTGCGACAGCAGCATGATGGTGTTCCTTTTATACATCAGTATAAATCAGTGTAACAGTAAAATGTGTAATTTTACCAGCAAGCTCTCTCTTTTCCACTTCACTCTACAACTCTGTTCCTGCCCCCAGCATATGACATCCCATAATAGTCCACTCTGACCTTATTGGTTTCTAACAACATGCTCTCAACGTGTGACCCCTTTTAAAGCAAAAGTGCAATGAATTCCAAAATACAAGACACAATGCCAATCAATGTGAACTAGCACATTATTACATATAAGGTATGAAGCGTTTCAAGTGGCTAAGGCAGGCTGGAGCTTGGCTTGACAAAAGGTGGTTGGGAAAGTGGCTGGACAATGTACCTTGTGATCTGAAAGCAACAGGTACATATTTGGCTTTCATTTTGAGTTTGAATTGTGCGTGGTTTAGCATAGTTCCAGCCAGCATGTCATTGTTTCAGTCGCACGTAACTCCGCTTTTGAAATATTGTCATCTTTTAATGTTGGTTTGACTGGCTTTGGGTGGCATTTATCATTGGTACGCATTACTAGAGGACACAGGAGAACTGCGTTGGTTTTCACATAGACTCTTCCGCTGCTGTGGGCAATGTCGTTCTCAGGGAAAGCAGAGCGCTCTCCCTCTCACCCAGGCCCCTTTCGTAAGTGATTCATCTCTGATGGACAAAAGAAGGCCCCCTCTCTCCTGCTGTCACATTGAGAGCATCGAGGACAGATGACCGTGGCCTTGTGCAGTCGGCTGAGAGCTGCGGCGGGCGGAGCGGGGCTCTGAGCGTGTTGAGAAAGGATTCTTGGCATTGCCGGCGCTGTCGTGGCCCAGCACTCCTGTGTTCTCTCCCTGTGGGCAGCCGAAGGGGGACTTTTCCACCGGTGAGGAATTTCCCGGCTTCCATCATCAGTGCTTAGTAGAGTCAAAAACAGAGTCACGGGAGAGGAAAAAAAAAGGAGAAGAGAGCGAGAAGGAGAAAGACAGATAATGAGAGAGAGGAGAGGGGAAAGGCGGAGAGAGAGAGAGAGAAAGAGAGACAGAGACCAACCCACAATGAAAGAGAAGAGCAAAACCAAATAGCATGTTTGCTTCCAACTGAATGATGACGGTCCAAGTGATTCTGTTTGACTGCTGTGTCGTGGGCTTGGCCCAGAAGGCAGATAGATTTGGGGGGGGCTGGTGGATGAATCCAGATCTGTCCTGTCCAATAGCCAGGGCCGTCGGTGGAGATTAGGCAGTCGCTGAGGGAGAGGTGATACCGCGGTCGGAGGCCGTCACTCAGGAAGGGGTCAGAGGTCAACCTCAGCTCAGCAGCGGGCGCGCTCATCCCCTCTGGGACATGGTTCTGTCCATCTCACTCTGCCGGACAATGGCACGGACAGCCTTCACTCCACATGTCCCTCTCTACTCAGGACAAAGTGGCAGAATGTGCCCTCCTGCCTGTTCAGCAAGTCTCTGTCCCACCCATGTCGGGATGAATTGCAAGGAGGAGGACATGCACATGGAGGTTTTGTTGATCGATCGGTGCCATGTTAACAAGCTTGTAATCCACATTTTAGACTACAATAAAGCTTGGACCTGCTCGAGTAAATTACGAGTTCACATCAATAAAGATTCACACAACCTCACAAAACATATTTCACAAGCAGGGTGCAGGTCATGCTCTGCTAAGAAAATTCACAGTAATCTATCTGTACCAAGTGCGATCATTGTTTCTTCACTTAAATGGACTGCGATCGACTGTTAAACCTCTTAATGAGATTAGGGTTTAGAATGAAGTAGAGCTTGAGTAGTGAGGACTTTCTTGCACACCAGCGAGATGGAAACAAAAGACTGCACAGTAACTCCCCCTGCCACTGTGGCACTCTCTGCCCCAGGTCTCATTTCACATGCATTGATCAGTATTCCAGCTGTTCCATACCTCTGAAGGTAATTGGACCGACTGGGGGGTCTGCAGCAACAGCTGAAATTGAGATAGATAGACTGAGGTGGGTCTCTGCATGGGGAAGAGGGGGTGGGGTGGCATAGCAGTAGCGGAGGGAAGGAAGGACAGGGGTGGCTCTGTCAGGGAAAGTGGAAGGTCAATGACAGTCTCTCTTTGGGAATGTGTGTGTGTGTGTGTGTGTGTGTGTGTGTGTGTGTGAGTGTTCTACAACTCTGTGCCTGTTTGTTGACACAGGTTTTGTTTTCTTCCAACCTCCTCTCCAGTCTGTCATTTGCTGAGTCCCTGTAGTACACTTGGCCAATATGTCTTTTTTAGTCTCACAGCTCTTTATGTCATAACAAAAAAGAGCCAATAAACTGACCTTTTTTTCATGTCTTGGCATCCTGGCAGGAAGTGCCATTCCGTTGTTCATATGTGGGAGGAAACCTTCCATGAGCTGATATAGAGAGGAGAGAGAGAGGAAAAGAGACAGGGAGAGAGAGAGAGAGAGAGAGAGAGAGAGAGGGAGCGAGAGAGAGAGAAAGAGAGGGAGAGAAGGGCACAGCTGGGGTAGAGCTGCAGGACAGCTCTCCTGTGGCCTGTCTTTTATCAGCTGTGCCCTGCCCACTGCCTTTTTATGTCTCCAATTACAACAGATCAACTGGTGCATCACAAAATGGTGCATGGCAAAAACAACTGTTGAAGCAAACAGCGAAATGGCACCAACACAGCGATCAGCTCGCTGATAGAGGGGCTGTTATAATGTTTGCAGACAAATTCACAACGTTTTGTCCTTGTCTACACAGCCGCTGGAACGTTTGCAAATTGCGTTTGCTCACATTATCCACGGCTCTGCTGGCGCGTATAGTCCTGCGAGCTGGTCCCTCATTGGTGCTTCAGAAGCACAGAAAAGCTGGACCACACCGAGTGGTCCTCGCCGGTCTCAGGGCTGCTGCTCCGCAGACAGGTTTAATCGGGGATTCTGCGCTTAGTGGAGCTGGCAGCCAATCCAGTGGCTCCGAGCGATCGTTCATCTGAAACAGGTGCTGTCAGCAGGGGGAAAGACGTCCGTGCTCAGATTGACAATCCTTACCTGCCAGCAGACAGAGACTGCTGTGGGTTGAACTCGCCCCTCCACCGAGTCCCTCTGTTAAGTGACGGTGTATCGTTACACGCCCGCCCCAGGGTGTGCCTCCTCAAGGTCCTTCTCCCGCCATCATTTCACCAGTACCATACCTAAGCAAAGCCCTCCATCTTCACGAGGTACCTGGTTGGGTGCCCACATTTTGTTTTGCTTTCTTGTGTTTAGTATATACAAACCTCAGCATTACTGTTAAACATACACCTGCTATAAGGAACATGACATCAAAGCACAGCAGTGATATTTTTTTCCGGTTACTGCACAAGACAGTTGGTTTAGAGTAGAAACAACTGAAAGCATAGGGGGAGAGAGAGAGAGAGAGAGAGAGAGAGAGAGAGAGGGAGGGAGGGAGGGAGAGAAACAGAGCAGACAAAGGATCCTGGACTGGTGCGTTTGTAGGTCGATATGCACAGCACAACGAGGGGGTCCTTCGGGAGGGTGGGACCCCACTGCAGTGATGCCGCGGGCTAGGAGAGCCGAGCGCCAGAGAGAACAGGAGACGCACTGAGCTCTCAGGCAGAGAGACAGCACAAAGCCCCTTCTAATCACAGGCAGTAAAGAGGAATCTCCCATCTGCTGCTGCGGTGATGTAGAGGAAAAAAAGAGGTTAATAACTGAAGAAACCTAAAGTGACATAGGAGATCATTGAGAGATGTTGTGAATATGATGAAGGTTCGAGCACACGAAGAAAAAACCTCTCCTTGGGGGTTTAATTGACCTTTTTAAATTAATGTTAATTTGCTTCAGTTAGACTTGGGTGGGAAATGAAAATATGAAGGCGAAATAAGGACATATTTTTCAGACAATAGCATTAGGTGACCCTGAAGAGGGATTCCTGGATGCAGTCCCAAACAGAGAGAATAAAATGACACACTAACAGGCAAGTTCAGCTGCACCCTGTTATTAACTGATTCTGCAGCTGATACCAGAGGATATTACTCTCCTGTGGGTGGGGAGTCGCATCTGAAACACTCCTTTTAATGGCCCCTGGACTCGTCTTCCATTCAGGGCTGTGCCTCCTTGACGCGCCTCAATTTTTTTTCTCTCTTTCCACTTTAAAAGGATAACTGTGAAGCTCTTAAGTGTCAGATTAACACTATTAGCACTGGGCCGGACCCCTGCGGTGAGTGGGAGAGAGCCTTTCAAAGATCCGGGGGTGCTTTCAATGAAAGCAGAGGTCTGCTGGGAGCCATTGTTGTCTGGAAAACATCAAAATGCAGGGGATGAAGGAGAAAAAAAAGTGCAGCGAGCAGAGGACAGGACAGACAGTTTTATTGACAGCCTTACCTTCCCCGCTCAGGCTTTGTGGTTGCCCTAATGGTTCCCCTGTGCGCCCTACTCCACTAGCGCGTGTGCGAAGCGGAACGGCTCCGTTCCTGAAATTGCGCATGAATTATGTTCATACATGTCACTTTAATCGGCGCGCTGGCGGCGCGGTCCTGTGGAGGTTTATGTGTTGCCCGGTGCAAGGGGGAGCATTCAAGCAGGGCTGGGATTGTTTTTTTCTTGCTTAAAAAAGGCTGGACTGATCCGATCTCATTGCGGTTTTGACTCAATTGGAGCAAAAGAAAAAAAATCAGCCAGTGATTTATGGAGGTCAGGGCGTTTATTTATTTTTCCCTTAGCAGAATATGTCAGAGAGCCTGTGGTGAGGTTGGGTTGGGTTGTTGTAATGCTCCACTCCTGGCAGGGTGTTGGTAACCCCCCCCACCTCCTGTAGCCAGTGTGAGAAGTGTCTGCTCTTCTATTTTTAGCACTAAAGTATCCTCATGAGGATCAAACCCGGGCCTGTTCTCCTCTCTGCGCAGCCCCAGACAGAGGCGGTGACAATGCCAGCGCTTCACCAGCCAGGATTACGGTGATATATGGCCAGGGAGTCTGCTGCAGCTGCGGCTGCTGCCGAACCACAGCGGCATCGCATTCTGTGGCCGCCCCTGCCCCCGTGGCATCCGGCACATCTTATCCCACAGCCCCCTGCTTTTTACTGCGCAAACTACTGAATGAGTCTGTTTTCTGGGTCACCTTGAGAAGAGGAGGTTCAAAATGTGTGTCTGTGTGGGTATGTCTGTGTATAGGGGTGTGTGTGTGTGTCTGTGTGCATGTTTGTGTGTGTGTGTGTGTGTGTGTGTGTGTGTGTGTGTGTGTGTGTGTGTGTGTGTGTGGTCACTCCGCCACATAGCTCAAACGGGGCGACCAAAAATGCACAATAAGAAAGTTAACCTAGTGGTATATTGTTTAGAGAATGGCCTTGAATTTTACAGCTGTGTAGGTTCACTGTTAAATTCGCTCCCTGACAGCAGAATATTTTACTGCTCACATCGCTGAAAACATACAAGCAAATGGCTTCTTGTGCACATTCTGTTGCTCAAATACTTAGCCGTAGAGCCTTAAAAGGGTCTGATCAGCAGCCCTGGGATATATTCCTTTGTCGTCTGATTTTTTGCTACGTTTACGATTCCATTGGATATATTGCCAGAGCAGACTAACTGCAATATTAATGAATGAACAGTGGGTGAATGGACGCTGGTCTGGATGTAAGCCAGTGAGACAATCATAAGCATTGGTATGCCTCCTCCAGCTCCGCCGCTGACCCCCAGGTCATGCCGTCTCGTCCCTCTCGTTAGATCCTGTTAGAACTCCCCACCTCACGCGTGGTCGTTCGGTGCTCTCCGCTCCTACGGTGGTCTCTCACCGATTGCTTCCCCAGACTGAAGGCTAATCAGATTCTTATCAAATAAGAAGGCTTTGTGGCTGGATAAATGCCCCCCCCTTACATAAGATACGTCTCCTTGCATTAGGGAGCTGAGCGGGGTTTTTTGTCTTCTTAACATGATTCCTTTTGCTGTTTTTCTCAGTCCTGTTTTGCTGCCTCTTTGTCTTGGTCTCTGTCTGGTGGCTTTGTGATGGATGCGGTTCTACAACTGCAAAGTGCGCCAGAGGACAAAGAACACATCTGTACAGTTGCGATTTTGTGCTTGCATGCAAGGACTAGTGTATGAATGTGCGAATGTGTGTGTTGCATGTGTTTGTGTGTGCACTTATGCGTGTGTGTGTGTGTGTACATGTGTGTGCATGTATACATGAATGTGTTGATGATTATGTGTGGGTAGTCAGTCATTATCCATTAACATCACCACTGCATTCACACTGCTAATAGGATCTTCACCTCATTTCTCCAACAAAGAGCCCTCCTGACATCAAGGTTACGTAAGCCCAGCCGTGCAGTCAGTCCCCTTCCATCTCAGTCTTGATGTGACCCAATTTGATTGGCTGCCCAGGCAGGAAGGACAGAGTTCCTGAATCATCAGAGTGCTGTGAGGTGGTGAGCAGAGATATGTTGGTGACAAGACATGACCTGCTCTGTTGTGTTAAGACAAATAAGTGTCCAATGATCTGCTCTTTGAAGAAGATCCCATTATAATTAATTGTGATGAGCATGCTTTTAGTGATATATGGCAACTAGTGATATACCATCTACCAGCAAATCAGGCTAGCCTACCAGTGAAGGACCATTTCATGGGGGAATAATGTCCATGTCAATGACTGACTGAGTGTATGGGAGTGTGTGTGATGTCAAAAGAGCACTGATCCTGAGGAGGTGTATCAATCCTACAGCCAGATTACTACAATTATAATGTACTTTAATGATACTCATTTACTGCCTGTGATACCCTACAACAGCTGAAATTATATGTGTGGTCTGTCTATCTTCATATTGTATATTATCTTTCAGAGCAGTCAGTTGTCCATAATATGCACTAGTGATCCTAAAATGCTCAATGCTGATCAAATACTGTTTCTTTCATTAGTTCAATTTGTTCATTTATGTACCTTTTTGCAGCATGTGTTTTCCTTTTTAAATGACCATGTTGATCATTACATAGAATGCCATTAAAATGTATTTATGAAGGAAAAGGCAGAAAAATGACTGAAAAGAATAAAAAAACCTATTTGCAGTCAGACCACATTGATGATGTGAGTGATGCCTGTCTGTAAATGGGTGGAGCTACCACATGTAATCAGTGGTCCACAACTAAATACAGTGATTTTCTGTGAACCAATCAACAGTGTCTTTGTTCAAACAGGTCAGTGATTGACACCACATTATAGCCCCATCCATTAGGGGGTTTACGAAACCTCACTCTCGCATCACTACATGTTACTGAACTGACAAACCCAAAAAAGCAAAGGGGCCTGCCCACTGCCACCTCGGTGAAGGAGACACTGTCCGCAGAAGAATGGTTTGTGATTCTACGGACAAGCTTCAGTATTAACTGATTGATATACTGCATACTGTACTGGCATATTGCACACTCCCGTAACCACCAGTACGAATTCAGAATGCACCCCCGGCTGCGCTTTATATTCTCCTCACATTGAAACCGCTGACATGGAGAGACCACAGAGAAGTGTGTTGTCGAAGAGACGCCATGTCTTACGGAGCGGGATGATCCACTCCTTAATTGACGGAGAGATTAGAGGCAATGCCGTCGAAATGCAAACACGGACTAAAGCAGCCGAGAGGATGGTTAGATCCTGTTGTGCTCTCCCGTAGTGCTGCAGCTGCAGGTTTTAGCGGGAAAAGGGCATGGCCGACGCAGAAGGATGAATGCCCGCCGATCGCCGCGGACGCGCTGTCATCGCGGCTGACGTGCTTGATGGGGCGAGACGTCTGTCAGGCTCAGGCCTGCGTCGGGTATAAAAACCTCTACAGTAAGCGCACCTCCAATGATCCTCCAAAGCCACGCTAATTTTATGTTGTGTTTTTATGCCAATTTTATACCGCATAACACAGTTTTTCCACATTGCTCGGCCAAAAGCTAAAAAAAGGGGTTGAGTAAAGATAATAGGCACTCCAAGATGACAACAAATAATCACAAGTAAATGGAATGATTGTACGTTACTGTATAAACAGAATGATAAAATACCAAAATAGCCTGAGGATAGACGAATGTAATAACAGAAGCCAAATTAGTTTGTGGTAGAATAATCGAAGGGGTCAACAATAACAGTGGACCTCTTACAGCATATGCAAAACAGCACTGGAAATTAAATCACAATGAAATGAATTTGACGAGGCAAATGAAGTGCATTCTAAAGGGCAGAGAAACACAGAACACGTTGAGTGGGCTATTGAATAATTAACAAGGGTGGTTATTCATATACATGCACATTTTATCTAAAGGAAGCATGGCTATCCATGAAAACCATTCTCATAATGTTCAGAAAGCACGTAAAAAATCTGTATTGAGTCAGCTGGACACAAATGGAATTGGTTGAGCGTCCCTGCATTCTCTTGCCTTTGTAGTGCTGTGTGGTGCGGCCTATTAAACCCGCCCTTTCCTCTTGAGTTGCGACCAGATGTGTTTGTAGCTCATATGCAGCTTTTTATACCAGACAAACATCACCATTGCCACCCTTGCGCCAAAAATACTAGCTTTATCAGCCCCTTTCCAGTCACGTGATATCATCACTGTCGCCCCTTTTAATTAAAAGTATGTGGATTGTGTGTTTGTGTGTGTGTGTCTGTCTGTCTGTGTGCGTGTGTGCATGCGTGTTTCCATGCCATGTCTCTTTGATATGATAAGAACACTGTAACAGTCAGTGCTGGTCTTTCTCCGGCCATTTGGGGACTTGTAATAAGCCCTCTAGGGATGGAGAACTCTCTAAACTAATTTCATGGCAAAAAAGAAGGAAAATTTGGCAAGCAGCCTGCACTGAGTGAGTGGTGAGTGAGTGAGTGAGTGGTGAGTGAGTGAGTGAGTGAGTTAATAGAGGAGTGTGTGTGAGTAGTGTGAATGCGTTTGTAAGACAAATGTGGGAGTCAGTATTTGTCAGTGTGTGTGTGTGTCTGTGTGTGTGTGTGACTGTTCTGCAAAAACATTGAAGCTACGGCCTCGGCACTCTATTCTACCAGGTTTTCCACTTTCAGGGAGGGCGCTGCGCCACAGCTGAATTGTGAAGCTGACCCACTTGCTCTGTTTTCCTGGGAGTGTTGTGGAGCTGGAGGGCGTCCTTGTGAGCCCACTAATGAAGAGATGAAGTGAGCGATGTGAGGAATGCGGCGAGTGTCAGCAGCGGGCCTTTGCCGGAACGTCTGTCTGCATTAACGGGCAGCGGGCAGACAGCTTAATGAGCATCAAGTGATTGGGATTCTCTAATGAGCTGGGAGCATGTGGTCTTTGATTGAATTCTGCTGAAAGGAAGAGCAGGATAAAAGATGAGTGCTGTTTGTTGGTTGGTCTCTGGTGGATCGTCTCCAGTTCCCCTGCGTTTAGTCTCGTGGAAGGATAACTGAGGCAGGGAGCCGGTATAGGTTTGGCCCAGGTTGAATGCAGGTTAACTTGGTCTCTCAGTCTGCTCAAGGTTGGTTCATAAACACTGATGCCATTTTCCTTTCTTTCCCCCAGCAATGTGAGAGGCAAATTCCTGTACATGGAAGGACTGCCTCTTCCCTTTCACAATCCGTCTGCACAGACCCTGTGGTAGATCTGCCAAATCTTGTAGCAAATTGGCTCGGCCTTACAAGATGCAGGTCAAACTTACAGTAGTCAGAACTTCCGAGGTCAGACATTGCAGCATTTATGTAGAGCGCATTCAATTTAAGGACTTCTATTTGAATGTCTTTACAAGAAAAAGATTTTGAGATAACAAGGCATGTGTTAGAGAAAAGAGGGGGTTGGAAACAGTGCAGGAAAAGGTATTCATTATTTAAAATCCCATCTTATTGTGAGAATCTAATGATCTTTTTATCTGACTGTTCCAGCATGCTGCATGCTGTCTGTTTTTTTTTTCAACTGTCCAATCATGCATTGATTTTGAAATGCGTGTCACGTTTTTTTTTTTTTTTTTTACTGGTTCTAAAACAAATATCAGAGACAATGGGGCCTGAGTCAATGAAGAACAAACACAATTTCAGCACATCAGAGAGGATATCAAACAATGACATGCAACCGCGGTGCGTTTGATCCATGCCATTGTGTACAATGTAAACAGTGACTTTGTCTGTGGGCCCTGCGCGGCTAACTCCGCTCTCAGGGCCATTGTGTGGCAGTGACACAGAGGTAGCTGCTGGAATGGGAGGGGGGAGAGCACGCATCTGCGCTCTTATTTTATGCCTTCTGAGGCAAACCTCATTACTCAGCGCTGCAAAAACACGGCTACCTGAGTGTGCGCTAACATTACATGCGATGAGTGGAGAGAGGTAAGCATTGCGTGGAAGCTCCCCTGACTTCCAAATGACCTTCGTCATTGTGCTGAGCTCTGTGTCCTCTCCCATGACCCTCCAGGGAGACGCTTCTTTCAAAGTAGAAATATACTTGCTGTGGAATTAAAACTGACCACAGAACGCTCTCACACCACCGATCAGTGCAGAAGGTAACAGTACCCCACCCCACCCCCCCACAAAGGCCCAAGGCCTCACACCTAATTAAAAACGTTTCGCAAGTATAATTAAGACTGAATTCCGGTAATCCAGCAACCCTGCAGCTCATTCCAGAACCAGGTCCAAAGACATATGTTGTGATGATTGTGGCAGGATGAGTTCAGACAAGCAGGATCTTTTTATAGGGAACAGGACCCTGAAGATGCTGGGTCAATTCTTGGCCCCCCTAGAGTCTTGGTGCGAATAGACACAGATGCCACAGGCCATTCTAAGAGAGGCAGATGGTCAGTGCTTAGGGCCAGGCCAGTGTAAGGGACTCCGGGGATCTGCTCAAGCAAGTGTGTGTGTGTGTGTGTGTGTGTGTGTGTGTGTGTGTGTGTGTGTGTGTGTGTGTGTGTGTGTGTGTGTGTGTGTGTGTGTGTATGTATGTGCGTATTCATTAACACAAGGAGACTGTCCGTGGCAACAGTTGCCAGCAGCTCAGGTGTCCTCCAGTGGGGGAGGGGGAAGAAGGAGGGAGGCTGTAAGGTTTAGGTGTTAGCCAATCAGCGGCCTCCATTGTGAGGACAATGGAAATATAAGATCTTTGTAGAGGGTGGGTGAATTCTCTCTCCATTCCAGTATCAGTATTTCTGTGTGTTTCGTCTGTGCATTTGAGCTTTGTTGCTTGGGCTTGGTAACTAATTTTTGTTCTCTGTTCTTGTATATAAATAATAATATGTACTTAAAAGATGATGGGTCCAGACAATATTATTTTGGGGGGACAGAGGAGGGTTATGCAAATCATTACATTTTCAAATACATTTTTTTTTCCATTTGGAAAGGGGGGTTGGGATTTAGCATAAGCGAGAGAGCATAGGAAAGGAGTTATCTCTTCAGTCATTTCATCCACTTGTTTTGAAGAGGGCAACTGTCTCACTTCCAGTGCATTTCAAGGGTTTCGATTTCCTGTTTTCCCCTCTTTTTCCTATTCACCAATTTGTTCCGTTCGCTCCCACCACCATTAGCAACCCAGTAACCGAGGACAGAAGCGGTTGCCATGGGAACCTATTATGGTCTGCGGTAGCAGGCTGTCAGATAATGGGCGACGCAGCCTCGCCTGAATCCGAGTCTGTCGCCGCCTGGGGAATCAATCCATCCTGCTTAAACAGCACTCGCTCCCTACCGCACTCTTCCCCCACTCTTTGTCGCTGGCTCCTCGCCTCTCCTCCCCTCCCCGCCCCGTGGTTTCGCTCCCTCGTGCCCTCGGCTCAGTCCTGTTTTGTTGATGTTAGCGGCAGCTCTTTCCCAGTGTCTGTCAGTGTTTTCCTTCAGCGCAGGTCCTGTGCCCTTGCCTCCTTTGACTTGCGTTTCTGTGTGGCAGCGCTGTGGATTAGGCCCTGCGACAGAGCGTCTGAGGGGGCGCCTCGCGGAAGGCGCCCCGGTTTGGATTCCGCTGTGGTGACTTGGGGGTGGTGAAAAATGGAGGGAGTCTTGGAGCCCGCCCTGATCCCCCAAGGCTCATTGTTGTTCACACCCCCTCACCCACCACAGGAGCGCCTCACGAGCTGTATTGTCCCCTCTCTGTGGTTGGCCCAGGAGAGGAGGAGTTCCCACATGCACAGTGTGAGTGGTGCTGAAACCACATGGCGAAGCCAAACCTCAGTGATAATTCTGCAGAAGCAAACAATATAGCTTCATTCTTGTGTTGTTTGCCGCAAAAAATCATGCAGCGTTTTCAGCGCCATCCGTACAGAAATCCATTTTGCAATATTGCATGATGCAGTGATGAATGAAACATATGCAAAAAATTGGGGATATTGAGTAAAGGGGTGTTATTAAAATGCCTTATTCACATGGATCCCTATGGCACGTGATTTTCTTTGATTGAATGTGATATAAATTTGGTACATTAAGAGAGCAAATGAGGGCCTCACCAACAATGTAATTAACATTGTTATGATGACAATATAATGGCTTGAGGTTAACCTGTGACCCCGCAGTGTCTTTTAGTGTTGCCTTGGCAACAGATGGATGTCTCTATTTCATATTTCTATCCAATTTCGGTCACAGAAGATTCCAGATCCCATCTATTGTCTTAGTGCATGACAGATTCATTAATGGAAGTGTAAGACTCATTTTTTCTCCACTTCTTTGGGTTGTGACCCCATCTATCCGTAGCATTGGAGACCCACTGCACCATTAATCCCCCCTCTAGCCGAGTCAGCACATCCCCCCAACCTTGCCTTCCCTTCCCCTTTTCACTCTCCCCTTGCTCGCCCTCGCTGCCTCCCTCCCTCCTTCCTTCTCTCCCTCTATCAGCTGCAGGATTTTGGATAGCGGGCAAAAAAGAACGGACAAAAAAGGAAACATATTGAAAAACAATGGCAAGCTAGTACCACGCATTCAGAGCCCTAATGAGCAAAATGGTTCCCGAGTTTGTTTTGTCTTTCAAATAATCCTGCAACAATACAGCCGGGCAGGGCCTGTACCACAGAGAGAGACACTCTGACCGTGGGTCATTGTCTTCTCTCCTCCACTCCAAACCTCCAGCTCCATCCAGAGCCTCCTCAAAGCGGACATTATGTAATGCC
Organism: Megalops atlanticus; assembly: GCA_019176425.1. Lineage (NCBI taxonomy): Eukaryota > Metazoa > Chordata > Actinopteri > Elopiformes > Megalopidae > Megalops > Megalops atlanticus. The sequence continues at coordinate 21,057,777 of CM032882.1, forward strand.
TGCAAAATGCTCCGGCGTGTTTTCAGTGCCATCCTGCAAAGCGATAATGTTGCCGCACTTGAAAGCGTACAGCAGACAAAAACACACACCCACACACACATACAATGAAGTAGTGCCCGGAGTGATCCGATGTCCAGAGATTCTCCATTGTCTTTACCTGAATCACACAAGCCTTTATAATTCTGTATAGGTTTGTATAGCATCCATTACCGAGATATTTCAAAAGTTATACGATGCAGAAAACTCTTAGTGTCTGGTAACATTAACTGGCCCCCTCCTGATGCATTGTCTCTCCTCAAATGAAGCTGTAAGTATATTATTGAGTTATTATGGAGAGGCATGGTTTCTTAGGCCATTCACACTTTGTTAATCTTTTCCTTCCTGCCTGTGGCAGATGTAAACAAACAATACTTTATTCATTTATTCAGTACTAATGGAAGCATCTTTCAGTTTAAACTATGTTTGCTGTCCCCACAGAAATTTTAGTCTGCACCATGCAGGATAATGTGTGTGTTAAGTTCATCATTTAAGTAGGGCACTCAAGTGAGGGCATGTACCTGGCTGTTTCTGACAAAAGACAAAACAGCAGCATTTCCCATCAGCTGTGACCAAGTTCCAGCACATCTCCCGTTTCCTGTTTGGAGCTGCATTTTGAAAGCCAAGCCAAGCGAGGCCTGGCTGGCAGGCCCGTACATCCCTGCACATGCCGTTCACACAAGAGAACTATCCGGAGATTATCCACTGACTCGTATTTCTACCTGCGCCTGAGCCAGTGCTGGCTGGATTCAGAGCACAGGTAGCAGCCCGCGGTGTCAGGTAGCAGCCCAGAGCTGCGGCTTCAAAGGTGTATGCTAAGGGTGTGGGGGCAGGGGGGCAGGAAATGGTAGAATCTGACTCAGAAGCTAACATAAGAAAAAACTTCACACAGGTCATGACACATTGTTAGAAGAGGCAAATCGGGGTCTCAGTTTGATACATTTTAGGGTTAGGGTTTATTGTTCAGTATTGCTTACTTGCTTTGGTTAAATGTAGGTGATAGCGGCCTTATTTTCAGTGCGCTGTGTGCAACTCCTTCGCACAGAGCCTGTGCCCATCTGTGTGGATGGCAGAGCTGAAGTGCAGAGCAGCCTGGCAGATTGCATCAGCCTGGCTTTGAGACAGAGCTCTGTGGGATGGGCATGAGCAGGGAGGGGAGTGAGAGAAGGGGGAGGAGAGAAATGAGGGAGCAGCGTGAGTGTGTTAGTGTTTTAAAGAGTGTATATCTCCCCGGTGGCGCGGTTCTTCGGTCTCTGCATTTACTTTATGCCCGCTTATAGAAACAGTTCTCACTCCATGAAACAAAAAAAAAATGTGTAAAGCAGGTCGATGCAAAATCAATACCTCCATTATCACGTAGTACAGGCCGATGGATTTAAAACTGAGAGCATAGAACTATTAAAGGTTTGTAGCCACCAGCTAAACTGTGGGATGCTGTCGACAAACATAAATGGGATGAGAATTGCGCCGGGCGCCGCGCCGCATTCTGTAGCAGCATGGGTTTAAATCCAATCAAGCTCCCCTCCAGCTGTTTCCCAGCCACATCCAGCAAATTGCTTCTAGGTGGAAGCCACACTCCGCCGTATTAAAGCTCCTTCCCACCGCCTTTACTGTGTCAGCAAAACGGGACGGGCTCTTGTTTGTTTGTTGTTGCATTTGATATATGTGCGGCTGCCTTTTTATCCGGCGAGTTCGGTTGCCATGGAAACAGCTCCGAGAGATAGCTTATCGGGCAGTTTGTCCCGCCGCGTGGCGTTTTTGTGTTGTCCCTGCTCATCCCTGATGGGGAACACAATTATAATTCATAGGGATAATGCAACAAAGAACCTCAGTACCGCTTGGTTATCTTCTCCTCCATGGGGGAAGCGGCAGTTAATACCTGTAACTGTTTACATGTTGGAGGTGCAGACAGCTGCACGTCTGCAGCATTGCCAAGCTTTGCCAAAAATATCAGCCCAACGATGCAAGATGGCTAATGTGGCTGTTTGATAACCCAGTGGTTATTGCTTCTTTTAAATAACATGTTCATTTTGCTTCTTCTTTAATAGAACTCTCTGAAGAAAAGAGGAGCCCGGCAGACCGGCAAACCAGACAAGAAACTCTCTCCTCAGGTAACGTGGGCTCTGGCGGGTTTATTGTTGCGCCAAAGAACAATGAATGTAGAGAATCCCAGTGAATCAATGAAAGAATTGCATAAGAAAAAGGCCCTCAATATCTCAGCCATTTCCTCTGGTGTTCTGATATTGATCCCACGTCCACCAATGAAGTTTTAATATCAAATTGATTTCCTTTCTCTCAATAACATTATGCCAGTGGCAAGTGCTGTGTCTACTGTATATAGCCTTGTCTACTGTGGTTCAAACCTCCTGGGGGTTTGTGTGAGCTGTTGATTGGATGAGCCAATGCCTTGCAAACATGTTGTGTTTGTTTGCATTTGTATTTGTTGACCTTGGGATTTATGCTTCTGGCTTTATAATTAACACCGACAGATGTATTGTTAAGCTGAAAACAACAAAACCCAGTAACACTGCTAAAAATCTCCCTACTGTGTATGTTTCGGGACACACAAACAAACAGCAGCCTCAGCAATTTGGAAACGCCCTTTTCTCAGACCTGGGGTGAAAATCCTCAGGAGCAAAAACTTACTCAAAAGGAGCGCTCAAAATAGCGTCCTACAATCCCCTCCACATCCTCCTCCCATTGTCAAAGACCATTAATTTTCTATAACGAGACCCAGCACTCTGCACTGCTTCCTGTCCCTGTTTCAGAGCTGTGCACCACACTGAAGTTTGAAGCAAGGAGCACTCTCTTTCACTCAGTATAGGAATATTCACACACAGACCGGCCTGCAAATATAGCTGGTTTCTGGAAAATTTATGGTGATTGTGTTTTTGCGCTCATCCACAGGCATTCTGTTAAACTATTAATCTGTCTTTCATTGGAACTCTAATTGTTAAACAGTGAAAGGGCAGATACCTCAGCATGGAGTATAGAGTCATGCATGCTGGTGAGAGGGTGGTCTTTGCATTTGAAATTGCTCTCTTCGTTCTTCTTTGTGTTTATCCTAGTGTTGCCTCATGTTGATCCTTTAGGATAAAACATCATCAAAGCACCATAGAGGCCACCACTCACTCATTCCTGTGGTGGTGAAATAAATGCTTGATGTTTTCTTAATGTTTCGGCATCCAACATCTTGTGACTTTTTATGGTTCTGGGAGAGCAGCCATGGGCAATGAAAACACCAAACAAGACCCGGTTTCACAGCCCCTAGGTCATTCAGGGTCAGAGGATAGTGTTATTAAGAAATGTCATCCAGAAAAGATATCAAAAGGCTGTGGACAGTTTTGCGGTTGCTCCTGGCTACAGTTTTATCTCCGCTACGCTGTTTCAGAATGCCAGTTCCATTTTTTAAATTGGTTTCTGTTAAGGAATTGGTTTCTATGGCGAAACATCACATTAATTAGATAAACCTCAAGCAAACACTTCACTGAAGAAAATACAACTTCAGTCCCAGTGCCCCCTCATGCAGACCCCAGTTCAGTATTAGAAGTAGCACTTGTGTTTGCTGACATTGGGCCCAGTAAAACACAGCTGTTCCTTTGCAGGAGGACAGCTCAGACCTGAAATGTCAGCTCCACTTCGCCAAGGAGGAGTCTGCGCTTATGTGCAAGAAGCTGACCAAGATGGCCAAGGACAACGAGAGCATGCGGGAGGAGCTGGCCAAGTACCGCTCCCTGTACGGAGAGGTGGACGCCTCCCTGTCAGTGGAGGAGGTGGCAGACTCCCCCCACACCCGCGAAGCGGAGGTCAAGGTTCACCTGAAGCTGGTGGAGGAGGAGGCCAACCTGCTGAGCCGGCGGATCGTGGAGCTGGAGGTGGAGAACCGGGGCCTGCGGGCGGAGATGGACGAGATGAAGTGCCAGGAGCTGCCGGGAGGGGCGGGGCACCTGGTGCTGGCCGGGGGCGGGGCCATGTCGGAGAACGTGATGGAGATGCAGAGGCACCTGCAGTTCGTGGAGGAGGAGGCGGACCTGCTCCGGCGCTCCCTGCTGGAGATGGAGGAGCAGAACAAGCTGCTGATGAACGAGCTGAACCGCTACAAGTCGGAGCAGGACCCCGAGCTGGACTCGGCCGCGCTCTCGGAGGACAGCTGCTCCGTGCTGAGCGAGGCGTCGCAGGAGGAGCTGCTCAACGCCCGCCTGCAGATCGGCGAGCTCAGCGGGAAGGTCAAGAAGCTGCAGTACGAGAACCGCGTCCTGCTCTCCAACCTGCAGCGCTGCGACCTCGCCTCCTACCACCACTCCCGCCTCGCCATGGAGACGGACGCCGAGGCCGGCGACTCCGCCGAGTGCGTGCCCAGCCAGATCTGCCGCGAGGGGCCCGTGGGGGGTGAGAACGACCCCCAGGAGGAGCAGGAGAAGAGGTCGACGGGCGGCGAGGGTGGCGGCAGCGGCCACGCCCATGCCGAGTGCACCCCCCAGTGCCTGAGGCTGAAAGACTACGAAGCCCTCCTGGCCGTCCGAGACCAAGCCCGCCTGGTCACCGCGGCCATCCAGCTGCTCACGGCGCCCGACTCCAACTGCCCTTACCGCAAGATCTCCCCGCCCTCCTCCTCGTCCAATGACGCGGCAGAGCAAGGGGGTGTGGACAAGAGCCCGGCCCCGCCTGCGGACCTCCCCCTGATGGAGGCTCTGAGCAGCAGGCTGAGCACTCTGCAGACTCAGCTCCTCGCCTTTGTGGAGAGGGTGGAGACGCTGGGGGGCTCCGGGAGGGAGCAGGTGGAGGGGGCCTCGCCGTTACCCCTGCTCTCCGAATCTGGGAGCTTTGTGGCCTCCGTGCCTTCTGTGTCCCAGCCCCATACTCCTGACCAACAGGCCAGAGAAATCACATCTGACCAGAAGGTAAGATCACCCTTTCCTTCTTCATTTTCTTTATCAATTGTTTTAATCTTTTCCCTTTCTTTTGGATATATCTCCCCCTGCAGTGGTTTGTTTTTGCTCCTTTGCTTTAAGAACCATTCTAAGGCTTACTAATATTCCCCCCTCACCAAATGGAAAAGCTTCTACGCTTTCTCAAACTGAAAACAGACAGCCCGCATGCTAACAAAACACCTATAGGAGACAGAAGTCCAGCCTCTAATGGAGTGTTTGTGTAAATCCAGCCCCAGCTGACAGTGCCAGATGCTAACATAATGAAACAGTCTGAGGAGGTGTACTAGGCAGAACCAGATCACTGCACACCTTTTCACTAACAGAATATTCAGCTCAGTTGATCCCAAATTATACTGTGACCCTAATGCTTATCTTCATGCTGTGTTTGTATGGTAAGCACAATGCATCTTCTGGGGAAATACACGTGCAGTAGAGCTTGTGAAAAAAGCTTATACTTAAAAAATACTTAGAAAAGCAACAGCATCAGCACTTGGTAATTTCCAGAAAACAACAGCAGCTGTAGCAATGACCACAGGGTCATTACATAGTTATCAATGAGGGAACTTAATGTCAACTGGGATAGGTCAGGACTTCGCAGATTTGGTACTGTTGCACCCCATGTTTATGCTTATCTTGATCAATTAAGATAATTGAAAACATGCATTTAAGTGCTACCATGACTTTCTATTTAAACAGATTTTCACAGAGTGAGGAATTTGGCTCATCCAAATATAACCCCGGTTCAGCTGAAATTGTCACAGAGTGCATTACAGAAGATTAAAACCTCAGTTGTTTGAGAACTGATCTGATTGATTAGAAGCCTCTAAGTAAACACCAGATAGGATTTCTTCCTGGCACACATATCTGTATCTGACCTAATGTGGATTTGGAGGGTAGGTGAATGTGTATAGTTCCTTTAGTTAGAGCTCTGTTAACAGCTCATTAAATTAGATTGACTCAGAATGTAAACGTGGCTGTGATTCAAAAACAGCAGGTATCCATGCTCTGTGTGTATATCCATTCGGGACAGTCTATTTGATAAGATAGCCTCAAGTGAACCGAGCAGAAACTTAGACCTAATGCTTCTGTGTCTGTGGTTAGGAGCAGACTCCATTAGAGGCCCGCTTCTCAGAGTCCCTGTCCCCTGCCACTCACTCCCCCTCCCTCTCTCTCTCACTGCATGGGCACCATGACCGGTGGTTTCTGCACGTTTCTTCCCCTTCTTTTTCCTCTTCTTCTTTTTCTTCTTCTTCTCTCTTCCTGTTTGAATCTTTTGTTCCCCCTCTCCACGTCTCACCCCCCCACGCCCCCCTCCAGCCTCTGCTCTTGCTCCTCATCGTTGTTTTGGTTCTGTTTTCCACACTGTCTCATGCCACTGTGACAAAGCTGTTTTTCCTTTACATACTTTTTTTTGTCTTGTAAGTTCTTTCGATGTTTTCACGAAAACCATTTTGTTTTTTGTTTTTTCTTTGTCCCGCTTTGATTTTGAATCCTTCCCTCCCTCCTCCTCTCTCTGTACTCCTTGTGCTCCCCTCCTCTTCGACCCTCTGCCTCCCACCCCAACCACTCCCCATGACCATGCCTCCTCCTCCTCCTCCTCCTCCACCTCCTCCTCCTCTGTCCTTCCTCCCCTCTCTTTATCCTTTGTTTTGTTTTCATTAACTTGCCCATGCATGCATGCAGCAGCCCGACTTTAGGGACCAATCGGAGCGTCAGGTCAAAGGTCAGGAAGCGTTCCTGAGCAAGGCTGAGGAGGGTGACAACAAGGACAGCAATAAGGACCGGGAGACATGCGGACAGGAAGGGAAGGAGACAGACACAGCCGAGGTATGTGTCAGCTGCCTGTCTCTCTGTCCCTGCTTGGCGGGGATTCACTTCTCTGAAATATGGGTTCCGAAAACACTTTCTGGCCCCTGCTTCCTATTTTGATCAGGATGGTAAATCATGCTCAATTCATGACAGTGTAAATGGGATGACATCACCTACTAAAAGGCAGGAAGGGTCACTTGCCTTTGTTTATTGAATGTTTCATTACGGAGTCTCCGTGGCAACGTGAGATCTTATAGGAAGCCTGAAAAAGCAATAAGACTTACAGGCAAGAAACACAATAGCACAGCCTCCTGTCACAGGATATTCCTGTGTTGTTTTTAAAAACAAAAAAATCAAAGGCGAACCCTTCCACAGCAATGACTTTAATACTGCTCTAATTAGTGTTCTGAACCTCTGATCCCCCCCCCCACCTCTGAATCCCAGATGAGGTCACCTGTTTCAACTCACTCAACAGTTAGATATAGGATACACTTGAAACTGCTGTGCTGTTCTTTTTTTGTTCCTTTCTGTTCACAGAGAAAGCAACAGTTTGGAACGTGCATGAAGCCACTATGGGGCAGTTCATATTACAGGCAGTTTTTTTTTGGTGCAATATAACAGAGCTTTTCAATTTCACATTACAGCATTGGGTGTCTTGATTATGAGCTTCTTTAGCCAAAGGCAGGAGGAAATGAGCAATTTAGGGCTTCTGTGAGTTTTTTTCAGTTGGTAATATAGCCTTTTCCAAAGCGGCTCCATGAATCTACCGCGTGTGTCACTAATCCATTCACGGGTGGAGTCATCAGGTTCCACGTGGGACACTTGACAGATTATTGCTGTCGTTTTTTTTTCCTCTTCCTTGTTTCCACTGCCCTCAGTTGGTCTGTGATCAGCGATGCTGCTCCGCAGGGAAAGAGAGACACTCAAGCTGGATGGTTGCCAGGCGACAGTGTCACATGCTGACAGTGAAGCTTTCCGTCGAGCCAACGTCGATAAAAACACGATAAAGCCGCACATTAACATTTGTGTCCACGCGCACCGAACTCATATTTATTTTTGGCCAACTATAATTTACCCCACGTGGGGGTCACACCCCACAAATTGGAATTTGTTAGATAACATTTTCCATGCCTTTCTCCTATTATGTATGATCATGAATCACATACTAAATGTTACGGAAGTAAGGAAGAAGGAAACCCCTGCCAAAATAATGAAAACCCCGGAACTTTTTAGTGGCACTTACATGCCTCTTTCCTTTTTGTATTGCCTTGTAGTTCTAGTTTTCTGTATAACCCCTCCCACAAGAGAAATTCAGCCAGTCAGAAAGCACTCAGAAGGCCTGAAGGGAAAGCACTCAAGAGAGTGTAGGGCTGAAATTAAAAAGCTTGAGGATAAATCAGTTCTTTGCCATGCTAGGTAGCCAGTTGCCAGCTGAAAATTGGCAGTCAGTACTGAGGAGCACATTTTTATATGTGTATTTGTCTGTCATGATTTAATAGCAAATTCCAGAACACTGAATTCTTACACCCAGCATTGTGCAAAAAAGCAAAATGCAAATCAGATTTTTTTTTCATGTAAGATCTTTTAGTCAAAAAACACCAAAGTGAGCTCCATGGCAGAGCACACATACAGCACGGCCTTTATATTCTAATACGTTTCTCAAAGCGCCATTAAGACCCGCATCTGCCAGGCTCCATTATGCAGCAGATTACAAAGTTAAAGAGCGATTTCAATTTGTAACCCCCACAGACTTTTGCACTGTTTAAGCCCCCAGTCAGAGAACTGCAGCGATCCCTTTCTTCAATCCCACCCCCCGATTTCACGGGCGCCCTTTTATTGCGCTGCCAAATTATATTTCCATTGTGGGAAGATTATTAGAAATGGAGATTGTGTGGCTCTGCGTGCAGTAACAGGCTTGCTGTGGCTGTTACGTCCGGCCTATCCCTGAAGGGTGTGGGCGGAGCAGGGGCGGGATCAGCGGTGGCAGAGGTCCAGGCCTCTCCGTCTAAGGATGAGCAGCAGATGATGGGGGGAGGAGTATGAAGTGTCCCTGGCTCAGGTCCTGTGTGTTCTCTTTCCAGCAGGATAAGATCCAGGAACTGCAGGCCCTCCTATCTGAAGCCAGGGAGAAGGCGCGGGGGGCGCAGGAGCAGCTGTCCCAGGAGAGGCAGGCGCGCAGGGATGACTCCCAGAGCTCCTCCCAAAAGCTCACCCAGGTACGCTCACAGTCACCAGTGGTATGCACTGCAGAGAGCAGGAATTTACAGCATAACAAGGTAGAGAGCACTTCATCGCCCATCGAGATAAAGACAGTGATGATATGGAATTCCTGGTTATCATATTACCTCTTACCCCCAACCCCCTCAATCTTTAACACCCTCCTCTCTCGCTTCCTCTTCCTTTCTCATCCCTTTATCCTCTCATTCTCTTTCACCCTCTATCTCTCTCCCACCTTCCACCCCCCCCCCCCCTTCTGCTTTCATCTCCCTCTCCCTCCTCCCTCGGTCACCTCCCCCCTCCCTGTCTGTTTTCCTCCCCCTCCCTCCTCCTTCCACGCTCGCAGCTGCAGGAGGAGCACCAGAAGGCCCTGGTGAGGCGGGAATTCCAGCTGCAGAGCCTGAGCCTGCAGTCGCGTCTGCAGCAGAAGTTCTGGAGCCAGGAGAGGAACCTGATGGTGCGGGAGTCCCAGCAGCTGAAGCAGAGCCTGCTGCTGCTCAGCCTCAAGCTGCGCTGGTTCCTCAAGCAGTGGCGCCTGGGCAAGAAGCTGGACGGAGAGGGCAAGGACATCCTGGAGGTACAATGAGGGAGTGACAGGGGGCAACAAAGATGGACTCTGGTCAAAAGTCTCATTTGTACTTTTCAACATCATTTAATTAACAAGAACAAACAATGAAATTGAGTAATTTCATTCATTGTAAGTATGCATAACCACTTGGTTGTCTTCTATTTCATCAGCTGAGCCAAAAAGTACGGCATAGAGTGGGAAAGGGTGTGCAGGGCATTCATGATAATGTGCTAACGTGTATTCCTCAATAAGGAAGGACCACGCCACTTTTGGTTATGTCCAAATGTCAGTGCACGATGCCAGCCTAACCTCATTGCAGTCATGTCACACAAATGTCTTGCCGTCTTTTGCCCAGCAACACATCTATTTTCATAGCACCCTGTGACTCATCAGCAATGGATCCAGATCATTGATTTAGATGAAACAAGATGTTGACAAACACAGACAAATTTGCAGAATCAATTTTACAACAGACAAACAGTTGACGTGAAGTAGCAAAAAGAAGTGTGACTCAAATGCAAAGAAGTCAGCCATTAGCACCCTCCTGCAACCTTCAAAAAAAAAAACTAGTTTTAGCCCTGTTTATGTTACAGAACATATTGTAGTGCTGCTCCAGTTCAAAGTTTTCAGTTTCACTGTGTTGTTTTCAAGAACACTTTGCAACACATCCATGAGTTCCTTTTTTCACATCACTGTGACTTTCATAGTGGCTAAATGTCAGTCAAACTCATTGTCCTGCAAGCACTTAATTACTGACCTTCATTCAAAGTGGCTTGCTACCTGTCATTTCAAAGTCTATGCACAAGTGGAAAGTGGCACGCTGACCTTCTGAAGTTCTGTATTCTCTGAGTCTTAATGGCTGACAAGTGGCTCAAACGTACACTGCAGTACTGCTCCTAGGTTGGAACGTTCCTCCTAATACACTGTAGGAGATAGCGGTGGGGTGCTGAGGGTCTTCCACATCAAAACTAGATTCTACCTCCTCACTGAAATTGCTGGCATTCTCCTTTACCACATTTGTGTGATGCTGTGCGGTCAGTGTCCTGAAAGTTAAATATGTCGATGCACCCGTATACCCATATACTCTCATGTGCATATCCAGTAAATATTTATACAGTTGAGTAGAAATCTGGCTTTCCTAAAATGACCTGAGGCTCTTTCCTCAGTGCTCTGGGGATAGCAGCATTTAAGCAAAAAAGCTGTCCTTTTTTGCTTTAGTCATGAGCATTCATTTGTAAAATCTATGTAAATCATCTTGTTTATGCATCTGATATAGTTTTAATTGAAAAAAACAGTTGGAGTGGGTACAGTTTACTGTGACAAGCCACAGTGTGTTAAATCAGGAGACACTGTGGCAGTACAAGCAGTAATATTTATGAACCACATGACACATGGTAAAAAAAAGCTGGGAACCGTGGGTGAGGTACAGTGTATATAATTTGCATAAACACGAAAAACAAAACAGTGAAACCGTCTTGGGTGTTAACAGTCATGCAGATAGCGTGACTGGCAGTCGGTCTCACGGGTTGAAGTGATTGAGTCTCTGAGTCATTGAGTTGCTGAGTGCGGTGGTTTTTTTGCTCCCCTAGGTTACCAGTGTGAAGGACCTCTACCTTCTGCTGGAGGAGGAGGGCCTGGCCTCCCACCAGGGGGACAATAAGACGTCCGCTGCGGAGGAGCAGTCCCAGAGCCCCACGGCTAAAGAGCACTGCCTCCTGGAGAAGAACTACAAGCAGGTAGGCTCAGCAGGCCAGCAAGCCACTGCTGCTCAGAGCCTGCAGGGAACCGGGAACAGTGTGAAGGAGTTTTTTTTTTTACACAGCAGGTCATATGGGGATCTGTGAAGATGGAGTTCAATCCACTTTAAGACGCAGCTGTCTGCTTCTCTGAAAGTTTGCTTCTAAGCTGCGGTTTCTTTAACCAGTCTGACTCATTTACGCTGTTAATGGCGTTCTTCAGAAGTCCTCGCACTCCCCTCTGCTGTTTGTGTTTCTGCCGCATTGGCGATGAGATTATCAGAACCAAATGGGCTGTGGGAGCTAAGTACTACTGGGGTGTAGAATGTTCAGAGCTAACTGAAACCCCTCCTCCCCCGTTTCCTGCATCCCTGTGTCCCCGCTTTAGACGAGCGGTCTGAGCAGTACCCTGGCGGACCTGAAGGGTGCGCTGCAGGATCTGACCGCCGAGCTGAGAGAGGAGCGCCAGGGCTCGCACGAGCTCACCCAGCAGTTCGCCCGTGCCAAGGCCTCATGGGAAGTCGAGAGGAGCGAACTCAAGAGTAACATCACACAGGTTTGCTGCCCTTTTATGTCTTATACAGTGCTTCATTCATGAAGGTGAGATGCCCCTCTCATTACGGGGGTAAAACAGTTCTTCATTAAGACGAGATGCCCCTCCCATTATATGGGTTACACAGTTCTTCATTAAGACGAGATGCCCCTCCCATTATGTGGGTTACACAGTTCTTCATTAAGGGTAGGAGGCCCTCCCATTATCTGGGTTAGACAGCTCTTCATTAAGGTGAGACGCCCTGTCCACTTCATTTGGTCACAGTGCTGTATTTCTGTTATACAGTTCTTCATCAAGGCAAGATGCCCCTCCCCTTATATGTTTTACACAGTTCTTCATTACCGTAAAGGTGAGATGCCCCACCCCTACTATTCTTATGCTCTACAAAACTGAGCTGGCCTCCCCCATCATATGTACAGATCTGTATGTATATATCTGAGCTGCCTAGACCTTCCCATACATCCCATTATGTATCTGTGTTTTCCAGCTTACTCCTGTCATTATACAATGATCTAATATAATGTGCATTGAAATAACCCACCATATATGCATTGATATTTATAAATGCGGTTCATTTTAGCAATCCACTCCTCTGCATCAACAGGATTCTTGTTACAGACTAACAGCCAATGCTTTGTATTTAGTGTGGTTTGTGCCATGCATATATTATCAACACAAATTTTCACTTACTTAATGCAGATTCATTCTCTGTTCACCAAGGCAAACTGCCTTCCATAATTCATTCACAGTGTTTGTAGTGGAAAATGTTTTCCATAGAGAATGAAGTTAAATGGCAATGAAACCTAATGCATAATAAGTCATTTTAGATGTGATCACTTGATATGCATCAGTAACGCCTACTGGTAGTTGTAACTGTTGATAGCTAACAGTGAATATCAATTTTCATATATTCAGTCTATTTCATTCTGCTTTTCTTCCTTGCCATTATGGCTCCCGTAGACTTCCCAGGAATGCACTAAGGTTGAGAGATGGCTTTAATAACTGTTGCCCGGGGCCACATTTATAAGTAAAGTTGCAGTAATGACTTTAATTAGGGGTGGGGGTGTCGGGCTCAATGGAGCCGCTCTCTGTTTAAACGCAGATAACCAGACGCAGGCTGAGGAGGACTGGGGAGGGGCGCGTGTTTTACGGGAGCTGTCAGACCGCTTTCTCAAAGGGCAGCGCTAAGCGGCCCGCCACCGAGCTCTGCACCAGCGGGGCGCCAACGCAATCTGGGCAAGATTTAGTGCCCGAGACTGGGCTGCAGTTCAACTTCCCCCCTTCCTGGCGCTCACCTCACACTCGGTGGTGTTGTTTTCCAAGGCCTGGCCTTTGTTGTGCCAGGGGAAATAAAAGTAAAAGGGAGAGAGGCAATAAAAATGCATGTTTGCTCCAGTTTTTTTGTTTGACGCCGTTCAGTAGCTCCCACTCTGCCGCTGTGTCATTTACCTGTTATTACTGGCCAGGTGTCTCGCAGAGACCCCTACTGAGGCAGCCTCATTTGACTGCTGTTTAAGCGGGGACCATCACAGCGCATTTAACAGGCAGTGTAACTGACAGTTGTTATAGCTGCTGGTTCTGCGTCGCTAACAGAGATTAGTTTGTCATTGGGTAATTAATGGTCACATTTGTACCGAAAGGGAAATTAAAATATAGATCATGGCGCACTGAGCTGTCCCCAAATGTATTTAGTGCATTATAATGAGAGTCAGCAAAGGCTCCTGGCTGATACTGCCTTATTTAATATCCCAGCATGTTTTCTATTATGATATGTTGAAGGTCACTTAACATGTTGCCCAGGTTACAGGGTTTGCCTTTACTACCACAAAGAGCCACATTATGTTGCAATGCCCACTTTAAATGTATGCAAATCGAGAGCATTTGAGGCACACACACGCTTAGTAGAGAGCAGCCACAAATTCAGCCAGGCACCTTGGAAGGAGCATTACACCACTGTTTTATTTTCCCAGTGCTTTTATTAGTACTATCATTATACAAGGACAACATGCCATAAGGGCAGTTGTGCATTTTAAGTCAAGTGATTAGTGCAAATGTATCCATGTATTTAATAACTATAAACCATGAAGCTGTTATCCCTGAAAATAAACCACACTGCTGTTGTGGGTGATTTAAAACCCGGCGTCGAAGATGAAAAGCCTAATCGTGCCAGTTCAGCAGCTGAATTTTCCAGGGCGCTACAGATGACCACAAAAACTGCAGTCATCCTCACCGCAGGATTGATGGGCCAACGAGGAAGCGGGGCCTTTAATAAGAGGCACACTCATAAAGCGTGAGCAATCGCCCCGTTCTGAGGCCTGATAAATACTAATGGCCAGAGTGCCAGCCGGGGAGGATTTCATTCCACCACTGGTGTTTGATGAAAGCGACTGAACCGTTTACAAGCTTTCTGTGTGTTCCTGGGTCTCGGAAACAAAGGAAAATTACTCATCCAAAAGTCTCCCCCCTGAGCTGGGTGGCATGAACATTTGTTACTATTAGGCAACTTTCTCATTGGGAATGTATTTCGCATTAACCTTAGCCTAAAACTGTAGGGGTTGTTACCTTATCTATGAGAGATCATTTGATCCACTGTATTGTGTTTTGTTTTGGGGGGAAATTTTTGGTTCTTTGTGTTATTTTTGTGCTGTTTCCACTCTAAGACAATGCCTCTATTTGTAGAAAACGGGAATGAAGACACTCATTTTTACATACATTTGAGTATTAAAGTTCTGTAACTTCAGGCAGAGTTTCTATTCAGTATTTAGCTGCAGCTATGATTGTTGGGCGCCAGTGCCACAATTTTGTTTTAATGTCGCAGTAAATCATTTCCCAAAAATGTGTCCAATTTGATGAAAAAAGTGACAGTATGATAAATGATTGCTATCTCTAAACCAAATCATTGACAGCCAAATAAGCAATGGCCATCCTTCACCGATACCTGCTCTCACCCACGTAATGTGAACGCATTGCATGTTAGTCATCTGCCACACTCATTGTACCCACTCCTGATTTGCTTGCTGCCTCATGGGAAAGGCCAGACTTCCTGCCTCATTGAGCAAGACTCAAGTCAGCACTATTACATGCCGTTCTCACCAAGGGGTGATACTCTGTGGGTTTTTCGCAACACTGCTCTTGCACCACATTTCTGTGTTATGTGATCACCCAGGCTGGTTTGATTTCTGACATGTCATTTGCTGATTTCAGTACTACTACTGCATTATGTACTCATGGTATAACCCATGGATCTGCCCCAAAATTACATCTCTGATTTGGACACACAAGAAGACAATCATGGCCATGACAAATAAATTGTCTTAGGCAGATTTCGGTTTGTGAGCTGTGTTAGAGAGAAATAGTACTCCTATCCCAGTAAAAAGCCTGCTGGCTTGAAAAAAATATCCTTAAAAGACCCCTGCCAAAGTCATAATATATCTCATTAATCATGTATGTGTCTGTGTGGAAATGCGTAAATGAGATCAGGGCTGAATGCATTATCCAAACATCTACGTGTCATCAACCCCCCTCGATGACCAATGAACAAACTCTCTTTTCCTCCTCTCTCCCCAGCTGGAGTGTAAGGCAGGTAAAGCAGGCACGGGCACGGGCACAGGCGCGGGTGTGGCAGCGGAGAAGGAGACGCAGGACCTGAAGGCAGCATTGAAGAGGGAGCGCGAGGAGCACCAGCACCTCCTGGCGGACTCGTACGCTGCCGTCATGGACCTGACCAAGCAGCTGCAGATCAGCGAGCGCAGCTGGAGCCGCGAGAGGCTGGAGCTGCTGGAGCGCTTCAACCAGGAGCGCAGCCAGTGGGAGCAGCGGCTGCTGGATGCCCAGAGCAAGGTGCCCGGGGTTAGGGGTCAAGGGTCGGGGGTCGTGGGTCAGGGGTGGGGAGTCTTCTCCTGTTCCTCCTCTGCTCCGTTATCTCACTCCTCTGTGACTGTCACCTCTTTTTCAATGTATATCCACCTGTCCGTTCTTCTCCCTCTTCTTCTTTTTCTTCTCTTGCTCTGAATGATCTGCTATTGGGAGGAGAACTGAAAGTTATAAAAACATTTCTAAAGAGGAGACATATGACTGAGGTCACTGAGGTATTGCGTCATCGTAATTTGTAGTTAGTGGTTAGCCTCCCAAGCAGCTGTAGCTCTGAAACATGGTTTCTTGACTTACAGCATAGGGATTTAGGAGGAGACACCACAGTGGCCGCTGCTGTATTTAGGCTTTCAGTTGTTGCACTGGGGCTTTGAAATTTAGCAGGCAGAATGTGTGTATTCAGGATGTGTCACCAAATTAATGGGAGCTGGGGCTATCTCCAGCATGAGTCAGTATGAATGTGTCAAATCTGCTGGGTCAGAGAGGAAGAGGAGTGTTATTTTCCGTTAGTAATCATATGCCCTGTGCATATGGTACACATCAGTGAGCCCAAAATAGTGCCCTCTGAATGAGCTAAATTCCACCCTTGGTTTTCATGAAAAAAGTCCATTCATAAAGCAAAGGGACCTGCTAGTGGATATTCCCATGTTCCCTATGGTCATCTCTCCTTCTGCTATCTCTAAACATGCAGATGTCACAGATTATTAAGGTCTTATCTCAACCAGAGACAGCCATTCATGTAAGCACATTGGGAAGGTCAGCATGGCCTTCTTTCTGATTCAAGCCTCTACAGACTCCTCTTTTCCTGTCCCTTCCTAGTACAATCAGCTGCAATCAGCTCCGCTTTCCTGTGCGGGTTCTCGCAAGCGACCTCGTCTGACTTGGCTGGCCTCTCCGCCCGCTTGGCCACGTTTCAATCTGCTCCAAACTGACGCCTGTTCCTGAAAAACAGGAAAGTTTGGGTTCCTATGGCACTTCTGCTTCTTTGAGGCCTTTCAGATAGGCACCCTTCATTAGTGCCCCCTTAATGTGCACAGAGTTTTCTCTGCAGTTTACTTTGCTGGAGAAAACCTCAAAGCAAACAAAGTAAGGAGGCCAGGCACGAGGCGCATTCCATGCTGCCAGAGGTCAACAAGATGGAAGGGATGACTGAGGCCGAGATGTCTGAATGCTTCTTTGGTGCACTGCGAGCTTCAGCCAGAGCTGAGCCTGCGCTCTACATGAAATGCACCGGGAACAAAGTTGGTTTTGTCCCGCTGCGTCTTCACTTGCGCAGAAGCCGCAGGAATCCAGGGTTCACGTGGCGTGCAAAGTGTTCCAGTCAGAAACTTTGTTTCTACGTGCAGTCGTCACGCAGGCCTGAAATGTCCCGCGGCTGTGAGATCAAATGTAAAATAAGTTGTCACGATCAGAGTCCTTTGACATGCAAATGAACCCCACGAACTTAACATTTCGACTCTTTTACAGTCTCTGCACGAGAAATCTCCAGAAAAGGAAAGCCCTCCGGGCACAGATGCAAGCAGAACCCATTTACAGAGGTGAGATTCCAGTCCCCTGCTCCAAAAATGTACTTATCCAAAGTGTTAGGATTTCTCACTCAGATCTGTTGACTTTTGTATTTTTTTCAGGACCAAATCCATTTCTTCCATGTCGGAGCTGGACAGTCTTCTGGACACCTGTCCTTTTGTCCCGGGGCAGGAGGTGGATGGGACCAATGGCAAGGGCACCCAGTCTGCTCTCCTCGCCCGCACCGACCTGGGAGATCTCAACAAGAAGAACTGGAAGTACCTCACCAACGAGATGGCCCTGCTGGAGAAGGGCGACCCATTCAAGACCTGGGACTGTCCCATCATGAGCAGCAGCTTCCCCGGACTGGACCTGAGCCGCGAGTGCGCCCAGAGGAGCTACACGGCCCCCGACAAGACCGGCATCCGCATCTACTACAGCCCCCCGGCGGTGCGGCGCATGGAGAAGCGGCTGGCCAAGGAGAAGCAGCAGCAGCAGGCTGAGCCAGGGTATCAGATCAGCGGCGCGGCGTACACAGGTGCAGGAGACTTGGAGGACCCCAACACCAGCATCTACGACAGGTGGCTGAGCAAGTTATCCCAGCAGCCCCGGGACCTGCTGGAGAACGGCTCCGCCTCCTCGGCCGCCTCGGCCAGCCTCCCCCCGCCCTTCCATGGCCTGGAGATCTCAGGCAACCTGAGCGACGACATGAAGGAGATGACCAACTGTGTCCGGCAGGCCATCCGCTCCAGCTCTCTGGAAAGGAAGTGCAAGGACACGGCCAGCCAGACCGTGGGTGTGTCCAGCACGGCGACGCAGACGGCACAGTTCGTAAGCATCGGGCTCCAGACAGAGGGGCCCCGGGGGCCCAGCCTGCACACCAAGAGCTGGTCACCCCGGGTGTCCTCCTCGCTGGCGTCGGCCCGCTCCCGGCAGATCTCCACCTCCCTGGAGAAGGTGCACAGCCGGATCGAGAGGCCGTGCTGCTCGCCCAAGTACGGCTCCCCCAAGCTGCAGCGCAGGGTGTCCGCCTCGTCCTCCAAGCTGGACAGCTCCAAGGACCGCAGCCTGTGGAACCTGCACCACCGCGGGCAGAATGGCTCGGCCTGGGCCCGCTCCACCACCACCCGTGACAGCCCGGTGCTCAGCGGGCTCAACGACGGCCTCTCCAGCCTCTTCAGCGTGGTGGAACACACCGGCAGCGTGGAGTCGCTCTGGAAAGGGGAAGGCTGCAAGGCCGCCGGAAAGCCCAGCGGCGAGCCCGGCACGCACAAGTACGGCATCGTCCACGAGTTCTTCCGCAACGTGTGCGGCCGGACGCAGACGCCCATGCCTGCCGGGGGAGGGGAGAGGCCGCACAGGGACAGCAGCGGCAGCATGGTGGACGAGGTCAAACCGGAATGCCCCTCCAGCGCCGCTCTGGCCACCAATGACAACGTCACCAAGATTGTCAACAAAAGGTTCATGAAGCAGAACCTGAGGGAGGAGCCAGGCCAGACCAGCAAGGACCTTAACGCCAGAGATTCTAATGCCCTGGAGGTGAGTCCCTGCCTCTGTACTGTGAGGACAGTCTCTATAGTATATCCCTGCACACTCTTACTTAAACTATTTGCTCATGTGTGCTAAAACAGCTACAAGAAATGTCCTCCCACACTGTACAGAGATAAACCCTGACTTCCTGTCTCTACCCTCTTCTCCCAACCAGGATGCAGCCTGTGACTGCACATCCCAGTCCCTGACGTCCTGCTTCTCGCGTCCCTCGCGCTCCGCCACGCGCCACTCCCTCAGCCAGTGCAGGCTGCGCTCGCAGGAGTCCACGGCGTCAGCAGAGGAGAAGGGAGACCCCGCCCACGAGTGACGGGGCGGAGCTGGGGAGGGAGGGGGCGCGTCCGATCACACTGCCACACGCAAACGCAGCTGCGGAACTCTGAGGGACGTGGAGGCGGGCTTCGGAAGCCCTTCTGCAGGGTTCTGGAGGCCAAACCCAGCCGAACAGCACACCCTTGATGCCAAGGAAGGAGGACAGGAGGCCGTCCTCTCAAATTCCTCCGGGACCACCACCAGCTACCAGCAGAAAACAACAAATTCCCCATGAACAAAACCGAACAAAAAACATTGCAGGGAAGGCCTCCTTTACTGTAAAGTTACTGTATTTGCAGTATTTTAACATTCTAACATGAAAATCCTGCAACACCTCCTTGTTTATATAGATTTGCACAGAAAGAAAAAACTCTTATTATCCTGGACTACAGTACTGTATACCTACCCCCTTATTGTGAAAAATATAGGACATTTCCCTTTTTTGGCCACTAGCAAGTCTGTACCATTCTGTGATGGTTGTCTCTGCAGATGTTTGGGGAAGGGGGAGGTTCTGCGTCACTGACTGATGACAGGTCAGTGGAGTGCGGTGCAGAGTCATGGCTAAAACAGCCTGGCCGTCCAGATCAGAGTCGACTCATTCCTCTCCCATTCACACCCTTGCGGGTGTCTGAGCTGGTCGAGGAGCTCCGTTTTTAAACACTGTTAAGAAGACTGGGTCAGATTTTCACCACACGTCTGCAGCCTATCTCAAGCTGTCCCACGGACTGCCCCGCCGACAGCTACATGGAACCACTCGTTGACACTGAATTCTTATCTAATGTCAAATGCAACCTCTTCTTAAGCAATGATGATGTAAACTGCCTAAAAAAAGAAGACCTGTTTTTTTCCCGATTGACTTGAATTGCAAGTGTTGTACAGAAAAAAAGACCATTTTGAACTATTTGCTTGAGTCTGTTTCAACATGTTAAAATCATCTGCTTTGAACCCCCATGAGTTGCAGTAGAGGATAGGATGCTGGTCACATGACCGAACGTGTTGTATTGCCACATCTCATGAGAGTAGGTGTGAGGCTATTCCCTGTCATCCTTGCCGCTGTAGAAATCGATCCATGAACATCATTCCCAGCCAGGATTTTTAAATTACTCTGGATAAAAGCACCAACCAAATGAATGAATAATAATAGTGATGATCATTTTCTACTTTTCACTGGAGAATCTTTGCATTTATTTTGAGATATTGTCTCGCCAGTTCCCGGTGACCTGCATATGTGTGTGTGTGTGTATGCGTGTATGTGTGCGCATGGTTGTGTGGGTGTGTGAATGTGTGTGAGAATATCTGAAAATAGCATTTTTAGCATTCTAGAATGCACTTGCAGTGTTCTCTTTAAAGGTCATCCTTTCCACCTGCTGTTTTATAACCAAGACTTTGACTGCACCCGCCCATTGTGTCCTGTACTCTCCGGCAGATAGGCCAGAGAACAACATTCCATGGGGGGAAAAAACATAGATCGTCTGTCTCCGGCATTTTTCCTTATGAAACAAATTCTGCCTGGAAATTGTGTGCAACACATTTCTGACCATCACAGATTAAACTGAAAAGTAGTCATCCTAGAAACCTGCAGGCTTTTTGTAACATGAAATGAAAATGTTCGATATTGAAAGATTGACCAGTTCGTATTTCTTCCCCTGTTACAGTAAAGTCACATGTCTGTCTGCTCAGACAAACAGATGTCAATCAGATGTCTTGCCTAGGAACAGTTTTGCTCACTTTGCTGTGTATGCCGGATTACCACAGCACAAGCTCTCATTGTTTTTTAGATCAAGGCTTTTTCAATGTAAGCCAAGAGAACGTGTGGTATGAGTGCATTTTTATTTCTTATTTTAAAAAGTACTGAAAAAAAGTTCAAATTTATGTTCTTTTGATATCAAGGGATTTATTTTTTATTTAAATTATTCTTATTTTTTTAATAGACGTGTATATCTATATCCTCAGTCTCAATGGTGCTGGAGGAACAGTGCAGGTATCACTATGTTTGTAAGTGCTTTTGCGTGGCTCAGAAACAGCCGTTTAAGAATCCATCAGCTGTTTCTGCACTGGCACATTATACTCCGGACTGTGGATCTGGAGTATTTCTCGGCAGATGCCTTAAACATGAACATGTTACAGATGTCACTGCAGCCCGTGAATCACCTGAGAGTGCTCCGCACGCAGGAAGTCACAACCGCTAACGCGTATTCTTTATTTGTTTGTGCTGAAACAATGGTCTGCAGTAGCTTAGTTACCACGCTGTAAAGGGCAGACCATGAGAAACACAAGCCAGTTTGATTAAGGGAACCTTGCTGCCCTTATAGCTGCTGTCTCTCCCCCCGGCTACCTCTCTGCTCCTGCGCCTCCAGTGCATGCAGCCTCCTCGGCTGCCACGCGATTCTTTTTTTTTTTAAGAGGGTCACGTGAGTGCCTTTTTTAACTTGTTTTCAGTGGTCAGACGTTCTTTGTACAACTGCCCGGGCCTGTAGTTTCCATTTGTGTCCTGAGAGAAGAGAATCTGACCATAAACAGCACAGAATTTTACCGTAGACATAACATAATCTAACCACAAATGGCACACTTCAGTATCAACCTTGCTGAGTAGAGTTTGTTCTCTTGTGAGTTCACTGGCATGGTAAAGTGCCAGGTGGAAAAAGTAGTACGGCAAGCAAACTTATTCCAAACCTTCTGGCTGTCTTTTGCTGCATCCCCAGAACACTTTCAGTTGCAAAGAAAATACCACCTTTACCTTGACAGAATATTTCAACAGAATTATCTAGAAAAGCAGCAGGGAACTGCAACTAAAATATAATACTTCTGGACATTTGTCTTAATGTAAATACTTTAGTGTTCTTATTATTATTATTATTATTATTATTATTATTATTATTATTATTATTATTATTATTATTATATTGATGTTTTGTTATTTGTTATATTGATGATATATTTCTATCACACATTTCAGATTGTCATTTTATTGTTTATGGACTAAGAGTTTTGAAACAGTTATTTGAATAAATGCCTTTCCACTGGGGAAGTTATCTGTTCACCAGGTATACTGCCCCACCCCTTTCAGGTAATAGTAGTAGCACACCTGTCCAATACCTTGCCCTTATCAACACAACCACACACAGGGCAGCAAATTGAGTCCAGCTTGGTTCAGTCCCTCAGAATACTTCTGAATGCAATGCTTTGTTAATGGACACAGTGAAAAGAACATACAAAATGGATTTCTTTGTCTGTTAACCAGGTTAGAGGCCAGTGTGAAGGGTCTTGAGATGTAACAGCTTTCTCTCTCTAGGTCTAGAACTAACAGTGATGGTTTTTTCAGGGTCACGGTCTTGTTCTCGGGCCAGGAGGCAATCTCAGCCTTTCTGGTCTGATCCTGGATCAGGGTCACAGTCCTGATTTTTGATTCTGTCTCCAGCCCATTTGGCTTGGCCATGTCCTTGACCATGCCCTGTGGTCTTGACCAACATTGCTAGTTAGAGCAGTGCATTTCTGTAAGTTTGATGTCCCCACCTGTGTTTGCTGCTCTGAATATTTGACTCTGTGGCTGTAGTGCGTGATCTGGAATGATCTTCCTGGCCCAGACAACACATGGCCCCAGCAGTGGCTGGTATGGTTTGTCTGACCATAGGTATAACAGGCCCAAACCCCCAATATCACCCCCCAACCACCCATACTAGCATCCTTCACTATGTCTCCCCACAAACATCACAACATGTAGCAATATGTAAATGATCTCTTCTTAGTTTAAACCATTAATAATATTTGCTAAATTATTATTGCAATATTGCCTGTGCATTTGTTTTCCTTCTTTTTAATACTTTGAGTCTAAACAAGAGAGAAGATGAAGAGTAAAAACTCCATAATACTGTAACTTGAAAAGATAAGAAAAGAACATGACATATTATTTATACTCTTTCTATCCTTGTGTAGAAAAAAAGATGAAAGTATTCAAGGATTTTGAGCCTGCTGAGGACATAAATTTTCCTTTCCCTAGTTAGACATGAACATTTCTGTAAATATGAGAATTTTGAAAGAAAGCGAGAGATAAAGAACACGCAATCGAATTTCAATTGGATTTTGTGCTGGGTGAGAGGTCTTCAAGGCCGTGAAGTTTGTCAGCTCAAATATCATTGCTAACTGTTTGTCATTGCTCACAAATAAATGTTTGTTGTAAGTAAAGCATGCTTTCCTTTTTATTCACAAGAAGTGGATTGTCCATTTTGGGAAGACACACACTCATATTTACCCCTACTCACAACGTACATACCACAACATAGAGCTGAGTTTGAACATTCATTATCAACAAAAACTTCCACTTCCTGAGGAAAGATGAATTTGTTTATTTGTTGTTGGTTCTCAGGCCTGGAGATATTAATAACTTTGGCTTGACAACAATAGGCAACAGTTGGAGTTTGAAAGATAAAAAATGAAATGTCTTAAAATTATACATAGGTTCAGATATTTTTCAGACAGTATTCTTACCATAAACCTGGACTGCAACATGCTTTAACATGAACTCAGTTATTTTACAGTAAACCTTTTCTACAAATCTTAGAATGACACCGATGCTATTAACCCTTTTAAAGCAAATACAACACAATAACCATGTTCATGTATAGTTTCCCATATATAGTGTTGCAATATAAAAACTCCTTTAGCTCCACTGGGAACAGTGAATTTCTCATACTGGGCCTGCTGTTGGGACTATTCATTATATTTGTATTACAGGCAAAAATTGAGTGCATTGATTTGATTTGATCTCACTGCACCGTTTCCCTTGCAGCGAAGGGCTGCCCTGTATTCTTGAAAGCCTGGAAGCAATGAATGGTGTTATTTCCCGAGCTGTGTCCATGGGACTTTTTACTCTTACAAGAGGGAAATCAGCATTTTGCTCCCTGTTTCTTTTGCCCTCTCTCACCAGCCCAGCTGTCGTGTGCTCCCCTTCTGCCCCAGCTGCACTGAGATATGATGAAATACCAGGCAAACTATTTGGGCAGAGAGAGAGAGAGAGAGAACAGGAAGAGGGGGGAGAAGGAAAGGGAGAGAGAAAGAGAGGGAGAAAAGATGAGAAGAGAGGGACAGGAAATGGCAGAGATAGTGAGAGGCACAAAGAGGAAAAGGGCACGAGAAAGAGGATGAGAGGACAAGGAGAGAGAGAGGGAAAGGGGCTTGTTTTTTCCTCTTCTTCATTTTATAAGTCAGTTTTACTGTGTCTGTGTCCTTCCGCTATATTGGGTGTTTTAAGCTCCCCTTCCCAGTGCATGGGGGTCATAGCAGATGATGATGTCAGAGGCGTAACAGTGGTGAGGGGGCGGTGGGGATTAAGGGGGCTGTCCTTTTGGCTTCACACCCTGGGAACATCTGGGATTCTCACCATGCCGGCTTTTTTTCCTTTTTTTTTCCTTTTCGAACCAAAACAAGTTTGCATTTGAATAAACTGCCTCTCTCTGGACAGGAAATGATCTCACCGTGGCAACTTTCAAAAAGAGAGAGACAAAAAACTCAGCTCACAGAAAATTCATTTTTTTAAAGAGATAAACTGAACTGATAAATACACACTGTCTCATACAATTTATTTATCTTTATAATTCAAGTACAAGTTTCTTCAAGAACCTCTCGGGGCTTTTTGTTTTCATGGAATTATAAATTATACTGCAGAAAGAAATTGTAGTACATATGACTAAAGGAAATAATTTGCCAACTAAAATAACATTTTATATGTAGTTCCTTCCCACATTTTAATCATTTGATTCTTACCATAAAGGTATAACAGTTGTTTTGGTTTCATTTTACTTCAAACAGACTACCATATATTTCCTATAAATGTTCAAAAATTCAAATTAGCTGTGAGCTCCGGATTCAAATGCCCAGGAGTATGAATGACAGAGAAATAGCACAACTTTTCCACATTCCATGCAGAAGTAGCCATTTCGTGGTATTTTAAGGTATTAATCTCGATCCATCTGAAAAACAAGGGCCAGATGCCATGATGTTTGGATGTGGCAGTCAGAGAAAGGTATCTCCCATCCTGTAGTTTTCCTCACTGCCAATTACGCAAATTTACAGGATCACAGTTTGGTCTCAGCACTGTAAAGTCATTTCTTAGGCCTGCCTTACAAATATGCCCTGCAGCACTTCTGAAAATTTCAGAGTACTGCAGCAAATTGGCCTAAAATTACAATAAATTGGGCTGGTACTGTAGTGGAGTGGCCCGGTACTGTAGTGAATTGGTCTGACACTGTAGCAAATTGTCTGCCAGGAGGGGCAGCCCCGGATGCAGATGCCATCCCCGGCGATGGCGTTCCTGGAGAGTGAGAGAGGGAGTCGCAGCTCCCAGGGTCACCCGAGAAACAGCTTTTACCTGCCTGGCGGCGGCGAGATAATGTGATTCGTTTCACACCCCGGCGCCTCCTGTCCGCCACGGCCTTTCCCGGCATGCATCCCCTCAGCACTTTATTAAAGGAGGTCCCTGTGTTCCGAGAGCATGTGTGTGCACATTGTACAGCAAAGTTAATTTCTTCCCACCCCTCTCAGCGACTGCTCCTCGAGTCCCCCGGCGCTTTATGAAATCTCCGACGTGAGTGCATTTGTTTTTCGGGTTCGGGGGCGAGACTACTGTACGTGCTGCTCTGTATCTTTATGGATTGATGTCAAAGGGGGATACCTTTCTGCAAACTAGCAAGTTACACTCCACAGTCAATTACCATAATCAATCCATTCAAGGCTGCACATGCACTGCATCTGTAACAGACCGGCCTGTCTCCGCACGCTGACCTGTGACCACTCCCTCTGCTGTTAACTCCACCCTCTGACAAAGACCGCTGTCACTGACTGATAAATCCCCTGCCATTAGTCTTTTTCCCCTTTCGTTCCCTGGTGACTGGGAGCACTGAATATTGCCAAACAATGGTCTGAGGGCTTGGGAAAAATCAAATAACTTTGACACACTCCATTTAGCATATGCTAATATGTATTTAATGTTAGGTGGCCAGCTATTCATATAAGATATTTCTCTCATACCTTACAGCCTGAGGTCATTGTGTCTCGTACAGTTCAAGGTCAATATCACACCGCATGTCATTATTAGTATAGCTCATCAAAACTCTGAAAATGCGTTTGGTTTTAAATAGATTCATAGGTACACATATGATGATACATGAACTGACACAAACACAGATGTACAGATATGGATGCAGATACATAGACTATATATAGGCCAATGCTGAAAAATATTAGGCTCGCATGTGTCTTTCACATGCAAGCACAAACCTCATTTTCCTCACCTGACAGAAATGAACAGAGGCAGCCTATGAAAGAGAGGAAGTCCTCCCTCGCAAATTCATTTAGTTCCTGCTCCTCATGATGAAGCACTACCTCCTGTTTTCCATTTTTCTTTTTGATTTTAATAAGGACATTTTGCAATGTGAAAGGCATCAATTAGATCCAGATC
This sequence comes from Megalops atlanticus, assembly GCA_019176425.1. NCBI lineage: Eukaryota > Metazoa > Chordata > Actinopteri > Elopiformes > Megalopidae > Megalops > Megalops atlanticus. Next base: position 21,084,316 of record CM032882.1, read on the forward strand.
CCAGAGGGACCGCCATCACTCGACCCCCGAGGCAACGCTCAATCAAAATCACAACCGTAGCTACGTGCCCATCCGGAGCCATGTAACACACAAGTTTAACATCTGAAGAGGGAGAGAGAGAGAGAGTAGTCACCACTGATTGCCTCCCCTGAATGGAACTAGATTGAACACAAATCTCCAAGTCATCCCCCTGTACTCTAAAGCAGAGTCCTCTGTGAGATTCATATCACCCTGCTGTAAAGTGATGTCACAGTCCATTTCCATCATATGTGTCCATGGTAGGTCAGCTGGAAACGCAGTGTTCAGGACAGCCTGCACTACACAAGAACATTGGTGCATCTGTCTATCTGTCTGTCTGTCTACTTATTGATCTATCTGTCTATTAACCCATCAATATATTGATCTGTTCATCTATCAGTATGTCTGTGTGCTTATTGATTTATCTACCTCACTAAACATCTATTTTGTGTCTTTATTTAAAATTTCTCTCCAGTGTTTCTACCACTTGGGGAATATTCACATGGATATGATTTAATCTTCAGCAGAATCCTGTATCGCCCCTGGAAATGGTGTACTGGATGCTTGTTTGTGTCCGGCTGTTATGAATCCAATTACTCCACAAGACTGTATCAGTCGGATATCAAAAGGGCAGGTCCAGATTTTGCACAAACACAGGATGTAGGCAATGGGCTCTTTAAATGAAAGTGAAATTGAGCTCAACATAAAAATCAAGTTCCATTCTTTTCAACCTGCGCTGGAGTGATCCAGAGATGTTGATGGCATTTCAACCGTGCAATCTTAACAAGGAAGGGCAGGCACTTCCCACAGATCCTGTAGCGGCACCAAAGCAACAATCCAAAATTAAAACACTGCAGACCGGCTCTTCTGTTCAACACACTCTACAGATGACCAATTTTCAGCCCAATCACAAGTTTGAAAGCCTCATTGTTCAGTTAAAGGTCAAAAATAATCCTTGCCCAGTGAGAGCACTTGAAAAGAGAGACTTCACCTTAATGAAAAACAGTCTCCACAAGGGTTCTAAAGAGACTTGCTTTCAGTATGATAAGGCAGTGGCTGATTACATCAAAGGAAAAGACTTCAGTAACTCAAACACACCCTAAGAGCTGATTTTTATGCAGGGAGGAATAAAGGGGAAAGGCCCCACTGCACAGACACCCCAAAACACCAATAAATGTATCTCTTCTTTATCTCAGGAAATAAAGTGAAGTGTATTTGAAGAGCTGCATTCCATATGACCTAAGGCAGGAGTAACCACTCATTTTTATGAAATGAGGAAAGAAAAAAGAACAATGGAATGCACTTATACCAGATAACACTGAATATAAGTTTCCAATTTAATTCCATTTGTGAAGGAAAGATTTTCAAACATGATATAATAAACAACAAAATAACAACAATAAACAAAGGATGCTCAAATGCCAATCAAACATGGCTGTTGAGTTTTGCAAACTCTCACAGAGACAATGTTAATGCACAGAGGCCACAGGGAGAGGGATTACATCAGCTTTGTGACCCCACTGGCTCCTTACTATTGACAGGCCGTTCAGGTGGCTGCAGTGATTTAATCTATCCAGCTGATAATGTTCATAACGAGAGACTGCCAGTGCGGTGGGGGTTGAGGGGATGAGGACTGTGCTGCTGGGTGGGGAGGGCTGGGACAAGGGCTTCTATTTTTGGTGGCCTGGCGGGACGTCTCTCTCCCAGGCCGGGCGCAGGCAGAGAGGTCATCATCGCTCACAGTCCCGACACGCACTGGAGCAGAACCTCGGAGACTCCCAGAGCCGCTGCATCTGCAACACGCTGATCTCATCAGGAAAGGATTTTGAGCAAGACCAATGGATCCAATAAAGAGCGTGTTGTTCCCACGTCAAATGCAAAGGGTTCCGCTGAAATCCCATCAGATTTTGTCTCTTTACACAGGGATGTGGAGAAAATTTCCTGGCTGAACATGTCAATGTGATGGATTCAGCGGTTCGATCATATGGAGCCAGAACTGATCATTGGTTACACTTTGGAGTGTAACTCGGAAATCTTTGGTGTGGAACATAATAGAGTTCACACATCTATTCTGAGCCTTTCGCTTCAGTACCACACATCTTATAATAGGACTTTACTGTATCCACAGTGAGATGACACAGAGTGAGGGGGGAAGGATATGCCTTACCAATTTTTGAACAAAAAATTCAAACAAATCACCAATGCAGCACATCACCTTCTGACCTTTTGTGTAACAGAGAATTCACTTACAGTGCTCTCTGGGTTTCTGTTTAACTTGCACCAATTATGATAATCCGAACTTGTGAAAAAGATGAGGGGAGCCACCATGTGCACTTCTAGGTAACCTCCATGGCTTCACACTGTACTGTACAATTAGCATTGCTCAGGAGTACATCCATCCGTAAATGTAATGCTGCTGCCCTCTCTAAGCATCATAAAATGGATAGCTTTTTGTAAAGATTTAAATAGTGCAGGTAATGAAAAAAGTACTGAAATAAGACAGCCATCTCATATAATAGCTGAGAAGGAATTTGGTATTTCCATTTGTATTTCGGACTCTCAGGGCCAGACCTTTCTCCTCGAGTGTGTCACTTCCAACACTGACCTATTTTCCCTGGCACTGGGAGTATTTCTGAGGAAGCCCTTTCCTGTCTGAGTTTTTTTTCTTCCTGCAGGGACCTCTGGGAAGGATCTGCGCTTCGCAGGCACTGGAAATGATCCAAGAGCGATTCTTCATGGGGAGTCACGCCGCGCCGCACTTTCTTCCAACCTTTTGCTTTCACGCTCCGCTAAAGACTGCAGGGAACGTGTAAACTTGCAAAGGCAGTGTTCTCCATCAAACGCTATGTGCAGAGAGGATCGAATCACCCTTAGAGTTTGTGTAGCTGTGCCGAACAGCAGGGCATGTAACGAATCAGTGCGAGTGAATTCAAATGTGCAGCAAACACGAATAGCTTGCAAAAGGCAGTTATCTTGAAATACAGCTAGAGCAGCAGTCAGAACCTTGCTTCATTTTAAGTTTGAATTGCATTTGTGTTAATGTTAAAAAATGTAAATTTGATGTTGGGAAAACTGAATAATTTTCATATTTCATTCAACCAATTCAATCATTTCAAATCCAAAATCCAACTGTTTTTGCTTGTAAGGTTATTTATGAATATTTAATGTTTGCCAAAGGACTGGCCCTGAGTTAAGACCAAGGACTGGTTGCATGCATTCACTCATGAATATGCTGTTTGGATAATAAATCACTCTATGCTGAGAGGGAAAATTATCATGCAACATATAGAGCCCACATGTCATATGATAATAAACATATCAGTATCTTCCCAGATCATACCCATATTTGCAGTTTTGCAGGTGAATGATAATGAGTTGATTTAACAGCAGTTTGTTCAATAAAAGCTGACAGCCAAGTTTCTCTTCTTGAGGGTACAATGAGGATGAGTGATTTTCCATTAGCCATGCCTGCTTTCACCGGGGACCATGTCCAAACTTATAAATCCTTTCACAGAGAGATGAACCGAAATGTGCCACACACACAAAAGACTGATCCTCGAGAGACAATCATTTATACACATACTCGGAGCAGCTCTGAGGCCTGTATTCACATGCTCTATGTGTGTGTGTGTGCGTGTGTATGTGCGCATGCCTCATACAATGATTCTCTTCAACAACATCAGCAATTCTGCAGGCTTCAGTCCCTGCTTTGTGATTGCTTTCCAGGGTAGATAGAGAAATGAAGCAAAACAAACTGAATACTGAACACACACTGGTATAAACATACACACACACACACAGAGTACAAATATCTACATGTACATAAACAAAGACCAACACTCATTTTCACTCTCATATTTCATATTGTGCAATATAATTTTAAAACAATTTATTTAAAAATTGTATTCCAAGCAGGACATTTAGTATTAAAAGAGTTCACTATGCCTCTTCTATATGTGACTGACTTAGTATGTATATGCTAAAAGGCATGTCAGGTGGTCCTCATGTTTTATTCATTGTGGGTTGGAAATGTCCATATTTAGTTTCAGTGGATTAAAATAATTTTAAGCAGATGATTAACATTTTATGAAACCTCCTGCCACAGTAATGATTACATTATCTTATAAGGTAAAATGCTCTGCGCTCCACGAGCAGCTGGAAGCAGTGTAAATCAATGGTGCCCCCCTTTAAGTAAACAGAACAGAAGTTAAAAATCTAAACGGAGCAACTGCCAAGAGAAAGTGATCAGAGGAGAGCCTTTGTCAAGCATCAGCCTCCAGTAATGTAAACAAATTCTCAGTTTAGGCATTCCCCCACTCAGCTCCGAGCAGGCCCAGGCACACAAAAGAAACACACAGCCTCTTGCTGTACTCAGTAAGACACTCACACACACATGTAAACACAGGCATACACACATGTACAGTCAACCACACCAATATGCATACACATGCACACATGCAAAGACTGAAACGTCGGATTGCAGTGAGACCGGCTTACTGGTGCATTAAGGTAATGGTGCTTAAGGATATTACAGTATATTGGTCCAGCTGGACTTCCGTGAACGACTTCACAGGTAATCTTTCTCATTTCATTGATCCCTCCAATCCCTGCCAGAAAACAAGAATGCTTTGCAGCACACCAAGCCGGCCAGGAAACTCCTGACATAAAAGAACCTTTATTATTATTAGTTATTCAAGCTCATGCGGCAGTAATCCTGTCCATATGGGAACCCCGTCTGCAGGGTAAAACCTACAGTAACCTCAAAATACCACGTCTGCTCGGTGGCAGCTTGGGGGCCTGATGCAATAGCTTGGCAGCATGCTTCGCTGTCAGGCAGGGTCAGTAAACTGAAGGGGGTGGGGAGGTGTGGGGGGGGCAGCAGGTGGGGAGGGGGAAAGGGACAGGGGGAGAAAAGAGCTGATGACAAGACACAACAAACCGAATTTGCAGGCGCAGCAGTGGAACCCAGCCGGTGTCTTTGATGCACCTCGGGGGGGGAGGCAGGAGGCTGCGGATGGAGGTGCACACAGAGGCTGTGACAGACGTGTATGGGTCACAGTTCTGATCTGGCCGAAGCCCAGGAGTAAGACCCGAGCCACGGGACCCCCCGATCCTTCTGCTTTCACAGAGCAAACTTAGCACAGAGCAAAAAAAAAAAGCGTGCACCACAAGTGGAATTAACTGCACCTCATCAAAAGAAAATCCACCTCTCCCAGGAGGTAGAGGGGGATGAAATAATGTATTGGAAAAGAAGCAACGCAGGGTTGAAAAAAGCTACTGGGAGAGCAACGCCTCAGAGCATATCCTCAGAGCCTGATATCATTTCATCGTCATCCGCTGAGAGGGAATAAAAATTTTTTGATGAAATAAACAATGCACGTCACTCCTCTGGTACAATGGGACCACTGCTTCAATCAGCATCATGGTGGGCTTTTCTGGGTCATCCTTTTGTGGCGACGGGTAAACAGCACCTGCCTAACCTCCCCCCATCCCTTCTTTGTGCACACACTGATAACACCCAATGGTCTTCCCTCCTCTAATAACTTCCCCTTCTACTCCCCCCCCCACCGACTCTTATCAGCTACACAGCCTCCCTCGCTCGCTTTGCCTGGTTATTCAGAGAGAGTGTTGCCGCTACGAGGCACACGGCTGTTATTTATAAGGCAGAGCACGGCAGTGAAAGGGGAGAGATAGCTTTCCCAGAATTAAATCAAACGGCATAAGTGCAGATAGTGGCCCTTGAGGGGGAGGGGCAGAAACGTGGTGTTCCTCAGCCCGGTGGGGTCAGCCAGAACGCTAGGTCATTGTGGGGATGAGTTGTTTTTTCCTGTTCCTGACGCCACTGCGCTTCTCCTTATGGGGAGTTCTTTTTCCAACAGCTAATCTCTTGAAGGGAAGGCGTGAGCCATCAGAGGAAGCCGGGCTGCGGGCTCATATCTCCCTGCGGCCGTGCGCCGCCTGTGTCCGCTAGGACTTCGCAAACAAAGCCTGCTTCCTCCTTGCTTAACCTTGAGGCTCTGGCGCCTGAAGAGCAGCCCACTCCCCTCGTTCACACCTTCCTGTACATCGCGCACGAGCGTGCGGAGCAAGCTGCCACCCATTACATTACATTACTTTTTGCTAACACTCGTATCCAGAGCACCTAACACAGCTTTTGAATATAACGACTTACGTGACAATTTTAATGAAATTTGGAAGTTTGTCATGCAGTACTTCTAATATTGTTGACTCCGTATGGTTTTTCGCTTGTGTTGTATTGTACCTCACTTGTAAGTTGCTTTTGGTAAAAGCGTCTGCCAAATGAATAAATGTAAATGTAAACTGAGGCAATTCAGGAGAATTATCTTCTTACCCAAAAGGGTACAGCAGCAGGGGCCCAACACAATTTGGGTATGAGCCCCGTTCCCTTCTACTGTGCCACACTGCTGCCCTACCCCCTCCCAACCCACACGCATGCACACCTACATGTTCGCGCGCACACACTCAATAAAGAGCAGGAAACATCTTGCAAGACAAGGGTAAGCTCCATTAACCCCGGGCAACGAGGGGCGGCTCCTCCGGCGATCGCTGTCTGCGCCCCCCAGGGCTTAAAGGCCCGACCTCACGGCTCATCAATCTCCCGTCACCCTGCCCGTCCGGGCGGTGCTCCTCCTGTCACACTGTCTGCCGGGACGCGGCTCGCCGAGGCCGCCTACCTGGCCGCCGTGGCCTCGGCTCATTAGAGCTGAGCACAGCTCTGCCAATAGGCCTGACTGAGCCAGATGGATCGCTCCGATCGCAAGGTTCCAGCGGGGAGACGCACAGTTTCCAAACGCAAGATAAAAGCGGAAACGCAATCATTTGCCTGATGAGCTGTTTGTGTCACCTCTGCCACGAGAACAATATGTCAGTTACCCTTTGATGATTTCCATTTTACTTCATAACCATTTATAGCATTTTTCCTTTTGCTCGTTTCACACCTTTGCACTTTTCATTCCCAATAGGTGTAATGAAAATCTAAAAAAAGATCATTTTAATTTATTTGACAATTAACCCCCACCCATCCCCCATTCCACAATGTTCCAATACGGAGTCATTAACCTGTCATAAATACTAATGATGTTGGGAAACGACATTCTCCTCAACAAGCTTCAATTCCCAGCGGCTCTGAGGCCAATAAAACAGTAATATGACTCTGCCTAAGGAGGGGGATGGTGGGGGGACAGGGTAAATATCTCATCAACTGACCTCTTCATATCCTCAGAGGGGTCTAATCACAAATTCATGAGCCATATTTAAGTGAGGAAGATTAAAGTTTATTTAAAGTAGAAAATATAAGAAATCAGAGAGAGAATAATCAGGTCTGGCACTTTCTGTCTTCACAGATTTGACAGAGCCACAAGCAAAATTTTGTTGCCCTTAATACAGAATTGGTAATAAGACTTCTTCAAGAGCAAGTACATGTTTTAATTACCTATAATTAATCACATTTGTTTGGTGTTTCTTTAACTGTAGTGTAACACCAGTTCATAATATTGAGGTGACAGAACAATAAGTGTGGAAAGCAAGGAAGCAACAAATGTAATTTCCCTTAATGATATTGCATTGCCTTGCCCATAAGAACAACCTGAAATGTACACTGCATACACTGTGCCCCTTCCTTTGATTTTGTAAGAATGAAACTGAAATGAGAAATTTTCCCCGTCTCATCCAAGATCAACAAAGAAGGGAAACCCCATCAAACTTTGTGAATTCTTAATCTATTTATAGATGGGGAAGAGATTATGTATGATTGTGGGCCTGATCTTTTGGCACTGCAAATCCGTCACTGTCACTGAAAGTGGTTGTGTGTAGGTGTGTGTGTGTGCATGCGCACATACTCGTGTGTGTGTGTGCATGTATGTGCGTGTGTATGTGTGCATTCATGCTTGTGTGTGTGTGTGTGTACTTGCTAAAATCCCCACTTTGAAATCGGCGTAAGACCACCTCTGTAACGCATCCTAAGTCGTCGCATGCTGAGCAAACATTTTTACCTTTCAGGTAAACTCTCCACTTTGCAGGGCTTTGACAAAAAGCCTTAAACTGAAGCTCAGCAAAGGTCTGCAGTGAAGTGTTAAGATTCAGTGTACGTCTCCTTTGAGCCTCTCTCTCCCTCTCTCTCTCTCTGAAGTGTCTGAGCACACAGCAGCCCCTCTCCGGCTGAATGCAGTCATTACTACAGCTGCGCAGGCAGCGCAGGCCCATCAGAGAGCGAGTGCCAAGCTGCATGCCCCTGCCACAAAGAGCAATCATCTCTCATCCAAATATTTAGTGCTGACTTACCAACCCCCTCTTCAGGGTCAGATAAGCAAGGCTGCTGCAAAGAAAAAACAAGGACAAGCCCCTTTTGAAGCAGCATCACTGCACTGCGTCTGCACTGAGGAATCCTCTGCATCTATGAAATAAGTCTACTGTAATCCGTCTGCACAAAAGGGGAAAATGAAGTGAAAGAGGTTAGCTTGGGGCCTGGGAAGAGAGCCAGGAGATGTCCCATTACCGGGCGACAGGAAGGGGAGAGCAGCCGCGCTCAAACAGATATCACCGAGAGCCTGAGTCACGAGATTCTCGCCTCACAGCAGGAAACCAGCTGGAAGGAGAAGGCATGAGAGAAATTATACCAATCTGCTGTGATTTAATTCACGGAGGGTTAATTAGGACGTGTGAAACTCCTGAAGGAAGGTGCAAATAAGGAACTAAATTTAGTGAGATGCACACGCTCGAGAGTGCATGCACACACATGCACATGTGCACACAGACACACACATACACACACACACACACACACACACACACACACACACACACACACACACACATACACACAAACACACACCTTCTCTTACAGAACACTGTAGAAATTCCTTCCAACCTGAGATGTGAGATTTCATGTCTTTAGGAGAAACAGAAAGAAAGGAATGAGCAAATAATATAACAGTAAAATGTAGCCCATATTATGTATAACCAATTACAAACAATAGCAAGACTTGTGCAGAGGTGGTAGTCATTTGAGTGCTCTCTGGTGTTAATTTGAACAAGTGTAATTTACAGTTCATATCTAATATGGAAATGGTTCATGCTGAATAATGTGCTGAATTTCTGAACAAATTTGTGGCCTGTTTTTCATGTAGGTGTGGAAATTTAATTTGCACAATGCATTTGCATAAAATATTTGAAGCTGTGTGTATTTTTTGTGATCTAGCTTTGGAATGTAACTATGCCCTCCACTGTATTTGCCTACAGAAACCCACTGGTTATTTGTAATTTAAAAAGTAAACTTTTAGATTATATTCTCAATTATTTAGTTAGGAATTCAAAATACCAGCATAAACACCATTAAGACATATTGTCCTGTCTCTCATTAAAATACTTGAATGAATTACTAGTAAATGTTCTAGACAAACCATATCGTAAATCACATTCTACTGAAACAGAACCTTTTCAGAGTCTGTAGGGAAAAAAAAAAATTAATTAATTAAACACTTGGGCAGCCTGCTTGTTACCATGGAAACAGCCACCAAACAGCTCCCAACAGTCAGCAGTGGCAGATATTTCCCAGCATGCTCAGCTCCCAGTGCTCTCCTTCTAGAGTCTATCAGAAACCCAAGCCCACAGTTGTCATGGGAATGGGAACAAGAGGTGGATGGGTCATCTGTCAGAGGTGTGAATGGGTTGGAGTGGCACAGACACTAGGCACATCTGCACTGTGCTGACTCCCTTAGATGTACAGACTTCCAGGTGGCATCTCATTGGATAAGTCACCACGATGATCATAGGCCACAAGGCTCAAAGCTCCAATACACTGTTTACCTTCTAGTGATTCTTTTCTCTCAAACTGTAGCACAAAGGTAAGGAAATGAATTCAGTAGTTCCTCAGTATCCAAAGTACCAATATCATACTGTTAGTGTAATTATCTTTATTGCAACTGAAATCACCTCTGAGACAAGTAGATAGCAATAAATGGTTTTTGAAAAACAGTCTCAATGCACCGTACATGGCAATTATACTGAGGCAGTTCTCTGAGATATGACATAAATCAGTAAAGAGGAAGCTGTCCTAAGGTTTCTAATCTAGATTTACATAACTATAAATATTTTCCATGACGCATTCAATATCACTTCAAAAGTCAGTTGCTTTCATTGATGTATTAGTAAATAAAAAGTGAATAAATATGTTGACCTCTAACATGTCAGATTTCAACATTTAAATGTGAGAGAACAGTGCGTGGGCATTCAAATACTTCATTGTGGAGTGTTGTCCCTGCATGATTCACACACTCTTCAATCAAAGAATTCATTGTTGAGTGCTGTTCTTGTAGAAATCACACATGCTCTTCAATTAGGTCATGATTAAGGCAACTGTTCTGTGGGCTTGAAGCCCTCTCCAAGGATCTATACAGCATTTCCCCCTGTTCTTTTCTCCATACCTCTGTTGTGATTGGCTCTTGTGTTGCCAAGGCAAAATGAGATGCCCAATCACAAAAAGGGGAGGAGGGGGTGGTAAGTCAGAAGCCCTCTCCACAAAAGAAACCACTGGAAATGAATGGTCAGGGCTGGTGCTAAAGGATACACCAAGTGTGTATGTGCACTGGTACAAGGCACTGGTACAAGGTACACTTTTTATAGTTTAGTAAGCTAATCCTGCTGTATTATTGTTTATAGCAAATACTTTTGTACTCTTCACGTGGATGTTAATACACTTCAAAAAGTACATTGTTAAATCATGTATTACTTTTCTAATACTCATAGCATATAACTTTATCCAGCCTTGCAGATGAAGATGCATTTAAGAGCGAACAAAGAAATGCTATAGAACTAGACGCTACAGCTAGATTTTATCTGCATGTTTTCTTGTGTGCGTGTGTGTGTGCGTGTGTGTGTGCATGTGTGTGCATGTGTGTGTAGATGGTCACGTTTGGAGTGAGACACACTTTGGCGTTTTATCTAATCAGGGGTCTTCTCATGAATCTTTGATGAGCCGGAGGCCAGAGCTCAGGAGGACTGCCTCTGGTGCACTATCGAGAAGAGGTCTATCACACAAAAACAGACAGTACTGAGCAAAGATGGACCGTCTTCAGCAATGAAATGTGGAGGCCATCAGCGAAATCCTCAAAAGCAAAAACACTGTCCCACGGAGACCCATCAACATGTCTATCTGTCTGTCTGCACAGTGAGAGGCCTAGACATGGCTCCAGGATCGCACTCTCAAACTGAGAAAAGAAATATCCAGAAAGAAAACAAAAAAATGAAGATGGAGAAGAAAGGCAGCCCTCAGGCTGTAGAAAAAAAACAGATGCATGTGAGAGAAAGGCCATAGATGGTTCATACAGCAGAACAACATGCCCAAGGAAGCGATCCAACACAGGAGAGTAGCCATAAGGATCTATTGCACATAACACTATTCACATAACACTCAGATATAAAGTAGCACCCAGGGCCATAGGTAAAACTGCCCTCTTCCTCAGCAGCATCTTTTTCCAGGGAAAGCATTCAGTCTTTCTGAGATTTAAGTGAATTTAAGTGCCATCGGGAGGGGATTACCATATGCATGTGCAGCATGACTAATTTACCTAGGAGAAAATCCCCAGCAAAGAGTGATTTAGAAATGCTAATAACACAATGAATACTGTAAACCATTTACGCACCTGAACCTTTGCTGTAAAGGGTTAGGAAAATACCTTGCTCAAAGCTGCAGCAGTCATGTCCCAGCCGGGATTCAGCTGAGGTACAGAGTTCAGGGCTATAACCCCCACATGGATTCACTGTCCAACACTGGCCTGGAAAAAATGCAGACAGTGAATTACTGTACTGCCATATGAAAATGAGACCTTTTCCTGGCGTATCCAAACATTTTTAAATTTTAAAATAGAAGCTCTTTTGACAGTGATGGAATCATCCAATTGTGTGCTGGTAAGTGTTCCAACAAGGAACATGTCCTTCTCAGCCAATTGGCTTCCACAGATTGTCATCATCATCCCGCGAGCAGAAATTTGCTGTAGAACAAGCGTGTGCATTTGGGACGCCTTTCAAAGCTTCCTCCTCAAAGCATGCACCCTTTTGAAATATGGATTTTATTTTAGCCACAAGTGGCGAGGGAAATGTCACTCCCACCCGCCTTTGTGGGCCTGCTGTGCCGTTCTGCCGCTTCCACCCCGTCCCCTCTGTGAAAAGACTAAATAAGGGACCAAAAATAAAAGGTGCCCCCCCCCGGTGACAGCATCCACGACTGCACCCCCCTGCCCCGTGAGCCCGTCAGCATCGCTCGCGACGGGCCGCGATCGCTGGGGTCACAGCTTGTCCGGCTCTGAAGGTGAGCTGCTGGAGGCGTGTCACATCGGCTCACTGTCCGGGGTGAGGCGGAACAAGGCTGAGCAGCTCGACGCAGCAAATATCCATGCCTTTGAACCACGGAGCTTTATTTAATCACTGATAATACTTATTTGATTATATCTTTTATCATCTTATTGTGCATTTTATTGAGTCAGCCTGGGTACTCTTTTGTGTGATACAGCAATAATAAAAATAAAAATATTAGCCTATAAGCATGATTATAACAACATAAAAGGGGATTTGGGGATTGCATATTACCCTCTATATGCCTGTATGATTTAAAAGTGGTTCTTGGTCACTGGAGAAAGAATGATATATTGAAACCAGGTTCATGCTCTGGAGACATCGTAACAGCTTAGGAAAAAACAGCACTGGGAAAGTAACTTACATCCTGTTCCATGAGGACACAGTACAGAGGGTACCACATGACAAGGTCCAGTTCAAAACTGCATATGGCAGTGAAGGAGCAAATGTTCCCATTGAATTATGGTATCAAGATACAAACTGCTTAGCTGCACTAGCACAACACACATAAACAACAACAACAAAATGGCTAAGCAGTTGGGCTTCTTTTTAAATTGCAGGAGTCACATTCTGTTGGACTTGACTGCTCTAGTTCCACTGGCAAACACTCTTCCGGGAATTAGTTCTCCAACATGACAGATGGTGCAACGCTGCATTTTTGTCAACATTTTGCCTCTAATCATCAAACTGAGATGTGTAATTGGGGTAAGCACTTTTCGTGCCCAAACAGCACTGTGTGCACCCACACATGCACATAGGCAAACACGCACCACAACACAAGCCTTTTCTTTTGCTAATGCCTGTCCAAATATGTGGGAGAGGTCAGCCGTTAGAAAATGAGGAACAATCATTTTACTCCACAAAATACTATATATCAGGCTCAGGAACCATTTCCTGCCACAGTTGTCATGGTACCTCATTAACATATCTCTAATGAGCTCTGTCATTTTAAACATTTCAATTATCAATAGTATAAAGCACATTATTAAGGAAGATATATCCTCACTATTGTCATAATTATGACATATCAGAATTTTTGCTATTTAGCATATGATTCAACAAGGGAAACTTGATCAATTTCTTCTAAGTCAACAGCACATCAACCGGATGTTAACTACACATTCTACCTACCACAGACCCAACAGTTAAACCAACACACAAAATATGCAGTCCTCTTGAGCTTGACCTCCGGACTCAAGTGGTGGATGGAGGGGGTAAAAGGTAAAAGGTCAAGTGTTCTTGGTGCCACGGTCATCCATCAAAGTGTCAGTGGTGTTTACAATCTCCTCCGTGTATACATTTAAAGTCACAGCTGTCGTATATCTAACGCTCGGTACAGCTGGATAGCAAGGGATCATACCTGAGTTTTTGGTTTGCAGGTAATATAAACACTATGTTTACTTTAAAAGGACAAATAAGAATGACTTATTGAGTAGTCATTACTGGCGTTTTTTTATTCAAATACGCTTCCCAAATTCAATCTGACTCATGATGTGCTAGGGAAGAACAAGGCACTAGGTGTCACAGCTGGTCTGAAAATGAATTTTCACAAAAGGCCTGGACCAAACATCTGATCCAGTTCGTTTGCGGTTATGAGAATTCACTTCCCAAATATTTGTCATCACACAATTCAGAAATCTGTTTACATTTTTTTAAATACTCCACCGTTTTACTCTCTCTCATCTCCGAAAATCACGCGAACGGTATACAAGATCCATCCTGTAGGATCGATATTGCAACACCCCTCTTTCTGCATGGACAATTAATTTGTTGTAGCTCTCACGCTTTCCCCTTCGGACCGTTAGATTTAAATGGTAGGAAGATAAACACCGCCTCGGCAGCCTTGTCCAACGACCAATTGATCTTGGACATATACAGCTCTTTCTACCCTCCCATCCATTCATTCAATTTTCCATAAATCTGGCCAGAATGGGTGGGATTAGGGCTGCTCAATACAGGAGCAGTAACTCACTGACGGGTGCCAATAACGGCTTTGGGTAACTTTCACCAGGCGCTGCCGTTTTCTGCTCCTAATTCGGAGTGGCATTCTGCCTCAGTTCTCGTCAACACGATAAACAAAGAAATAAATAATGATAGGAGAGACTGTCGCTGTGTGCTCTGCTCGTCCGCGACGCTTGTTGTTAATTTAATGGAAATTGCTCCCCTAAGTGCGGCAGACTCGCATTGCCGTTTAACGTGGTATAACAAGCAAGGCACCAGATGCTCCCGCCCGAGGCCCAGTAGTTGGGAAAACAATAACGAGTCCCACTGACCCACTGATGAATGGTAGTGATAGAAGGGTAGGCCGACGAGTATGTGATCTCGACTTTGCTTCGAGTGAGCATTCTTGTGATGTGTAAACAATATCTGGAGACAAAACCAGGACCACCTGCCCGGAGACAACCCCTATTTGACAGGTGTTAGCTAACCAGGCGGCCTATCTAAATAAAGCAAGCAATCTACTGGCTCAATCATTGTTTCCGTTAGCCATTCGCCACTGGATCAACAATTAGCCTATCCGTTTTAATACCGTTGTCTGGGCTTTAATACATACGATTGCCATGATAGAGGACCGCAAACGGTGCCTTGGATCGTTAATCACGTAGGTATTCTTCAAACGAAGACCAATATGATAAAGCTTGGACTTTATGGTGAAAAGACACGTCTCTCGATGAGGCGAATAAATGAGCGTGGTGTCTGACGAGAGGCGTGGACATCGGCGTGGGGATGGGGCGGAGTGAAAGATGAATCGTTCTGGATCAGAGCCAATCCTCAAAGGCGATCAGTTCCATCGCGCCATAAAACATTCAGACGCACGCAGTTTAACTCCGCACGCCGGCCCCTCTGATCTGCACAGCGCAGGAAGCTCACCATTAAATATTAACCATCTCGCAGAAAAAAATGACTTTGCTTTGCAGTACAGTTTGCTTAGTTATGCACACATGATCTCTCACACACGTGGAATAACCGGAGCAGGTGCGGCTGCGCACAAATCCATGGTCACAACAAGCGCTCACATACATGCAAACACATCCATCCACACCAGTGATTACACACAAAAATACAAAAGTACACAGCTGCACTCGAACACCCAAGCACACATGACGAGACATGCATCCGATCTTCCAACACGGCTGAAAGTGTGTCCCGTTTAGTCTTTCAGACACCTGATCCGGTCCTTTTGCAACCATAGAATGAGAACTCACTACTGGTCGTCATCTGGAAAAATAACATGCCTCTGTTTGCTGCCGTCGCAAAGTAAGAATGCAACGTACGTGTTCACTCCTTTGGAAACTCAATAGCTGCTCCAGCACTGCTTACCAAATTCACACGCGCCACAGACTGGACGCACAGGATCACCAATAAGATTATGCCTCTTGTGTCTTTTTGGTAAAAATGTGAAAACATTATGAAACAATATTATGAGGTTGTTAATGTTAATTTGAATCATTTCTCAATTTGCATACGATTCCTCTGCCCAGAAGATAAAAAACAATGCTGAATAGAAATCTTTCATAGTGCTTGCAGTTGAATGAATGAGGTCTTATTCCATTATGTAAGAACCAGGATACCCATGAATACATTTTCATGAGTGAATCTCATATCGACACAAACTGTGCTCAGTGTATTGTGTGCCAACTAAAGATTACATTAAGGAAATTCAGTAACAAACAGCTTTTCTGTGTGAAAACAAACCAAACCACAGTCCATGAATACAGAGTCAGGAAATGTTCCTGTAATGTTACTGTAACATATTGTACTGTACTGTACTGTAACAGAATGAGAATGTTATGTGGCAGCTCTAAGGGTGCTTTATTAGATAGCGTTTTCATTCACTGCGTAGAAACCCGGAGGAAGGGTCAAGCAGTTGCTAGGTTAATAAAAAGCTTTTCCATTTTCCCCACTATCATTTCGCAACAGTTCCCTTTGAAACCTAAGAGCTAAATGCCCCTATTCAAGTTCACAAGTTATTCCCATATTGCTTACTGCTCATGATCATTGTTTTTTCTGTATAAAACATTACATTGGCTTGATTTAACCATGCTATTTTATCTAGTCAATGTCAAGGCAGTTAGCTAACAAGCAGGAGCTATGAAGAGTTTTCCTAATTAATTTACTTCTAACTAAAAGTGCAGGTTATATCTGACTTGTTATTTTTTTCTATCTGAAATTCATAAATTGAGTATGTAGCTTTCCAGTAAGTGCACATGCATGCATGTACTGATACATACTACACATACTGAAAAATACATCAAAGGTTGTGGCTCAACTTTTCACACAAACAATACATGTTCCTTACGCATAAAAATGGATTTCATACAGTGATGAGGCAGTTATGATGCATGAATTTTCCAAGCCATATTTAAATCACAACAGGTGAAATACCAAGGCGGTCATACAGCAATGTCAAGGGGTCTCCGCAGCACTTTGACATGCAGGAAGATGTGTCAATCTGATATACTGAGCTTGCTCATGCAGGGGTGGTAATTCTTAGCTGTCCAGGCCACCACCAGTCAGGAGTTGACCCCTCAGAATGTATATTAACACCATGTTGTCAAATAGTAAATGCCAAAGGCGACTGTGGACATCCTCAGCATCCTGGTGGCCTCTTGCCTTACACTTTGAGGCAGCTGTGGCAGTTTTTCTATTATAATAATCCTTGTTCTTACAGAGTTCTTGTACCAGCAGCCACAGGCTCAGAAGAGCATCTATACTGCCAGGATCACACCCACATTTTCATGTCTGCAAATCAATCTAGTCAATAGTATATGGCATGCTGCAGACACACAGGTGTCGCAGATGAGTTGTTCAAGTTTGGTTAAATGAGTGCCAGGATTATTTGGCAAAGGAAAATATTTGCATAGATTGTTTGTACACTTCAGAGGATGTTTTGGAGCAAAAATGTATGTTATATGGCATACAGTATATTATGCGCTATATAGAAAAATGCAGAGCTGGGCCACATCAAAAGAGGGAGAAAAATCTCCTGACATTGCAGGAGAACAGTCTGATGAAACAATCTATATAAAGACAGATTCTTTTATTTTTTAGAAGAGATGTGTCAATGTGAAGGGGATGTGGAATTTTCACTTGTCATCCATCCATATAGGGTGATGCGACTGTAGTGTGTAGACCCCCCCCCCCCATATCCCTCACCCACATAGAATAGCCCTTTTCTGGATTTTTGTGGGAAGCCCCAGTCAATTTACTTGCCAAATCACAACTCCAGAGCAGCGTGTGGACCGGGGCTCCCAGGGAGATTAATGATGGTGACGCCAGGCAGAGAGAGGCTGAGTTTACATTCACGAGACCGGTCCAGGGGCCGTGGCTGGCCATAGAAGGCAATGGCAGAGATCCTCTTTGCCGCAGTGCAAAAACAGGGTTAGTCTGTGGGTCCTAAATCAAAAGGAAGACTAGAGGCCACTCTGTGCTCTGAGGCCACAGCAGGCTCCTTCATTAAAAGGAGCGGCCGATGATTAAAACATTTCCTCATCACTTTTGGAGGACATCCAGGGCAGGAATGGAAGGGAAAACAGTCTCTGTATTTCACTGGGTCATATTCAGTAAACATGGGCTGAATTTTCCTACCAAAAGACAAAAACGGGTGGAACGTGATACACAGACAGCTGTAATAAAGCCAAACAGTTTCATGTGTGTGAAGGAGAGCCTTCACCGCCCCTCCCTTAGAATCCAAATGCTAATGTTAACTGATCGTGTGCGCCTGTGTTATTTTGTATGAGGACCAGCCTACTGGGTAACGAGCCACACCTTACTGATTGAGGCCTGACAAAATACACGTGTGGCTGTAGAGCAGGGGAGGCTCACTTTGTCCCTGCTGGTGCTGTACATAGGTTGGTTTCCTTTGTTTTGTTGTTTGGTTTTAAAAATAAATTATTGCTTCCTTTTAACCTTTTGTTTTTGGCTCATTTATGAGAGAAGTGGCGGCCAGCTTCTTTACAATGCGATCATGTGAATTCTGCCTACACGAATCTGTACCCTTTCACCAATGAGAGAGCTTCCTGTGTACATGGGACATGTGAGGTTGATTCAGACACTTGAAACCACTGACAACCAATCCAACAGGACTGATAAATGCTAAAGGAATGTCTGCTAATAAGGGACTTTCTTAAGGCACTACTATACAGTTTACTTTTGTCCACAGATAAAAACAAAAAAGGACTCTTCACACATTTGTAGATGCACCAAAGGTACTGTTTAAAGATGCAATATTTTTAAAAAGCATGAGATTTGCAGTTATACAGTAGTTTTACAGTTGATTTCCATGTGTTAGAAGTAATGCCTCAGGAAGTGGAAGAAGATACTACTGCAAAGTACCCTTAACAGTCAATCAGCTTCATTTTAATGATGGTGACAGTTTCTCTGATCTAGATGTCCTGACAGTTAGTCCTTCCCTATTGGTTTTTTTCAACGAGCTTCACCTGAAAGGCAATTCATCAGGGTTTAATGGAAGAATGGAATCGCCCCCCCCCCTTCCACTATCATTCTCAGTCCAGTCAGTGCAGTCCTCTTGTCTCGCTGTCTAGTGCATTTACTCCCCTCACAATAGGTTTGTGTGAGAGAGGGAAGGGTGCCCCTCTAACAGAAAAAAGAACATATTACTTGGAGTTTTCAAAAAGGGTTTGCGATACCCATTAGGAGCCCGAAAACGAGGGATGTGGGGAAGAGAGAATGACTATTTTTAATGCACTTGCGTTGAGACTCCAGGGAGGTCAATGAAAAAGAGGGAACAGGGTGCAAAAAGGAAATAGCATCTCTCAGCAGGTGCAGGTGTTGCCATCTTTAGCCTTAACTGAGCTCTCTGCTGAAAGTGTGCCACTTTACCAGGATGACTTGTTATGATGCTTCTTGTTTTATATTTTGGTTGTTATTTAACTCTTAAAGTCTTTAAAGTAGAATAGGAAAGCACCCTGCCTAAGGGAACAACTGCAGCATGCCAGCTATGATTCAAACTCACAATTCTTTTAGTCTAGAATCCAGTTTTACATGTCATAGCAACAAATTGTGACAGGATAACAAACAATACACACCTGCATATAAATGGTCAAAAGTGCTAAGCAGAGCCAAAATGAATGTTAAAACAAAGGAACAAGCAGACAATGCTAAGTTACATTGAGCAAAAGTCTGTCAGCTCTAATGACATTTCAGCAGGAAATTGGGTGTCGTGTCTGCCGCCTCAGCCTCAAAATGAGATCGTCTTTCATCGCCATATGGCCGCAGATTGCCTCGAGATGGCTGAGATTTCCTGCTGGGATCTGACAATCCGTGGTGAGTAAAAAGACAGGAGTGAGGGACGCGCATTAGAGGGAGGCGGCAGGGGTGTCAGAACATCACTCAGCTGCACCACACCTGTTCACTGCCTCCCCTCTCTTGATATTACATTTACATTCCATTTGCTTGGAGGATGCACTTATCTAGAGCAACTTTCGTAGCTCGTGAATCATCCGCTCATTTTACGCAGGTGACTATGTACGGAGGCAATTTTTTTGGGTGTATAGTGTGTACAACAGCTGTGCCCCACCTGGGAATTGGATTACTGCTGCTGATGATGTTATACCTGGTTTCATCTCACTCTGTGGCTTTTAAGCCTAGCCTTCCTGAGTGGTTCACCGCAGTGCATTGCATTACATACCATGAGCACAAAGTGCCAGTGTTGTCGCTGGTCACCCTAAAGGCCGTGCTCCAGTCTGGGGGGAGACAGGATGCAAACTCACAGGCAGGATAGCACATATAGTTCTGGGCTGTCATTAATGAAAGTGTTTGGATAAGACCTACAGGAGACATGTATTTGGTCAGCAGATTAAGGTCCAAGTAGGTTCAGCAATGTCAGTTTGAGGATTCAGAACAGACATACAAAATGTAAAGCAGCGTCAATGGGGCAATTTGTACTGTTTAGGTTGTTTTACTGGTTTTTGTTTTTTTGTTCCATTTCATTCAATAGAGAGCATTCATTCTGGCTGGCTGAACAAACAACCACAGACCTACAAATCTGATGGAGTGAATGATTGTGTCACTGAGTGTACTGATTTCTGGAACGCTCTCCTCCCCGCCTTCTCTGCGGCGCGGACCCGAGCGTACAGCGTTTGTTTGTCCGTAAGTGATCCCCGGTGGCTTGTCCCTGCTACACGGCAATGAGCAACCGTGAGGGATTTTTTTTTACCCCCGTCTTGTTTTTTAATGCTTGGCTCAGCAGGGGCGGAGAAACTCGCCCCGACAACTCGCCGCACGCACCAGCCCGCGTTGCCACGGCAACCCCCGAGCCAGGCATTCACAGCGCTGAACGCAAGGCACGGGCAGGGTAGGGGAGAGATAGAGCATAGCGATCACATTAACCCGGCACAGTCACCCTGCACAGAACTGAATAATTCAGATAAATACAACAAACATTGTTATCATTCTGATTCATTTATCTTAAGAACAACAGAAGATAAAATGTGCCCTGTCTGGATTGTCTTTACGAAGTGCCCACAACACCCACAAAATGGAAAACAACATATCTTTCCTATTAAACCAACAATTTTGAATGTCTTGATAGCTATCAACCAAAAACCAGTCCTCTTTCAGTTGATTATACCCGCTGTTTTTCTATACACCATCTTATTCCAGCACTATTTTTTGTCTGCTGAGTGTGTTTGCAAACACAAAGGCTATTGAACAGAGCTGGCAACTTGCAACGCTTTAGCGCCCCCTGTCTGTTTCTTATTATATACCACTCAGGTTCCGAATACTGTACAGTAATTTGAAATCATTGTTCTATTGGGCAGCGTGGCTGATACGGCGCTGGATTGGACTCCGCTGGTTATATGCTTATATCCATTGTTGCACCCAATGAGAAATATGCAGTATTTCAGTACCCCAGTAAAAATCTAGCTCCATGTGAGTTAAAATTTAAGGATGTAAGATGTAAAGTTTCTGTACAGAACATTTTGGCATCACCCTGAATAACAGTGCACTTAACAGATTTTAGGGGGTTAATGGTTACTACTATGCTATAACAAGAGCCCTTGTCAAAGCGTCTGGCTTGAAGCGTATCCGAACAAGCCCTGAGGAAATTTCAAAACACTGCAGAAGCTGTGTGTGTGATTGGAAAGGCTCATATGGTCGGAAGCCATCCAGATTTCTGTGGCATGAAGCCGATTGGATTTAAGTACCCCCCTTGAAAGTCTCCTGGAAGGCCATTACTCCCATGGCATTTCTGTAATGCTGGCTGAGGGCTGATAGAAACCATTTCATATCCTCAGTTTGATCTGAACATGGACTGAACCCTCAGTCTTTCTGTATCACTCCTGACTCTTGAACCACAATGACACAGAACCTACTAACCGAGGACTCTATTTGCAAAAACAAGAGCACTGAAGTAGAGAAGTAGCCAAATCCTCTCTCTCCCTCTCACACACATCATAAAAAACACACACACACACACACATGCACACAAATGTATATATGAATATTATTCAACCCTCTTCTTCACTCCACCTGAGCCTGTCATTGCCAATTAAACTTTCATTAGGTACAATCCGAGACATTTTCCTCATTCCTGGAGATAGAAAGCCACCTGCATGACCTGCTGGATGGAACCCCCCCCCCCCATTCCCCTTCAGTAACCCCTCCCCCCCCCAGGACTGGAGCTGAACTGGCACAGATGATAATTGCAGTGATGGCATTAATGCAAAGTGAGCACCTCGGGGAAGCGCACCACTGCAGCACCAGTCTCTCACATTCAGGGCCGCAGATTGATTTTACACGCCTTTTGGGTTTAATGAGAAAACAACACTGCGCAAGGGGGGGCCTGAGAAATCCAACGTCAATCTCACTCCTGTGAACAAAAGGAATATCTGACTGAGCGACAGAATTTATGATTTATGTTTTCTACCGCATCTGAACCATTTGACTAATAGTAATATTAATGCCCAGATGATTGGCACAGATGTGCTTGCTGAATTTTCCTTGGGCTCTTGGTGACCATATTCAAAGCTAGTAAGACCAAGAACCCGAAGAGTTCACCCTGCTAGCAGTTAATATTGCCATGCTGCTGTTGATTTTTTCAGCACTGTCTGAACTGAGGCCAAAATAACTTCACTATTGTTTTGATGTAGAAAAATACCAGACCTCTGAAAAACTCACAGATGAAAATTGCATGCCGGCCTGCCACAGCCAGCACCACGTCGGACAGAAACAATGGATCTACGCGGGCAGCATCGCTAATGACTGCTGTGGAGATAAAGGAGCGGAGCGCAGCACCGCTTTCTGAGGCCTGAGACAATATAAAATGCAAGTAACTCAGTGGGCACTTAAACAGAGCAGAGAACTCGGGGCAGATGGAGTGGGACATCGGAGCAGACCAGAGAGAACTGCGATGGCGACAGCTTTAGATCAATGGCAGGACGGTGGCAGGAAGCGGGGAGGAGCAGGCCGTTGGGGGAAGCATTCCCAAACTCTCACCAAATTCTAACGAATCCCAGAGAGGACTTGGAGAGCTTCTACCATCTAATAAGTGAAGCTGTCTCTCACAGCAGGGCCCATTCATTCATTGTTAATTCCAATTATGGTAGAGCGCACCCCCACACACTTTCCCACTCACAGTTCTATTACCTGCGGTCTCCATAGGCTTTTGTCAGAATTCCAGAGTGAGCAGTCAGCATTCCAATTAAGAGATGAATCCACACTATTAATTTTGTCTGAAATGTTGACGTCTTTAGTGTCTGGAACTTCAGAGTGAAATACAAAGGCTTTGAAGAATCTTCTGGTTTAGGTTTTTCCTCCTAATACTCAATCCCAATATGGATGCCTACGTTTCATTGTTACCATTTTATTATTTTCACATAGTTTGACTGTCCAAGAGTGAGATTTGGGGTTTTTGTGCATTCAGCAAGAAGTGTTTCGATAATAATAGCAAGTGGTGATAAAGTGCAACTGGGTCACTGTCGGAGAGCCAGCATTTTGAGTTTTACCTAAATCTGCAACAGTGGCCTTTGAATGTGCACATGCATGTGAAGTGGAGATCAGTAGACTGGGTGAGGTCATAAGCATTCAATACGGAGAGAAACATCACTCCCCCAGTGCCAGAAAAAAGAGTACGATTGCTCCTCTTAGCCTCGGACCTTGGTCCTTATCTCAGAGAGCTAATCGTATCTCTCAGCGCGGCACGCAGACGGCGAGGGTCGCTTTTTGAAATCCGCAGCTGACCTCGAGCTCGTTACAAACCGCAGGAGGGAGGGATGGAAGGACGGAGAGGATGTGCAGGTGGGTACAGCGAGCGAGTGCGCCGGTCTGACGCTCACTCGTCAGCCCGCGGCAGAGATTTGCCTTAAGGAAGCAGCCCGGTCTGAAGTTAGGGATCGGCGGCTCAGCAGAGATAAATCAGCAGGCAGCGAACAGATGGTGAGCTGCTGCTTGTAATTATTCAGCCTCACTGTGGCGCGAGGGAACCACAGGGGAAGGCGGGGGCCGGAGCAAACCGGATGTGCGGCCCCTCCCTGCCCAGCTACCCCGGGCCTCCTCAGGTGTCCCAGGCTCTGCCTTCATCTGGCCCCCCACAGCCCGAACCAGGACTCAGTCGGATTACCACGCAACCCACCTTTGATCCTCTCTGGAGCTCAGCCTTGATCAGGGATCATAGGTTGACTGATAAGATCCAATTACATGACCCAGCTTTGAGACCCTAAATCAAAGAATGTGTCCTAACACTTATGATATCACCCTACCAATCAACTTAAAAAGAGAAATGCCCTTGCTCCCTCACCCAAAGGTCAAGACTCCATTTCTTACAAAAGCAGTTGTCTTTAAAAGCTTAATAATTAGCTAAATCTGCAAATTAAATGTCTAGCAATGATAACTACGGTAATCGGATCCATTCTTCGACCAGCCACTAAGACATACCACAAAGGCACTAGGCTCAGTGTATTATATCATGCTCATACAGACAAAAGGATTAGTGTGATAGTAGATCTGGTTGAGATTACATAACGTCTCTGACCCATTCAGTAATCTCCAAACACAGACTCGTGTGCATTTCAGATGGTTTTTTGTACTTGTGAATCTGTTTTTTTTAAGTTAGGAAAAAATTGTTTTTGAAGTGTAGTTTTATTATGAGTGGTCTGTCTGTCCCCCAGACTCATCGCACCTCATTCACATTACCAAAATCCTGGGCAACCCAAGGTTTCTGAGACATGAAATACTATGAGAGATATGCTTTTGCTCTCACTGTAACTAAATGACAAAAAGGCTCATATCTCATCAGGGTGGCTCTATGGAATTATTATTATTATTATTAGACATAGTAGTAGTTGTAGTAGCAGTCGTTCAATAATTAGGGTAACAAGTATGAAGTGGCACAGAGCCAACGCTTTCTTTCTTGACACAGTGGAGGCTCCCGCTGATCAATACCATTCTGCAGAGAACCACAGGCACCGCAGAAAACCAGGAGCTGGATTTAACCAGCTGTGAGGCAGCCGTGGGTTTCCATGTTTCCAGCACGCAGGGAGACTGCAACAAGCATGTCTGGCACTGGGTTTGCTTTATACAACTTCAAACCCCCAAAATAAACCTCTAAGATTATGGGGAATGTCTCAGTCTTTTTCAGAAGATTCAGTATTATTCATTACAATATGATTTAAACTACACTGCAACTACACTACAAAGCCTTTATGAAATCCTTGGCAATGTATTAAATCCATTTTCATATCTCCTGCATGTCTAAAAATAGATTTAAGAATAAATACTGTATAATGACAAAATAACACACTGAATGCCTTGGGGCACATTTGAGGTTATACACAGGTGGTCCAGTAATTGTTTCTTAATTGCATTTCTGCTGTGAGCACGTTTGAGCTGAGGCTGTTTCCTCCGGGGAGTCTGACAGAGCCGTGCCTAACCCCAGTCGTCCTCCGCAGCACGGCGACCTTGCTCACTCGCTGTGGCCCAGCCAGCTTCGGGGGAGGACGGGAGCGTCGCGTCTGGAACCTCCCGATAAAATTCCAGAGAAAACGCAGAGGAGCCCTGCCTGGCAAAGTCACTGTCTGAGTTCCATCTGTGTGACATCATCAATCACACCTACCGCTCAATTGTTTATAATGTCGCTGAAATTCCCTCTCTCCCTCTCTCACAGGCATACACACACATGCATGCACACACACACACACACACACACGCGCACACACACACACACACACACACACTGTCTACCTCAGCAGGACTGCAGCAGTAATTCGGGAAGCCCTTCCCAGCTTTACTTAATCCTGAGTTTCTAGTTAAAAAGTATTGAACTACTGAACTGCAAATGACCTTCATTTCCAGTGGTTTATTCCAACTGATTCTACACAGAATCTGCATGAATTCGACTTTAAATGAATTCAGCTGATATATGTTGAACAATATAATTTTCCTGATCCACAACACACATTACAAGCATGTTCCTTTTTTAAACATAGTCCTCCGTATACATTCAAAACAAACAAGCATAGCTAAAAAGGATCTTCCTTATGCTGGTAGGGTGATTGAATGTAGTTCATCCTCCTAAATACACAAATCCTCAGTGATTGAGGGTTAAAATTGAAAAGAGGTCACCTAAATTTCCTAAATCAGTGTGTGGGTTTGTTCCCAGGGCCGGTCACCTACACTGTCTCTAGTGCTGCCAGCATGTCTCCTCACAGATCCGTCCAGTCAGACACTGTCTCGATCTGCTGATCACGAAAGTTCTGCGGCTACGTCATGTACCGATAATTACCAAAGTAGGTTAGAATGGGAGAGAACGAGCCAGGGAGGACATTTTCTTTTTTTGGGGAGGGGATGGGGATGGGGGTGGACAGCAATGCTTTGACAAGAATAGAGGGTTCATTATGTACAGCACAGTACAGTACAGTACAGTACTGTATAACCCTCTGTCCTGTTTTTCACAGGCAGACAATCCTGCGACTCCCTTCCACTAGATTTTTACAGTTTAGACCAGTGCCACATAGGCCCTTAAAAGTACTAAAAGTAATGTATTGTCCAAACTTATAAAAATAACATATAATAAAATATATCTTAGAATTGAAAACACATCTTTGCACATTGAAAAAGGCATGTGGAAGGCGCTCGGTAGAAAACGCATATCTGATATTAAAAAATCGCAAGTTTCAGTTTAGACTGCAAGTGGCACAGGCAACTTTATGCATCATCAGCAGTATTTAAGCATACTTTTCTAAGTATGCTTAAATGTTCCGTTCATAACACCCCTGCTAGTCCTCCTTAAACAGGGGATAGGGTCGGAAGCTCCAATCCTAATCTGAGGAGAAAGGACGAGGGGAAGCCGAGGACAGGGGAGTGTAAGTTAATCTTGCAGTGAAGATGGGGGGGAAAGCTCTGCTTGCTGGTTTTGTGTGCAGGTCCAGGATTAACCACGGCACTGGAATTAGCCCTAATTCTGCAAGTCAAATTCCCCAGCTGCCGTCGAGGAGCTCAGGAACTACCAGTCCTCCCTGCCATTTACCGCCCGCCCCCCAAGGTTATCGGCAGACACCCCGATGTAGGCAGTGTTGCTTTTATGATCTTATTAAGTAATTACTAGCTTACAGAGGGGTCTTAATTTTAAAAAACAGATGAAAAACAGGTGAGCAGTAGGGGGCCAAAGTTCAATGTGCGATAGAGTGTGCTCAGTGATAAATGCCAGAATTTCAAATACAGTCAGATCTTATACAGGGAACAGGGTTATTTATAATTCTGAACTGATTCATCCACATAACAAACAATCCTGTATGTCTGGACTACAACACTGAGTTTATAGGCCAGGGTGCATTTACAAGGTACTCTCTTGGTACCATCTTGTCATAGATTCAGCAGTAACACATAACTCAAGCACCAAAGTGTTGACCATTTGGGAAATGACAAGCATTAAAAAACAAAGCAAGAAAAAAAAAAGAGAGCAATCTGGCCACTTGATCCAAGCACAGATCTCTTGTAGGGCTGACCAGCTGCTGTCTTGCACACTTTCTCCCCCCCCCCGAAACACACACACACACACACAAGCACACACACACACGCACACACACAATGTCGAAAGCATAAACAGTGACAGGTGGACAGAAGTCTAAAGGGTTGTGTGTATTTTCCCCCTATTAGAACAGCAGGAGGGGATATCCAGGCTCTGCATACCCTGTGACTTACAGGAAAAGCCTTAAAGTGCTTTATGAGATTTGCTTGCCCTGGACATACGGCGGACAGTACTGCCTGTCATTTGTTGCCTTTGTTTCCGTGTGCAAAGCCTTTCGCCCCCCCTCCTGTCCGACTGCGGTCTGCCACCGTGCCTATCGTCACAGCCGCGGCCCCGTCACTGCACGCTTCCCATCACGCATATGTTCAACGGGGTCAAACGCAGCCGACAGCTGGCCCGCACCCAGGGGACAGCCGAGCCGCCCCCACTCTCATCTCCTCAGGAGCCTGCCCCCGCCAGACTGAATCAGACTTTTCAAACACGGCTTACACTGCGTGGGCAGGTAGAGGGAAGGCCTGACACAGACCTGTAGTTGGCACTGACACGAGTATAATCAAACAGAAACAGTGACAGTTCCCCCTAACAAGGACACATAAGTAACCAAAGTTAACCAAACTCACACTTGACCTTACACCTAACCCTAAACCAGAGTCCTTTGTCAATTCCAAAGCACGAACTTGTACAACAATTAAACTACACTTACCCTGTACTTGCAGTGTGTTTATTGCATTCTAATGAAAACAGTGACACAAATAGTAACCTGGATTTTTTTAAAAACAGTAAGCATACACAGTACTTCAGTGTAGTACTGCAGACTCCAAGTCCAAACATATATTATGAACACTGCAGATCGAATATGAAGTGAGTGTATATATGTGTGTCTGTGCGTGTATGTGTGTGTGTGTGTATATATATATATATATATATATATATATATATATATATATATATATATATATATATATATATATATATATATATATATACATACACACATACATACGCATGTATATATTTACGCTGCTTAAATAAAGGAAAAGACATACTCTCATACTCCTGTCTGATGTCGGCTGTTAGAAACTTGGCTGGCGTTAGAGTGGCATAAGAGAGGTAATGAGAGGGGAGTGGAGAGGAAAAAAAAGGGGGGTGTGTAGCAGTGTCTGGCTCTGCTGCAGTCTGCTGAAGATATTGAATGGTCTGTCCCTGCTCATTCCCTCTAGGCCTTTGGGACAAAAGGCACAGGGAAAAGAAGATCACCAATATCAGGGAGAGAGAGAGAAAAAATATAGAGAGAGAGGCAGATAGATGGAGAGAAATAGATCTAGTAGGAGGGTGCAGGGTTTTTCAGAGGAACAAAGAAGCATTTACCCAGTCTATGTTGAAAGTCAAATATGAGTGTTTGCAGAATGATTTAACGTACAGATTTCTGTGTGCTCTGACAGTGTCATATTAACACTCTGACATATTTTTTTCCAGTCTATAGTGCATTTTAATGCAATGTAGCCAGCCCACAAGCACAGGGCCACCAATCACAAATGCATGTACTCCCTGAGGAACAGGCCAATATACCTCAGCTCAAGTGTCATTTCGGGGAAAAAGACAAAGGGTCCAAAGAGGGATTACCGTTATCAGGCAGCAAGGTATGGATTTTTTGGCTAAATGACAGCATAAAAACTGACATCTGACACCAGGTCACAACATGAACGTAAGCCCTGTTTCCTCCTTCTTTATGACTAAGGTGCATCACCTTACGTGTAATTTATACCCCGGGTTCTGTAAAAATAAGACGAGGAGGAGAGAGGACAGGGGGACCATTTCCCCCAGACCCAGACAAACACCAGATCATGAATTATTCAAACTGAAGCATCCCCCAAAATGCTGCAGCATTCAGATGGTTGTATGTGTTTGTGCAATGTGTCCAAAGGCAGATTAAAAATGAACATATTACAGCCAAATATAGCAAATGTATAGAGTAAGAATATAAACTAAACAGAGATCCAGTGCATCATCCAAACAATGTAGAATTACCCAGAGAAATAACCTGCATATTGTTAACAGAAAAACAGATCTGATTCTGGGTATATGCATTTCTTTCAGCAACAGTGCCACCTTGTGGCAAGTCCTATAAACAATGATAATAAGCTCTGCAGGCACACCAATGCCATAAATCACCTAATTATCACATGCACTTCCCCTTGACTTTAATGCTACTGCTACACACAGGCCATAATAAAAGAATAGAGCTGTAAGGGAGAGGCAGGATGCAGAGAGAGGTTGGGGGGGGGGGGAGCATGCAGAGAAATTATTGCATTGCATTTATCACCATTCTCCATGTCAACTAAAAGCAATTTAACAGTGCGAAGGATGCAGCACAGACATTACATGCCAAGCATTTAAGGTGTAAAGGCAAGGATTTATTCCCCACTTTTACCATTTCCCCTTGAGTGACCAAAGGCAGCCAGGAACAGCCCCTACCCAAAAAACATCCCTGTCCCCCTTAACACACCAAAGCATTGGTTTTTAAATGGCACAGACAGAAGAGTGCCCTTTACTGAGCCAACACTGGAGCTCTAATAGCAACATGTGTTTCAACATGAGTCTTTTTTTCAATCCAAGAACCAGGCAGATGCATTGCCTATGAGATTATTCAGAAGACAGCTACAAGGTGATGTAGCTGATAGCTTAAATGCAAAATGGCAACACTGACATGCTTTCTTACCACATCACAGTACCAGCAATCACACTTGAACCTGTCCAGAAGCACTTAATTCTCCTTCAAATAAACTCACTTACAGTACGGCCATGACATTTCATAGGGACCCTGGAGCAGCCATTATTTGCTCTCTAAGCAGTCATTACTCAAGTGCCCACATGTATACAATTACATTCCCTTTCTTTACAAAGGGCATGGAAAGAGGAGAAAAGCCCATTTTTCTTCATTCCAACAAAGCTGCTCCCTGCATTACTCATTGCACAGTTTGAGGCCGAAAGGGAAAATGTTCATTACCAGCTTTTAAAGCAGGAAAACAATCTAAATAAATTAGCCAAGGGGTACATAATTACATAGACAGTGAATACAAGCAAAGAAGAATAATGGTTGCAGCTAAATTCTGAAGAGCTGATACTCACAAGTGCTGTTCTGCAAAGAAACTAAAAAGAAATACTCCCAAGTTTTATCTGTCCAATAGCCAAAAATATGAGGCATGGAACAAAAGGGCCATTATCTCGGAGTCTAGACAGCAGATTCAACAATTACAGCACCACAGTGAATGAACTCCATCCCCAAGGGTAGAATCCAGCATGATTAGTATAGTATAAATACCATTTTAAAAATGTTTTGATGTTCCTCATATTTTTCTCTTACTCTTTTAATATGCTATTATTAAAATAATAGTTATTTTTCAATGACCCTCTGTGGAAATCTCACTGCATATTCTGCTAGCTGAAAGAAATTTGATGAAACTGAAAATGGTAAGCCAAGTCATAAACAGAGAAAGGTTGTAAAGCCAGGTAGATATAATTTACACTGGAAACTACCATATTAATATCCTTAAAGCTTCACTGTTCACAATCTTCTAGTGTTTGTGCTCCAGCATAAATCTGTATTCAATTTTCTTCAATAATATTGCAGGGATGTAGTACAATTTGTTTGTATTTATCCAGAGAAACATGCTTCCATAGATTGGATTTTTTGACTAAATATATTTATACCACTATCTACCAAAGCAATTCAAGTCAAGGGTCTTGTTTAAGGTACAACAGCAGTGCCCTCTCTAGAAATCAAATCTCTTAGGTTAGGGTCCTGAAGATACTCTACTGCAACCTCACACTCTAACCTTACATATATATTGTACAGGATCCTCATTAAGAGGAAGCAGAGAGTAATCCATGTATTTGACATCTGTATTCATCCTCAGTTTTTAAGTTCAAAAGCTAAAAAAGAAGCACAATGCTTATTTCACACATTACTTCATATCAAATATCATGAGATCAAATATTCACAATCACCCGCACACCTCGCAAACAGGCACCAACACACAGAGTTTCCATGAGCTTTTTAATGCATTTGCACTTTCAGTTATTAGACAATATTTTTCAGTGCAGTCAGACAATGACAAAAATAAATGAATGAAAGAAAAAAGAATTAAACAGATTAAAACATTACGATCAAGTCACATAACTCCCAGAACAGCTTAAAAATTAAACCAAAAAGTGATGGCAGTATGAAGAGATCATTATTGACCAAAAAAAAATCTATTTAGTATAAGGAAGGTTGCATGACACACTTTTGCCAACCTGAGAATTGGGGACTTAGTGGAAACTATGCATGACCAGTGACAATGACATCACAACTTTACATTTCCACTACAGAACCAAAACATACAAAGAGGTGGGTATGGGAGGTAGCTCTTGGTTCAGCAATGGTTAAAAAAGATAACTTTACATTGTTTTTTAAAAACTAAAACATTTGGGAACGCAAGCTATGTCAGCTTTAAATTGACAGAAAAGTTTATGAGGGGGAGTGGTTAACATACAGCTGCACCACCAACACTAGATTTGAATGTCACTGATCAAGGGATACCTGGGTAAACTTTACAGCAAAACATTCCATATCCATTTTTCACAAAGCAATCCTTTATTCCTTAATTAGTCTTGGTTTCATTAGCATCCATCTGAAAAACAGGCCCAAAACAATGAATCATTGGTTCTTTTACATGTCAGAATCTTGGTTGACAGTACTTAACACTTAGGAATTACCAATAAATGTATAAATGACCAAATCTCCTTTAATTGAATTATAACAGCTTATTGAATAGTTAAAGACAGTAAGAATGTAACATGACACCATGTTTGTACAATTTTTATGAGCTTGCCCCCTCTGCTGGACAAACATGAAAATACACAGCAAAAGGGAGCTAATAGGTTAATAGTAACCTGAGGATATATGGTTATCCCCAGAGTACAACCCTATAAATTAACTCATTCCAAGGTTTACTAAAAACAAAAATAGGAAAAAATGATTTGATGTACTCAAAACATATAAGGGCTTGTTTACAATATGGAGGGCTTTAAAACAGTAACCAACAGAAAAAGCAGTCTCAAGCCTAAAGTATACGTAACATAGTATTGTCAAAAAGTAACAAAAATATACTTTCAAAAACATTTTGTTTTCAGACAAATGGCAACCTGTTTCCATTATTGTTCTATGTTGCAACACAGAGAGAATTTTACTATGAAATCATTAAGCTCTATATACCCTAAACACAAAAAACAAACCTAATAGGGGGCCTACAAGGTCCTAAAATGTGCATGATTCAGATAGTACAATCAAGGCTGTAATTCCAACAAACTACCATGCATACAGTATGGCGCAAGAAAGAAGACAGTCCAGGAAACATGAAATAACCAGGGAGAGGCAGTGAGGAGTCATTTGGCAAAAAGCACAGTGATGGTAGCCTACTCTGTGTGCCCTAGCCCAAAAGAACAAAAAACTTTTAACATGGATTTAAAATACGCACATTCTGTTTAATCGGAGATGCAATGCAAGACCTCTGACACACAGTAAAAGACAGGAAGGCTTTAATGAGAATAAAAAAACTGAGGTACAAAAAAACAACAGGGAGCTCTCTAATAAAAAACCTAATATACATAATTGTACTGTGTCGGGGGAAAAAAAAAAAAAAAAACTTCTCGTTTTTTCTGGTTTCACGTTTGCTCTTGTGTCATCTACCCCCAACCCACCAGCGGTTGGCACGTCAACATTCCAAAGCGTGTCTGAGGCGTCTGTGACCAGCGGGCACCCTGCTAGCGCCCCCCGCTGTCAGACGGCGGCAGCGCAGCGGTTTCGGAACAGCTGCTCGATGACCGCGCTGTCGGCCAGCGTGGACACGTCCCCCAGGTCCTGCTCGCTGCGGGCGATCTTCCGCAGCACCCGCCGCATGATCTTGCCTGCGTCCGTCAGAGGAGGGGGGGCGGGGAAAACGGCACCGTGAGCGAAGGTGAAAGGAAGCGGCAAATTGCAAACTGTTAGCTTAACGCAGCATTTAGTTATGCATTAAAACGCACATAGCCATGAGGATGAGTGGCCAGAAAGAGGAAACAGATCCAGAGCCTAGCAAAGACCTGAGAGCTCTTTCTCTAGCACACAATGCGGCGCTGCGGTGGGTAACAGCACTCAGCGGTGGACACTGGAGGGCTGTGACTTCACACCAGTTGAGAACCACTATTGCAATTTTAAATCCATAATATATGTTTTGTACACACACACACACACACACACACATTGTGTGTATGTATATATACACACACACACGGAACCCTCACCTGATCTCGTTTTGGGCAGGCCAGGAGCATTCTGGATGTAGTCTGGAGTGGCAATTGCTCCAATCTTCTCTCTCACTATGGGGGTGAACACAGACTTCAGTTCTGCTCTGACTAAACCTAACAGTGTCATATTTAGAGAATATTTATAGGAAAAAATTTCAAGGTAAAATAAGGTCCTCTGATTGAAAGAGGTAAGAAACAGTTCCTGTTCAGCATATTACTTTAATATGCCAGATTGGATTAAGGCTTTAAAATATGCAGAATGTGAACCCTGGTGGACCACTGCAGATGTGCTATGGTATTTGTGAAGCAGGGCAAAATCGACACACTTCTGTGCAGGGATGACTAAGGCTTGTAGAGTGATGCCCTGTTGTGTGGATGTCAGTGTGATCATCTGTAGACATCGGTATGTACCGTCTGCACCTGACACAGTATGCAGACCATATGCAACATCTGTATTTAATGTCATGTGAACGTGTGAATGAAACAGCAGTGCAGACAGAGGCTGAATCACACACCCTGCTTCCTGAGCTCCGCCTCCAGGGTGGCGCTGTAGCTGATGCCGTCTTTGAGCGTGACGAAGCAATACAGGCTCTCGCCCTTCACGGGATGCGGCCGCCCGACAACCGCAGCCTCCGCCACCGAGGTGTGCTCCACCAACGCCGACTCCACCTCCGCCGTGCTCAGCAGATGCCCTGAGAGAGAGAGAGAGAGAGAGAGAGTGAAAGAGAGACGCATGGTAATACAACAACCAATAGGAGGAAATCCATTTAGCAAACAGAGGACACCTGTCCAAGCATGGCAGCTATACAGGCCCAACCACATGTGACAACAATAATGATAACCAAGGAAATCTGCAAACAGCTGACTTGCAGTCACAACAAGGGGATGCTTTCTCATTAAACACACCTATCAATCAACTTTTTCACCCTGGCTCCAAGGTGTGGATTATTATGCGTTTCATCCACAGTAAAGGGAATTAATCTTACCATATTCATTTCTCTCTTCCTTCTGTAATACTACAAACCCACTAACCCAAAGGAACAGATCCATTAACTGTTCACTACAGTTCACTAACAGACGGTTTATGCACATTTACCTTTCTGTTCTGATCATTTTCACAATTTAAATGACTCTGTCATGACTGCTCATACTGTTACTTCACTTGTTAGCAAGCACAAAATCCATTAAAAGCTGAGAGCAAAGCTTTCAATATAATGTCTGAAACGCAAAAATGTATAAGGTATAAATTCTATTACCACTTGACATATTTTTGAAAAACTGTTCTGAGCCATGGCAGAATAATCTCTCTTTAATCCCTCGAGGCAATATTTATATTTGTATTATGAGACTCTTGAGGTTTCTGAGGCTTGGTGCTAAGCAGCTGGCAGTGACAAACCACACCATTTCCAGCAGTGCTTACCAGAGACATTCAGCATGTCATCTATCCTCCCTGTGATCCAGAAATACCCGTCCTCGTCCCTCCGGCAACCTGCAGGAGCAGCGGCAGAGCCCACTTCAGTGTTTCTACACCGTCATTAATGAGCGGTCACATTAAGGGCAAAAATGGCCAAAATGGCATGACTAAATAAAAGCGGTTTTCACTCAGGCAAAAGGGGGAGAATGAGTTACTTTCTCCTACTCGCGGGATTGAATCCTGAAAAATGAATTCCACACCTGTTTTCAAGGGAGAATGATTCAGGAGAAACAAAACACTTTATTTCCTTATTAAAGGACCTCACATTCATAACACATGAAGATTTACCCATTAGAATTATTCCTAAGAACATACAGTAGAGGTTCAAGCAAAGAGTTTGTGGCTGTAAGCAGCCTGAAGAATTATGAACTATAATAAATATAAAAATATGATGTGTGCAAAATAGAAAAATGACAAGTTGTATGGTTCAACTGGCATGTCTCTCTTTCGTGCTGCTGCACTGATATGATACTTTTTAATAAATGTCCCAGTTCTGAATATTGCCTGTGACATAACACCATAAAAACTTCAAAGACAGTCAGGGCATGACTAGACTTCAAATCAGATTTGAAACAAGGCAGATCTCTTACCATCTCCTGTAACATAGTATCCAGGAAATTTCTTGAAGTAGGTGGTCTCAAACCTCTCTTGGTTTCCATACACTGTCCTCATGATTCCTGGCCAGGGCTGCTTGAACACCTAGGAGGTCATATGAGTTCAGAACTATTGCCATCCCTTTGGAATCTTTGTTGCCTAGCAGCGCCTCTATCAGAAATTGCAGAGCAGCACCATTCAATTGCAACACATTCTTATTACTGCATGCCTATTAGCTAACTGTTTAACGGCCTTTGATTGCAACAGACTGAATGCACTGTTCATCTGTAAAAAACACACTGACTTAACCAAAATCATATCAAATTACCAGCACAATATTGTACAATACAAGTTTTACTCTCTTCTAAGTGTTACAAAGCAGAATGCAGGTTACACTATAGAAAATGTGTTGTGATAAAATCACGGTACCAGATAGCCCTCGCTGGGTCCCTCCAGCTCCTCCCCAGACTCGTTCAGGATGGCAGGAACCACCCCAAAGAAGGGAAACGTCTATCACAGTAAACACAGGGTAACAAAAGCCAAATTAAATTAACTCCAATTCCCAGCCATAAAATCAGCACACACAATTGGATTGAATTTAGGAGTGGCAGAAGCTCTGTGAGACGTTAGTTCTCCAAGCATAGGTATTTTGTTCTGCGGCTGAGTTCCTGATTATGATTTCTGTGAAATTCTACACTTTTGCAACAGGATAAAAAATAATAAATAATAATTTCATCAACAAAAAAGACACATTGCCAGAGTTCAAAACTTCTTTGTCGAGAGACATCCATTAAAATGTGGTCTACAAGAGCACTACGTGTAAAATGATACCAACCGCTGATCCAGGCTTCATGGGCGTGGCACCTGGCAGTGGAGTCAACACATGGCCCCCCTGGAGCAGATGTGGAGAGAGAGGAGACAGGAGGAGATGAGAGGGGAGGGGAAGGTGAGAAACAGCTACTTCAGTAAAATGCTGAGTCTTCACAGACACCCACAGTTAGCACACATTCACTCTTCACACTATATTTCAGTTTGTGACAGGATTTAGTCAATTGCCAATCCTCCAATTTTCTCTGACCTGCTCTTTGCTTTGTTGCAAAAATGACTTCATCACAGAATACAAATAAAGTTTCCGTGATGGAACAAGTGTCCCAACCTGAATGGCCCATAACATGAGTTTATCCCAGTATCTGTAGTGTGAAGCATCTGTACTTAGCCTTCTCTGTGAGCTTGTGTGCCAACCACAGCTGGAAAAGAGGATATTCTTCTATCTGTAGCATGCCTCTTTTGGAGACTGAACCTAAAACCCTTTGTCTTCAGGGCAGACACAACCCAAACCCCAAAGCCATCGGATGGTTGATTCTTTGAACGCCCGGCACTCACCGTCTCAGTCTGCCAGAAGGTGTCGACCACAGGGCACCTCTTGTCCCCGACTATGTTGTAGTACCACTGCCAGGCCTCTGGGTTGATGGGCTCCCCGACCGTGCCCAGCACCTTCAGTGACTGGCGCTTGAACCTGCAGGAGGGAGGCGTATAACCAGGGGGCTACACATGCAGACTCTTCCACATGCAGCTGCATCTACAGCAAAGACCTCTAAAAGTGCCAACAGGCAGAAATGTCCTCTTTTAACTGACAAAACAACCTCCAAGTAAGTAGCATGTACATGTGTATAAACACCGTATAAACATATATGGCTGTTATTTATCTTTCAGGATCAAATCATTTTTTTGGTCTATTTAAATGTATGCAAGGGCAGAAACACATTTACGTTAGATCTACATTTATTCATTTGGCAGACGCTTTTATCCAAAGCGACTTACAAGTGAGGCAGAGAACAACATAAGCAAAAAACACAAAAATCATTTTTCATTGCATGCACTCACTTGTGTACCGGCTCAGTCCCATATTTCATGAGCAGACGTATGGCTGTCGGGGCGGTGTAGAACTTGGTCACCTGGTACTTGTCAACAATTTCCCACATCCGACTCACATCCGGGTAGGTGGGCAAACCTTCAAACTGGACAAAACGGTTTAACAAATCATTGCAATGGACTGGACTGAACGTCAACTAAAAGCATAAAAGTTGTGGTATGAACAGAGGGAGTAGGCAGTATTTCCTTTTTTGACAAAAAAAGAAAGCAAGACTGTTGTTCAGTGTGATCAATATGTACATTTTGACAAATTCCAACACTTAGATGTTTGATATTTAAGACTTTATCTGGGTGGAAACATGGGGTAAGAAGTGAGAAGATCAGAGCATGGTTTTTTCAGATAACAATGAGACTGGCTCTTGTGCTAACCAGAGCCCTTGTATACATGGCCTAGCATAATCGCCAGAGGTGGCAAATGAGCATGGAACCCATATGCAGCATGGCGCTTGTGTATTTGCGTGGAGGAACAATCATAGATTTCAAGGGGTTGACCCCACCAAAGGTTTATTTGGTTACAGGTAAGCATTTCCTTTATTATCATTGTTTTGCCTGGAGCACACCAACTGTTATTTGTTCATCTACAAATGACAGATGAACAATTAATAGGCTGAATTAATTGGGTTACTTTAGAACAGGTTCGCTTGAAGGCATCTTATTAATTTACTCAAAAACTGACAAGTTCTAAAATATTAAAAAGTCCTGTTCAATTAACAAATGCAGCCAGGTGTTTCCGCACTGTGTGAAACCACATCACAGAGTGCTTTAGAGAGCACCACTTTCAGGGGGACTAAAAAAAAAAAAAACCAAGCTAAATAAGTAGCTTGCTAGCTGTTTAGCTACATTTGTTGCAAAGAACTGATAAGTGCAAAACCAGTTAACCATGACGTTACTTAAAAGATAGCTAGGGATACTGATCCAGGTCCTATAACATTTCCTGTATTGTATATTAAGGGTTGTCATATTAATGAAAGTGAAAAGAGAATAAATTAATATAGAAAAAATTAGCATGATTACTCATAAAAAGATGACAGCAACTGGCTAACTCTTAGGGTTCTGATTTCACCTGGTTAGTTCTGTTCACTCATAAAACTAATTTGTTTGCTTAATCTGAACGAAAAGCAGGTCAGAACATGCAGCTAAGGCATGTAACAAAGAAAAGAAAGAACTATGTGAAACAGAGAACTGAAACCTCAGCTGTCCAGTGTATTCTCACTATAGCTCATCAATTTGAACCAATAATGTTGTCATCTTGCAATGATTTTCTTCATTTAGCCTGCTAGCCTAACCGGTCAGTAACCTATTCAGCTATTTACACTCAGCAGCTTTTCCTTCCAGTCTTTCAGTTAGCACTGCATGCTGTAAATGTAAATGAAAATAATGGCTTCTCAAGCTACAACATCACTTGTTTAGATAATTGCTGAATAATGGACACAGGAGAGTGATTTGTGGTATTTAAAGTCGTCACTTCCTATTGCAAAAATCACACACCCTTTGTTAGAGATGTATTTCTCAATTTTCGCAATCACTTTGACTGACAATTTTTCTTTTTTTACTCATACTTAAAAATATACATTCATCCTGACAACCTGACCCAACCTAAAAAAAACATTCAGACATTCAGTCATCCTCACTCACCAGCACGCTGGTGGCCCCATTGGCCAGGGGGCCATAGGTGATGTAGGAGTGGCCTGTGATCCAGCCAATGTCAGCTGTGCACCAGTACACATCATCGGGCTGGTAGTCGAACACGTACTTGAAGGTGGTGGCAGTGTAAAGCATGTACCCGCTAACCGTGTGCAGCACGCCCTGGTGGGGAAGGGCAGGGCATTAGTGTTTGAGCAGCACACCAGAAACAGGACTTTACGAGGTTATCACAGGTCATGAACTGCAGTCAGTTCACTTTTAACCTGTGAGCAAGTCAAGCATACAGCTGACATGCAACACGTTCAACAAGCAATGGCTCTTTCAGGATTACGTCACCACAGTAGGTTGCAGGGCGCACGCTGGACACGTACTCGCATGTTCCAGAGAGATTACACTCACACCACCCTCAAACCCTCAAACTTTATGCTATTTGATCAGTAAACACATGGGGTCTGCAAGTCTATATGCCATGCTTCTAGCACTCAGTGGTAACCACACATTGCTATATGAGCAAACCCCAGGACACTCAAACCAAGCAGACCTGCAGATTTAATGTAAATTATGTAGGTGTGATTCAAGTCCTGACTGGCTGCACTGCCAACACATTCTGCGAGTGAGAAACAGAGAGGTACAGGACCTTATTCCAAAGTTAAGAGGGAGTGCCTGCCAGAGGAGTGCTGTGCTTTGTGCTCCTAGAGGAAGTCACTCTGAGGGAGAGAGACAGACTGCGTGACAATGAGAGAGGGTGAGGAGTCTCAGGCCTGTACCTTGGGCTTGCCTGTGGAGCCGCTGGTGTAGAGGATGAAGAGGGGGTCCTCGGACTCGCACCACTCCGGCTCGCACTCCTCGGAGGCCCCGTCCATCAGCGTATGCCAGCAGAGGTCGACGTCAGGGTCCCAGGGCACCTGCAGGGAACGCAGAGTTCAGGACCACCCTGCTTCAGTCTATACTGTGCGACACTGAAACCTCCAGACTGCAGGACTCTTGCACTGGCCATGATAAGGAGGCTGTTGAGGGTCTTCTCTACACCCAACATTACATCATGTCATTACACCAGGTCCTGTCACCATGAGGAGTTTTTTTGTTGCAAATAATATATTATACAGTACAGCCACAAAAGTGTTTTATTTACTTTGACCGAAAGAACATACAGAATTACATCCACCTCAGGAATCAAACTAAAAGTCTGCTGAGAAGATCAGACCGATGAACACAACCCACTTCATTCTGTGCTTCACGTTTATTTGAGGCATGAGAGAAAACAAGG
Source organism: Megalops atlanticus (assembly GCA_019176425.1). Classification (NCBI taxonomy): domain Eukaryota; kingdom Metazoa; phylum Chordata; class Actinopteri; order Elopiformes; family Megalopidae; genus Megalops; species Megalops atlanticus. The sequence goes on from CM032882.1 coordinate 21,124,930, forward strand.
CAAATGAAAGAAACAGAGATACAGAGGTGACCCAAAACTTTCTGCAGCACATTTTAACTTGCATAAGAATGAACAGAATCACTTGGTATTTGTGTTAATAAATAGCACTGTTAATTAAAACTATATGTTGACAAAGCATAGTTAAAAGTAAGAACTACATGGATGCACTAGGAACATTCAGATGAACATTATGAGCATGGCTTGCCATTTTGTGCACTGAAGCCAATCTGAACCCAGAGGAGTTGCTGATCTTAGAAGCTGATCAGGCTGGCCTACACTATGCCTGAAGGCCCAGGAGTGCTGCACTGCCTCAAGAGTGCAGACTTGCAGAAAACAAGTGCAAAATCTTTCCATTTCCATTCTACAGCACATCCAGAGCTTACAGGCGATCGCATTTGTCATGCAGTTCTTTGAATTAAAATGCACAGCGTATTAATGCATATTGCATATATGTCTGGTTTATAAATCAGTGACTCTCGATGAATGGTTTACTATTCTAAATGGGTCCCAGGGTTGAGGGTTGAGGGTCCATTCCCATTTTCCAGCTCTCTTTCAAATAGGCCAATACACTGTGTATGATTCCAGCTCCTCAACACACAAAAAGAACAAAATGTTTTTTCAGTTTTGAGTTTATCCACTGCCTCCATCCAATTTTTCGAGTTTAATCCGGGCAATTTCGTTCTGGAATTCAAGGAATTGACCCCCACCCCCATGTGGTGTGATGTGTTCAACAGTCTGTGAGTAGAACATGAAAACACAGCGGAACCCCAATAGGACAGCAGTTAGCATCTGTTACCTGTGTAACACATGTGAGACAGAGGTGTAACACAGGGAAGAGAAACAAAGTACGTGCTCAGACACAAGCTAAAATGAAAAGACAATGGAGCTCAGGGAAATCTATGAAATACCTGGGGCGTAGGGCGGACTTTCTTTACTCTTTCTCTCTGTTTCTCCTGCTAAAGGGTTAATTGACAGGTTAATTAAACGAAAAGGAACAAAACTGATTTTTGTTCATCACACATAACAATGAGAAAAACCTACTGGGTTCAAACAAGGAACACAAATTCACATATCTCCTCACTCCTTTTGCATTAAACATGGGTAGGTAAGAAAGTAACAAAAAATGACTTGGATTAAAAAATTAAGGCACACAGAGGTTAACATGTATAACAGGAAAAACATATAACAAAAGCAACTGTCTTTAAAGAGTTGATATTACTTCAGATGGGGGTTACTGTTTAAGAAAAGGGCCCAGGACCCAACAAACTTCTCCTGTTGAGCTCACCTGTAGGTCAGGGCAAGTACGCTTGGCAGGGGGAGACTGACAGCCCGGTGGCAATGTAGCCTCCTCCTTAGTTAGGTGCTTTATCATGATGCACTTCTGAACTGGGAAGCCCCTGCCAACAGGACAGCAACAATACTGCTCAGCTTCAACACTCTCTAACAGCATGGACGAAGGGGTGCAAAATGTAGTGAATTAAATGTAGATAATATTAGGACATATGCTAATGAAAAAGACATTCATTCTTTTTGTTTGTGGAATATCGCTGTCACAAAACACTATAGGGATTGCTGGTTGGTTTTGTGTGTAGCTACAGAAAAGTGGATGGGATTGTTTGCAGTTTGGTTCTGTCACAACAAGCCATTTTGGTCTCACTTGTCCTTGCATTTTCTGAGTGCATCATCTGCAATCATTTTCAAGCTGATCAGCTTGTCTCCTCTGTAAAATCCATCTACAGTGGAAAAGGGAGAGAGGGAGTGTAAAATTCAAGGTAATCAATGAGGATAACTGACATCAATGACAGTACTGACTGATGAGTCAAGAACGATTATACTTCAGCAATGATAAGGAAAAGCCTTAGTGCAGTTTACATTTAGGAATCAATGGTCACACATTGGCAGGAGTCAGAGCCTAAAACTTTCACTGGAGACTCCATTATTGTGGTCCCTCATACCGGGACCCACCTACTAAAACTCCTGGGGACCATGCAACACATTTCCTGTCTCATTCAATAAACTAAACAGTTTCTGACATAAGCTGATTACAATTCCCAAGATTAAAAAAAAACAACAGTTTTCAATGGTTTACCTTGCTGTGTGAAATTAGTTCATTAACACTGGAATTAAAAGGCCAAGGGATAATCCCCACAAACAGTGCAACAAATCAGGCTTTGCTTACCTGCAGTGATTAGTAAGGAACACTGAGAGTCCAAGATTCTCTCGCACAGAGACTCTGCCGAAAATCCGGCAAACTGGAGAAAAAAAAAACAAAAATCAGAAAAAAGAATGAAATTAAAAAAATGCTTGAAAAACTTGATTTGAATAAAATCAAAAGCAATCAAAGGGCCTTGTAAATATTAACTTGCTCAGATCCCATCTGCACTGGGCTTAGCGAATGTTTACATCCCTACTAGGAGTGCTAGACGCAATTGACAAAGCTTCCAGGAAAGGTGCACATGCACACACACACATGCGCTGCAGCAGGTGAACACACAACGCACAGGCTTCATTTGCATAATGTGTATTATCTTCACATTTCTTTGCGTCAAGTGACAAAGCCAAATAAAGGCAAGAAAATTCCACCTGATTGAAGGTTCAGAACGTTGGTGTACATGTGGTCTAAGTTAACTGGAGAACCACAGAAACATGACAGCACGTGAGCATATTCCATTCTTACAGTGTGAGCACTGCTTACCACGATGGAGTGAACCGCTCCGATACGTGCACACGCCAGCATGACCACCACCAGCTCCATGATCATGGGCATGTAGATGGAGACGCAGTCCCCCTTCTTCACTCCTGTTCACTCACAAGCATGTGCACAAGTGCGTGTGCATACACACATACACACACAGACACACACACACACAGACACACAGAGAACACCTCTGTCACTATTTACACAGGCTGTGCCAAGGTGTCAGCTCCTGGGATCTGATGCTTTCAAGACCTAACCACTTATCACCCTGCCGCCTTCTCCTTGCCCTCCCCATCCCTTTCAGACCATTTTGAAACATTTCACGGCCATGGTTTTCAAATGAGCCACATCATTACTGGATGTTGAACCTAAAAAGGAAGCCTCTTGTACCTAGTGACTTCAGGACGTTGGCAAACTTGCAGACTTGCTGGAGCAGCTCTCTGTAAGTCACTTTCATCCCGTCACCAGGCTCATTCCCCTCCCTGCGGGTGAGATGATAAGAAACTAAGAAATATTTCAAAGACATTTTCAAGGGCAGCTGGGGTTGTTGTTTCTGGAATACAAGAATATTAATATCAGCCTAAAATCTAACTATTAATTTAGCCCAGTAATCTTGGTTTAAAAGTTTTAAATTAAAAAAATTAATTCTTTAACTGCTTGTGGACATGAAAAATCATCCCCATGCATAACACTGTAGTAAAAATGTTCTCCTTTTGCTGCAAATGACTTAAGCCTGGCAACTGACTTGGCGCTGTTTCAAAAGATGGAGCACAAAGCTATTAACTATTTCAAAGCACACTCCAGAAAGTAGGTATGATTCTTTAGAAAATTTGAAATTACATGCTTAGATCCAAATACATAATAAACATTATGTATATACATGGCAGTTATGTGGTACAGCAATCTCAGTTTGAGATTTGTGACTGATCTTGAGGGTCCCATTGTCCACTGAAGTATACAGCTTTAAAATCAGAACCGTATGACAAGCTTGGAGAGGGGGAAAAAATTCAATACTGTCCAAATATCACGGTTTCAGTTACAACAGCTGACTTTTCAATAAAAACAAGCAGTTGCATTTATTAGTAGCAGATGGTGAACAAATGTCAATATGGCCCATCACTTCATGTTCTGAATCCTACTCTAAGCACACACTGTAAAATATATACATACATATATATACAAAAGGTTAAATTGAGAAATATTCATTTTAAAATAAATAATGTATAATAGGGCATTTATTAGATGATTCCGCTTGAAGAAAATATGAGTGTGTTTATTTTTAAGTTAAAAAACTCTACAAAATCTTCTACAAAAATGATGAGAACAGGAAACTGATTGAGAACAAGAACCACAATGACATTTTTCTTAAAATTAAACATTTATTGCAATTGTTTTGATAAATCCAAAATGCCTGAAAAAAAAAAACATTTTACAGTGTACTGTACTAAAGGAGCAGAGATGATTTACACTGGAGTCTTCTGGCTTGGTGATGTGCCCAACAGCCAAGCTGCTTCTGGCTTAAACTGGAACAACAGGAGGGAAATGGAACTGAACTAGGCGGGGCTGGCCAAAATTAGAAAGCACACATGTTGTTGGCTGCATTTACTTATTTAACCTTTATCGATCCAGGAAGGTCAATTAGGAACAAATTCCAGATCATTTACAGTGATAACCCAGAAAAGAGGATGAGACACTGCTGCAGGGAAATAAGCTGCCGGTTCACAAGCTAAAAATAGGATAGAGACATTCACAAATAGAGAATACAGTTATACAGAATTGTAACTAAACAGCTTAACACATGAAATACATAAGATAGCAAACATCTACAGAACACATGACAAAAATTAAAAGGAGATAAGGAGAACAAATGGAGGAGAATTAGACCAATTAGGCAAAACAACAGTGACTGAACTAAATTCAACCAAAAAGGAGGATACAGAAACAAGTGCTTCAAGTTGCAGTTGTAGTTAAGGCTGAATTCTGTTATACTGGAAACAGGCCTATTTAAAGTTCGGAATGTACAGGTTTTGTGACATGAAACTGAGAGAAAGAGGATAACGGGGGGCTGGACAGTTAGGGATGTTCTCTTGAGTTTCACAAATGAAGATGCGCTAATGATGCTTGTGTCCTAAGCAGGGATGGCAAACTAGCAGGTTTGCACAGGTGGCAATCACAGATGTGAGTGGGGGGATGTAGGGTTAGCCACCTAATTAGGCACATTTCTACAGGAAACACTGACTCTCACCTTTTTGTGGTTAAAGGTTGACCATGGGTTGTCTTTTGTTCAGTTTGAAGGTATAGCTTAGAGTTCTACACTATAACAAAGCCTCCCTGTGCTCAGTGACTGCACATGACCACAGCCACATAATGCAAGACACTGTAGCTCAAATGTTCTCAGGAAAACAATTTTTGGTCAGCAGAGGACTTCAATTTATGTAAAATGTCTCAAATAAAATGCAACCTTTGCTATAACTTCCCATTATTAGCATAACCAAAAGTACAAACATCTGTTACCTAAAATGTGTACTGAAATGATTTAGTTTCTTTAAGTTAACTGTCTTTTGACATAATGGATTAGACTACATAATCTACATGTCATCCTGTCATCCTGGCACTTCATACGCCTATAAATTTCAAAAAATTACAAATCTGTAAATGACAGGTATGACAACGTGAGAAACCTGACACTCCACACCATGGAATTTTCTGAGAAACTGGTTCTTAGAAAAATAGATGAATCAGCTGTGTTTGAGTTAGTTTTCCCAAGCAAACAGTTCCATGCTAAAGGTGAAATGTGCAGTTTACTAATGAGTTGTGCCTCTCACACAGTGACCCTTTGAGTTTTTCTGTGAATACTGCTACAGGAAGCGTTAGAAAGCTGAAACCAGAGAAAAGCCCACTGTGACTAAGTTCACAATGACTCAAGTTCATATTTTCATTGCTTCATCGTCCCAAGTTGACCAATCAGAAAAACCACATTATAGCACTAAAATTCCACAGAAAAAGATACAATTTTCCATATAAAGCTAAAACATTTACATTTTCAGTTAATGTTCAACTAGAAAGAGTCAGGATGACCTGACCAGTCATGTGTGGTATGTGGAATCAAAAGCTCTGCAGAGTCCTCAGGACAGTTTGCAGTAGAGAGGAAGGCTCATATGTGCTGCCACCACTATGCATGCAAGGCCTTCTCAGGGTTGATAAGAGGCAGAGGTGTGACTGAAACTCCCCTGAGACATGGTGGTCATGAGAAAGCAGAAAAGGTACCATCCAACAGCAAAAGCTCCAGAGCAAACATGCTAAATATGCCAGACATTAAACACGCTAACTGCCTCTGCATAGCACAGGCGACACGCTTCACTGTGCACAAAAAAAGGCATATGTCCTGCTTGGAAAAACAGTTCACCCTGACAGTGAACACCTATTGCATGAAATCAGATGGCCAAATTAGCCAGCCTTCACTTCTAAAGAACAGTGCTTTTGAGTACAGAAACTCCAGACCATGAGACCAAGGCCCCCCCCTTTATCCAAACTCATCAATGCTTTTTGCATATTCTGCACACAGTTTTGCTGTGGTGGGTCTCTTTCAGACCCATGCATCACTGAGAAGGTGAAGGTTGCCCAGCAAGTTTCCATCTTGTTTTACGCCAGCACTACAATTGCAAGTTAACAGCCCTATAAATACTCAAGGGCAACATTCTTTCAACACCAACACAGTAAGCTCAATACATTATTAGGCGGTGGTCGTGCTAACTTTCATTACTGAAATCTTTCAGGTTTTAAAAAAGCGGCAGGGATATGAAGGTGCAAAGCTTGGTTGCTTTTGCCAGTGTCTATGAGTGTCAGCTACTAGTAATGCCTTAACATACAGGTAGTGAATTACTGAATCTATACAGCAGAGGTTTTGCTCAGTTTCACTTCAAATGGAGAAAAATACAGGGTTACTACTATGCTTTGAGGAAAATCAATTCACAAGAGGAAGGGAACCGTTCATTTAACAGAGCTGTTATCTCAGGACAAGGTGGTGGGCTCACTGTGAGAAGTTGATTTGACAAGACAACACAGACTGACTTTTAGATCCAAACTGTCTTCTCTGACATGTCAAGCTTGGAATATGATGAGAGAAGACTTTGGGGGGGGGGGATATTGTTGAAGAAATGGCGGATACAGTACAGACTTAATTAGTGGCAGTTTCCACAGATTACATGATTATATTTTACGGTTTAGAGACCAACTACCATGGAACAATATTATCCAATGAAAGAAACAAGAGGCAGCTGTAATTTATTACAGTATTCATCTACAGACATCCCCCCAAGAATAACCCACTCTTGAAGCTTGTGATATGCTATCAGAATTTATTCAACATCAACATCCATACAAATAATAGTGATTAAACACCTGCATGGCTGAACATTAATGTATTTTTCTGGATGGCCTGGAAAAAAAAACACCCAACATTTGGGGTTGCCATAAGTACAGCTACTCATCTCTGCAGCTTCCAATCACAATTATCTGCCAATTCTGTTTCCACAAGTGTTAGAGGACCACATGAATGCACTGGCAGAAAATGTTCCAGGCCTCAAAATTTTTTCTCTAAAAGATTACTACTCAATCAGCTGACTAGCACTAAGAGAAAACTAATGAAACTGCCTCTTAGGTTAAGTTTTAATTAGGCTGCATCTGTATGTAGCGGCACTGTTATACTGATTATTTACAAACTGCATCACAAGCTTGTTTAAAATGAGCGCCCACACAACTCACCAGAAGAAGGCCACTTTATCCCCGAGCTTCCTCTCATGGACGTTCCTGTCAAGGACATTGTAGCAGATATTGGTGGTGGCGCCTTCCATGCACTTGATGTAAATCTTGCCCTTTGTGACGTCAAAGTTGTAGTCCAGGAACTGGCCCGTTTGCTTGGACTTCCAGAAGAACTCCTTTGCAACATCGCCCCAGAATTCTAAAGTAAAGATGCAAAGACTGTTATCAGAACAATCAAAAGAAACAGCATCCCAGAAAAGTCCACCTTCCAGCTAAAGCTACGATGGGAAGCTACCCAAGAGCGGGGATATCACAGAGCCACAAAAGAAGAAGCCCCTAGCCATCTCCTGTACTGCATGTTTACTGTACTATACATGCAGTTAGGAAACCGTGTCCTTCCGAAGTCAGCTCAATGAAACTTGGGAAATTGCACAGTGAAACTGGTCAACTGCCACTGCAAGGCAGACGGTTTGTGGTGCAATTCAGCATTAACAGAACACAATAATCCAACTGATGGATGCATTTTATTACTTTAAGTAATAAGCAGTAGCCAGCAGCCTTAGTACCCTGTGGCCTCCTCATTCCTGGGTGAAGCTATGTGGAGCTGGGCTTAGTTAGCACTCACACGGGAGACCTCTTGGGAAAACCAGACTGTTGTCAAAAGTGGTTTTGGTGCATCAGCTAGGAACTGTCTTGCCCTTGGATCCAAGTATAAGACGAATGCCCTAGTGCAGTAACGAGGACATTCTACAGCAGGAGACACTATCCTCCAAATGAGTTGTTAAGCCCAGGTACTGACCCACTGTTGTCATTTAAGATTGTGCAGTGACTGAAACTAACGTTGTGCTGTATAAGTCTTTTATTAATATTAATTGAATATTAATGACTCTGTTGTGCTATTAATTACCAGCAGTATTAGTAGCAGTATCAAGACAATTACAACTCCATATTTAGTATCAAGCCATATTTCACCTCATTAACCCACAATTACCGTCACCTTTCATTTAGCTAACGTTGGCTAGCTGCCTGGCTACTTTACACCCCCTCTTAACGCATAAACAGCCCGTCAGGGAACACAGAAGAGGCAAGGCGACTGGAGGCAAATGTTACACGACAAGGCATTCTCAATGCTGAATAAAGTCAGAGAAAGTATCAGCTTTCCAGCACAGGATTAAGTCCAAAGAAAACGGATGACATTAGCTAACTCGGCACAAACTATCTAGCTATCCTTAACGCATACCTCGTGGAATGCTGACAGCTCGCTAGCCACCTGTGCAGTAACCCTGTCCTTACAACTTAGGTAGTCTGACTAGCTATCCAACCATTCATCCAGATCGTGTACACGGGTTAACTGCATAAGTGAAGCACAGTGCTGCTCTACACTTTTCTCCAAGCATGCAGCCACACTAAGTTATTTACCTCGCGTTAACTACTCACCTTCTGGGGTTTCAACAGATTTCAGGTAGAGTTCCTTGTATTTTTCAAAGCTAGGAACATGCGATTGTTTTTGAAAGTCACTGGTTGCGTGGTAAACATCCTCTCTGGGAGGTTTATCGGGAATCATCTTGCCTGAATCCAGTTTTATCGGAGGTTAGGTATCAACAACTAGCCGAGTTCTTGCTGGGTATCTGAATCCAAAAATCGCCAGAGACTGTACACTCGCTAGTTACCACCTGCTAACCAACAGCTGAAAACGTAGCTAGCTAGCTAGCCACCAATGCGTGTCAAAAACATGAGCTAGGTATCGTAATAACTGCCCAGCATACACATGCACTCCAGTATCTAACGTTAGCTAGTTCGTGCTGACAAAACATACACGTCCGTGTGTGTGTGGCTAGCTAGTCTAATAATTTTAATTTCTTACCTAGCTAACACACACTGATGAAAAACGTAAATAAATATATCTCTAACGTTATAACTACCTACCTGGAAACTGCTTATCGCACTAGCAGTGCCACTGACCTGACCAAGGCTGCTACTCTAATGCAATTGTCTTTGCAGAAGCAAACAGCTAGCTAGCTGTGCATATGGTTTCAAGGACAATGGCTGTAGCTACTTCAAAAAGAGAACAATCAGAGCTTCTTAAATAGTTAGCTTGCCAATTGAGATCAATACAGTCAAAAACAGTGACATTAAGAATCTAGGTAACTTAACGTGATAACTTAAGAAAGGAGATTGTTTTTGTACGCGAGACGAGGCCGTTTGCTTGCTTGCAAGATAGCTACCTCGCAACTTTCATTCAAAATGAACGTGGCTTAGTATAAAAGACGTATGCATTCATAACTATGGCATTAATTGAAACAAAATTAACATAACCGAAACTTCCGCTTTTGATGTGCAGGTCGACAACTGGTTAAATCCAACTAACATGAGCTCCCTCCACTTCTCATTGTTTTTCCTATTTCCCCTAGTTTTGACCCTGGCGCAACGACCAACGCGTGGGAAGTGCTGCCTGCATTTACCCTCTAATGGGTGGAGGACGCGCTCGTCTCGGCAAATCATATATTAGGGTAAACGATGACGAATACACGCCAAGTTATCCCTTAAAGTGATAGTGGTATAGAATCATTGAGGCTGCACAAATAGACCGACTGCAACTCAAGCACGTTACCCCACGGTATACGGACTGTTACGTACCCTAGCTTATACGCACCTCGAGTGTCTGTTCACCATGTAATAGGGTTAGATTGATCATTTTGAAAATGAACATGACTGTTTTGTGCAATGTTGTGGTATTTCAATTCCGCCCCCTCCTACACACCCAATACAGTGATTTGTAGGGCGAGATGCTGACTGTGATGGTGGTGCCAGGCGGTGTCCTCACACATATTTGCTCTGTCCTACACTGACCCTTACCTCATTGCTGGGATAACAGGCAAGGTCTGAGAACTGTGCATGTCATAAAAACCCACAGAGCAGCCCATCCTTGTAAGATTTCCTGCTCATTTTCCATCCGCTTCCACTATCCCAATACCATAGCAATGCATCTTTAAACTTTTTGTTCATTTTTAAAAACACAGAAACAATAACAAATATTTCTGTCTGCTTGTTTTGACAGGTGCAATTCTGACTGATAAGTAACTTATAACTTCATACGTTATACTGTTTATATTTTATATCTCGTACTTGTATTGTTTAGATCCTGTACTTTTTCCTTTTTTAATGATATTTTATATTGCTTATTTTTTTGTAAATATGTGTGAGGACTGGAGTATAATGCACTGTTGGAGGCTGACACACTTGCAATTTCGTTGTGCTTGCACAATGACAATAAAGTTCTTGAATCTTGAATAACTTTGAGTCGTAGTGATGGGGTTCCTCTCATGGTGATGATGTCAGAAGGGATGTAAACAGAGCAGGCCTCAGAGATCTCTCTTGTGTTTGGAGAGCTGGCAGTCTACCTCTGTGCAGCATGCAAATGAGCTAAAAGCCTCAACAAAGGCACAGAGAATGCTGTCATTTCAGGCATCTGAACAATATCACACTGTGCTTACATTCTTTATCATTCCCCATTTTGCCTTGATTTCCAGAAAATCGCTGATGAAGGACGTACTCCAGGTTAAATCGAACATTTTAACTTTTGTATGTGTATATGTCAGGTTCAAAAACAGGAGTTTGTTTGTCATGCTGTAATGTAAACTGTCAAATATGGCAGTTTACAACACAGCATGAAGCAAGCCAGAATGCAATGCTCCTGATGACAAGTGCATGAGAGGGAATGACTGGGGTTAGCACTTTGTTTGCATTTTTCACTTTATTTAAATGTCCTCAGCTCTCTAGGCTGTATTTGGAGGAGATTTTATTTAAGTTTCCTGAGATATTTTTCCCTTAACCTACATGCATGTCTAACCTACAGGCACACCAAAAGGCCTGTTTGCACAAAGGACAGAAGGAAAAAAATGGGGCCATTAAAGTCATTTGAATTTGTTTGGCATGGATGCACTTTAAAAGGATAAGTGAAGACCGGCGTGGGGGAGGAGGGCTCGGACTGCGGCATCGGATTCCAAATCACATAAGGATTACATCTAACAATGGGCAAACAAATCTGATAAGATTCCCATTTTGAATTATCTCTTTTAATAGTAATGCAAAGTAGCCATAAATTGGCCTTATATAACATGTATGACATATCCATACTATTTTTTTTTCAGATAAGTCCTCTATCCTGGGTTGCACCCTATGTGGTAAACAGTAAAGTGACCCTCTCCCCCTTCTTTGTGCAGCAGTCACTAGTGTCATATGGCTCCTGTGTTCTCTGTTGTGTTGTGTCCTTTCCTGCATACTGGGAGGGGAGATTGAGATGCAAATGTGGTACTTCTCTTTTTGGTTTGAAAAATGAATAGCAAAGAGGTCCCACTCTTGCTTTGATTGGGGCACACCTGAAGCTATTGATCATGTATGCAGTGCATGTTATTAAGTAAAAAGACATCAAGTCATCAATTAGAATAATTTATCAATAAGTCAACAACAGCTGTGCATAAACAACTATCTTTGATAATGTTATAAATTGAAGTGGTCTGATGAATGGGAATAGAAATTGTTTTGTAGCATTTCAAGAGAATTAGCCTGTTATTAATAGTCTGTAGCCACAGATGGATAACAAAAAAGGAAGCCATCAATGTGTAGGGACTTCCTCACATTGGACACTATTTATGTAGGGGACAAGCCTATCCCCAGAGGGGCACCAATTACGTAGGGAATATCACTATCTTAATGTTGGCAGCAGTTGTTTGGCAAGGATAGTTAACATTCCTCAACAAATATAGAAATGAATAAAATTAGGTCTTTTAAGCCTGTTAGAGCCCAGTTTGTCAATACAAAACACAGACAATAATTCTCTTTAACCTTATCAAAAGTCATACATTATTAACTTTCATGTGTTATAAATCTTGAAGCAGGGGCATTTATTGAATATCCATTTATTTTGTTTGGAAATTTTAAATTTGATACTCCATCACATTTTAGATGAAATGGACGACAGAAAGCCTAGGTGTTTATAATAAAATTAACATTATTAACTATGGTATTTTAATAATTAACATTATTAAAATACCATAGTTATCTAAGCTCAGCATGTTGTAGCATACTATAATGTGAACGTGTGCAGAGCTGTATTGCACACACTGAAAGGGTAGCCTGTTCTCTTTGGCCATCAGCATGACATTATCAATTAAAATAAAAGGCACTCCGCTTGGCTTAGAAGTATGGTCTCTGACATACTTCTGACATCAGTGGCCCATCAAGGGATAACCTCTCTCACCCATAGGTAATGTTCTCACAGACCCCCTATTGGGAAATCACTCAGTGAATAGGCATGTGTGTGGTACACTGATGATGGTAATGATGTACACATTAACAGTGGCCTGCATGCAGGATCAGGGGCCCCATCTCTCATGCCCTCCCTCTCTCATTTGTCCTGTAATCCACTATGTATTGCTTTCACTGCCCAACAATCCTTAGAATTTTATACTTTAAAATGATTTGGTCCCCATCTGTTTTATGTTTTTCTGGAGCAAAGGGGCACAACACCAGGGATCCACTAGGATTACAGAACCACAAGGCTAACAGAGTCCAGCAATCTCAGTACATATGCCCTATGCTGCACAGTTGTAACTTCCTTTGGCTCACCGGGACATGGTCGTTACTGTAGTCCAGCAGCAGCCGGTCCAAGGGTTTGGAGGCCATGGACTTGGCAGCAGTGTTCCCTCCATTAGTAGTTTGGACCATGCCCAGCAGCCCTCCCTGCTACGGGCATTCTATATCCTGATGGAGTGATGGCTGATGAAATGGGCATTGATGCAACTATCCACTACACTGGTAAGCCATTATCGCAGTTGGGCCTGTTTGTCAAGAAGCTGCCCCGCGAGGAGAGTAGAGAATGGAGCAACACAGCAGTGTGGGCTATACAGCTTCCTACAGACCCATCTGTCAGACTGAACGTGAGCTGCTAAATTGAAAGTCACTGGACAACTGGCTTACTGAGAGTTTATATCAATGCTTTAACAAGGCGTAATTCTTCATTTCTGCCACAGGGTGTCACCTACATGCCCCAATTATGACGTTATCCAATTACACATTAGCAAATACACCTCATAGCCGATTCACTATTTTCTATTATCGAGCTATTTAAATATTTATATTTTATTTAGCTATTTCTGCGATACTACTGTATGTGTCAATGCTAGTGTTCTGATTCAAAATATACAAAATGACAGGCCGTAATAAACGTATCACTCAATGACAATAACCATGTAAGTTACTCTCACACAACTGAGATTTTACGAGGTATTTTAAACAATATCGAAATTATAGCATCATTCACATCCATTTGAAAGATACGACGTTTAATTTACCGGAACACTTCTTTTGTTAATATAAGTTCAACATAAGTACGTTCAGCATGTCGCACCTCGTTGTTTGTTGTGTGGAAATGAAAGACAGAAACATGAAAAAATAGCTTTTGCCCAACTGAGAAAATGTTACATTTAGGATTAAAACAACAAATAGACAACTGCATTGCAGGAGCATCAGAACTTGCGAATGGCTTGTTCCACATAATAAAAGCTGAAAACATCTAATTTCCTTTTGCCCCTGCTGTTGCATCAGCACAGTAGGTGGCGATGGCGTTCCATTTTCAGAGAAAACGGGGGAAACAGAAGTAGAAAAATGAGCAGGTGGAGACAGAAGTAGGAAAAATTATGTAAATGACCAATAATACATTCCTCATTCTTCTTATCCTGTTGCCAGGAAGGTGGATAAATGCATCATATAGCAGCAGGTCTGGCTGGAGTGATTCATCTCTGACCATCAGCGCTTTTCATTCTCATAGACTATATTAGCACCTATTACTCAGTGATACTGGAGATGTCCCTGGGGAGTGGCAAGGGCGAGGTATTGGTCCGTTCTTGATAGTAACTAATGCCTGTCTGAGGAGCCCAAAATGCAAACAAGACCCCACAGCCCCACCACCCTCAGCCCTTTTCCCAGCATGTCATTTAAACACAGATAAAATGTGGCCCATATAACCTAACTCCCAGAAGAGTTTTATTCAAACCTTGAAGCCAAAAATAGCTTTCTGATACAAGTTATATTCATCAAGCAATCATTAAAAAATGGAATATCTTAATCTCATTTTCAGGTTGAAGTAGTCTGGGAGAAGCCAAGTTGCATAGAAAATACATGTGAAGTTTTTAAAGTAGAACTACCAGTAACCAGGGAGCGAGTAAGACAGCTTGCGGAACATGAAGAATGCATGAGTCTGTTTGACAAATCATTGGAGCTGGAATGCATAATGAAAGCTTCCTGATAAGGTAAGTACCTTGGGTGGTCTTGGGTTTACCCTTGGGTTGACCTGCTGTTCTCACCTTGTTTAACATTAAGCAATCAAGTACACAGTGGGATTAATTTCATGTGACCCATATTTTAACTGAAACTAAAAGGAGACCTTAATTTGGGGCTGACTGTTTTACCAGGAGAGTTTGCATACCATGATCAGAGTGGTAGACATGCAAGTTCTTATTCAAAAGTACTGCAAGGACAGACGAATTCAAGAAATATGTAATGATTGTGTGGTGAATATAATTTGAACTACCACTCTGAGAGTGAAGAGGCGCAGCCTGGACTATAGTCCAGAGTATGATCAACGATGTGCGCAAGCCACGTCATTCCCCTTTGACCCGGATGTACTCTCTGTTTGCAATCCTCTGCATCATGCATGTCCGGGGCCGAGACACAAAGGCCCAGGCGTTCACAAAGAGCTCTTCTGATCCAGTCACAGAGTCTGTGCTTCTGAAATGGGGAAGAACACACTGTACCAGAGAATTCACGAACAGAATGATTAATAACCACAGCTGTATGAGAGGGCCCCTCCGACAAACACACACACACTCACACACACTCACTCACACACACACACACACACACACACACACACACACACACACACACACACACACATACATGCACACCTGTGCACAAACATGTGCATATGCATTTCCTTGCAGTAATAGAGGGTTTGGTGGTCATTTTCTTTACGGAGTTTGAGAAAAGCTCTAGAATGGGAGACTGTAGGAGAAAATCTAGAGACAGGATAAATGCTTTTCATTCATAGTGGAATACTGCAGCTGCACCCTTTTGTGCTGCATGGGAAAATGGGGTCATGGTGCTGGTGTACTTGGTCATAATTTTAAAAAAGCAAGACCTTGGGTTGGTATTGTGGAAGTCTTAACAGCATTCCCTTCAAGAGGTCATTCAGAGCCACATTGGAGGAGATTAACACAAAGCTATTCACCTCCCCTGTGTAGAACTCCCTCTTTAATGATTTGACCCAAGGAAACCTGAACAAAATAAAAACACACCTCCATGCATCTTAAAATGGCTCAAGACTGCTCTTTGTGGAGAATTCAATTAATACAGTGGGTCTGGCTCAATATTTGGGCTCATTCCTGATCAGAGGTCAGCACTATGACTAATTTGTTAGATATGTGTATTTAGAGGCACATAGAGG
Organism: Megalops atlanticus; assembly: GCA_019176425.1. Lineage (NCBI taxonomy): Eukaryota > Metazoa > Chordata > Actinopteri > Elopiformes > Megalopidae > Megalops > Megalops atlanticus. The sequence goes on from CM032882.1 coordinate 21,140,895, forward strand.
TATGTGTGCTTCTCATCTTCGAATACCAACAGTTTTTAAAGCCTTTCACAAACCTTTCAGGTCCGTGACTACACCCCACCACACCCAAATGGAAGCAAAATGTAGCCTTTCATGGCATTGTCATTCCTAATTAGCCCCATTTATTGCTTGTAGTGTCTAGATATGTCTTAAGTACTTCTTGTTGCCACAGGCCCTACGCAGCACTCCATATTTCTACCAGATGTGTTGTTCACGCATGTGTACAGCATTCACTTATTCCTCACACTCTGGACACATGATTCAGGGACTGCTTCTACATGTGTGTAAATTAGCCTTGGTGTCCACCTACACACAAAATCTGGCTGTTGAACTGAACACAGCTTTTGAATATCACTTGTCAGCATTGACTTATTTAGTTATTATAATCGCTTATAATATGTCATATGTGGCACATTTCCCATGCATGGTCTCTAAATTTGATCTTGGCTATAGCTACCAACCATTTGGCTTGAAAATCTTGTGGTTGTCAGCAACCAGGTGTGGAATTTTATGAATTTATGAATCAAACACAACACAATTTAGTTGTATTGTGGATGCAGTTCAAGGGGGTCCAACTGTAAGGTGGAAATGAAATAGCAGTATTAGAACTGTGCACTCAAAATAACCAATGGCACAGAACTATCACCACAAATATGCTGTCACCTACCCACCCTCAGAAGAAATATTAGGAAATCTTGCAATGCATGATACAATTATTGCAATAACCAAATGTGCTATTGAACATAGCAAAAAAAGTCTAGGAATAAGAAAAAACAATTGTGGGTTTGCCAGGAAATAAATCATTGGTTATTACACAGACAAATTAAACAAGTAAATTTTAGGCATTAAACAGAGTGTGGATAATGAGAGCTGAAGGAATATGGAGCAGCATTGTATAAAGAGGTGTGTCCTCAGGAGATAACGAAAGGAAATAGAACACTGCAGTTACAGTGTTGAGAGATATAGTTCATTCCAGCATTGGGGGCTTTGCAAAGAGAAATTCAGATTTAGAAACAGGAGAAGGAAGAGATAGAAGAGAATGCTTGTAGATGACAATCTCTGAGGCAGAGGAGTTTAGGAAGAAATTACAGAGATAAACAGGAACACTGTGTTAAGTAATAACAAAGGTTTATGAGCAAATATGAGGAGCAAAATGATGTACCCAAAAGCAGCATGTAATGAAAAAAATTAGGAAGAGGAGAGGGAAGCAGCAAAATTCTGTTCTAGGTGAAGACGGAAGGCTAGTGAAATTGAAAGCCTGGACAAGGGGTGGTATAGAATTTGCTGTTAGAATGAGAATTCTGAGAATACTGCATAAGAAATGGCAAGACTGGGTCAATCAGGAGATACTCTGAGAAAAAGAGTGTGAGGAACCCATTGTGCACCCCCAGGGTTTTAGCAAGGATGAAGGAGGAGAGAGATTCCAGTGCCATGGAGAGGTCAACACTAGGGGATGAAACACATTAAAAATTTTATAGTCTTCATAATCATAAATCGATTGTCATGGTAATTTATTCAAACATGTCATTCAAGTTTCAGAGTTAGTAATAATCCTATCAGGAAAAAACCAATAGAATATAAAATAAGTTTAAAATTATGAAAAGCAATAGCAAACAATGGGAGTAAGTAACATATTTTGCAAAGGTGAACATCTTAATCTATGAAATCCCAGTCATACACAGGCAAAACAAAATGGCAAAAACCCACTCTAAGGTGTGCATAACTTATTTCTACATTAGTCTTCTTCAAGAGACATGAATAAATTCTCTGCTATCTAATCTGCTATTTAATATCCAATAAATATCCACATTTATAATAAGTAGGTCACTGTCCTTTTGTTAGCAATGTCACTATACTCTGATATATATGTCACTATACTCTGACTGTGTGCTTTTGTCCCTGCATGTTGCCAACAGATTGGCATCAGTCTGGCCTAAGTCACAGCTAAAATACATATGTGCTGTTTCTACAGCTGGCTCCCATGAGGACTTCTCTGATCCATTAGAAGGATATCCATGACTGAAGGGGGTTTTGTGATGACGTAATATCATATGATATGTTAGATAGATAATACTGGCTTTGTGTTTGTTCTTCAGTAAGAGGAAGAAAAGGCAGATCACCGAGCACATTTCAAACAGCAGGAAGGATGCCTGAATGCTATAAGTTGGAGCTACTGCCAGCAGTGCCTCTATAATTACACTGTCTGCACCATGTAACTGCAGGGGCCCTGTCCTAGGGATGTGAGTTCACGCACACACACACACACACACACACACACACACACACACACACACACACACACACACACACACACACATACATACATATACAGTGTATATAATATATATATACTGTATATGTTTATATGTGTGTGTGTGTGTACAGTCCCAGCCAAAAGATACACCTACTCATCGAAGGGTTTTTCTTTATTTTTACTATTTTCCACATTTTAGAATAACAGCGAAGACAACAAAACTGTGAGATAACATAAATGGAATTTTTTCAGACCTACATTAATATCAAAACTATCTTATATTTTAGGTTTTTCAAAGTAGCCAAAAATATTCTATTATTATTATTTTATTATTGAAATGAAAGTCATACATAGACATCAACTTCACTATTTATATGTCTAAGAAACACACACACACACAGACATAGATATACAGTATATGGCAATTAAAATTATTCTGCAAAACTAAATATTATTAATAGACATATGTGAGTTTATCATCTGGGTAATCATATACAGTGTAAGCATAACAGGCACACACCTACATATGCTGTGTCTGGATATGTGCCTGTATTTCTTTTCATTGCACTTCATTGTATTAGACAAAGTGTCTCCAGACATGCTGACTTCAGACTGCTAAGTCACATGACCCACTTGCATTATGAAGTGATTAAGAGTCTAGTCATGAGCTGTGTCATCTTCAGGGAAGGGGGAGAGACGCAAAGCATTATCTCCAACTAAGGCACCCGGATGACTCGCTCAACACATACAGTACATGAACACACATGCGCATTACACACATACACACCTACCATTCACTGAAAGAGACATCACAGATTCCTTCCCACATATCACAATACACATTAACACAGCAGAATCAAAGATTCCCAGCTTCCCATACACATCTACAAACTGTGTACACACATAGCTCACACATAATCAGACATAGAGTAGACAGACCTGAGATTATCACACATGTACTCCCCCACAAATATAATCATGAATGCACAAGCATAACCAGATAGGTATTCACAGTGAACAATCTGTTCTTACACAACCCCTTCTGTCTCCACACAAACTCAGAAATACAAAGCAATGATGTGTATGGTTGTTGCCAAATAAATCACCAGCAGTAGCTTGTAAAAAGGTGTGTTGTACAGTACGCAGATCCTAATTTTTTTTTCTATTCAGCACACATCGGACTGCTCCCTCTTCTCTCAGGGCTTATTAGGTGGGTGGGGAGACCAGGGTAAAAGACAGTCTGCTCTGGAGGGCAAGGCCTTGAACAAAGGGTGGGAGACAGAGCAGCACACAGACACATGTAATCAGCAGCCCACTGAAATGTCACTTCATGTGGGATTACCGGTTCCCAAGAGAGCACATCGCCCCGGTTACCATGAGCTCCAGGAGGGGGGTGTGTGGTGGGAGGGGGCAGGGGTGTGTTTGTCTGCATGTGCGTGTGTGCGTGTTGAAATGTCCTTTGAAGGTGCTGTACAGGGATCCCTGCAGAGGGGTGTATGTGTGAAGGGTGCAGAGCAAGAGCCAGACCTGACACCCACGTTTTTTTTTTTTTTGACCCACTTAATAACTGATTAGGCACAATACAGCCAAATACAGCCATATCCCAAAGGCTCCTCTGGCATCTGCGTAAGTACTCACCAGTGACAGCAGACTGTAGATCTTGCCACAGTCCCGTAGGAGGAGAGGGGGGGAGCGCGCTGAGTGTTGATTTTTGGAAAATGGGGCTTTTGTGTGCGAGACTGACTGAATCATAGGAACAGTTGCTGTTCCATTTTCAGTTTTCTCTTCTACTAGAGGCGAGAATATGTTCTCAACATCTTTCAGTTTCAAAGTGTGAATGACCTCCTAAAAAAAAAGAAAATATGGACTATCATGTTTACATATTTAAACCAAGAATAGAAAAAAACTAAAATGTTGATGTCATCAAAACAAAATCTTGTATCATAAAAAATGGCTTTGGAAGCAACCCAAAACTAAAGATGCCAACGAAGTGATGTATATATAAAAGTATATAGGATTTGTGTTATATTAGCTATAACATTATAGCTATGACACACGAGAAGAACATCTGAGATGGATAAGACTACTCAAGGGAAAAAATGACTCAATTTTCTTATTAATTTACTTTTGGTTGGTTTTTCATTATGACATTTCTTGCTTCAGTGCGTTTTACCACATGGATTGCTTAGTATGAGTTGGAGGAAGCGATGAGGCACAGCCCAGGCACTTCAGATTTGAACATTCCAACCCCGCATGCCTCCATCGCGACCTTGCAGTAGCACCAGGGCAGAAGGCCCGCACCGCTCAACGCTCGCAACCTCGAGCAAAGAGCTACTGGTCTCGAGCCAACTGCCGGGGTCACTCGTATCAAAGAGTTTAACCCCTTTAATGCCGCCTCTGAAGTGCACACTAGCGCTGGTACTGGCTGGATGGTTTCGGGAAGCAGAGAAGCAGGTTAGCTAGGTCAGGCGCCTGCTGTGTCGCACAAAGGAGGCAGTTCCACTATATCAGCTGAACACGTTTCAGCACACAAACGCCACCAGCCCAACACTCTGTTGAGAAACAAGGACATTGGCTGTGCTGGGGAGGATATTAGAATTGCTCATGATAAATTATGCATGAGTGCCACGCCAGAGGGGGGATTGAGCCTATCTGTCAGGGGAGAGTGGAGCCACTCTGTCACATGCAACCAATTTCAGAACCCGACAACCATCATTATTTGTCTGTGTATTACCCTCCAGACCACACCTCCTGCTACCAATCCCCCCCTCCAAACACTATCTAAAAAAATACTGACCAATGATGGTGTTTGTTAATGCCCTTTAGCAATATCCTGGACTGTCCCATTAAGTGCAAAACAGAACAGATATGGTTGTGATGAATGCTATTATTTTGTCTCAGGACTTTAGGTTTTGCTCCAAAGGGAACCTGCTGTTGTGGGTGCCAGCCTAGAAGTCTGAACAGGGATAAGCTTCCTCAAACACACATAACACATCCCTGTGGGTGATTTCACTACTGGCAACATGTGATGGTAAGCCGGTCACAGCTGTGGTCCTAACAGCTCAGAACAAGAGAACAGCAAACAATAGCATGGGTACAAGATCAACTGTTCTTAAAGTGTAGGCTAGTTTCCCAGTAATTAAACAGAGAAATAAAGGGAGGAACATACTTGAAATCTGAAAATCGGACTACCTTAAACTCATTTCAAATCCAGGAACCTCAAAGACTTTATGTTAGCATTGTTGGCATTACTAAAAATGTTTCCCATTACTAAACTGAGGTACCTCTGTGGGTCCATCATTTATGATTACCCAGTGACATCACTGATATCATCCCACTGAAAGGCCTTGATTGAAACAACAGAATGTTACTGCATTTGGTTGAAATGTCACAAAACAAAAGCTCTAACTCATGACTAAGTAAACTGATCTTATCCTTTGAAACAGGTCTGACAGTACCTGTGGGTCAAGCTCCAGGATTACTTCTACAACTCAATTACATCACATCTCGTAAGATTCTGAAAACATCAGAACATCAATATCGCTTGGTCTACCTTTACTGTAATGATGATACTGAATGATGATGAGCAATATTACCATAAGATACTACCAGCTGTAACAAATGATGTAACGCTCTAGATGTGTAGCTAGCTGTTACACCGGGGTATTATCACAAGACGGTAAATACAGAGAACTTTGAGCTAACAAGGAGATGCAAGATTTTTCTTTTACACAAATTGGGGAGTAGCAGTGAAAAATGCTTCAGACTTTGCCTATCTTCTCATCTTCAAAAAAAAAGGAAAGGGAAGTTCCAAAAATCACTTCCTGCCACTTTCAAAACGGGGGAAGTGAGCAGAGCACTACTGAAGAGGAACTTACGCCAGAAATGGCTGACACTACACACAGAAACTGAACCGAACTACACTAAATATTTAAAGAAAAAGCATTAAGATTAACACACTCCAAAAACATCATGGAAATACTGTTTTATTGTTTGTAAGAATTTGTCTTCAGCAAATACGATTAAAAAAAAAAGAGGAGAGAGTCAACACCCTGCAGGAAGAGAGCAGTCGAGGTACATGGTCCACAGTGTACAAGAATGTCAGCACATTGTAAAAAGGCCACAGGAGAAATCTCAAGATAGCACCACTGCAGGTCTTGGCACCCTTAAAGGCTATGATCAGTGTATGCATTTTTTGAAATTCCGCTCAATACCTTCTAGAGAAAAAACACAACACAGGCTCAGGAAAACATCCCCCCACACACACAAAGTAGAAATGAGGCAATGACCATATTGGCACAACACTGGGAAATAACTGATTGAGAAAGAAAACTGCAGGATATTCATCTGTACATACAAAATGGAGTTCCTTAGACAATGTTCCATGGATCACCCTTTGCCACCCTTCCTGTGTTCCAGGATTGTGATTTACTCCACACCAGGCTTAGAAAACCGAGAAAATGATGAAGAGACAGGCCATTCAGTGCCATTGGGCAAGGTTTCAACATTCTATACAATATGAGTTTGTACATTGTCAATGAGCTTTTTCCCATCAGATGTTCAGCTTAGCAAACTAAGCTTATGAAGAAAATCTTGAACAATTACCATAGAAAACTACTGCAACACAACATTCTGCCATTACACAGCAAGCGTAAATGTGAATGGAAAGTGTGACTACACAGGCCAGTGCTTTTAATTGAGGTTTAACAATCACATCCCTTTTGTGCAACTCAGGTGACCCACACACACACCATTCTAATCATGCAGTTCAGACCAAGAAACTAGCCACATTTCTTGGTCTGAACTGCATTTGTAATTTTGGCAGAGACATTAAAAAAAAGTCCTTAAAACATAAATTTTAAACTAGCTCATGCAGGAAGTTACAAGAGACAACTGAATTTAACTCATCCAGTCAAATATGGTGATCCTCCAGCTGAATATTCCACAATGTTACTTGTTTAGAGGAGGGGGAAAAAAAACCCACTGTGACTCCAGTCTTTTAGCCCCTTGTGAATATGCTACCATTAAAACAGCTTGCCTAAAGAGTACAAATGTACACTTAGTATCGAAAGGAATTTAACACTGCAGTTCATACTGTACCTGCATAATGTCGACCTGCATTTCAGCATCAGAAGATTTAATAATAATAATAAAAAAAAAGCATCTGCAGCTTGAGACACAGCCGCATTATCCTGCAGGCTACCCGTCTCAAAAGCTCAGCAGGTGCCGCACACACTGGTGTGCAATACAAATTTATTTCTCTTTGAACACTGCCACATTGGAAGACTGAGGCATTGTGTCTGGGGGCGGTGCGCCTCTCTCCCAAAACATCCATTCTCTTGTGCCAGTTTCTCTAGACATCTTTATTTCAGAGCAGCAAAATAAGAGCTCAGTTACAATACTTCAACTGCATTACAAACAATCGCCAAAAGAGAACATCCAAAAAACAGTCACATCTATGAATTGCATGGAAACTCGCCCGGTAAACTAAATTTATTAAAAATAAGGCAATTCAGTTAGGTGTAAACGCTCAGATCTTTTGCACAGGAAGTAAGCCGTTTTTCTGCTTTATTGTAGGGAATAGACTGCAAATTGGTTTTGTGGATCTGTCAATAATGCAGAGAACAAATGTTAAATAGAGAGAGAATCTGTAGGATTTTGCTAAAACAAATGCACCCTCTTCGGAACTTCCCATCCCAATGATGCATTCTTAAAAGATCTTACCAACAATCCTTCAGTAAATGTCCCCATGGGAAAAAAAAAAAAAAAAAAGACTTACGTCTACCACCATTTTCACACGGTTATGTCACTTATGTTTATCCAACTAACTTGCTTCACAGGCACACAGAGGGCAAGATCAAGTCAAATCTTTGATCAGTCAGGCAACTACAAATTAGAATTGGGCTAACGTCAAAAACTCTTAGTTTGTAATTAAGAGTAAAATGGGTGGAAGGTCTGCTTTGATCCAAACCTATGACTTAAGATAAGTCACAAATACAGGCACAAAAACTGAGTACATCTGGGAAATTTGAAGACAAACAAAACTATGTATTTAAACCATAGTTTTGTCATTTCTTCAATGTTGACATTTTTGTACTCTCAACATCAGACACAGATAAATAGTTACATATGGCTAATGAAAAAAAAAAAAAAACAAAACACTGCTCTTTGATTAATATGGCAAGCGATTTGCAAGACTCACTTCATAATTTAGGTGAAGCCACTGTGCTGGCAGCCCAGAAGGAAAGTAGTTCATGAAAAACAAAAAGATACTATCCTACAAAAACTGACATGTACTGTGGCTCACTGAAGGAACAGATTATTATGATGTGTAGCACAATGTCTGTGAACACCCTGATACCAGTTTTTCTTCAAAGGTAAAAAGTAATAACCATTGTCTTTTAAAACCTGTAACAAGGTGGGTATATCTAGGGATTGCTAGCTAAGACCAATACATTTACAAAGTGAGTTTCTTTCCGCAATATCAAAAAAACTACACAAGTGAACAGGTGAAACAGCATACCGACAAAGGAACAACTTTAAAAAGACACAGGGGTGTGCAGGTGCCAGAAATCTCACTCTACTTCCCAGGAGAGAAGAAAAAAGCTGAAGCTGTATCTCACAGACAAATGGCTCTTCAGCCCCAGCCCAGAGCAAGGCTCCCAGCAGCTGGGCCTATCAGGGCTCTAGATTTACTCAGGTCAGAGGGCAGGGTGCAGGACTCCAATGGAGATCATTGCTTTTTTTTTTTTTTTTTTGCAGATTAACAATGTGATATACAGTTCGTTCAAAACCAAATGCATGACATAATCTGGCATATGGGGATTGGAGGGGGGCGTGTATTGGGTACAGATGATATTAAAGTTGCATCCAGTCTTAGAATTCCTCTTGGTCCTCTGACTCAGCATCCGGTATGACAAAACCCTCCTGTGTGGAGTCGGGAATAAAGAAAAAAAATTAGTAACTATAACTGAAAGGTTATAAAGGTACGAGAAAAACGTACAGCAGTTTTCACTCCATTAAGGCTCTCTCATCATAATACCAGCACATGTGTAACACTGATTTCAAGCTGATGTTAACTGAACCTTAAACAAATTAACACGCTAAAATAACCAAAGAGGGCCGGGGAAATGGAAATGTCCACATCATCAAGACACGTAAGGGCATGGTGTTCACTTCTCCTGTGGTGGAGTGACTTATGACTTTTTGAGATGCCAACAGCAATTCATGTATGGACAAGGGAGTTTGTTTCATGAGATTTCACAGCAGCAAGATTGCGGCCCACCATGTGTCACATGCTAACCAGCAGAAGTTTTTCTGTTGAATTTCTATGATAAATAATTCACTGATGTTCATGTTTGTTAAGTACTAGCTGAACTGGACATCTGAATTCATAGGGGTTGAAACTTTTCTTTGAAAGAAATATATTTCCCTGAATTCATGGACAGCACCACAGGTAGACCAAACATGAAGAATCCAGAAATGACAAGCTGCTGAAGCAGACCTACATTTGTATGTTTTGTACTCACATCTGTGGCATAAAGTATATCCACAATCCTCTGCAGCGTTGGGTCGCCCTCCCCCTCCTTCTCTTGGCAGATGAGTTCAATGTTCCTCAGTTTACCGAAGTAAAAATCCCTCTCCTTTTCCATGTCCTGAATTGTGGACTTCAGGATATTCACCTAATGAGGGGTGAAAGGCATTTGTGAGTGAAGTCACAGGATGTGGCAAGTCTGATTTTCAAAAATAAAAACCAACCATTATAGCAAGACAGTAAGAAACCATGAAAATGCCATTTTTATTTTGTTCAATTACTATACTGCCGACTACTCAAGGTGGGCCTGACCTCCTGGATGAGCTCAGCTCTTTCTTCATCAGCACCGCCTGTCCCTGGCCTCCGCGCCAAACCAGGCGCCATTTTAGGGGGAGCCTTGGCCACTGCTGCTGATCGCTGGGGCGCTGAGGGACACCAGCCACAGGTCCCCGATAGGGAAGCAAAAAAGAAAGCAGGAAATCGTTACACGATACAACAGACACAGCCGCCTCAGCGTGCTCTGGGCCCTGCCAGATCAGCCCCACGTGCACACATGCCCCAGTGCAGCATGGGAGAGGTGCTCACCCCAGGGAAGCTCCCACATCATTAAAATCAAACCATGCCATGAAGTGTTTGCATCTGTCTAACACACAGCCATCAGAGTGAAGTGTCAAAGACAACTGTGTCAGCTGAGGTGACATCACCCAGCCTACCTAAATATATACCAGAGAGAGATAAGAGCTTGTAGTGACAGAACCAAACAGGAAGTAACTGTGTATACTCTGAATGATGAATCCACCACCATTGGTGTAGAGTGAGAACTATGGCTTGACAGTGACCCCACAGGGGAAGACAAACATATTGAACCATAGCCCTCCGTGTGCAGCTAATAATTATTATTAAAATAAAACTGTACCAATCATTGCAGCTGGTTTCGCAACCTTTTTAGGAGACACACTATTACCTGAAACAAATGTATCAGCATCAGCAAGGTGGGAATCCACTGGCTTTAAAGACAAATACATTGTTCTGCAAACACTTACACACGGCCCAGCGACTCTCAGATCTAAACAGTCAGATCTTTGGTATACGCCTGCCAATCTTTCCAGTGAAAAATTTGCACTGAAACATGCATCCAGTAGTGACCTAATGGTAACACTCCCACGCTTTGTGTTGGTTTACATAATTAATACCAGCTATGAGAAACAAATAAGTCATTTAACGCAGAGCAGGCCACAGCCCTGATACACACGTGGTCCCACCTAGAAGTGATGCATCTACAGTGAAACCCCCATGAGAGGGGAGACTGACAAAGTCCACAGGAAAACTGGTAGGTGAGAAAGCAGTGGGATTCGAGTTTGAACATGTTGACATTTCTGGAGCAGCATGGACTGTAGCTCGGCAACAGTGACAGATCAGAGCTTGGGGAAGTTTAAATGTGCATGTGCAGCTGTCCTTTTTATGCTGCTTGCTGTTGAATACATGCAGGTACTGTTGCATATTGCAATCTGTTAGCATGGGACACAATTTCACAGTTTGACCACAACAGTGGTCTTTATGAATTACCAAAACAGGGTGTTTTTATTCTGCAGTCTCATTAAGATGCCATCACCTGTAAAGAACTAGTGAGCATACTGCAATGGCAATCAGGAGATTAAATTTAACACACATACAACAAAGGACTGCTTATAGGAGAAAGGCCTTTTTAAATTAATCACAAGTGTACTAATTCTTAAAATAGGGCAGAAGTGTGTTAGCATTAAATATTGATTCTTTTGTCATAAGCATCAGTAAGACAGACGGCAGGGATATCATGTGATTGCTTCACTGTTGCACAGTGTGTTTTCTGACATTAAGGTCACTTTCACTTCACTTACTGGTGACCAGAATGGACTTCTTTCTTAAAATGGTCAGCCTTTAAAAATTATGAGTCTTGACTACATTTTGTCACATTAACTCAGTGACATTGAAATAAATGCCTTGTAGTAATGTCACTGTCTCCCAATTGCATATAAAGTATAAGGCTCTTGTTGAAATTGAGGTGGCCACAACGCGACTTAAAATGCAGTAATTGTGAGCTGTATTTACTATATTTGCAGCCAGTATCATGTCCTGGTCTGTGTAGATTTGTGTGTGACGTGTGTGTGACGTGTGTGTGTGTGTGTGTGTGTGTGTGTGTGTGTGTGTATGCAGTGTGTGTGGATGTGTGTGCAAACATGCACACGCCCAGTGCCTACTCTTACCAGCACTGAGGATCTTCTTAGGCTTGTTCAGGGCAGACATGGAGGGGTTGGGAAGTGGTGCAGTATCCTGGCCCTGACGTGCCTCCACAGGGTCGTACTCTTTTCCGTCATAGTTGGCATCAAAAAACTTCTTGAACCACTGAACAAACTCAAAGTTGTCCTGGAACTTGCCTTTTATTAATTTGTCCACAGGGATAATCTACAGAGGGAGAGATAGAAAAAAGGTTGAACTGTATGGTGAACACCAGTAATGCAAAGCAAAACAGATATGCAAATTCAACCCACATTAACTGTACAATAACCACCATTAACTATACACAGATCAGATCTAAAAAAATAGCTTGACAAATGTTGCTTTAAACTAAAATGTCCCTGAAGTACATCTGTCAAGCAAGAGAACGAACATGAGAGGATGTGGGAGACAGAAATAAGCACCAGTGCCGTGATAAGCAGCCTTCTGGTCTGCCGTGCCCGCACCTAACGCACAAATAAGTGTTTCGTCTCTTCACGGTGACCAGAGAAGACAAATATGCATGCATTCAAGGCAAGCTTGTTAATGAGAACTAATTACAAAACTTAGAGTTGTGTCTGTTGAAGTCTGGCCACTCTCTTCACTAGCAGAGAATATCCATTGGCATGGACCCCTGCTTGCTCAGCAGTAAATGCAATTAGCATGCTGTGCCACAGGACACAACCGAAATCATTAGGGATTGAAAACAAAAACAGTTTTTACATGGTAATCCTGGACCTAAGCGAGTATAGAGTGGATCTCTGGCATACACGCTATCACATGCAGTGCAATGAGAAGTACTGACCAGAGGCCTCTATAAAATAAAGCTTATATTATCGCCACTCCTGATAAAGGCAGAAAGAAGAAGAAACTGATGAAGAGATTAAAGAATAGAAAGAGAGAAGGCTTTAAAAGACAGATAAAGAATACACCATCAAACAAGATACAAAAATACTGGTAAGAGAGAAAGGAAGGCACCAACTTTGTCAACGTTCATCTTCTTGAAGCCAGCTTGCAATAATTTAAAGTTGTGAATGAATTCATGTTCTAGTTTGGCACCAAATTTGACTTTCTTCAAAGGCACACTGCCAGGGAACAGCATGTCCATGAACTGGCAGTAGGCCGCACCTTCAAAAGACAAAAAAGTGGCAAATCCATTTTAATACATTCAGGATATCATGTTCTCCAAAAAGTGTTGAAAAATAAACAGTCATTTAAAAAAAGGAAGTGGAAGTGTATGTGTGATGCAAAAATAAACCCCGCCTCCTGCCGGCCATCACTCTTAAAAGTGCATCATTACAAGTCATGCTGGGCAGGGCACAATCTAGGCCTGTGCTTGCTTTATATAAATTAAACTGCCTTGATACTGATCAAGAAAAACATTTTCACAAACATGTCTAATGAATTTCAAAAAAGAATGCACCATTCTCCATCATACCTGAGCACAGCAGCTCTATCTTGGTGAGGTTGATCTGTAAAGATTCATTTATCCATGCAAGCATATCATGGCGACTCAAGTTGTCGCTGGTCACTGAGGTCGAATAGACGTTCACAGCCATCTTCTGTAAGCTGTAACACCAAGAAGGGCATTAGGCATATGAGTAATTATTTAAGTACATCAAACAGATTCATCTAATAACTTTACATCAGAGCCATGCTTGAATGCCCAAAAACCAATTTCAGAGATGACACCATCTGATTTGAAAAAACATCTATAGTGGAAAGAGGTCTAAAATGAACTGAAACCAATTGTAAATATGAGGATGCAGTTCCAACTTAAAGCCCCCATGTGATATTGACAGGCACCCGCTCCATCATTTCCGGATAAACTAGGTGAAAATATGACCACTGTATGACATTCCAATACGGGGGATACCAAATAAAATTTAAGAATTAATTTAGGGGGAAGAGCCTAACAGCCCAATTCGTAAATACTCCAACTTCTGGAATATTGCCATGCCCACCTTTTACAATGCCTCAAAGTTTAATTTCTATTAACTGCATATTTAGTGGTCAAGTTCTTTGTGAGGGACGATGATGAGCCAAATGTGCTGAAATGCGGGATGCGTCAAGCAATGGAGTTCACAGCCTTTTACGATCTACAGAGCTCATTCAAATGCAAATATTTTACAAGCTAGTCAGCAAGATACTCAACAGCTAGCTACGTTTATGTGAACGTCGGACATAGCTTAACTTTGGGCCATCCGGTGATCTATCTTGCCGGCAAGCTACACTAGACTAGCTAGCTGCACATTTAAAATGGCCAACTGTCGAGCTAACGCTCAATCATTCCCTTCCGAGGTCTTTCCATTACCGGTGCAGTCACTGCAGGCGACTCGCCCATCCCTATGTCAAAATGAAGTTAGCTAGCTACGATAACCTTAGCGGCTATGGAGCCCGGACTGCCTGGACGAAAACATTGACCCAGCTAGCCTAGATTAACTAGTAATTCCATTGCTTCGTCACCATAAAATTATAGCAAGCTAGTTAGTTATTGAGAACAGCTTGATATGGTCTCGCCAACATGCGTGTAGACAGCTAGCTGGTTTACCTAACATGCTTGCGAACGTTGGTAACTTACTGGTTAGCTAGCTACAAGATATTCCGAATTATTCTTTTAGTCAAGTTAGCTTGTTCCTAGTAGATAACCGAATTCCTAGTAGCTAACCTGCGCATTTCCTTTCAGAAGACAAGTACTTAGTTTACTAGCTAACAATCCCACCCACCACTCCTTGAAGACAGTAGTCATTTAGCCAGCTAGCTATGCCTGCTACTTCATTCCACAAGGCCACTCCACTGTGCCGGTCTTCAGCGGACTTCTAGCTAAATTTCTCAAAAAAGGGAGTATCTGCGGCCTGTTTTCTTCAATCATATGGTAACTCGAAATTCATTAGCTAGTTGACCGGCTGGCTAACTACCCTTTCTTGCCAATATAAAGTAGGCCGGTTCGCAGTTAGGCACGTTAACAAGGTTAACATCACCAGTTTGTACTTTATCAACTCAATCTGATATAACGAGCGACCAAAACATTTTACATTTAGCTAGCTAATAATCATCCACCCCAGATTCGGCAAGTGAGCTCGTTAGCCTGCTAGCTGTTAGCACCAATGCCGCTCCTGTCCGCCATTCAAACAACTGCTTTTTCTCCCTTTATTACCATTTTCTCCAGTACTTCAACTTTGCAGACTTACCTTGTTTAAAATCGATTCCCTGTCCTAGACGCAGCTGATATATCAAATTGGAGTAAAATATCTATCACATACGCACGTTAGCGTTTACAGCTTCGGACTTTTTTCCTTTGCTAACGTTACTCCCGTCTGCCGGCGGTAAATTCCGTCCTAAGCTGCGGCGTTTGTTCTCTAGGCGGTCGACGTCACGACGTAACGGTTGAACGCAGGGTTTATGTGAGCCGAGCGGCACAGAACAAGGTTGGGCGAGGCACTGCGTTTAACCCTCTAGTGCCTGGACCAGGTTATTTTACAAATAAATGCATTGTGAATGTTAAACTGGCTGGAACGACACATGGACAAGAGAATAATACATATATTGTATGTCATGTACTGCTACCTGTTTGTTTTTTCTTGTTTTCTTGTTTAATTGCAACGTTCGGAATTGAACATCTTGGACTTCACAGGCATTTTATATTTTAATATATTATTTTAATATATGTAAAATATTATACATTTTAATCTCACTGCTATTCCTTATTGCGAACTAAAAACTCATTCGTGTTGGGTTGGCCATTTTCATGTACTTAGAAAATGTGTGGATGCCAAATTTAAAGAGACCATCTAATCCCCACTTCAGCCTCCCACACAGTGCACACAGTGACATTGAAAAACAATAAACTGTTTAATGAATAAAACTCAAATAAAAAAACATTGAATGAAAAAAAAAAACAGTGTGGAAAACCATCATGAACAAAGTAGCATCATTTTCTCTCACTTGCTCTAAAGTTTAAGAGTTCAAGCTGGAAATGTCTTGGTAGAGAAATTTGCATTGCCTTGCTAATTAACAATTTAGGTTATCCATTGTCAGCCACTGATGCAGTTATTTTGAAGTCCCTCTTGTGGCTGAGTAGATAAAATCAATTAAGGGCCATTTCACTTCACTGTGCTCTTTTGAATGGCTCATTACCTAGACTGTGCGCAAGGCAATACGAGAAATTAGGTCATCATCAGGTGGAGCAAAGAAACCTCGGAAATCCAAGAAGGAATACAGTATCTTCTTTGAGGAAACAAAGGCTAGGACCAGCATCTTTAGTTCTCATTCTGTTCTCCAGTAGCTGTAAAGTAGTCTTGTATAGGCCATGTGTTCATCTTTCATGCTGATGTCATTGTCCAGAGTTGGAATCAATTAGATATGATTTAGCAAATACATATTGTATTTAAATGTTCAAATATATCTTAGAGAGAGTTTGAAAAGGAAGTTGAATGATGGGCACTGGATCTAAGAATACTGGGTTTAAAATCCCAAGGTAGATACTGCCATTGTGCCCCAGAAATGGTAAATCATAAATCTACTGACACCTAGGGTGGTTGGAATCAAATGTAGAGATGATCCCGTTTGATTATTAAAATCAACATCCACGGCATAGAATAATTCTAGAAACAACACTGGCCTGAGACAAATGGAAATAACCAACCATAAAGGGTTAAATCATATCAGGCCTTGACAATGAGAGCAAAGACATCAATTTTTTAACTCCATACACACCCAACAAAATCTACTCTTAATTCTCCTAAATCCTTAATATGACACACATTAAACAATCAAAGCTGAAGGTATTGAATGTTGGATGAAGGTTACACCATTCATTTTAACCTTTCCCGTGATGAGACAGTTCGGGATGGGTATGTCCAGAACACTGAATACACATTGAACATTTGTAGCTAGCAAAGATACGTATTTATTTATTTATTTGACACCTGGCTACATGTCATGTACAAAAAATGATTTGAAAGCAGAAGTGGATAACTAACCCAGTCATTTTCTGGGGCAGAGATGGTCTTTCTAAGTACACTTAGCACTAGCATATTAGTACCCTTTATTTTAACAACTGCTAGCTCCACATAATCCTGTGCATGAGGTTTGACCACAGTAAATATGGAGAGGACCAGATACCAGATGTTTGGATTACAAACCATGGACAAGCAGCAGATTCTTACAAGTTGTCTGAAAAAGAAAGAAGGATATTAGAGGTATTTAGTAGCAGGGCAGTGGCCTACATAAAATGGGACTAATCTCACCCACCACTGGGCCCCTAAGGGTAGAGATAGGGGCATGGGGGACAAGTAATTCTGTGATAGCATCCCAGGAACTTCTAAAGCTGTGCTATCATGATGTCACTGTCAGAAACCGTCCACTAAATCGAATCAAGTACTTGGGATCACATGAAAACTTTTATTTGATTGAAGGATTACTGTCCTCTAAAGCCACCCAAAGGGTCTGACAAGCAAACCAAAGTAAAACTGGAGTCAACATATCAGCTGGAAAAGCCAAAGGGAGGAAGGGTAGAGGGTGGAAATGAAGGTGCAGGAGGAGGAGGAGGAGGAGGAAGGAAGAAAGGTCGGAAGAGCCACTTATAGAATGGTGATATCCCCTGGGATAGGGATTTGTGTTACATTGCAGTAGCAGGCTTATCATCTACTTTCTGCTATCTTTTAGAGACACAGACAAGTATATCACCAGGAATTACTTTGTACATTACCACCTAGTCAGAGAATAGTTGACCACTTAGTGTGTGCCACTCCCATACCCAGAGTGAACACATTGCATGTGAGTCATGAGTCATTCAACATATGTAAAGTGGACATCTTCAGGACCTGTAGGTGGCACAATCACAGACGAACATGGAGCCCTCTAAAAGGATGATTACAGTGCACAGCACTAAGACCATGATGTTATGATTTCTACCTTGCCACAGATGGGCTTCCTGCTCATTATGCCAGAAACCAGATATCAAGTATCTCTGCATCCCCTTGAACTGGATGCCGACATAGACAAACTCATTTGAAAACTAGCAGCTTCAATGCTCGGCTTCATTAGAGCCATCACTGATGTAATGATACCATTCTCAGTGCTACCAGGCATCTCGATTAGAGCAATAATGTGAAGCAAGCAGGTCACCAGAGATCTGGACTCTGGACAAGTGATTCAACTCTTTGAGAAGGCAATGGTGTCAAACCATTAACACACCATTTATGTGCAGTTTCAAGGTTATAATCCAATGTCAGAAACCTTGAGTGAACCTTTGATAAATGTATTTGAATCTATCAATCAAAAAATCTTTGCCATGTGCACACTAATCTCATTCCTGGGATAAAGTTGCCACTTGGCCAGTATTTTATGTACTTAGACACACCTACCAGTATTTTTGGAATCTCAACACTAAATGTAATTGGGCATATATGGGTTATTTTTAAAAATCTGACAAAAGTATTACACATTTAGGTTTGAGTGTATAAGACTCCAATTTATATTACTGCTGAACTAACTGTACTATGAAATTTAGTCTACTAGAACATACGTTTTGCATTCTACCACAAACTTCACAGCAATGCATTTGAGTAGAAGTAAACTTGCTTTCCTTTTCATGTGACTGAAAATATAATAGGGTAATGTCAACAAGTATGACAGAATATAGTTTTTGGCAATAAAGATAAGCTTGAGAGTGAAGGCAGAATGTGAGCAATGTTATATACCTTGCAGACAATATTTCTACATTTGAAAGGTGGAAATACTCCTTAAGGTGGAAATACTCCTTTAATAAATGCAACTGTTGCATAATTTTGTTTCATAAATCATAAATGATGTTGCCCCTAGTCAAACAAAACCACGCCTACCAGAGGAAAATCAAAATGACACACCTCCCACTCCACATACTAGGTTAACTTTGATAAGCAGTGAAGTGACCATTCCCACTTCAAGCCAGGGCTTTAAGAATGGCAGAGTGGTAAGTTCTTTGTTGTACTTGCCTTTAAGTCCGGACTTGGTTAGTGGAAACTTTAAGTTGTAGGTTGCAAAATACCTCAAAATAAAAATGTAAAACATCACTTCATTCTTGAATACTGGCCATTTCTAATATTAACCTTTGTTGTGGCTTATGGAGCTTCATTGTTGCTTCATGGCATGGAAGTGACATGGAGGGCAGGGTGGGGGTTAAGATGCATTGCTGAGAGGAATTTTTACATTAACTTTGAATAAGTTACTTGCTCTCCAGCTGTGTGGCACTCAGATGCATCTCTATCCCTTACAAAGCCTGATTGATACATGCTTGGAATGTCAAAATACTTTCATAGCTGAGTAGACACTTTTATCCAGAGCAACCTCTACAGCTTATATATTTCTTAATTACATTTTATTACATTACATTACATTTATACTCTCTGGATATTTTTACTGAGGCAACTTGGGTTAACTACCTTGCCCAAGGGCAGAACAGCAATGGCCCTTCTGGGGACTGAATCAGCACCTTTTGGGTTACAAGCTGTGGTCCTTACCACAACATCATACTGCTGCCCATTTTCATGCTAACAGACATACAAGTAGTATATGAATGGTCAGCAGTGTGGTGTATTTTGCTTACTATTGCTTAACATTCCAAAAACATGAAACTTTTTATTAAAACCCATTCCTACATCAGAGTCCCAAGAGAATAAAGCTATGAGATACTGAAAACATCCTATATCCGTCACGGCTATGAAAATTAAAAAAACAAACACACAGAGTACATTTAAAATCAGACCCACCACCAAAGCAGTAGTTAATTATACTGAATTCATTCTGCAAAGAAAGACAAAAAACATACACATGTGTGCAAAACAGGGTTTAATAGCACCAAATGAAATCCTGAAAAAACACTAAGGTGATACAAAATTACTGAGGTATTGTTTTCAAACAATAAAAAAATCAGTACAAAGACATCCGTTTATTACAAAGCTTGGAAAGAGCCGTGTAATCTATGGCACACTGACACTGCTTCCAGGGTTGTTCTGTTTTTGGACTATCACCTGATAAGTGTGGCATAAGGGCACTGAGGCTTCCTTTTTCTTCATCACGGTGGTGTCTGCCTTTTCCACTACCAAAAATATGCCAGCTAAAGACACAACAGAAATCATCTCACATTAATTGTTTGTGTTTGTTGAGCACAACAACCCAACACAACGGCCCACATAATTGTCTGGGGTTTGCTGTCGGTGAAAGGGCAAAAAAGTATTGCCAAAGCCGGTCCAAAACAAATGACCTCATAAACTGCCCCGACAGACAGAGATGAATTACAAAGGTATGCACTTTCATTCTGTAGCCCACTGCCTCCACATTTCACATGGAGAAAATGAGGTCAACTACCTTACAGAAGGTACAAGAGCAGTATCCCTTCCAGCATTGGAAGCCATAACCACAACTCCATACTGCTGCCTGTCTGTGTGGAGACCACTGAAAAAAGATAACCTGACCATGCAGGATCCTAAACAGCGTTCCAGAGAAGCTGTTGAGATTTTGATCATTATGTAACAACCACTAATCAGCTCACTCTGTGTCATAGCCACAATCCTTCACTATTTTACCCAATAACACACATACATACTGCTGATACCACCTGGATAAGCTTAAAACATGATTTCCACACCTTCTCTCTGCCTCTCCAGAAAGTCACCTATAGTAGCTTTAAACATGAATGCATGTTATCATGTTTCCTTTCCAGAATGACTGCTTATTCATAAATGAGCTAATATACAGTGATATCAATTCAGTTCAAATGGGCTCCGCTGCAGCACCGTCTGTTGTGTTGAAAAAAATCAAGGCCTTTTCTGAACGGTGCTTATGGTATTTTCCCAACAATCAAGCATACAATTTCACATGGGCAATTTTCCAAGACTGCCATTTCAACAATTTTTTAGACATCCAGTTATCAAAACTTTTTCCCCAAGAAATAACATGTTTGATAAGAGTTTCCTTATCTTCAAATTTCATGGGTTGGTAAATCCAAATTGAATTATGCTCTATGCACACACAATTGATCACTGTTTATGATGTGCTGCTAAAATTAAACATGATTAAGAGCTTCCCATGTTAAAAAGATATAATTGTGTCTAATCAATGGTGAATGCCTGACCTGTTATTCAACATTGAACAGAACCATGAGTCAGTCCCAATCATAAAGGGCACTCTTTTAAAAAAACTACATTAAAGCACCTTTATATTCAAATTCACCTATTGATCTCAGCAGAAAAAACCAAGACATTCAATCTAAAGCATACAAAGGCATTGAAAAATCAATTTGTTGAGAGAGGTTACAAGGTTACTGCTGCCATGCAGCACTAATATTAACAAAGATGTGTGCTAAAATAATGACAACATTTAGTAAAAACAGAAAGTGAACAAAAATGGTTCTTGAAAATTAATACTACGAATATTTGCAGATACTGCAGTAATGTATGATATTCAAGTTATTTACCATGACAAACAATGACTGTTCCTACAAAAACATACAGTAAGGTTTTGTAATTTGTCCCACATCTGGGTTCCTCATGCTGGAATAATTAGTTAAAAAGATTCAAAAGACAGACTGAGTTATATGTTCTGAAAGTAAAATACAAGTAAAACAATGACTGAAGGCATAGACTACAGACACAGAATTATTGATCATTCTCATTAATACAATTATAAATAGTTAAAAGTGACCTACAAGAAATACAAGAGCTATTGATGCTGTAACAGAGTATCAGTGAGGTAGGCATTTGGGAGGGAAGGAAACTCCTATCCTGTTGATAAAATGAAACAGTAATTTCTGATAAAATAAAACAGTATAAAGTGGCAGTGCTGTGAAGGAAACCAGCTCAGTTATGAAATGCTATTAAAAACTGTTAAAATCAACAGTCCTCCAAAAAAACAAATAAAATAAAATAAAAACATTTCCACCAGCAATTGCGCATTTAAAAAGGTGGAGCAGAAAAAATGGAACAAGATATACTGTCAGTTGGGTTTGTAAAAAAAAAAAAAAAAAGGGAGGATTTAAAATCAGATCATTTCACTGCACTGAAAGGGAGGGGACGTTGTAC
Organism: Megalops atlanticus; assembly: GCA_019176425.1. NCBI lineage: Eukaryota > Metazoa > Chordata > Actinopteri > Elopiformes > Megalopidae > Megalops > Megalops atlanticus. Next base: position 21,163,015 of record CM032882.1, read on the forward strand.
ATCTGACCACCTCATTTTCACCCTTCCCCCCAAATCTGACTTGCTGTTGCCAAGCAACTCACCCCAATGTGAAGGGGGTGGGGAGGGGTGATCCTTATTCACAGGCGAAGTAGTCTTTTAGGGGTGCAAATAGGTGGCGGATCACAGGGACGCTCCAGGAGCGACCCAGCACCTTCTGACGCTGGCACCGGTTCATGTTATTGACGTCAGTGTAATGCTTCGGGAAGCCGAAGATTCTAGAGTGGACAAAACCAATGAAGAGGAAAACCTTAGTGAGAAGTGCAAATCCAAACAACCATTAACAGCTTTAATTCAAAACATCTTCCTTTAACTCTGCTTTAGTGTATTATTGAGCAGATTAACACAGCATCAAGCAAGGGCAGAGGCTTGTTTCTGTGGCTGCTTAAAAATGGCTACAAAGTGAACATATATATACTAGCCTACTGCAAGGCCACCTAGATGCCTACAGGTACCTTTTTCTAAGCTCTTTTCAAGGATCCTGTTGAGATTGGACATCATAAATCTTCACAGCTTGATAAAAGTGTTACACCAGTGAAGCTTCAAACTTATATGATGGAGTACTGAAAAAGCTCAGTACATAATATAAATACCCTTTCAAAAAAGTAGTATGCCAAAATATATACATAAATATATGTTACTTTTCCAGCTCTGTGACCCACAAGTTGTCCTCTTTTCCATTCATGCTGACAGGGAAAATACTGTCAAACTTCCCCTGCTTGAGGGAGTTTGTCCGAGTGGTGATTGTACGCACTTTGGTGAACTGTGGAAAAGACAAGAGGTGTGAAACGGTCTAAACACAGCATTTAATTACAAAAACAAGATGTAAGCATGGCTGGGGGGTGCAATATTTGCTAAACGTTTTTCTGGACTACTGGGCAATGAAAACACATTTTTAAGATCTCATGAGCTCAATATTTTGTTGTGGATTAAAATTACTGGGCAATTGCAAAGCATTGTAAAATCTCACACAGGAACACAATGTTTCATTGTGGATTAACACCACTGGGCAACTGAAACACATTTTTTGAAGTGCTCACGAAAACAATGTTACATTGAGGATTAGCACTGTCTGCCTGAAATTGATGTAAAAACAAAAGGGCTGCTAAAGGCAGTTGTAGCTTTATTCAGGGTTTTAGTTGCTGCTGCATCATTTTCCTTGGGCACTGTGACAGGGACGGGAACGAGGGGGATTGTCAGGAATAGGCGTGGTCTCAGAGGACAGCAGTGGTGGCTCTCCTGACCTTGGCCTCCCGTCCAGTCTCAAGGCAGTCCTGAAGGTGGAGCCTGTCGCTCAGAGAGGCAATGATGGGCCTGAAAGAGAGAGGTCAGTGTTGCTGTTAAACGCACCTGCCTTGGATTTCCAGTGCGACCCTGGATTTAATCAAAACAGCCAAGTCACCCTGAAGGAAAGTGACGATCTATCAAAATTTAAACACCCTTCCAGATTAATTCAGCACCAGATTACAAAAAGAGTGATGCTTGATTCAATCAGCAACACCAAGCCATCCTAAGAAAAATCAATTTACTGTAATACAGCATTGCACCTACCCACGAATGAATTGCATGTTTGGCCCCTCACAGAGCAGAGTCATATATGATAGATAGTATTTCTCAACAATTAACAATTGCTTGACCTACTTCAGACAGATACAAAACAGTAGAAAAGGTGTGTGATTGACAGGTACTGAGATATACCTGTTCATCCCAGGCAGGTTGCCCCAGAAGTACCGGGCTCTGTGGGCAGGACTGACTTTAACAGCATCAATCAGCACCGGGTTACACTGAAAATGATGAACAAGGGACACAATGTCAGGGTTTGTTACACTTCTAGCCTGTTAAGTGTTTTACTTGCTTGTTGTGTTCATGTTCCTTGTTTCCCTGCTGAGGTGTGGTGAAAATCAGATTAAGAAACAAATGCTGCCCTTAATAATTAAGTAAATCAAAAGTAGCTGTAAAAGAATTTAATGAAGCTCTGACTTCTGTAGCATGGACTGTTTTCATGGGCTTGTGTCAGACATTTTGTGTTTGGGTTTCAGGAACAAAAGAAACATGCCAACTCCAATTCATCATGAAACAGGCCAGCGAGCACTAGGAGAGCCCACACACCCCACTCAAGATTTACGCTCCACACTGTAAAAGGAGGCTTTCTTGTCAATGACTGGACTTTTTTTTAATATATAACAATGCATCATATTCAAGCAGACTGAATAGCACCCATTTGAGCAGGGCTGCATTCTACATTACAGAGAACAGGAATTTCAAGATAATATTACATAATATTTCAAGATTACATAATTATTGTTATAATTATTACCACACACTATCCCCTTCTCATGAATACATCTGTATTTATGATACAAAATAAATTACTATTACTGTACACAATGAGGGACATAAAATGGAAATAAAACACAATTAACAAAAATCATCACAACGCACGAAACTTTACTGAATACAAGACATGCACTGTCTAAATTATGTTTTTTTTATGAGTAAATCTGTATGGAGTTGAGAGCCACACCTCCAGAAAGCGGCAGATGTCCTGCTTGTCCCGGTGGCCCATGGCCACCACATTCTCGAACAGCCAGAAGAAAGGCCGCTGGTCATCCTCTTTGGGTTTCAGAATGTTCAGCAGCCGGTAGTACTCGAAGAAGAGCCGACCCGTGCCCTCTGTGAACAGGATACAAATATGTAGCACAGTGTGCTTAAAAGGGGGCAAAAGGAAGAGTCTGAGAGTCCATTTCCTGTGTATGTGAGGGGCGGGTCAGAGCACAGACCCTCAGCTAACCTCCTCCAGTTCAGTGGACTGTGAGTCTGGCCCACAGTGAGGTGACAGCCCTTGTTCCCAAAAAATCTGGAGAACTTAATCTCAAGCAAATAAGAACACACACAACTGGAGGTTAAAGTATTTCCATTCTGAAAAATCCGGTTGGCTGTGCAAATAATTGTACATCTGAATTCTTGATGTGTCTGACCAGATTCTAGGGGCCCCAGATTGTAGGAGCAGCACAAGGAGTGCCTGGGATCTACCTAAGGGTGCACTACAAGGACAGTACACACTAGTATGTAGACTATGGTTTCCAAACCATGAACCAGATACTATGGTAATTTTTATCTTTTCTGAGCTTTGGAGAATAGTCAAACTTGCAACTTGAAAAACATAAAGCAATCCTTGTAGGATTAGGCGTCAAGCATTTAGGAAAAGAAGCCTCCGGGACAGACAGTAGAGGAGCAGAAATGGGCAACCATAAGCCACCATGCAGAACTCAGCACAATACAAATCAATCCTACTAAAGGCAACAACATGTGCTCTGAAACATCAGACTTCATGCCACACTTTTCCAAATGAAGTACTACACTGCCCTCTGCTGGTAAAATTATTCAACATAGTAGGGAGTAGTAATTCCCAGAATTCAGAGAGTAGCCAAGAAAACTATTCACAACAATGCATTTTACACTATACTGAAGGGGTATGGATCAGAGCTTCATACCATAAAGGCCCTTCCGAGCAGGATTAACAATGGATAGATCATTGCACGGGCTTCCCCCGATGAGAAGATCAAATGGACCCCATTCGTCAATCTGGAACACAAACAAATCATATGCATTAAAAAACACTCCATAGGTCCTTTTTAAAGGCCATGTCCCAAACAAATGTACCATGTATCATAGTTCAGGTACAGACCTGGCCTTGGAACAGAGTAAGATACCTGTAATAGCCAAATACCAACCTCTGCATGGCTCTGATATTAAGTGTGGGACAAAATGAACTCTGAGGGCATGAGACAGATTGTCACATTGTTACATGTATAAACTGCCAATATCTCACTACCCCCAGCGTTTCCTGCCAACGACCTGGGGTCACACACTGTACATACTTGATTTTCATCCAAGCCGAACCTTTACATTATTTAGGTAGGACTGAGTGCATTAAACTGACTTTTTTAACAACTCACTTAATCTACATTTAATTGACTATTCAGTAAAACTTGGACTAAGTGTAACACATAGTCTTCCATCAAATTTTATTCAATCCAGTCACATACCATTTAAAACATATGGGCTCACTACATGAGAAGGTTGTGTTTACCCAGATGTACTTATCATTCATAAATTACCTTTGTACAGACAATGGATTTGGTGCATGCACATTCATATGCTTCAATTTCTTCAAATGGGGTATTGACTTTTCTTCTGGAAAATGTAAAGTCACTTTCAAGCTCCAATCGAGTATACATGTTAAATGCTCTCATAGGGAATTATGAGAAACTATTGATCATTTTTTCTGAGAACAGCTCTGGATGTCTTTTAAAGCACATCCAACTTCAGTACATTTCTGCACATAACAGTAAACACTACAACTTCAAGCCTAAGACCCACCCCACTGCAAAACTCAAATCAAAGCCCCCTCTGGACTTTCTACCCATTAAAGAAATAAGATTAGTAAGCAATGCAAGTTCACATACGTGCTTCTTCGTTATGGATCGTGCGTCGTTCACGTGCACAATCTTGCCCTCGTGATTGACCTTTCCCACAGTGATGGAGTCCTCGCAGATCTCTGATGCAACGTATTTGTCCACCTTAAATCCCAGGTCCTTCAACACCAGATAGCCTTTTGGACAAACAAACCACCTTATCATAAATGTCCTCACCACCTCTACTGAGCAGAACACATTTAAATTAATCACATGTCCTTAGTGCTATTGGATAGGAACTCTGGCAATTTAACACAAATGGATGAGGCAACCTTTGACCAACATCGACATGTGTACCTTAAGCATATTTGACAGCTGGGGAGAAATGACCACCACAACACCACCACAAACACCACCACCACAAATACAAAAAAATACCCAATGCTATTATCTACAACTATTACTGTGCAAGGCAGAGCACTGACCTGTGAGAACAATGGTTTATCAATCAGTAGCTACATACCAAATGAAGAACTTAATGTACTGGAAATGTATTTAAAGGTTTCTGGTTTCTTCACTTTGGTTTACAAGATAACCTGGTATTTAATTTGATGCTGTAGAATTAGACAGCACCTTGTCCACGCAAGGTGTTTGGTTAACGAGTTAGCAATAATATACTACCAGTCTTTTAACATATTTTCCCTGGAGTAAAAAACAGAAAGGATAGGAAAAGACAGGAGGGCAAACCTGTGGCTATTCCATCAAAGAGAGAGAGGACCCTGATGGGGCGCCGCTGATTGGCAGGGATTGATGGGTAAACACGGTGAGGCTCCTGTGCAGGAGGAGTGAGTCAGTCCCACATTCAAACTGAGTGAGTGACAGCAGAGATATCGCATTGTATCAGAATGACGGTGCACTCTCCGTTACTTCCCGTCTCCAAATCTCCAATCTCCCGGTACTCATGAACATGCATTTGTAGTCAGGCCTAGAATGTACTGAGCCTGAACTCTTAAGTTCTGACATACATCAGTCAGCAAAGATGCTGATACTAATTAAAATGAACGTGGACATGGACAGGGGATCTCTTGATGTCCAACAATGGCCAGGATAGTGATTTCAATACAAAAAAAATTGTGTGCTACTAAAAAAAATGATGCCAGTGAACACATCCAGTGATAAGGACCTAGTGTGGCTGTCCCACAAAACGTTACATACAACTTCCTGTCAGAGATGTGCAACCACGTTTGGAGCAGACCGAGGACCTTCAGACAGGGAGCGAGAAAGGCTCTCTTCACAAGCTGAGCAGTGATGTCATCATTTGAACCAAAACTCCCACATTCACAACCGCCCTCCTTCCCGGCGAACGGTGCAGAAGAAAAGGGGCGAGGGTCACTCACGAACGCCATGGCGCTGTTGTTGGCGAAGAACTCCTGCACGCGGATGCTCCAGTCGGGCCGGCACGTGAGCACGCCGTAGCGCTGGGAGGGGAGGCACAGGTAGCAGATCCAGGGGTCCACCTCTTTGAGCTCGTTGAACGTGCCCTGGCCCACCAGCGTGTTCAGGCAGTCCACGCAGTATGAGCTGAGCAGAGTAGGGGGGGGGGAGCTTTAGACTCAGGACACAGCAGAATGCACACACAGTGACCTTCTTCTGAAAATAGCATAAAACCATCTATGAAAGCGAAAATGCTGAGTGCCTACATTCCAGTTTAGATTACACTACATTACTGGCATTTAGCAGATGCTCTTATCCAGAGTGACTTACACAGGTTATAATTTTTACATGTTATCCATTTACACAGCTGGATAGTTACTGAGGCATTTCTGGGTTCAATACCTTGCCCAAGGGTACAATGGCAATGCCCCAGCTGGAAATGGAACCAGCAACCTTTCCATTAGGAGTCCTCCTCCTTACCGCTATGCTGTACTGCCCAGTCAGAGTCCAGGAGCTCCTACCCAGCTGAGAAAGCTCCTGCTGAGAACAGGTAGGGTGACACTCACCGGCAGCAGCTGTCATTACCACACAGGATGACCTCCAGGCCAGCGCAGCACACTGTGCAGTAGGACTGGTACCCATCCTCATCATACCGGTACAGCGTCTCTGTGAAGTTTTCCTACAGAGGGCAGCAGTGAAGAAGTTAAACTGAGCCTATGAATCACCTATGCACAGTAACAAAACATGCCCAAAGAAACTTAACTGAATACATGTTGCTCCCACACTGCTTCTGTTTTGGCTTCCCAAGCAGGAGCACAAAACCAAGTCTGTCTGTGCCACTAGCTTCAAAAGTAGTTTAGACGCTCGTGACTTTTTTCTGGGAAAGCAACTATGCTCACAAGGTCTGACCACCCTCCGACAAGTGAGAGAAGTGAAAGTAGAGCAGCATGTTGTAATTCAGCAATTTCTGCTCCCCTATGCATCCATCAACCTCTTCTTAAAATAACAGCACTGTCACTAAGAGATGCAATTGAGATAGGACATTTCAGATCATGCTTGCTGAATCATATAGAAATATCTAAAAAAAAAAAAACAAAGACTCACTGAGGATGTGAAAGATCAACCTGTGTGACTGTACCTTGCATTTTAAACAGAGACTCCCTTCAAACAATGGGTGGAATATCTCAACCTCTTCAGTTCCACATGGCAGGCAGAAATCTAACAGGGAGAAAAAAAAGACTGTTAAATTCGAGAGATCATTGATTTAATGAGAATATTGTTACTATAATTATACAGTCAGAGAAAACACATCACACAAAAGGAGAAAAGGGGAGGGAATTTGTTCTTACCTTCAATGTTTTTTCCTTGATCCAAAACCTTACGCACCATTTGCCCTGTGAAAAGATCAAAGCGAGGCAAATGATTTTGCTGTCAGTACGAGTGGTTATGAATCATGCTTTGCAAAGCCTATGAACAAAAGGTGAATCAACCGTGTTGCAGAAAGAATGTCACACCTCTGTCATAGTCCCGCTCCTGCCCAGGGATACAGCCACCGTCCTTGCTCTTGCAGCCTTGCTTGTGCTTCTTGGATGGAGGCTGGTAATCAGCTATAGGAGTCTCCCCTGTGTCTTCCCTCGTGCTAGCAAAGTCCTGCGTCTCATTGGTGGCCTCTTGCTTCTCACTGTCAGACTCCGACTTCCCATTGACAGACTCGTGCTTCACGTGGACAGACTTGTGTTTTATGAGGGCAGTCTCTTTTGTAGCGAGTGCAGACTGTTTATACATGAGGACAGGCTCGATGGACATATGCTTCGCATTGTCAGGAAGCTCTGGGGGGAGGAAAGATGAGGAGCATTGAAATGCTTCAGTGATATAACTTCACCCAACTTTGCATAAGATGGACAAATGCATCAGCCAGTTAATTAGCATTATTTGGAATGTTCTGATATGGTATGTGCATGTGTCAGGTAGCACTCATTTAATATCTTATTTCCAATATACATGCTCAATCTTACCCTTGTGTACGTGTTACATTATGACAGCCATAATTGATTCTTAGAGGTGGCTGAGGTTTACATAACACTTTATATGAAAAACCTGTCTGATTGCAAGGATTACCATCTGACTGTGGTAGAGGTCTGAACCCCTCTGGTCCGGTGGGTTTGAAGCCACTAAAAGCCCAGTCCAACATCAGCCTCAGTTGCTCATTCCTCTTGACCGGCTGTCCTGATGTAAAGGTTTTTTCACACCTCTCTCCAGCCAACTACAACACATACCCACCTCATGCTTAACCAGATACAATGGATCACGCTAGCGAGCCAGCACGCGATCACATAGTAACACACACCAATATACTTAGCATAGCGCACCTCAAATCCACACACCATCACACAGACCACACACATCAACATACTCGCCTTAAGATTCGTCCATTAGAGAGTTCTAGAATACTATCACATGTGAAATCTGGATGAGAAGACAGTCTATTTTGGGACACACAACGCATTTCAGCTGTTACAGGGCAACAGTGTGGCATGGGCAAGCGATTCACGACTGGAAGGTGAGAAAAGGAAGAAGATGTTCCTGTTTACCTGGAGGGACTGGAAGATGGCATCCTTATAGATGGGCAAACTCGCAAAGGAGTTGTGGCAGAAATTCTTCGCAAAAGCTGCGAAGGGTTGGAGCCCCTCTACATGGATCTGAAATCAGAGAAAAAACACAGACCTTTATGACCTACAGGAATTCATAAACATACCATGACAACACAAGCAAAGACTTAAGGCTTCTGTGAGGGAGAAGCATGCTTGAGACTCAATTTCTAAGAGAGGAAAACAGACTATGAGGAAAGAGAAAACAGCTGAGACAAATTTATGGACATTTCTGTTATACTGCATGGTGCTCCAAAGTGTCCTCCTTCCTCCTCACCTCGGAGAATAATCCGTCTCCGAACCACTTCACCCTGCGCGCAGCCGGGGGAATCTGCTTGGACTTCCAGCTGACCACCAGGCCGGGCCAGACTGAGAATCCCTCCACCTGCCCCCACACCAGCTCCCCTATGGCAAAACCTTTTCCATCCTGCAGGTTAACACAGACAGGAGAGGGATGTATTTATTTGGTAAATGCTGTAATAAAGAATGACACTGCCTTTGTACAAAGCATTATGTACAAAACATTGGTATATATCATAACATATATGTATGGCATATAATAAGGTACCAGGGAAAACAGTATTTACAAAAATGATCAGAACATATCTGCAGCATCAAAATGGCACATGGCACTACATTAACTGAACATAGAAGTGCTACAATAATCAAATCTTCAAGTCTTAATGTAGAAATCTGTGCTATAACACTGCGCTATAAGGCGGTATAATTAGTGGGTTTTAAGTCTGTGGCAGAAAATGGCCATCCACTCTCCTGTCCTGACTGCTGTACAAAGTTGATTCCACCATGGGTGGGCTAGAACATGTAGTGAACTTGACTGCAAAGTAAAACCCTGCAGGACAGGGACAGAGTGGTCTGACTAACATGTAAGGTTCATGATTGCTTGTAGATATGGGTGAGGTGAACCAGTGTTTTGAAAAGGAATGTGCGCACTGGTAGGACAGACTGCTGAAACCATACAGTGCTATTTTCACACATTCAAAAGCCAAACAAAATAACAAAGTATGTAATTTGCATGCTGTATGACTGTTTAAATGATTACCACCTCAAGGAAACATGCTTAAATAAAAAAATACCTCTAACCTTTATTTAACATTTTACAAATCCAACAGCTACCAAACAAAATCAGGGTTAAATTATATCAGTACCACAAAGCAGCCTATCCTGCTTTTTTTTTTGGTTTGTTTGACCTGTTCTGTTTTGTTCCCCTACAAATAAGTAGGGAAAAAATGAAGCAGAGAAAGTCTTTCAGAGGCATTACCAGGTATGGGTAAGACTTCTTTGGTGGCCTCTGAGGAGTTAAAGTGTCTTTGTCTTTTTTCACCTGAAAAGGAGTAAAACAAACATATGATACAAAACAGAAATGACACTCACCTTGGTTATTTCCTACCCAAGGCATATAAAAAATACTGACATCTATGTTACTCCACATAGACATCTACAGTAATTGAAAATAATACTGAAAACAAACCTGGGAGCTAAAAATGGAAATTCAGCACAGATTAGTTGCATAGAAAAACCAGAGACAGAAGTGCACAGAGTGGGAACCACATATAATATACTGGATCCATATAAAGTGCTATATAAAGTCCATATAAAGGACATACAGTATTGTAATCTTTCTTTGGACCATGTAAACTAACAACATGAGGGACGTATCCAAGCTCCAAGACAATGATTAGTATATTTATGAAGTTGCATGTACTACTTGCACACACAAGACCTGTCCTAGTTCCATGTAAACTACTAGCATGTGAAATGGGTTATCCTTGTTCCACGTACACTACCAGTGAGACATTGAGTGTTCCTGCTCCATGTAACCTACTATCACATAAATGGACTTTCGTAATTTCATGTTAAGTACAAATGCATAGATCATTAATCCTTTTCAATGACCAGCACAGACCTACGACTGATGTGCACTGCAATAACATAGCACACAGAGAAGGTGTGCTGACTTTGGGGTACAACTCCATCAAGACGCTCATCCACAGATCATCTCCTGAAAGAGGACTTCTCCTCCTAAACAACCCAAAGCATTCACTCCCATCACTTCCTTGAGCTGGGTGAAACACAGTCATTAACAACTCAGGACTCTGACAACACAGGTATACTGGTCAGGTCTGCCACAACTAGCCATCCTTCCAGACATCAAGTTAGCAGACAACATTGTACTTAGGGGTTAGACATACCCCTAAATACCTTAGACAAGCCCTAGAGACAAATCTTTTTCAATGCAGCATGTTATTATTTTTCAGAGTGACCCAGAGTGTGATGCCACTTCTGTACAGAGTGAAGGTGAGGAAGATACGAAACACTCAATCAAGATGCTCAGCGTCCCTGGTGGGCACATGCTATCCCAGAATCCATCATCCTGGGAGTGACCTCTCAAAGGTACCTACCACAGGGCTCTCTACAGTCTTTTTGGGGCTCTTATTCCTGTCAGGAGTTTGTGTCTTTCCCCAGGTGCTGACGCCAGCCTGAAATACTTTTCGAACCTGTGGTTTCTGGCGCAGACTTTTCTCCCAGCCTCTCGAGCCCCTAACTGCATCCTGAGGGGGAGGAACAAAGACCCAGACTCAGGGCATTGCCTCCCAAAGCCACGAGAGTCGCGGGCGTTATTGCCTAAAGGCCAAGCAAGCGATTTAATGGCTTTACAAAGCACTACAGCTAAGATGCTAGAAAGCAGAGGCAGCCAAAAGCAAGCGACAGAAGACAATGGGAGTGCATAGTGTGTCTGCTATGACAAATGGCAGTGAGCGCTCACGAATTTGGATTTTCAAATTCAACATTTAGAGAGCCTGCAGAATGATAAAGAGGGGAAACACAAGAGTAAGAGCTTTCTTATTGCTTCTTGATTTTTCATTCGTTTCACTGTTATACAGACAAGGTTCTTTTTTGTTCATTAAAATAAAGCAAAGGAAATAACGAAACCATAGAATTTGACCAAAGAAAGCTTAAAAACGTGTCAGATCTCTGCTTTTAATGACAGCAGGAAACGGTATACATATGTATCTTTGTTCACATACAACTGATTGAGGTTTGTTTCGCTGTTCTAGTCGCTGTAATGCATGAGCAGTTCTTGTTCTGGCTTTAGTCACAACTCAGTCACTGGATATACCTGAGTGAAGCGTTTCTGGGGGCCTGATTCGAGCTTTGGTTTGAAGGCACTGATTGCATATGAACACACAACAACTCGATTCAGTAAACCACTGTCTCAGCTGAATCAGACACCAATGTGTGACTCATTAGTGCCTAAAAGAGAGCGGGCACACCTGTCGGACAGCAGTCCTCCAGGACCAGGAATGGGCCACACTGCTTTAGAACATGGAAAATCCCTGTTAAGATGAGATTAGTTTTGTATTCAATGTCTGGGGGGCAACAAGTCACATCAATTTGAGAATTTGTGTGCAAGCATGCTTCAGCAATTAGGATGGGGTGAACCACATGCAGGAAACGTGTCAAAGCAACAGCAGCAACAGACAGAGAACGGCCATTACCTCCTTATAAGAAGTGCTTGTCCACACTACATCATCATCAATACAGATGGGTTCTGAAGACTTTGAATCCGTTTCTGTGAAACAGCAATAGAAAATGAAAACTCAAATACAATATATATGTAATAATGCATGCCTGTGCATCAAGAAAGCCTTTAAAGCTATACTGTGTCACTCATTACTGAGTGAAGTTAAGCAATTTTTGTTCATCCAAAAATTGCCTGTGCAGGGCTCTACTGCTGTGCCTTGTGTAGTAATTCTACAACTCCTCCTTCCTTACTGTTACTCTTCTGTGGCTGCACAGCACAGGGTATGTTCTCCACCTCGTTCTCTGTGAGGTCAATCACCTCTGAAAAACATCACAGCGTTTCCATTACAAAAAATGTCCAACAATGTAAAATAGGGTTAGTGCCACCCTGGTCCTGTGATGCATCTATTAAAACTAAGACATATACAATACACTGACAGTTGCTATGGGAAGTTTTCATTCAGGAAAACAAACTTGCCTGACGGACTGCAGGTCCCCCTATTTTGCTTCTCGCCACCGGCCGAAAACGGTGGGAGCTCTGCATCCCCAGAGTCCATGCTGTTGCTGGTAATGTCCAGGACCAGGGAAGTGTCCAGCTCGCTCTCCGTCATGCTCTCATTCAGCTGTGCAGTGTCCCCATTTTCCAATGCCTAAACGTTAACACAAAGACACATGCTGCAGTGCCAAACATCAGCTCATCATTCACCGGAGAACTGAAAACATCTACAATTCAGTGAGGCAAAGTCTTGAGGTCATATATATTCAGTATCGGCTTATCTGCTTTACAAAAGTATTCTGATCCAGTACTTAAAAGTGGAATTGATTTATCTGTTTCCTGTTTTTGCGATATTTGGAGAATATGTTACTTGATGTAAACCTGTGTATGTATAAACATGGCAATCCTTGTATCTTCATTATAGCTTACATCCTCATCAACTCTGTATGTACTGGACAAATTCCAGAGTAGTACAGCACCAATATTTTTTACCACCACACCCTGATGCAATACAAATAATGTAGCTGTTAATGTTAATGTCAGTTACGAATTACATACATGAGCAAACACATGCTCTGCTTCCAGAGGTGGGCAGGGCAGAGCCAAAAGGGTCAGGATAAGTTTTCGGAGGACAGACATTTGCCCCAGGGTCTTCAAAACTGCGGCCCACTGCTGCTCAAGGGAGGAGCTGTGGATGTCGATGGGGGACCCTTCGTCACTCTCTGAGAGCTGGTAGTCCAAGAACTCATCCGTGAGCTGGCTGGCTTTATCTGGGGTTCTGCAGAGCCCTAGCTGGGAGCCCAGGTCTGCAACCATCTTGCCAGTTACATTCAGCTTCTCCATGGGACTCAACAGAAGGGACATGTTCTTGAGGACAGCATCACTTAGAGGCAGGCTCTCTGCAATGCTACCAGTGAGCACTATGTAAAAAGCACGGGTGTGTTCCATAAAGCTGGCCAAGGTGTCTGACAGTTTCTTCTCATGCTCTGTTAAGAAGTCTTGTGCGGCAGCGCCCAAACTCATTTCGCCCTCTGGTAGATGGCCCATCTTGTTCCTCAGCAGGTTGATGTCGCGCCCACTGAGAAATTTCTCCATGGCTTTGGGGCGCAGGAATCTGGCCGCATACAAGTGCAGGAGGCCGCTGGCATCCAGCAGAATTTGGGCCAGGTCTGCCTTGCCTGTGACCCCCCTATGATGGAGCCTCTCCTGGAAGGCTGAGAGGGGCTCCAGTGCATGGCTGAGGAACATGCATGTCAACCTCAGCTGGGGGTCCTCCAGCAGGTTGCATATCTGCTTAGCCTCTCTGCACTTGCCATCGCAGGACTCAAAGTAGGAGATAAGGTCAGGCCACACGTTAATCATCTTCTGGACGATCTTGCTGAGGATCAGGCACTGGGCCGTGATGGGAAGTGCAGGGTCAAATGGCCCCATGTTGACAAAGAGCTCCTTCAGGCTGTCATTAGTAGTGGGACAGGTGGAATAGTGGTGGTGGATTTGCACAATTAGCTCATGGACCTGAGGGGGTAGCTCCATGAACCCAGACTGACAAGCACGATTGGCCAGGCTATACAAGCTACAAAGGGAGATCATATCAGGGTTCATCTTTTGAAGACGTGAGAAAAACGGCTGGGTAAACTTGACATCCGCATTGCTATAAAAAGCGGCAAAGTTGAGGAGCGAAATCTCAAACTTGTTCAGGGTTTCAACTAGGCAAGCAAACACGGCAACGTCAGTGTCCTCCACGGGCTGAATGGTGTCGAGTAGCCGGATGCATTTCCTTTCGGTCTGCTCATCGAAAAAGCCCACGAGGACCACACTGACTGTTTCGCCCTTTCCCAGCTCCACACCACGGTAAAGATACACACAGTAGGGTATCTGTGAACAAACGGCTGCAATGCCCTTTGGGTAGCCCATCCCCATCATAACCCTGGCTGCATGTTGTGATATCCTGCCCACACTCAATGGCTTCCTTGATGCTCCCAGGCTGGCATGGTGCTTCTGAATAAACCTCAACAAGCTGGCACTAAACAAAGGTCCCACTTCTGGCTCAAGCACACTCTGGCCCAAGCCCGTGGATCTCTCTGCATTATGGCAGTGCCGTTTACTCCGTTCATGGCGCGCCAGGTCACTTTTCCCACGGTAAATAGTGTTGATGTTGATGTCACACAAATGGCAGTATGCATAGCCATCTCCCCGGTCACTACGAGTCACCCAGGGGAACATGTCTAGCCATATGTCACGAAAGATTTTGGGATGTCTCCTGCTGATCTTTTTGGGAGTGTCCTCATCTGACTCAGATTCTGTTTTCAAAACAAAATAAAGCAAGACAGGATGTTAGGGGGATTGGTACCCAACAAACCCCCCACCCCACGCTAGGGTTTGTGAATGTGCAGTTAATGTTAAGTCTTACCGGACTGGGGAATGTTGAAACCTCTTGACATCTGAGAAGAAGCAGGCAAGCACTTCACAGGCAGTATAATCTTCCCCTCACGTGCCACTACGGGATCATACTTCTGCCCATTGAAGTTGGCCTCAAAAAATAGCTTGAACCACTTCAGCAATGTGAAGGTGTCTTCAAAGTTCCCTTGGATTAATCCCTCCACCCGAAGCAACTGTGTGATAACAATATGCCATAATGAACAAAGAAACACTAAAATGCACTGACGTCAAGTTTGCACATTAACGGCATGATATCAAGTTGTGAATGCACATGTCAGACAAAAAACAAGCATGAAAACTGCCTTAGACCACTATATTAAAAATGCCTATGTGCACACTCCATCACATGTGCAGTTTCCTTAAAACCTCAAGAGTTACAAGGATTATGAGAAAACTCACCTTTGTTACTCCAGTCGTCCTGAAAGCAGCCTGCAGCAGGCTGTAGTTATGGAAAAACTCTGTTTCTGTCTGTGCTTGAAAATGAACCTCCTTTATGTTTATAGACCCTGGGAAGAGCCAGTCCATCATCTGACAAAAGGCTGCCCCTGGAGACCACAACAAAATCATTTAAAAACAAAATCAACCAAAAAACCTATCAACACATGACAGTTACCAGAGGAATACAGCATACTTGAAATAATGAATGAGCACAGCACCACAAGAATGAAAACCTTTCAGGTAAAGAAAATAACCTAAATGAACAAAAATGCCACATTTTCCACAGGAAGGGCTTTCCATGGCATTCGTACTCCACTCATCCAAAGTTTGTAAAACTGGACAGAAAGTGGCAAAAATGGAGTCATACCTGAGCAGATTTGCTCAACTTTGTTGAATTTCGTTTGCAGTGACTCGTTCAGCCATGCCAGCAACTCAAATCGGTTGTACTTAACATCAGATGTGAGACGGACGTTCACTGCCATGTCCTTAAACCTGCTGAAAGACAGACAGACAAGCAGACAGATACACAAGGTCCAACATAAGTGTACAAAAACCACAAAGCACATTAAACTGCTGACATTACAGTCACTGTACCAAATAATTACCATAAAAGATTAAACTGCACATACATAAGTTTCTAAAATAAGAGGACACTAGCGACCAAGGTACTTTCCCTGAACTGATGAGTCAAATTTCTCAAAAACATATAAAAAATGTGAGCTGTCACATTGTTTGAAGTCTGCAGGATGAAAAACGTTCTTATGCAGTCAACTGATCAAGAATGAGGAGTCACGCACTTTTCCCACTGCATTTTACATTTCATTAAAACCAAAAACATAAAGTTGGATTTCACTTACTGACACTACACAGAGGGTATATGCTACGATTTTGAAAGACAGGCATAGCTACTTCAGTACTTTTTACGCAACTCTGAACATCGCCATCTGACGCTGATCTCCGCTGCGCATGCTCCATATTTTTGCCGCGAAACTCTACTGTAAAGTATCCGTGACGAGTTTGACTCGATTATATGAGTGCACGTTGTGCTCAGAAGAGAAACTCTCCTCGTTCGCCACTTTGTTACTGGATTTCTAGGGGAGTGGACACATTTGTATAGATGTACAGCTTAAAGGACTTTAAGAGTAACAACACCACACCACGCATGAGCAGTCGAGAACCCCACTCTTCAAAAAAAAAAAAAAAACACAAAACAGATAGGGTCAATAAGTGATATAACAGTCTATCCTCAAAATCGATATATATGATCAAACTCTTGCGGCTTTTCATGTGTCATTTTATTTTTGAAACAGGGGCAGCAACTACTGATCGTATGCATTAAGTAATATGGATTTTAAGTTCTATGCATGATCTGCATGCATGCTGTACTACACCTCGGCATAAACCACATGCAGACTAATACAAAGATCTTACAAACGACTCGTTCAGCTCTCTTAATATCAAGTTTTTTTTCAGTATTGACAGTATTGAACCTCGACTTCATTTCCTCAGTATATTTACATTGTATATGCGTGCATTTTCTTCAGCTGAAAATACTGCCGATTAATGCATGTAAAATATCCGCACGAAAACGAAATGTTTCTTTCAATACTACACAAATGCATCAAGAAAACACAGTGAATTACAGTTAGTTGCAGTTAGACATATTCATAGACAAACAAAACTAGCTAACTTGGCTGACGTGTTATCTGAAATATTTGTGCTTCTGTAATGGTGCGATAACTTCAGATTTGCAAAACTCTCAACATTACATAACACCTCTGATGCACAGTTATCATGCGAGCAAAGGCAATGGTATATTAATGCACGATTCTTTTGAAAAATAAAACCACGGCAACTTACCCCTGCACTTCCTTTCTGCTACAGGGATTTAACTCCTGTGTACCGAGGCTCTACTCTGTGACGTCAACACAGTCCTAGGCATTGTGCTTAGCTAGGGGAACGACAATGGACGGTCGTGCCCGGTTTTTCCTCATGTAGACCGCATGATCAAAGCAAACTGGGTTGCATGACATTGTAAGGCCTTCAGCGACCACGGCACCGAATCAACAGGCCCGCTACATCCTTCCAGTTACACTCTTGTTCTGAATGAAAAGCAATTCAATGAGAAGGCAAAGAACGCATTATTTGTATTTAGTTATGATGTGATGTAGCCTACTTGGTTTTAGAAGCGTGTCCATATGCAGATGATACGCTGTAGTTTTTTCATGGTGAATGGTTTTATTTTCTGGCCATCCAGTGTCTGACACTCCACAGAATTCCATTATTTATTTCGGTAAAACAGAAAACAATTTTAATAAAAACACAAAATCGCTTTAAAGTGTCAGAGTTCATTTATTTACCAGTACCTACCGTTAGTATAGGCTACTGCCATCTTCTCCAAAGCGAACCAATGTGGCGATTAGAAAAACTTCCACCGTTTGCTTCAAACGGGACCTTTAATTGCAGGCTAATTCGTATTCAGGCAACTTCAGCGTGCATTGTGCATTACAGACCGCGGATATGTTGAGTGGCACTCTATATGTAAAAATCCTCAATACATGGAGTTTAAGATGTAAATATGAGTTTCATAAGTGTCGCTCAATACACATTAGTTTCCTTTACTCTCAGTGGAATACAACTAATTCAATCTGCCCAGTCCGCGTTTATGGGTTTTACCAAGAAGACGTTAACGTTCGGCCCAATGCCCGCAGCGTCTCCCATTGTCTCTACAATGTTAAGATTGCCTGCTTTAGATCGCTGAATTGAAATTAGACGTTCTCATAAAAATGCAGGCTACGTATACTAAAAAGGCCTACAGCTCGAATTCAAGGCATACAGGGACCTTCGGAGACGACCTTCCAAATCCCCTGTACTACATTTTGACGAAGGAATTCATATGTGTGTACAAAGCGAGGGTGAGGCAAATGTTGGTGAGGTTTGTATGCAGCGTCTCTTTGTAAATCTCCCTTGTTTCACAATGGAGCGGACCGCCCTTTGCGTAAAATGGCAGTCTTCAGATACAATAGTGTCACTCTGAAATACAAAATGGCCGTATTGCATGTTTCACCAAGATGCCACAACCACTTACATTTCAAACTCTCAGATGGACAAGGAGGCAGAATGACAAAAATTAAATTCGCCCACATCGGGAAAATCCATAACCAAATTAATTAAGTTTCCAACCGGAGGCAATTCATTCGATACCCCGAAGGTAACGATTTCAATTCTCGTTATTTTGTATACAAAAGCTGTGAAGGCCCCATACAAACACACACACTGGGGTTTGAGATTTATTAATGTAATGGATTTATGGTGACTAAATAATGCAACTGTCGACTTACATTTCTGGCTCTGTAAATTTTCAGTATTTATCGAGAACTCCAAACATTACATGGTAACAGAGGCAAGCCTAATCTGAATGTAACAGGCCAAACGGAAGTCCTGTGTGGTGGTTTCAGTCGTTAAAAATTAAGGACAAACATCAGGTTAAATCAGCTTTATTGATACATGACGGAAGCCACAGGTACACAGCTTTGATCACTTTGTTGCTCTTCAAAAAAGCTGACAGTAATTACAAAAATAAATTCACAGGCGCCATCTTCTCCAATGACATTCACCTGCACTTTGATAAGTTTTATTCTCGGAATAAAACTAAGACTGGTTAAAAAAGTCCAAGTAGGCTGTTTAAGACGTTACAAAACTCATATAACGCATACGTTCAATTGTGGAAGACAAAGTACAAAAAATAATCTTTTTAAGGATATAAAAACTACACAGAAAACTACTACATATTTTGAAATACTTCTAGAAACAAGTACTTATATACTAATACAAAATCAAGTTCTAGAATAAAAGTGTAATTCACTTTAAGAGAAAAACCTTACACTGTATACTATATATTGTATTCAATGTATTATCTGCCTATATTCTAAACAATATGCTATGTATAAAAAGAGACTGCAAACACTTAGATACAAATGTAGCATAAAAAGTACTGAAATACCTATAAACCAACAAGGAAAATAGTATTTGTATAGATGTTAGACATCCAACAACATTAACTATACAGTAGTTTTTGAAAGGAATGTAAACGATTCATTGCTATTAGGCACCACAAGCACTTGGATTATTAATTTTTAAACTGTAACTGAAATGCAGCCAGAATAGCAATGTTTTCACTGAAATGTTCTATACAGTATATCCATATTCCAAAAAGGCACAATAGGCATATTGTATATATTTGAACTGTCTGAAATATAACTGTTTTAATGCAGAGACATAAAATGTTGTTAAAAACATGACGCATTTTATGCAGTACAGTTAAAAAAAAAAATAGCTAGCAAAGAGAAAGAACAGTATGATTTTATATTTCACTTCCATCCAAAGTATCAATTAAAATATCTCAATGCAGAATTTATTCAGACATGTATATACATGTCTATGAGAAAAGTAAAGTTTAACTTGTAAACATTTTTTCGATAATCAAATACAGTACATGATCTCTATATAACATTCCATTAACTAAACAATGTGACACAAAATAGGACATATGAAGAAAAAAGTACTTTTGTCTTTTGGTGTAATATAGATCATGGATAAAAAATGACAGACATAGATTATTCTGGCTTTGAAGGTCGAGGTAGTGCCCACTTATTTTTGGTGAAAGTCCTGTGTGTATGTTTGTGTTTGTGTGTGCGTGTGTGTATTTTTTCCTGCTTCCTCACCCCTCATATGATTTTGTTTGTTCATTCATTTTTTTCTTCAAGTATTGATTTACATTTCTGCAATTAGCATTAACATTATGAAATGTATTCTCCAACTCTGTGTAAACTTTTGCAATCTTAATATTTTTTATCTGAAAATAAATGCATTTCACATTTTCTCCTTTTCACTATTCTTTTTAGAGAAATGCATGTTGAATTTAGGAACTTTTATCATTTAATCACACGTACCATTTTTATTTCTTTGATTGTGCTTTAAGAAAACAGAAACATCAAACAGAATTTCAAAATTTGCAAACCCATGCTGTGATATTCCATTCACATGGCACTACTCATTTAAAAAAGTGTCATTAACCCCGTAAGAGAGGGTTTTGCATATATGTATAATAGATTTTTTACTAAAATATTCTGTATTAAAATCTCACAGTTTGTGGGGTGAAAAAGTGCAGCCTGTAGCTGAAGGTTGTTAACAGAGGTATAAGTAATGAGTATGGCCACATGGTTACCACATGTCAATTAGTGGGCATCTCCCATTCAGTCATACCCCAAATTAAAAGAACTCTGGTTAAATTTTAAAATTTGATGTTTTTTGCTGTTCATCTAGTACATACATGCATGATTAAACATTACTAATTGTATCTATAAATCTAAATCCTAAACCTCTTCTTCCCCTTCAAGCTCTGCATGCAATGAAACTAGTGATGACTCTCACAAATTCCTTTGATCGAGCTTTACTTCTTGAAGGAGCAAGCTTTTCATTCAGTTTCTAAATGGTGGCATTGAGAACGTGTAATACCCCACATGATTCCAGGTAACATAAAAAAGCTCATAAGAGCTTTTTTCAGGGTTTGTATTTGTTCATGAATTCAGATGAAATGCTCAGGCTAGTTTGTGTTGACTGGAAGAGGAGGGTTGTGTTCTGGGTTTACATGACTGGTGATTCTGATTCAGAATTCAAATAGCTCAACCATCCATGCAAGTACTTAATACATACAAATCATCAAAATTTTACTTTGTGACTGGAGTTCTCCTGTAAGACAGGGTGTATGCCTGAAGTGTCTTTCTAAAGCACAGTCTAGAATGTCTCTGAATTTTGATGTTAAATCGCTGAGTATGTTGGAGTTTAAAGCCACCAGCAGGCAATACTGCTGGCTTTAACCAATAAAACGACAGCATTGCAACAGCTTGTTCAGTTAAAGGAGAAGAATGCCTCTCAGCTCAATGCCCTGTGTCTAATATTTGGTACCAAGCCCTCCTGTGCTCAGAGTACATGCAAGAAGAACTTGTTCTTCACCCCTTGCATTCTGCAAGTGAGCCAGATGGGGGCACAGGTCCTTGGCAGGGGCTATTCACAAGCGAAGTAGTCCTTGAGCGGGGCAAACAGGTGTCGAATCACAGGTACACTCCAGGACCGACCTAGGAGCTTCTGTCTGGCACCGCGACCCATGTTGGATACATCTGTGTAATGCACTGGGAATCCAAAAATCCTACAGAAGAGTGCATATAGGCATGGTCATCATCACAACAGACAAATCAAGCATAACAAAGTAAGCCTTAACTATGACTGAATATTCTTCACCTTCCCCCACTTCCTACAACAAACAACTACACACATCACAAATGTGTGTGCGTGTGTGTTGGATAGAACATCTACCTCCATCTCTGATTATACCTCACTGAGTGGACATGAAGGCTACCACCAGAGATCTATCAGTAGGGCTTTTCCTACTGTCATAGCCATAGAGATAGGGAACAAGAGCCACAAACTGTGAACCAAACAACTGCCAGTGTTTTCATCTTCTTATCCCCTGTGCTTGCCTTCACAGAAGTGTTCCCACCCACCTTCAGGCCCAGCCAATCAGGGGAGATTGGGAGATATCAAATTTCATTAACAATATGGAGGACAATTTCACAGTAGAAATAGTAGAAAAGTAAATAGTTAATCTTGAAGACATGTCTGTTCTTTGGTCACTAACAGCAGGAATCATTTATTGTTTGTCTGTCCTGATATTAGCAGGCAGAAATGTATGATCAAAATGTGATAAAATAACTGTTCCCTGTAAAGTTTCCACAATGTAGCTAGAGCCAGCAACAGTGTTGAAAAATTCATGTTTTTACAGTCTTTGCAAGCTATGAACTGGTTATTCAGATAATAAATCTGAGATAGAGTATTAAGCCAAACAGCACATTTCTTCAAAACAGCCATTTGCGTCTTGCAGTTTTAAAAATAGACTGTCTTGTTTTAAAAAACTGATAGCCCTCATCCGCTGGGTCTGATGTGGTTTATGACAACCCCACCGACAGTTCCTGGTTCCTGTTCAGTAGCATCAGCTTTGTTATGGGCTAAAGTAGCAATGTGGAAACAGTTCAACTGACCAACCACTGAAATCTGGTCATGCTTCTAATATTGCTAACTCCTTATAGTTTTTTGCTTGTGTTGTACTCTGCCTCACTTGTAAGTCGCTCTGGATAAAAGCATCTGCCAAATGAATAAATGTAAATGTGCAGTTTTAGTCTACTTGTGCCTGACAGACAAGACCACAGAAAAGCAGGCAGAACCAGAATTGTGGAATTCCATTTCCAGGTTATGTTTATGACTAGCGAAAAGTCCACATTGAAAAACCTTCAGGCTGTCACTCATGAAAAAATTAGACTCATAAACTCATGGTCAAATTGTGGTACTGCAGAAACCAATGGAGGGTTCACCTCTCAAGCTCTGTACACCAAAGGATGTCCTCTTTCCCGTTCATCATCACAGGGAAGTGCTGGTCTTTGCCCTGCTTGATGGAGTTGGACCGTGTGGTGATGGTGCGCACCTTTCCAAACTGGAGGGAAAAAAGGTATGTGGAGACAACACAAGAGCAGTCATTTCAGCTGCCATTTCCTACATGCCTCTCAACATCTTAGAGAAACACACAACGTGTATAGACAGCACAACATAATTTCCACACATGCACACAAACATAAACATACACATAGTGCATAGCTTATAAAAGGATGGATGAACGTTGTACTCATGTTACTATCAACGTGGAATCATCAACACTCTGCTACTGACAAGGGTGATGATGGGCCCGCCTATATATGCAGTGTAGCATAACGGTAAGGAGTAGGGCATGTAACCAAAAGGCTGCCAGTTCAATTCCTTGCTGGGGCATGGCTGCTGTACCCTTGAGTAAGGTACTTAACCCACCATTGCCTCAGTAAATATCCAGCTGTATAAATGAATAACACGTAAATATTGTAACATATGTAAGTCGCTCTGGATAAGAGCATCTGCTAAATGACAATAATAATATATCATATTACTTATACTGTAGACATGAGAGACTGACCTTTGCCACACGCCCATGCTCCAGACAGTCCTGCAGCTCCAGTTTGTCCATTCCTGAGGCACACAGTGGCCTACGAGAAACAATATTGCCATTACCATTGCAGAAAGAAATTATATATATATATATATATATATATATATATATACTGTATATACAGATATATACAGAGAGAGAGTTGTATTATATATATATATATCTCAAACCACAGAGTGTCACTGAGAAGAAACACAAATCTATTCTCATCTAAATCTAATCTAATCTATTCAAAACAAACCTTTCAAGGGAAGTAACAGCTTGATCAAGGTACCATGTTTCAATGGCAAGTTCAAGGCAGCAGCACTGAGAGTATGCTCACGTGGGCTGTGTGAAGAGGGCAGCAAGTGGCAGACTTAGACTTGCGGCCATTACAGGTGAACTCATACACTCATACCTGTTCATTCCAGGCAGGTTCCCCCAGAAGTAGCGGGCCCTGTGTGCAGCCGACACCTCGATGGCATCAATCATCACAGGATTGCACTGCAACACACCAGTAAGCACAAGCCACTGGTTAGGAAGGCAGTCATGACTCAATGACACTGTGAACACCGGTTTTAAATTGCACCGCTGCATTAGTTGCTTCTCTGTTGGAGACACCATATGCAGAAGAAAATAATGCACAAACGTACTTGTCAATGACGTATAGTATTTTCTCATTGCAAAGGCTCTTTAAAAGGGTCCTGAACACAGAACATGTGCTTAATTTTTCAGGAAATTATTGGAAATTGCAGTTAACACTGTCATAGTCATACAAACAACATCACAACTGCTTTGCTGTCTACACACATTTCTATCAGTGCTTGTTATATAAATCTACCAGAAGATGTGAAAATGGGTGAAATATATGTAATACGATGAGGAAAAACAGTTGTACCTCAGATGGGGACAGGGTATAAATGGATCTTTACTTAGACACTACAAGTGTGCTGTATCTCCGTAACTTACCAATCCAAAGATGGTAGCACTAGCTTTGCATACTTGTCAAGCTTTTTTTTCCAATATAATAAACATACAAGAATAAAGACTTTCATGAAGCCATGTGTTGAAATACTTCTGACCTCCAGGAATCGGGAGATATCTCTCTTGTCATTGACGCCCATGGCAACCACGTTTTCAAACATCCAAAAGAAGGGGCGGTCCTCCCCTTCTTTGGGCTTGGCCTCGCTCAAGAGCCGGTAGAATTCGAAGAACAGCCTCCCTGTGCCCTCTGCAGTTGGAGACAAATTGAGGGAATGCTTCCTCTTACAGTGTTTCAATCACAGATGTACAACTACTAGAGTGGTGGTGTGTGTAGTGTGTATTTATAGTCTTTCTAAATGTTGACTGACATGCTGAGTTACAGCAGCATGTTATGTCTATTGTCATATACCACATTACATCCAGGCCATTTGTGTGGCATTGCTGTAAAGAACTGGGCCCTGCAACTGTATTCCCAAGGGAGGTACATAACCTGAATGTCTGCAGGAAATTTCTGTCTTCCAGAAAATGTCTGGAATATTTGGAATCTCACCCAGAATATCTATCTACCTATCTATCTATCTATCTATCTATCTATCTATCTATCTATCTAGAATATCTATGTTTGTCCACACACACATATAGATATACATACATACATACATACATAACAATGTGAACAAATATTCTTTCTAGGAATCACCAGAATGTAGACAAAATACACTACATTGAACTGGTTATGATAATGATGTGATGAAAATGGTTATTTTGATCTAGAACCCTAGAGCTTAAATGTTACAAATTTCATATAATACAGGCAGAAGAGACAACCCCTTACCATACAGGCCTTTTCTGGCTGGGTTCACAATGGAGAGGTCATTGCATGGGCTTCCACCAATCACCAGGTCAAATGGCCCCCATTCTGCAATCTGCATAGCACAACAGCACCACACTGTGTTAGCTTTGGTGTACTGCAGCAGTGTGTTCAAAAGGCAGTGGTTTTTGTGCTCAAACACACTGTGGCAAAGGCTGTGTGTTCCTACCAGTCCAGTTCCCCACCTGTTATTACACTGGCTTCAAACTACAATTAAATCTCCTGGATAACCTGATCAATAATCTTCTTGTTGATGCTTCTTATAAATTACCCTTTCCATAATTTTAGACAACGTAATCAATCAACATATGATTTATAACCAAGCAATTGTTTGAGTGTGTATTTATTAGTGGATAAATTAAAAAAGAATATATAAAAAAGAAAACTGTAGACATGACTAATGCAAAAATGATTACTGAGCAACCATTTTAATGTTTTGCACAAAAAAACATCTGTACTGTATAAGGGCCACTGCTTATTGAACCACACCAAACATACAACTGACCCATCCATTTTGTAATGAAAGGGGCTACGTAATTGAGTGTTAATGCCAGAAAAAACCAATGGACTTTTTTGCCCTCTGATAGTGATATTCTGAAAAGATATGAGATAGAGAAAGAGAGAGCCACTATGCTATCCAGAGAAAAATAAGTTCTGGTGCCTTCAATTTATTAAACTGTACACAATACAGCTGGTTTCGATCACTGAGTTGCTGTTAAACGTGATGTTGATATCTTCCTTAATCATTTTTTTATTATCGTTATACATTATATGCAACAAAACCTCAGGCAGTCTGTTTTCTGATTGGGTGAATGGGAAAAACTTGATCCTGCAAGCATGAGAGTCGGCAAAATGATGGGTATACCTCACCACACACTCAGATTTGCCTCTGTTCCACAGAGGAAGTGTGACTCTTGCTGTCAGCCCCATACATAAAAGAGGGCATTAACAGGACACAGCCTTAGGGTAGACTTTAGGTTCCCAAGCAGGGTGGGGCAACTTCACAGAGACATGGGAGCCTTGGCTCCTGTTGGCTTGACAATGGGTGAAAAGGTGTGTGTGCGTGTGTGTGTGTTGGGGGGGCAGGGTGCTTTTGTCTGACCAAATGATGTCACTGTCTCATAAAAAACCTGCAGCAGCCATTGTGTGTCCTTTGTGTGTGGGGCCTCATTAACAATCATGGCACCAGGAGCCAGACATACAGGTACAGTTAGAGCAGGTGTGACTGGACAGATGATGCTGTGTAAATATGCACAGGAGTAGTGTGAGTGTGTGTGCGTGTGTGTGTGTAAACAAAGAAAGCAGCAAAGTCCACAGAAATTAAGGCACCTAATTCACGCCAGTGTGTTTCTGAAGAAAACCATAAAGCACCCAGGATTGCCACCTGGGGGAAAATATCTAGACAGTACAGATCCCTTTTTGCTGCGATTATTCCCTCCCATGTGTTTTGCCTTACACTGGTGTCTTGTTCTTTTCAGATAATCTAAGGATTCATGGGTATTTTACTTCTTAGTAATACTACTGTCGTGACACAAAATTGTCTAACCAAGACAAGCACAAGATTCAATGAATCAACAAAAGGAAGACACTAAAAGCAAAAAGAGGAGCAATTTCCACACTCACATCCTTTCTGGTGATGTTTCGCACATCGTGCACATACTGGATTTTTCCTTCATGTCGGACAGCTCCAACTGAGATGGAGTCTTCACACACCTCGGATGCAATGTACTGGTCCACCTTGAAACCCAGGTCTCTCAACACAAGATATCCTTGCATGTGCACACACACGCACACACACAAACACACACACAGGTAGCGTGTTACCAAAGGCAAAGATGGCAAATGATTTACCCATTACCTGTTATTTCATATCATGAGGTATTCAATGACACTGCAGGCAGCACAATGGCAAAACAAGCCCAACACATCAGAAAGTTAACCACAGATTAATAAATTATGCTTTGTGTGCTTGTTTACAAAAACATTGCTTGTCAGTGAAAAATCCTGACTTCAATGGCAAAAAGGCAGACTGATGACAGGATCTGAAAGTACATGATATTCTGTCCATGAATACAGCAGAAAACAAAGAGGCAAACAATGTGATTTTGGAATTCCTGTGGTACTCAAGGTGCAGCCATGGCCAAAGTGGCCTGAGTGATCATTAACAGAGACGGCCGTGAGGTAATCCCACACTCACCGGTGGCGATGCCGTCGAAGAGAGACAGCACACGGATGGGGCGTCTCTGCTCTGCCGGGACTGCTGGGTAGATTTTGGGGCTTTCCTGGACAAAGAAGTTTGAGTCATCTGAGGAATCAAGGTTACTAAAACAAGAAGGAGCTGACTGGACGACAGCCTGGCACTATTACATACACACAAGCACATGCACACATGTGAATAAAAACACCTGCCTTTAACTACTTTGAGAATTATTTCTTTTGAAAAATTGCTTGATTTCCTCTTCAACTTCACAATTTTTATGGGACAGCTACACTTTATAGCCTTAGGTACACAGTGGAGTTGCCACAGCTCTGTGATGCAGTGGATGTGATGCTTTGTAATGAGGGGCCACAGGGCTGCAGTGCAGTGGATGTGGTGCTTTGTAATGAGGGGCCACAGGGCTGCAGTGCAGTGGATGTGGTGCTTTGTAATGAGGGGCCACAGGGCTGCAGTGCAGTGGATGTGGTGCTTTGCAGTGAGCTGCCAGAGTGCTGCAGTGCAGTGGATGTGATGCTTTGCAGTGAGGCGTTAGTGAGCGCGCAGGGTTTCGTGCTGAAAGGACTCACAAACTCCTGCCCTTTGTCATTGACAAAGAACTCCTGCAGTTTGATGCTCCAGTCGTGCCGGCGCTTGAGCACGCCGTACTGCACGGCGGGCTGGCACATGTAGCAGCGCCAGGGGTCCAGCACCTTCGCGCTCTCCGAAGCCCCCGCACCCACCAGGATGTCCAGGCAGTCCACGCAGAAACACCTGTGTGGGGTGGGTGGGGAGGAGAGGACAGGTAGGAGAGGTAGGACAGGCAAGATTTAGATTCAACAGTTGAACAGGTGACAAGAGGGACAGCTGAGATCGCAGGGACTGACTGGGCAGGTGAGATGGGTGGGATGTGTACAGTACCAGTCGAAAGTTTGGACACACCTACTCATAGAAGGGTTTTTCTTTATTTTTATGATTTTCCAAATTTTAAGAATAATAGTAAAGACATCACAACTGTGAAATAAAACAAATGGAATTATGCAGTGACCAAAAAAAGTGTTAAACAAATCAACACTATCTTATATTTTAGATTCTTCAAAGTGACAAAAAAAAAAAAATTTTTTTTTTGGAAAGACGTTCATACATAGGCATCAACTTCACTATATTTATCTAAGAAACAAATTTCAAGCATTTTAAGCATAAGTCTTTAGATCAAAATGTCTGAATGCATGTACCCCCTTATCTTAATCAGGTGTGTCTAAACTTTTGACTAGTACTGCAAAACAAGGATGGGTGAGAAGACTGTTCCACTACTCTGGAATCCCTGTGAGATCCACATATGGAAAAACTGTGAACATGTTGCCAGCTGCCATTTCACAATCATTAACCAGATATTAATATTTAAACTGCGACATGCATTTCCATTTCTGCTCATCTTCTGTTGTAAGCTCTTCAAGGTTACTGGTTAGTCAACTTCACCAAGAAGGAACATTTTAGCTGGGGAATTCACCCCTCACCTGCAGCAGTTGACATTCCCACACAGAAGCACCTCCCGGCCCCCGCAGCACACGGTGCAGTAAGACTGATATCCATCATCGTCATACATGTAGGAGATCTCTAAATACACATCCTGGCACACAAGACAGATAGGGCAGAGAAGGAAATGCTTATAGGCATTATCATACAAATGCAAGACAAAACAAGGCAGACAGGCTGCCCTTGGAGAAACATCATGAGATTACTACTGTGTAAAAAGTTACACATGTAAAGTTACACATTAAATTACATTAAACATGTCTGTCTCTTAGCAGATCACAACAAGAGCTTTCCTTCCAGTGTCCCAGAAAATTCCACTGATCTCAGTACAGATGTTCTCAGTTTCAACCATGAGCAAAGATTACATACTCATTGTACTACAGTCCAATTTTTGACAGATGATTCCCATTGTACTAGAAATATTTTTAGTACAAGTTATAGTAGCATGATTGTATGCCTTATGACAGAACTTAGTGTGGCAATAATTTCCACAATGGTGGTAGATTACAAGTGTGGCAGTAATAATTTAGTATCTATATGACTATGCACCTAACTCTATTTAACACACACTTCTAAGCCTGCCAAATAAATAAATGTAAATGTGCCAACCTACTAAATACTGTTTTTGTCATTTGCTTTTCCAAAACACTGAGTGTTTAGTGTCTCAGGCATCATTACCATCATCAGCTCCTTTTCACTTCACCACAGCAGAGCTGACTGCAACAAGTATGTGAATCCACAAGGATAATTGCAATAATAATCTGACAGTCTGACATAGCTGGAAGTGTTTTGATAAGCCTGGCTCAATAGAAATGTACCATTCGGTAACACACAGGGGCCTCGTGTGCAGGCTTGTCGAGATGCAATTAAAATGACAAATGGTCTCTTCAGGCAGCTCATTCAAGCCTTAACCAATTTCTGAGGAAATTCTTTCACAGGGCTGAAATTATGCATGGCATGCTAGAGAAGTCCTCTCCACAAGATTACCCCCAACGGATTAATCCCAATATTACACGTCACACTTCCATCTCTCACGACAAAAAGGCAATTTAACCACTGCGCATTCCAAAATATGTACATGTGATTTTAATTTGTAGTATCTGCAAGGGATCCTAGAGGTTACGCAAATTTATATAACTGGGAAACTTGGAGGACTGGTTATGTGCCTGCAAGATCAATTTTTCATCTTAAAACCACCACATTGTAATGGCAAGTGTGACAGGCGTTCTCAACTTCTAAATTCTAAACTCTACCCCCAAACTGCTTGAGTCAGGGGTTCTGACCCCTCAGTACTGACTCCTAAATAATTGAACCATTCCCACAACAGGAACTCCAAGCATACCATACCAACACACCCTTGAACCTGCAAAGTTCAGAGACATCATTTCAAAATGTTCTTCCTACAATACCTTGCATGTTTGGCAAAGGCCTCCTTCAAAAAGTGGGTGAAAAGTTGCTGCTCTTGCTTTCCCACAAGAGAGGCAAAATTCTGCCAAAAAAGAACATACAATTTTTTCCAAATATCTAAAACTCAATATGACACAGAAGAAAATATATTAGCATTGACACAACTAGATAACATGTTTATATAAAGATCAAATATTTCAAGGTGCACTTTTTGAGGTAAATGCAATCCTACACACCTTCTATGCTTCTGTTGTTCTTCAATACTTCATGGACCATTTGTTCTGAAATGCAAAAAAGAAATATTTCAAAAATATGCCTAGGCCGGCCTTTAGAAACTTGCAGCTAAAGAGCCCTGGGTGACCTCTGACCTCTGCTGTAGACATCTTCAGTGCCCTGCTTGGCCTTGCACACACTGGGCTTCAGCCTCTTGGGTGTGGGGAAATACTCAGACAGACTGACATCCAGGACCTGGTGATTCAGGGAACCATTCTCTGAGGATGAAGGGGTGGAAAGATGTGAGAATCTACATAATCCATTATTTCTATGACAAAAAACCTTGTCAAATGGATTTTCATTTCATTTCAGCATTACTCCCTCATTCCTACAGGACACATACACATACCATAAACCTGGCAGGTGCAGCAGTGAATCACACATGTATCTCTGCCTTACAGAGGCTCTGTCTGTGAGAAGGTGAGGCCAGAATTTGCTCTAAAACAAGTCAGTGACAGTAATTCTACAAAACATAAAATGTAGCTCTGGTGTTTTAAGTTTATCCCTTTAAAGACGTCCACAGCATTGAATTTTACCCAACATTTTAAAGTTGGTCACAAAAAGAGGGATAATGTGTCTGGCTGTGATCATTTGTGTCCCTCTCTTTGGGATAGGGGAAGATGGTGTAACTGTGAAATAACAAGCAGTCTTTAGTGCAGCAGGCTAAAACCTGTAGGTCAATGGACACAGCATCTTCAGGCTATCAGGGGATACCACTCAGATTCCACAGGTAAACTCCACACAGACATTACTTTACAAAGCATGCAGCTCCTCTCTAATAAAATACCCTCCTCATGTTTTTACACATTAACTGTGACAGAAAGAGAGAAAATATGCCTGAGAGGGGCTACCTTGAAAGTAGCTAGATGCGGTGCAGATGGTACACGTGGAGATGTGGCATAGCCTTGCGAACGCATCCACTAACGCAGACGCAAAGTTGAATCATCCATTTGCACCACTTATCTTAAGATGGTTGTGAACAAATATGTCTTTTTCAATGCTCTCGCAGTGTTGCCACGTTTGACACAGAATGAAGATGAGGCTCGCAGCTGTGATCATAATGACGGGGGAGGGAAGGGCCATCTCACCGCTGTTCTCTGTGGGTTTGAGCCCCTCAGAGCCTTTGGGCAGGAAGCCCCCATTGGCCCAGTCCAGCATGGGCTTCACCTGGTCCTCAGGGCTGTCTGACTCGCACACTGGGAAGGTCTTCTGTGCACGCAGGCTGGCCATCTTCCACAAACAGACAGACATGTGTGAGCATACAAGCAGATGCAGTCAGACAGGTACAAAACCAACAGTGGGGCCAGGTAATGAAAAAAGTGGTTCACAGAGGCAGGGGTGGACAGGCCAAAAAATGAATAGGCACAGACCTGTGGAAACAAAGAGAGACAGACTGACAAACAATGCCACAGTGACACAGAAAGACAGACAGACAAACAGACCACACAGAAGGCACAGACATGTACAGCAATGATAAGATAGGACAGACAGAAAATACTGGATCTAAATCAGGGTTTCATCAAAAAGACAAGCATAAACCAGCTGCCAGAGGGTAGACCTGTTTTGACTTGTTTTTTTATTTCACAGTCATTAGAAGCCACATTTATTAAAATAGCAATAATAAAGAAGCATTGGGGAATTCAGAAATTCAGACAGATGCCCGTCTTTTTTATTTTTAAATGAAAGTTACCAGCTTTATAAGTTGTACCACAAAGAGGCTTTCTTTGCAAAGATGTTTAAAACAATCTCTCGACATAAGCACAGTTGTGCAACCACAAACATGTTTCCAAGATTAAATGACCTGCACCTGAATGATTGCCTTTTATTCATCTTGATCTGGCCCGCTAGCAATAAATATTTTGGCACCCACACAGACACACATTTGAGTAGACACACACATATAAGGTAGCCAGCCTTATTCATGAAGTGTACTCCCTTCATATTTACAAAATGAACTCCCTTAATTACCTCATACATAACCATTATTACAGAAAAGCACTGACCAGAAGGAAGGGGAAAGGGATCCTAGATTGCATGTGTCACAGAAGAGTCCTGATTTCTTTTTATGCAATGAGACATTTTTTAAAGTACCCCATTTCACTGTGTTATGGTCCCAATTTTAATTCAGCTTTGATGTATGTCCATATGCAAACAATCAGTCAAGATAACAAGATAACTCTTAATTCACTGTGTCACGATCGTCACTATTGACATTTTCCCTGCCCCGTTTTTATTGAAAGTTTACAGGTTCCTATGTACAAGTCTTGCAATGGAGAAGTTTTTTGTCAACTTCAGTTTTGTCTATTAAGGATAATTACATTGGATAATTGCATTTAATTGCCACACCCACCAGGTACAAAAGAGAGGTGGGTTGTGAGGAAAAAGAGAGAAAGCAAGGATGAAAGAGTAAGGGTTGCTTTTACATGCTAATTTTATGCATTTTGTTTGCTTGTTTTAACAGTTGTATCTTTTGAACTGATTGCTCCTGTTTAAACCTACTTATTTACAATAAATTGTGGATTTTCATAATCTCCATTCCTGTATTTTTAAAAAAGAGACTTTTTATGGGAAAAGTAACGGGCAGCTTCTTCACATACTGTCAAAGAAATATGGTTTATATCCAAAAGTTAGCCCCCTTTGCAACAGCTGATAAAATACTGAAAACAAACAAACACACATCCCTTTCAACATACGTACACTCTAACATCATTAAATATATCAAAGTAATGGGATATATTTAACATACATACATACACATGCACATATTTCCTTCAGTAAGTCACATTATCACAACCCACAAGACACTGTTGAGCAACATTCTCAACAAGGTGAATCATACCACTAAGCTTGCTGCTAATCAGTTTGTACCATTGACATCATGACAACACCTTCTGCTTCTGTAGCACGGAAAGCAGGTTCCCTGGTTCTGGGTTGTATTTTTATCTTTTCATAATTCATGAAGCAAGACATAACACCAAAACCCAGACACGCAGATCATGCATTTCCTGTTTCCACAACAATACAGCATGTAACATAGCATGCACAGTTTCTCCCAATGAGAAGCGCTTTCAGTGAAATCAGAATCGACTCTGAAGCATTCTCCAGTACTAGTTTCTGGACCATACCAAACTGGTTTGATATGCAGTGATTGCTACAAAAACCATTTAATAGATGCAGCTGTCTGAGTCTGCATAAACAGTTAAAACAAACCTATGGAAACTTTTTAAAAGTCATTTTTACCTTTTTGAGGATCAGAGTTACAAACATGTTGCAACCTTATGGTCTTCAGTAGTTTGTCGATTTTATCTACACTAACTGTATAGAATTTCTGTAATTTTAATAGCAAAGCACTGTAGAATGCGCAGTACAATACTTTGAATGTGGTATACAATACTGTAGATTGCATTACATTGCACTTGTTTAAATTGTTTAATTTTTGATTTATTCAATATTTGTTTTTTGAATTTGTTCTGCATGAATTTAAGGTGGCTAATAAACATTTCTTGCAAAAAGTTGTTTTCTCACAATTTATTTAAAGAGCTGTGAATTACTTTACTTGCAAAGAAAACATACAGTAAGTGTTTAAGTTTCTGTAAAAGCAAGCTTCTGTTAATGAATGAATTACCTTATTTACCTGTAGTATTTCAGTGGTATTTTCAAGAAAACACAAGTAGTTTCACATTAATGTACTATCATTGAGATTACAGTTATGCATTGTGTTGTTTAGCACAGTAACTCTTTTGTGCACTGTTAGAAAATTACAGTATCAGTAATGTGAAGTGAAAATAGTCTGTTACTGTAAATTTACAATGAAATTTTTTACAGTACTAGAGTCCAAAATAATGAAAGAAAAGAAAACAAAAGGGCAGGACAGTTCAACTTAAGTAAACACATTGAAGACAGGAATCAAAGAGATGACCGCAGTGTTTCTGAGCTGATAAAACATTTAGCCATCGAGTTCTGGGGTGCTCCAGAGAGGCATGAGAAAGCATGCCATGTCCTGGTCATCATTCTTACCTCTAGTGCCTGGAAGATTGCTCTCCGGTAAGAGGCAAGCTTGGTGTAGGAGGCCTGATTAAAGAACTTCGGGAAAGCTGTGAAGGAGTCCAGCTTGTCGGCAGAAACCTACAGGTAAGAAGAGTGAAGAGAGTAATGAGAGAGGGAGAAGGCAACATGAGAATGCAAAGGTGCATTTGACTCTATTTTCGCACAGATTTTCTAAATATTGACTGGATGGTCATCTCGGTGAGGTTCACATTGAAACTTTGGTCTCAGCCATTGTTGACGTTAAAGGTGTTCTTATTTGCTGGCTTGTGTTTTCTTCAAAAAACAAGTCCTTAACTAGCACAGAAAGGGAGACGCCTCTGGAATCTCTTGTCGCCAAACGGAACCTTCAAGATGGCGGGCAGATGGCACGTGAGAGCTAGTACCTGGCCACAGCAGAATTCAAAGCACAGCTGCAAAGTTCCCACAGACACAAGTAAAGACTCCACATAATGCCTCCTACTCTCGCTATATGATCGTGGGACGTTTCTCACCTCGGAGAACTTGCCGTCCCCGAACCACTGCAGCCACCTCATGCCGTGGGAGGCCTGCCGCTTGCCTGTGGCGCGCCAGGTCACCACCATGCCCGGCCACCAAGAGAAGCCCTTGATCTTGCCCCACACCAGCTCGCCGATGCCGAAGCCTTTGTTGTCCTACAGTGGAGGGTGGGGACAGCAGAAGGAATGGCAAGTTGGCAGCTGGCTCACGTGCATGTACGGCAGGCAGCAACGCGCAAACACGGTGACTGAGTTTGCTTAAAGCCAGCACCTGCCTTGTCTGTTCACAACAGTGAAATCTTACTTTCCAAGAATGCCTTGTTGTCACGGTGTCTTTCAATGGCCCTGGCTTTGCATGTAGCTGCATAACTGGGTCAATGTAAATCCATTCAAGTATTGTTAAGCACAGATCTATGGAAATGTATATATTTTCATTACATGTTTCACATACTTTTTCCTAGAGCCGAGGAAAGTCAGTTACTCAGAAAAGCATGCACAAAATCAGCTAAAGGGTTATCAGATTACATACATTCTGTACATCTTACAATGGAATACAAAAACTTACTATGAGGTTTAGTATGATACACGAGAAAAGGAAAACTCTTACATGCTGCACAGAAAGACCACTGGAATGGGAATGAGTAAAATGGAGACATCATTTGGGGAGCAAGGCGTCTTAACACTGAGGGCAGAGGTGTGTGGGAAGGGGTGACCTCATTCCCTCTGTTACCTTGTACTCGGGCTGACTGGCGGTCTCGGCAGAGGCCAGGGAGGTAGATGTGCCGCTGCTTTGTGCTGAGTCCTGGGAGTCCTGCTCCAGCAGCTCCAGGGATGGGCCCTCCAGCATTCGAGGGGCCAAGAGACAGGGACTGCTGCTGGCATGGCTCTGTAGAGGGAGTGGTTCCCTCATTACTGTTCTTAGTTAGATAGACCTGTTGACCACTGTGGCCTTTGAGCTGGGGATGACCGCCATTAATGGAAATGAGCCATAAAAGTCTGTCTCCTGGATATCTTGGGACGTCAAGATTCATGGAGTTCAACAGAGATGTGATGGAAATCTACACAAGCAGACACGTTTAGAAAGCCCATAACACATTCCTTAAAGAAGGCCGCCCATCTGAGGTGCTCTCTTCAAGATGCTGTTTTTTTACCAGATGTAAGAGTAACAGAGCCAAAAGAACAT
Organism: Megalops atlanticus; assembly: GCA_019176425.1. Taxonomy (NCBI): domain Eukaryota; kingdom Metazoa; phylum Chordata; class Actinopteri; order Elopiformes; family Megalopidae; genus Megalops; species Megalops atlanticus. The sequence goes on from CM032882.1 coordinate 21,199,506, forward strand.
TAATTCTGACTGCCATAACTCTCCTTGACAATAAACAAAAAATATATTGCACAATGGTATGTACATATGTTGTACATTTGTACATATGTACATTTGATGTTAATTTAATGTGAACTGTTAAAATTAGGTCCAGCAAGATATTCCATTAGCAATTAGCAATTATGATTTGTATTCTCATTCACACTGTTTGTTGTTGTAATATTATATTTACAGTGCCAGTCAAAAGTCTGGACACACCTGATTAACATGCATTCAAAGACATTATGATCTGAAGACTTGAAATTAGTTTTTTAGACAAATATAAATAGTGAAGTTGATGCCTATGTATGAATTTCTTTCCAAAAATTTTTTTAAAAAATAATTTTTGGCTACTAGAATCTAAAATATAAGATAGTTTTAACACTTTTTGGTCATTGCATAATTCCATTTATGTTATTTCATAGTTTCTTTACTATCATTCTAGAATGTGGAAAAGAGTAAAAATAAAGAAAATCCTTCTATAAGTATGTGTGTCCAACTTTTGACTGGTACTGTATATTATACATTTGTGATGCCCTGAGATACAGTTTAACCTTCATTCTTTCATTACCAAAATTATCTTCAAAGACACTAAACAAGTCCCACTCCACGCACGGGGTGAATGATGCAACACTATTCAGAAACACAGCCCGAGGAAACAGAAGAGTTAAGTCTAGTCTTTACCTTCTGCTCCCATCTGGACTTCTGTCTCAAATGGCCGGGAAGAGGCACCCATACCTTATCTTCCCTATCTCAAATGCAACAGAGCACCTTGCCCTGGGAGCGACCTTGACAGAATTGTTCCGCGGGCAGTGGCTCCTGCCGCCGCCGCCAGGTCGCACACGCGGCTATAGCAAAGACCCGACTTCTCCGCTGATCTCTGAGAGCTTGTTTTAGGTGTTTTTTTTTAGCTTAATTGATTTGAGTGAGTCAGACAGCCTGCAGCCAGAGGTGCTGGGACGATGTGAAACTGAGAGGACAGCTGTGTGTGCCTGGCTCACTTCCAGTTCCAGCTAGCTGGAGCTCTTCCACAGGCTGGCAAGTGTGTGTGTTTGTGTTTGTGTTTGTGTGTGTGTGTGTGTGTGTGTGTGTGTGTGTGTGTGTGTGTGTGTGTGTGTGTGGGGGGAGTGTTAAGGCTGCCTTACTGCTACCTTCCACTGTCTTTTATGACCTTTTGTGTTTTCAGTGTTAGGTGATTTTTAGGATTTGCATTATGGAGTCTGGACAGGAATGGACTCATGGGTTCTTAAATTAAACATACTACACAAGGCCCATAATTGAGAAAAAGCCACTACTGTGGCCTTAAATAAATTTATTGTAGAATTGTATATAAAAATACAACCTTGGTTAATAAAGTTAATACTTATCCAACTCAGTATCTAAAATGGAGAAACGAAAATCATACTGATAACAGGGATGTTGACATCCATGAAACTAAGCAAATAGGACAGTGGCTGCATCAGAAAGGACCTATTGATCGCTCAGACAGCTTTCTATCCCAGACCGAGCAAAACTGTGCCGCAGTGTGTTCCCGCCAGCACTGTGTTTCTGTATGAATGTGTGCTGCTTGTGTCACTCCTAGTGTCACATGCCAGAGTGTCGCCCGTCCCCAGGGGTCATGACAGTATGTTGCCGCGGCGCGAAACTTACAGAGGGACTGCCGCGCTCCTGCTTGCCCTGTCTGCCTCGGTCTCGGCTGCGGGGCTTGCTGTGCGGCGTCAGGCCTGCCTGGAAGATGGTTCTGGGAGGAGGCCTCTGTCTCAGGCCTACCTCACAGCCTGCTCCAACCCGCGACTTGTCCTCCTGTCAACCAGTCGTCTCACAGTTAGCCACCGTGACCGGATTACCATCACATTCTTCTGCGTAATAACAAATTCAGACAAACACGATGATTCTCACAGTCAAAACTAGTTTATCCTGCTGGATAAGAGGCCGATTCAGCCACAGGCGAGCATTCCAGTTTCGAGATATCCAACCGTTGATTTAATGGGAAAAAGGATACCAAGAGGGAAGGTTTGTTTTCCTTTAAATGTCCCAAATCTCTTCCCTCCACTGTCACAATATTGCCTATAGCAATCTGATCATCTCACACTTGGGGAATTAACTCAGCACCTCTTCAGGAGATAACATCAATGTTCAAAACTCATTTGGAACCACCAGTCCTTCCAACCCCATCTCTCAGCAAGCAATCTTTCTCCTCTCTCTGTCCTGTCCCACCACTTTCCTCCATTTATCTACATTTCTGTTGCTCTTTCTCTTCACCCTTTCACCCTCTCTCTATCTTTTCCATGCTTTGTACACCTCCATCTTCACTTTTACTGTCTCTGTGAACATGAAAGGGGCTTTACAACAATGTACACTGGCTTGGACAAATGGACACCTGCTCTTCACAATTCTGCATCTATGAAATTCTACATCACCTAGCATGTGAGTTTGCCTCAGCTGTTATTCCAATAAGTGAAGTTCAGGAGAAGGTATGGGCCCACTTGTTCCTTGTTTCACAGACTATGTTAAACTAGGATGGGGAGCTATATCCTTGATCACTGAAAGTGACTCCCGAACTGATTCCCACATAGATGCAGTGTGCAGTCAGGCTCATTGTCTGATGGAAATGGCACCTTGGTGGGCGTACCTCGCCGTAGGAGGAGTCCCAGACACACTCGTCCTCTGTCTCCGAGCGCTTCCGGGTTCTCTTCCTGCCACCCGACAGCTGGTTCATGTTTGTATCTGTTGCAGAAAGAACAGAGAACCAGACAGAGGCGAGTCATGATCAGCAAAAATATTAAACCAAAGAATATCCCACCAGCAGATAATGGGGAACTTTTCTGTGCTGTAAATAAAGAGTGGGGCAGGGGTAAGGGCTGTGTTGGGGGAGCGTGTCTGGGGAACGGGAGGCCCTCACCCGGGGGGGACGCAGCTCCACCGCTCTGCTTGGGGCTGAAGGGTGATGGGGGTTCGGCGGCCGTCAGCGGGCTGTTCTCGTTGGTCATCACCAGGTCACTGTCGTTTTCCAGCAAACCCTCCACCGCAGACATGTCTCCATTCACAGCAGCCTTGGCAGGGATGAGGACACAGAAGATACCTTCATAAAACAATCACACTCTCACAGAAATACAACTGTTTCTGGGTGTGTGTATTTGTGAACATTCCCTGACTATGGAATAAGTACCTTGATTCCCACTTAAGATTGAGATCCTCAGCTGTTAATCTGTGTGTGTGTGTGTGTGTGTGTGTGTGTGTGTGAGAGAGAGAGAGAGTGTGTGTGTGTATTCCCAGAGTATCATGGATTCCACTTAAATATGAGAGCCTAAACAATAACATTAACATTCAAACTGGACCATATATCTCTTAAAGGGACAGCTGCGACAACATTCTTATTCAGGTAACTGGTTCATCGACAAATCGTTCTATAAGTAACAAATTGTTATGTCATCTGCCTTCCTGGGCACTCAGCCTAGTGCTTCTGTTGATTCATCGATCTGACTACCATGATGCAAACTTTTAATAATGAGGCTTATGATGACATTATAATGATGCAAACTCGACAGTGCATTCTATTCTTCTAGCCCATGGAGGCATCCAAAACACCTTCACTCCACACCAGTATGACTCGTAATAGGAAAGTGAGGAAACTTAATGCACCTCCACTGGAACGTTGTTTTAAAAAGATAAATGGTTATGCGCAAGCCGTAGCAGATTTTTTTGTTCTTATCAACATTCCGTGGGACCGGGGGAGGGAGAGCAGTGTCAGGTGGCAGTATTCGGTTTATTTCTCCTGCCTCCTCAGTTCCTTCAACTTCCTTGACAGCCAGCGCAAAGCAGCCATGACCTCAGGAGTGGAAGCTTTGCCAACATCTGCCCTGCCACAACTTGAACGGCACATCTCAATGTTAACCCAGTCGTACGAGAGCTATTACCCTGCTCGCCTATCTCAGCACAGAAGGAAAAAAAAAGACTTAAAAGAATTTGGTTGAAGCTTTCAACATCCGCAAAAAATTGAGTCCAAATGCTCTAAATTATAGGCAATTAAACATTAACTGTAATGGGGTAGTGCTCATTTGGCTGGCTTTCCTAGAATCAGCCTGTCATCTCTGCAGGCTCGTCTCATTACAAATCTTGATATGCATTCCTTGTTTCACAAGGATTAAGTGAACAGGTGCTTTTTAGATGTGTGCTTTAATATTCAAACAGTGGAGGAGGAGAAGAAAGAGAATGCTCCGGTGATGACAATGGCGATTCGGGCCAGAAGAAAATTTTCCACAGATAATCAGATGCACGAGCACATGGGCTTACACACTTCTGGCCCAACGAGGAGGGTCAAGAATGAGTTACCCCCCCTTGGCCCTGGGGCCGAGCGGCCCCAATCCACAGGCCCCTTTGGCGAGTCAAGACAAGTTACGACCGCTTCCGTTCGGCTCCCTCTGCGGATTCGCCCTTACCTCCTCGGAGACCTCCGCCGGGGTTTCGGAGCAAGGTGGTGCGGGACTCTCCCTTCTGATGATCAATCATGTAGAGCGCCCTCTGCTCTGAAGGCCAAGCCCCGAAGGAATACTTGATCCCCTTTGTGGAAATGTGTGTGTGTGTGCGCCATTGTCTGTAGTTTCCACCAAGGGAATGTTCTAAAATATCACTTTCACAGGTGTACACAGTTGTACACGCTGTACCAAATGAGGTACGAGGAGGAGGGGCAGGGAGGGGTGGGGCCGGGCTAAGTGGGAGGGCAAGGAAGGGAGGAGGGGTGGCAGAAGCACTTTAGCTGGAGTTTGCCTGTTTGTTCTTGCTCCCTTAAAGTGATCATATTTTTCAGTCAATGCTTTGCTGTTGTCATTTCTCCGAAATGTTAGAAGACACAGACATTTCAAGATAAAATTGTTAGAGGTGTCATATTATCTTCTCAACAAAAAACAGAAGTGTTCAGGAAGAAATCTACTAGTCAGCAAAAAAAGCACAGAATGCACAGAAAGGCAGTCCGTGACAAAACAAGCACAACTGTATGTGGACATGCAAACATTCTTTACCATAAATCACTAATAGATTTTCTCGTATTAACATTTGTTATTTATTAGTGGCAGTGGTGTCAGGTTGTTACAATACCAGGAACACAAAAATGAACCATGTCTTTGTCTACAAGGGTCAAAGGTCGAGGGCAAACTGGCAGTTATAACACCAGCAAAGAAAACATATGAGATTGAAGCTGAACCTCCTGTACCAACCAACTTTTAAGGTTCAGGGTTTATTTACCTCAACCATAGGAGGAAATAATACAAACGACTGTCACAGGGAAAGTGTCCATAGTTGAACTCCGCCTGATAAAACATGACACTTCAATATGAGTTAATGTAAGTGTATGCAATATTCGTAAATATTATAGACATGAATGTGAGGTGATTCCCAGTATTTATGTACAAAGTTGCAATTTAAATAAAAAGTTGTTCACAAAAAATAAAACATGACGCTCCATTATAATGGCAGTGTGTGCATTTGTGTATATGTTGGTGTTGAAGGAGAGTTACAAAACTTAGGGAATGCTGAATCCTTGGATTAGTAAGAAAGAAGAGTGTTAAAGCAGTACAAAAATATGGAAAAAAAGAAGGGAAAAAGGAAAGTCTGGGTGAAAAGAGACCGCTGTGCTCAGCTATTAGGAGTGTGTGTGGGGCAGGGGGAGTTGGGGTGGGGGCAAGCTTGTCTGTGTCCATCCTCAGGAAGCTAGACTCCACGCAGAGACAATGCAGCCTGCTGTCGGAGATGTGGAATCTCCGCAGGAATGCCAGACATGTGCCACAGCTGTCCACCCGGCAGATCGACACAGCCCTCAGCGCAGCCAAAGCAAACTCGGGCCTGGCCAAAAAAACAGCCAGCTTCGCACCGGGACGCTTCACAGAAAGCCCGTCTGATTCCTCTCCTCAAGTCTCCTTCCCTGCTCTGCGCTTCTGCCTCCCACAGCCGCTAATGCCTCCCGTCTGACTCTCAGACCCCGGGGCTTTGCATGCAGAAGACTGGAAACATGCTGCAACAGCTGGGACAGGGAGATGCTTTCGAGTGTGAAACAGCACACCTCGGGCCCACAGACACCCAGAAAACGGCAGCCAAACAGCAGAGCACTCCAGAAATCTGCCAGTATAAGAAGAAATACTGTTCAAGAGAAGAAGGGAGGGGGAGAGAGAGAAATGCAAGCAAGGTCATCTGGGGGCGCTGAGTCTCTCCAGGCATGAGAGAGCAGTGTAAAGGTCTCCCTCATTAGAGAGATTAGGACTGGAACTCGGCGATTGGTGAGTGACCCTCCCCCCCCTCCCCAGCTACAGACATGGACACCGCTGTGCTCGCCGACGCCCCGCCTTCTCCCTCCTTTCTCGCCGAGGGCCAGGGATCTCCTCCGCAAACCTGACACACAGGCGGAACTGACCCCTTCTTAGACAGTGGCAGGTTGAGCAAGGCAGCAAGTCTTTGCTACAGATTTGCTGCTGCACGCGGGACGGGATGCTGGAACAAGAAGGTTTCTGGAATGACTGCTCATGGTCAGCGCTTAGCGAGAATACCACACCAACGAGAAGACTGAGCACAGTATCGACAGTAGATATCCCCAAAAACCCAGGAATCATCAACTTTAAGGGCCGCTATGGCTGACTGATCCGAGAAGAACAGTCAGAAAAGAACATGTCCGTCTGTCCCTGCCATGAACCTACAGCACCCAGCAGGAAACAGTGGCAAGTGGGGATTCCCAGGTCAATGTGTTTTTGGCTGCGCTAGCACAGCAATATAAATTGTACTGTCCCTTACTCTCTCACTCACTGACAATAGAAAGCAGCTCCCCCAGTACCTTCCTTTTACCACTAGAAGGTGAAAAAACACTAAAGCCTTTGAACACCTCCCCGTCGTCCCTGAATAACGCCTTGTTTCTGTTGGCTGATGGGATCCTTTCATACTCTGACAGTAGGGTGCGAACCGTATACAGGAAATGATTAATGTTACATTACATTAAGTAATTTAACACACCACACATTACACATAGGATTATTTTTTCCTACGGCAAAGGAAAAAACCTACATTTCCTTTCAGCAAAGCACAACCTTGAATCAGGCGGAATGATTCCACTGAAAAACTTCAAAACATGTACGCTGATTAATGCAAAAATAAACTACAGAGCAGCCATCAATACCTGAAGATTACAGAAGCACACATTTATTGTAATCGTACATGTTAGCATTAATTAACCTGAAGTGTGCCATAATGGCCTAACTGAAAGGCTGTACAGAACATTGAGTCATCCCAAACATGCACACTGAGGTATGTGCGATGTTTGTCCAGTGTTTTCCTGAGCTGAATGATGTCTCTGCACAGACAAGTGTGCAAGTGCACGTAGGGCCAAGGTGGAAACAGCAGGCAGTGACTGAGCTTCAGTTTTCTTTATCAGAATGTTTACCACAAAATTCCTTTATACACATTCCATCTTCACCTCATATTTTACTGCATGTCTCTTCTGATTGCCACTGGGTATGCTACTTGCTTGATTCACACTTGAAAAAGAAACCCACGGCTTTGGTTGTGTAATTATTGTCAGCAATGGTGCAGACCTCACCGCATATTTACAAAACAGAAATCAATAAAAAACAACAAGTTCCAAAACATCAAGCTATAATTTTTGTTTTTTATTGATGGGGCATTTTTGTCAGTCATTTTGAGCTTAAAACGTTGATCTTTCTTAAAAATTACTAATAAAAATGGCAACTGTATAAAGGAATTTTAGTGATTACATGGGACAATGTCGCTAATATTTTAATTTCTGAGAGACTGTGAGCAGGTGTGTGTGGGTTTCTTCAGGTATGCTGCATGTGGTGTAGTGTCTTGGGTTGTACAATTCAGGCATGTTCAGATGAGACAAAGAGGTTTGGTACTTAGCCAAGGGTAAGTGGATGGACTAATGCTTAATCCTACACAAACGCTATATAACAAGTTAGAATACTTGTTATAGAATACTTCATCTTTGTGCAGCAGTGATCGAAACCGAAGGCTATGCAGCCATTAATGCAGCAGGCAACAGTGCACGACCCACAATTCCTGTATTCCTCTGCTTTTTTTCAGTAGGTCCAAGTTCCACACACACACACACACACACACACATACACACACACACTGTCTGTCCCAGCAGGGTTTCAGTGGGGCTCACTGAAGGGGCTGAGTTTCAGGGGGATTGAGGTGGTTTTGGGGGTCATTCATTCACTTTGCCTTTGTCCTATGCTCAGCTCCCTCTCTCCCCCCCATACCCAAAGGGGCCCACGCAAGACTCCATTTCAGTCACCCTTTGTAAGCATGAAAAAAGGCCTAATGTCCTGAAGCAGGGCCATAGGCCAGGTGGCTGAGGTCCTTTCAGCGAACTCCTTCCACTGCCACCTCAGCTCAGAGCTCGAAAGAATCCAATCACAGGTCACAGATTACAGGCTTTGATCTCCCTCTCAAGAAGGGAAAAGGACAGGAAGGGTGAAGAAGGGTAGCTCAGGGATCTCCCAAAGGTGCTCTAAAATCTGTTCTTTCTCACCTTTACCCAGACTCCCCCACACAGGAAAAGAAACAAAGCCAATAGGCACAGTGTTCCAGTCATCAAACACTATCACAGTTATGGAAATGACAGATTTTCTTGCAGTGGACTGTAATCTCTGCTGGTCCATCTGAAATACTATAGGCCCAGAGTGATTATCCTGAAGCATATTAAAAGCAAAATTTGGATAAAATTGAGTACTAATTTGAAACTGTAATCACACTCTGCCTGCTGGATCTAGATAGTTAGCTCAGCTATCTAGAACTGTTAAAATGGACACCAGTCTCTTAGGATTCATTTATTCTACAAAAAGACACAGAATAGGTAGATTTTCATAAGTAGCTAGTTACCAAGTGAGCTAATTATTTCTCTCCCACCTTACATGTTTAATAGCCTTGGGTGAGTGGGCAAATATGATTCCCATACCTCCTACATAACTGTTACAAAAACAAAGCAACAGTTCATACTTCATTAAATACACCTTGATCAATCCTAGCTAAAGGGCATGGTTGTTCTGAATTAATGACTCAAATGATTCCATGGAACCATGATAACATGAATGAAACAATCTGTGTGTAGTAACCTCATTGCACGGGGATTTCATTCAGGAAGTACCCTGGTAACGAATGTTAGGTACATGTTAACCAGGGACCTCAACTGTTCACCATCTCCATATTCTGAGTGACACTTCCCCTCAGCCATACAAAGAAGAGTAACTGCCTCAACTCATTGATAGCAAAAAATGATTCAGCAGTGCAAACTTCCTTGTTGTTCTGAGAATGTCTAAAAAATCAGTTTGGAAATAATTATTCTCAAACATGCAAATTACAACAAAGATGTCCTCCTATTGGCTCTAGACAAAAATGGCAGCTATCTTAGAAACACAATGTAGTTTGCCTTATCTGCTTGGCTGACTCAATAAAACCTTACACCTCCCAGGAATGGAATATCGATACTCTCAGACACATACACCTCCTGCTGGTCAGACTATCTCATCACAACACCCCGCCAATACACCTTACATAACCCAGGAAGGTGACCTACAACAAGCAGAACCCCTTAAAACATTTCTTAGCAATTAATACAGGTGAGGTTGATAGCTGTTTTCAAATACCCTGACAAAACCTCTAGTCTTAGACCTTCTGTTTAATCTCACCTGTAAGACCTGCCAGTAGCCCTCAGATGATACTTCCCCAGACCAAAAAACACAAGTCTTGAGCAAGCAGGTGAGTGTAGTTTCCATAACTGCTATGTGGTTGTTAAAAAACAACAGGGCCATAAATATTTCACCAAACTCCTTGTTTCAAAACACCTCACAATTTCTCTATTCCTAGACACTCTGACGAATCTCGCTCAATGACAGCCTAGTCTCCCATCAGGAACACGACTAAACGGTTTGTGGCAGCATGCCAGATCACAGTTCCCCAAGCCATATTTTAAGAGCTCAGAGAGTTTCTGTTGTAGGAGCTGTCTCAGAAGAGCGTTGTGTTGTGTTACTTGGGAATTTGACATTACTCAAGATGCTCTGGTATTTGATAACTCTGATAAATGCTCTTCACCATCTCACTAGTTCAGATTGGGGCTGTTATGAAGATATGACCACATTTAAAAAGAAGCAGAAAAAAGAGCTAAGGAACCTTTCAAAAACTGTTTTTTGTCTTTAAGTGATTGTCAAACACAATATTTGTAATTGACACAATACACACACAAAAACACACAAAGTGTAACAATGGTTTTCTGTCTTTCTGTCAACCTAATCATTAATGTCAACATAATGTAATCATACATTGGCTCTTTATCAGTTTGCACTAACTAATGCAAGCAAATATCCAGAGTTGCTGGTTAGCATCTGCTTGTCGTTGAGAGGCCAGGTGTGTTCTTTTATTGGGGGGTAGAGGGTGGTCATGTTGAACAGGAAAATTCCCTTCATAACGGCATTTCATTACTGTACATTGGGTATTATTAAATATTAAAATTGGTGATGTGCTTACCTTTTTCATACTACATAATAGTTTTTCGAGACATGAAACAACAACTGATATAATAGAGTAGATTAAAAGGAATGTTTGGACATTAAAGTTCAACAGTGTTAGTGACAACAGTGTTAGTCTGACATGATTTCTTCTTATTTTGATCTCAAAATAGCAAGCTGGTAAACAATTTATCCTTGAGCCAACATTTTCTTTATTGCAGGGAAAGTAATATTGTCTTGAATAACGGTTACCGATCCTTACATTTTAACAGAAATGGACTGCACTCTTATTTCGGCTAAAATAGAGATGTGCAGATCAAAAGAATTTCAGAAGATTCTTAAGGGGTCCATACTCATTCTTCATTAATATGAGGCTAATAGATTCCTTTAGTGTATGCATTTCATCAAAAAAAATTGTACTGTGCTGAGTTTCCATAATGATTTGATGTCATTGTCTCAGACTGCTAGGTATAAGCAACAGTTCATTGATGCAACTGAGTACATTTCAAACTATTTTTTTTAAAAAGCAATTTATGAATCTTAATATTTTAGAGAATACCATACTTTATGTCCCAAGGCTACAGTGATGAAATTCACCTTCAATTATGGTAAGGGAAGAAGAACATACTGTAAAAAGCAAGACACTCACCTCTAAGAAGTCTTTTTTATTTGACTTTACCTAACTAGTGGTAGATAGAGGTGTGTGTGTGGTTGCACGAGAGAGGAGGGAGAGAGAGGGAGAGATGACCTTGAATGCTTCTCACTGCATATGAAAGGTGGCAGAATAACTTCATAGTCATGTACTGTTGCTGGATACACTTGTTGCAGCTATAAGGAATACGGGAAAGACAGACTACATGATTATTCAAATATTCAACCATATCTAAAAAAGTCTGATTTGACGTTAAGAGTAAAAACTGACAGGGTTTGTTATTTATTGCAGCTGCTGTTGAGTAAGCTAATGGTTCCGTTGAGAGTTAAAGCTAGTATCCAAGGAGAAAGATTGTGTCTGGAAGTACTTAAAGAGTCTAAGTGAGAGTAGTTTCAATTTTAATATTTAAACATGCAGTGGAAAATGTGGTCAATAAATTATTCCAGCTGAAAAGCTATTCCAGAATCCCCTGATGAAGAACACATAATATAACATACTATGTATGAAGTCGCCTTACATGTTACTCATGGATCTCAAGGTGTTCTCTTTGACTGGTGCTGTTATGCAAGACTGAGAAGACAGAACTCTAACTGTAACTGTACAGACCTCCCTGAATGAAGGTGAGTGAGATGTATCAGTCTATTACTGGTAATGTATCCAGTGAGACCTACAATCTCCTGCTCATCAAATAAAGCCAGCTTTGCCAAGAAGCTCCCTTTTCTGTCAAAGTATGCCACTGGCACGCACTTTTGTGTCAGCCGCCCATAACAACGCTGTTTGGAGATAAACACACTTGTGAAATGTTATGATCCTGCAGTCTGGTCACGCTCCCCCAAAACCTTGAGCAGCACACATGTACTGACACGCTGGGCTGTGCATCTGTGTTTCCCCCCCTCCCCTCCCATCCCCCCACCCCGCCCTCCTCTGCCTGCCTACAGGTCTCTCTGTAACAGGCCGCCAACCCCAGAGCCTCTCGCCTCTCCCTCACACAGCCGACCCGCACACATCGCTGGGAGCATGGTATACACTGAGGACACGTCATGAGAAATCCAGTGCCAGCAGAAAATGACACGGCAGCACAAGAAATAAGAAGTCATGGCAGAAACTGGGGAGGAGGGGGGGCTTGTGAACAAACACACCAGAGCCACGGACACCATCTTGGCAACCACTGTATTCTGTATCTAAGTATGAGACAACGTGCAACGTTATTTCACAATGTTGGAGGTCTCGCACACCTGAATGACGCTTTCATTTAAAATAATTTACTACCACACTTGCTCCACCTGAGTAGGGAAATAAATCAAGATTATTCTAGCGATTTCACACAGAAAGCATGGGATTTGGCTTATTCCCAAGGCAATGGAACAAGGAAACACTACCATGGGAAGTGATCTGCGCCATTTTGCATTTGTTTTGCCCTGCTTTATCTGCATTCCTATCCTTCCCCGTGTGTGTCGCCTACTGGCCCATTAGTGCAGTACCTAGAGGCAAGGAGGCAGGAGAATGAAGGGGAGGAGAGGGAGAGACAAACAGACATACAGCGTAATGAATGGCTCCTACAAACCCTGCAGCAGTTAAATCAGAGTGCACTGCTGACTACTGTTTGCCTGAGCTGTGGGAAAGCATTCAGTCTCACCCAAGCAGGAAACACTGACCTTCGGATTCCTGCATGCTGCAAGACTTGAAAAAGGGGGAGATGGTTAGAGTGACAAACAGGACTGTGAAACAGTATGAGGCAGAGAGAAGGAGAGACATCAGCACAGTTCCTGTCTTCAGAAGAAGGAAGGGAACAGAGAGAGAGGAAGTGAGAGAAAAAGAGAAAGCGTAGATACGCAGAGAGCAGAGGAGGGCAGACAAAAGTCACGCAGCCTCGAAGTTCTTTGTTCCTCCTTGTCCTTCAGTGGGTGTCTCTGTGAGAGCGCGTTCCGTTTTGTGTTTCGCGCTTGTGTCTGCGTGTGTGATCTGTGAAACTGGAGGCCCTCCTTGTCGGCCATTATCTGAATCAGTTACAGGGGTCACGTTTTCAGCCCTGAAACGCACACCGATGTTCCCAACAGGCCTGAATTTCACACAAGAGGGAGACACGCAAACAGACAACACTCCTCAATGACTTCATTGACTTTGGTCACATGGCTCTATCTGCCAAGACCAGGTTAAGAATAACTAGAAAGACCATTTGTTGCTCAGTGCACTCTTTCAGTCACTCCCCCATGAGAAGCAGCTGTGCACCAGGAGTGGTACTGTTCGAAATCACAATCGTTGGGCTGGGACTACGGAGGCAGGAGGGACATACAGAAAGCAGGGGGTCGCACAGGAAGCAGAGGAAGCGGGGGGCCCTAGATGCCAGTCAGTCACTAAGCTGAGCGGCTGAGGGGTAGCAGTGTAAAGGGAAAAGGTAAAGCCCCCCTCAGAGAGAGGAGAACAAAAGAAACTCTAAAACAGAAATGGAAGGATGGGGGAGTGGGAGGTGGGGGAATAAATCCAACAGAAAAAAGCAACGGTGAAAAGAGGGAAAGAATTAAAAAAAAAAAAGAAACACACAAAACACACAAAAAAACCATGATGCCAGTATAATTAAATCAGAACAAACCAGACCAGCCACCTTCTGCTAATGTAAAGCCCCAGCAGTCTACACCATACAGGTCCTCTCAAATTCCACAACAAACCTTCCCTGCTCTGCTCAAATCCTCTTAAAGGTGTCGGGATGGAGGGGAAACAGCAGTGAGGGACGCGTAACCCAATACAACAACGGAAACCACCGGCATTTCTGTACCTGTGCTGCCAGCTTTCAGCTATTTGCCTGCCATTAAGGAATCCATCAGAGCAAACAGAGAACAGAAGCAGCCCGCCCTTACCGTCGCTGTCATCTTGTCACTCTCCACCATGATTGTGGACGGGCATTTGTTTGATGGCATCGCAGTTCAGGGTCTTGTTTACCTAGCCTGCAGATGAACCACAGGACAAGGTGTTAGATGGGAACATGTGTTCTGCAGCATGTGTTCTGTGAGCAGGCATCTGTTGAGAAGCTCTGAAATTTTGCAGACAGTTATAGATTTCACAAAGACAATCCAACACTCCACAAATGGAAAAATGGATCAATTTACCTGATATGGGCATACTCACTCACTCACACTTGTACACAAGTGTGTGCGTGCGCACGCGCACGCACGCACACACACACACACGCATGCAGTCATGCCAACAAAAGAAGGGATGTGCATGAAAACTGAGACCCTTTGCCACTTGGGGTCCAGATTCTCCTCTGTAAGTGAATACTAGGGACAGCTGCTCATTAATGTCCTGTGGACTATTGTCTACAGTGTCGTCTAGAAACTGCATACTCCTCAACGGCAGGGTGATAATCCAGGAGGAGACAGGGGCAGCCAAGAGCACCAAATCCCCCCACAGCGACGGGACGGGACATCTGCCCTGAAAAAACTTCACCCGTGCAGAAAGGAATGGATCTCTCTCTTTTTTCGATGACCTCATTGATCGACAACTGTCAGCCTCACAATTTAGAGCTGTGTTTCATCATGAGAGACAGCTGTGAGATCTACCGTCTGTAACATCTTCACAGAAACACAAGGTCCCCCAAAACTGTGCAGCTACCTGCAAGTCTTGAGCTACCTGTACTTTATGTTACCAGGAGGTACGAGTCAGGATTACCATGATAACAACAGTAATTTCTCTAATGATGCAATTATAGTGATTTCCTGACCATGAAAGCATTAAGGTAATCCAGCAACCCTACCTTTCTGACATCAACAGAATAACCCCGACAAGCCTCACACCGCCTGACTCCAGCTATTAAAAAGAGTCTACTGACACGCACACAACCATGAAGAAAGTAAGGTGTGGTCCTCGCAAAGAAACAGACTCATGGGCTACAAGAAACAAACAGACTGTAAATAAAGACATAAGGGGAAGGACCCAGACAGATAACATTAACCTTAACAATGTTTTTTTTTTCAGTAAGCACTAACAGCACAGCAGGTGAACTTGGGCTAGCACTTCAGAATGCAGGTGTTTCTGGGTGTAGACCTATTACAATGTCACACTGACAGTGAAGCTTTCGGGCTGTGGAGAGGCCATGCTGTAGAATCCCCCTGGTGCCAGTAACGACAGGGGTGTTGCTCAAAAATCCCATACAAGTGCATAATATATGTTTTCGATGAGAAAAACAAACCCTGGGGTAGTTTTTTTTGGGTGGACGCACAGAGCATTCGCTAATCAGCTTTGTAAAAAATCACTGGCTGCACTCCAAAGTTACCCCTTAAGCCCTCCAGCCCTCGTTCTGGGAGTGGGAGAAGACTGGCTCAAGAGGTGGCTCAGAACCGAGCCTGAAACAAGCCCTCAATGAAGAGGAAGCACCAGTGCTGCTTTGGGGTAAGGGATCATAAGCAGGATGTCCCAAAAACCACTGCGAACCTCTTGGAAGCCACCAGGGAACAGACATGTTAGACCAGCCTCCTTACCAGAGCATGTGCTTTATTAACGTGCTGGTCTGCTGCGCACAGAAAAACAGAAGTAAGTTCAGGTAGCTGACAACCCAAGCCCCTTCCCCCTGAGGACAAAGAAGAATACAAAAACTGCTGTGAAAATACATTAAACTACCATGAAAAAAGCTATGTATAGCATTACCTTCAATGGATTTCATTGTTACTGAGTGTTGGCGACAAAGCTTTATTGGCTACTGTTAATATGTCTATTATTAAGTATTCATACATTACAGACCATGCATGTCATAGATCTTTGATGGGCTACTGAATCTTGACTACATCAGTGGGTAAACTGCATTTGATTGAATTCATGCTTACCTAGATTATTATCTCTGAAACTATAATTCCAAACATTCTGAGACATGTACTACAATGATTTTAATGTAAACTGCAAAGCGCAACTTTTTACAATTGCTTCACCCCTCATTCCCTCTGGTCATGGAGTGATTGCTTGGTGATATCAGGCCATGTCATGAAGTGCCCTTACTGCTGCCTGGAGGGCTTGAGGGTGACCTTTCAAATGAACCCATTGACCTGTTGTGAGCTCGGAATGTCAAACACTGTCCCTGGGATTTGTTCTCCATTGCTTGTATACTTTTTTCCAGAACACAGAAAATTTATTTCAAGAATGAAAAAAATACACGAAATACATGCATATACCTTAATTATTATGAGTGAAAAAACTGACAATTTTCCAGAGAGCAACAAAGGAGAACTTTGTTTCTAAAAATTTCTGTTATGTTACGCCTGAAACCCTGTGTCCATTAACAAAAGTTAGGTGAATATAAATGTTTGTACGGCATATTTATTTATCAGAGGATAATCATCAATCTGTCTTTTGGACAGATTTGGACATTTTGGTTAAAAGCAATCCATGGTAAATATTAGAGACAACCTTTTATGAAATGCTCAGCCCAGGCACAGGGGAAAGCGGAGCCATCCAGTGCAAATACTGTACATATTTGTCTCTAAGGGGGCTTCATTGAGATCTCTACTATCTATATGGAGGTAAACCAGAAAAAGCAATGACTTCAAAAAGTTTTCTTTGTGAACACCTGCAGTCCCCTGCACCTCTGAATACCCCCTCAAACAAACTAATAAAGAACACAACACATGTCTAGGCATATACACGTACACAGCACCTAATGAGGGGAGGGGAGGCGGTCCACCAAAATGGCCACATCAAAGCCCCAATGGGCGTCTGGCTAACAGGGATTAAAGCTGAACTTTAAGTGAAAGTGTTTCCGAGGGGATGGGATCAAGAGCCATCTTGCCAGGCTACCTCCACCATTATAGTCACACAACGTACTTTTAACACACACCTGAAATCCATCTCAAGACACTGGTCTCCAGACATGCAGAAAATGAAAAGCCAATATGCAAATCACCTGAAACACCATGAAAATTCAGAAGTGCATAAGTACTTTCACATTTCACATCATGCTCTAATGGATATGCTTTCTGCACACATCTTAAGAAAGGTAACTGGCACTCAGCCAATGGTGAAATCTAAAGGAATGGCCTTCTTACCACTATCCAAACACCTGGATCCTGCAACACATGTAGCACTGTCTCTACACTATGAGCAAGAGAGCTGCTGAGCCCCTTATAAATACTTCTGTCTCTTTAGACACATAGCATCTACTACACAACTTTTACGAGTTGTGGAACATGGCAGGGGTACAGCCTGGAATCTGACCCAGACTTGCTCCTCTGCCAATGGATTGGCTAGTTATAAATATTAGCAAGGTTAATTCTGAATCCTACCATACATTCAGAATTTTGATATACACCCTTCGCCAATCCAACCACTGTAAGAATTAATTTGGTCTAAGAGATGAACAATTTTGTCAATTTTCTACAATGAAAACAGTGTACACTTGCTATAGTGAGTGGGTAGCAAAGGCGTTGGAATGCATGGTCATGCATATTGGCTTACAAGTTGCATTTTGAGCTATACATGCCAATGTATATCTGTTGTGATGTTAACTGCTTAATGATACTCCAAAAATTTAAGCAAGAAAACATATCCCAACTTCTGACCCAAGTGTCAATGTCAGTAAAGTCAGCAGCGCACATAACCTTCAAACTCATCTCTCCAATTGTACAATCTCCTAAATTTGGTGAGTATGTCACATGCACTAACTCTGGAAGTGGCTCAGGAAATGGTTGAAGGAATGTGATATACAATGTCTTTATATGCTTAAAAAATTGTGACGTAAAGCCACATAAAAAGCGCTACTGTAAAAGTTCATCTCTTAAGATCAACAAAAATCAAGATTTTTTCAAATGCTTCTGGCACACTTTTCCGCTCTTCTCTTGGCTCAGGTTTTATTGATGTGGAAGCTGTAAAACTCTGGAACACCTAAAAGTATATGTATGAGTTTCAATACAGTGGTGTGGAAATGTCCTGCGTGTCCTGCAGTCT
Organism: Megalops atlanticus; assembly: GCA_019176425.1. Lineage (NCBI taxonomy): Eukaryota > Metazoa > Chordata > Actinopteri > Elopiformes > Megalopidae > Megalops > Megalops atlanticus. Next base: position 21,217,608 of record CM032882.1, read on the forward strand.
TCACTAGAACTTAAGATCATCTTCCAGCACTGCACCATAACCGCACAAGACACCATTTCATTAAGAAACAGCCGTACACTTGAAACAAAGACAAATAATATATCACTTTTTGTACACATGCATAGGATAGGTATGACTTTTGTGAAGACTGAGTGCCTGGAAGCATTTCCCTGCATTCACACCTTTGAAGAAAAACTGTTGCTGATTCTACACATCAATATGGGGAGTTACATACATGATTAAGGACCAACTAAACAGCAAAACCTGTCCTAGATCAGCACTTGCAGCTAACTTCTGTCTGGAGCACATCAAGCTGCAAAAGTAGCCTTGGTTTTTCCATAAAAGTGCAAATGCAAGATTTGTCTTCTTCTGTGCAGTTATAAATCCTCATATTAGCTTGAGAAATTCACAATGACTACAACATGCACCTTGCAATTGTATGTGGTGTCATTAAGTTGTAGCTACTATGGAGTATGCCTTCTGCCAACTCCACCCATGGTAAGAGTCTCAGCGAAACCAGATATGTTAAGGGTCCGAAAATTTCATGGTTCGCTCCTGTTCAGCAGGACCCCCAATGGTGTGGAAACATGTAAACCGAGACATGCTGAATTTCACAGTACAGTCTGTGTGTGTTGATCCATTAGCAACTGCAGTCTTGCCCTGGCATTTAGTCCCATCTGAGAATATTGTTTGTAAAAATTTACTAAGAGCATGGAGTGCATAGCTCATTTACACTCACTGGCGTGCTCTCAAAAATTCAAGTTTTCTATGACAAATCTGCAGGCAAAATCCTTCAGATTTTTTCTGACTGACCACTACAATGGCATCCTAAACTATGGCAAAGAATAAAAAAAGACATTTTGCACTGACAAATTAAGCTAGAAAGGTGTAGTTAATATGGTTCTGTATACTCATAGGGTTGTATATACTAATAGGGATCTGCGGTTTCAGATGGGAATAGTTCAATTTGGGCAGGACAAAGCTCTGCAGACTCATCAGTATCCTGTCGAAGATAGCAAAGTTGGGGGTAGAAGTATAATTTCATGAACACAGTCAACCCATGGTCAAGGGTCATAGGCCTGGAAGTTATAATTTCATCTTGAAATGTTGCATGTAGCAAGATAGCTAAATTCAAGACAAAGAAAATAATACTAATATGGGGTCTTAATTGTTAAGGGGTTGACTGGGCATGTTCTTAGACTCTGTGTAGTGCTACAGTCCCTTCCATTCTGGGTTCCCTGAGGGCAGCAAGGTGTCCAGTGGGAATGTTGTGACTACTGGGTTGCTTTAATTGCCTTGTTTGAGAGGATCGCTGTGAGGAGGTGGAGCAATAATTTGTGTACGTAATAATAAGGTGCCACGGTTGTATGGGAAGGAGTGTGAGAGGGGACACAAATTGGCAAGAATTCATGCTATACCCTGCATCTTTTATTGATGAATTGATTGCATGTTTTGGTTCAGTGTGTAGTGAAATTGAAATAGGCCTATGGAGTTTTAACTAGTGTTTAGACATAACTGTAGTATGCTTTTGCATCCTGTTGTATTATTTTCATACCTGATTCTGCTCGTTCAGTGGTGTGGTGGTGGAGTTTCGTAGTTTGGTGCATTATTGGGCCTGGGACTGGGAGGGGAAATCCTCTCGGAATGATTTTACAGCTTCTTAGGTATTTGTGTGGTAGAGAAGGAGCTGGCAGACTGATAGCTAGTACATATAATACAACGATTAAACTATCTAGTACATAGTACTAGTTAGCAAACTCTGGTATTTTGTGATATTATGCAAGTAAGCCTTAGACAATATTCAACATGGAAGCAAAATGGTGGGGAAGCAGTGTAGCATAGTGGTTACGGACCAGGACTCATAACTGAAATGTTACGTATGCTGTGTCACATCCCTGTGATTAATTACCTTGGTCTGCTATCTTAAGCACTACTGCCAATTACATCTTCCCAGTATTTTATCTAATTGTTGGAGTGCATCACAACTGCCCCCCCATTCTGTTCCCTGTCAGGAAAATAAAATAAAAATTACCTTTGAAATTCTGCTGGTCATGGTGTCTTTTCTTGACCTGTTGCTCAGTTTTTAGCCTACCCTAGTAAAGAGCATATTCTGCTATATAGCATGCAGCAACTTGTGGTGTTACTCCTATTGCTAAATGACATAGGCAAGGTAGGGTGACGATTATAAGTCTTGAACTGCTATAAGATTTCAGTTTGGCGTTTCTATTGTAATTGAAACCTTCACTTGCTAGATCTGTCCCGGAAGTGTGTCCCGTGAGAAGTGTATCCATTCATCCCCTTGGCAGTTTGATCAATGATTGTAATTTATGTAAGGGAAATGTGCTATTCGGGACTCATACGATAATATTATATATTACTCCATACTTTTATCTTCTCCTTAAAAGGATGCATATGAAATGCTTGTTCATAATGAAATATGTTTAGGCATGTAAAAAAGTACGCTGTTGCGAAGCTTTAATGTCTGCTTTAAAGAGGGAACTGGAGCGCTTTAAGTTTTCATTTAATTACGGTTTTTCAACCTTACATTTTACTGTATGCAAATAAACAGCCGTTTTTATCTAATACACTGTACCAGTATTAGTCGCTTAGCCTCTTGATACTGTACACACTTCACTCCCAATTAAGTTAAAAATTGCTGAATTAGTTACGGGCCCCGCTCCTTTCTGTGAACCACAATGTTTGCCGTCGCTCAAACCAACCCTGCTCCCACCGGTAAGCCACACAGCGCAGCACAGACTGAACTCTCAGGTTCCTTTGGCGTATGTGTATTCTCACGTGTCAACAATTTCAATGAGGTGTTCAGCAACAAGCTATCAGCTAAATAAACACACACTAAATTCTGTGTTGACTCAGCTAGTCTACAATGTTATTTTTCCTGTTTTTATTTTAAAAAATGAAAATACGCCGGGCTAATCACACTGTACATGCAGCCAACAGTAGCCTACATGGTGTGCGTTCAAATAGCGTTAGCCTTCCGCCAGTACCGTAAGGTACGTATTCAGCTGGAGAGTTGCCTGATTTTTTCTGTGTCGCCAATCAAATCTAAAAGGCATGTAATATGACATTTCCTAAAGTTGTACAATTATACGCTGATGTTTACATAGACATGACCAAGCACTGTGCTGTTGAATGACGATTGAAGGTTGTTTGCTGTGTACCAGGAAACTACAGCATGAAAATCAGTGCAGTTGAATATATTCATCAGCAGGTAACGTTACACACACGCCTGAACACGGAATATCAAGAAGGCTAACAATTAAAAAAAAAAACACTGGCGAGAAAGTCGCGTCTTCTGACATGCGCTTGCTTGTAAAGACAACGTCAAACTTGAGCATTGTTGACGAATCAAAACATAAAAGCAAAACCAATGCAATGGAAAATGCACAATCAAAAAAACATTACATGCAAATTTCAGAAAGTGCACATAAAAAAACCCGATCAAAACTATTTTGATCAACATAACTCTTAAAGTTGACATTTCATAAGGTAACCGAACAGTGACCTCTTAAATAATGTGAACAGATAAACGGCAAAAACTATTGAAAACATCTGGATAACGTCACAGTACGCACGACTTTAAATATACAAATACTTGATCCAGTTGATCGATTTGATATAGGTTTTAATTACGTCTACATACTTCTAACTATACTGCCTTTCGTTTTGTTAACATGAGACACGGTGTGAAGAAAGCTAGAAACCAACTCCTTCCTTTCTCCCATGCCACTTGCATAATACTTAGGCTGCAAGTTTGAACTAGACACATGTTGCATATAAGTGCATTCTATTGCGTCTGGTCAGCCTATTATATACAGGCTGTTATTAAAAACTATTTGATTAATAAATTGTTGAGCGTATTAATTGATATTTGTGGAATATACACATCGAACCGTAAAGAAACTTCCTGACCTACAGAAGGCATTGCTTCTTTTCTATGCAGTATGCTGGAGACTTACGTTCAAACAGTATGCCCATATGTGAATGAGGAAAGGAGAGTAATTTACCTGTTGCAGCTGCAGTCCGTGGAGCGAAAGAGAGTTGAGATTGATTGGTCCAATGGTCCCCTCTGAGAGCTCTGCGGTTGCCAAGGTGTCACAGTGTGTCACACTCAACTCCATGCATTTACGGACGCTTCTGAGCCCCGAGGGCTAATATGTAAATATGGTGCAATTTTTTCCCTTTTTTTCCTCCTGCACTCTCGCTCAAACTCTCTCGCTCTTTTTGTCACAGTACTCAGGCGTGACTTTTCCCGGGTCTCGAATCATATTATGGCTGAACGAAAACTACATTTACCTTTTCAAATTAAACTCCTAAAATGTGGTAGGAATTACTTGAGCGAATGGATGAGTGGTCATAATACGTACTACTGTATTATTACCCTATCTGCCGCACATCTGCTCATTCTGTAACAGTGGAACATGCAGTGAATTTAGCAGTACGTAACTGATTGACACCGACATCTGTATTTTATCTTTTGTGGAACTATGGGTTCTTAATACACAAATTAATTTAGATCTAGTAAGACAAACAAGAAACGCACTTAAAACAATCTACAAATTGAAATACGTAAATTGATACTGTGTTGATTAAACGAATACAGTATTGGTCCCATGAACTTTCAGAAAGGTTCAGGATTTATAACAAATCATAATATAAACCTAAATGTGACATCAATTTTATAGAGCTATTATGATTTACAGTCATTTTTGATGTTAAACTGTTTATAAGGTGGAGGAATCGGTAACAAACATTAAATCGAGACAGTTTTTACTTTCTACAGCTTGCGTGACCAATACCTTATTTAAGTGTGAAAAATGAAAAGAAAATCGCCGTCCCTTCTTGATGTTTAAAGCAGGCTGTTGCAGGATGCAGACTGCAGCCAAGTTGAAAAGAACATTTGTATGACGTGAGCCAATCCATAAGTGAGGTATTGTGCAAAAGCAAGGTTGACCTTTGATCTGTTTTGATTAGCGTAGACTAGAACTGTTACATTAAATAATAGTACCTGGCTTTGTGGATTCAAGCTTTGTGATCAGGGATTGGGTTTACTCTTGATCTTACAATCAACATAATTTCCACAAAGGACCACGCAACCAAAACACAGGCTTATCTTTATTTGCTTCATGTAGCCTTGGCATCTGTACGTGGTAATAATAACCTTGGCCTACTCATAATATTAAGTGAAAGAACCGTAACTGTGCGAGTATCGTTACAAACAGCTGGTATTGATATGCTTCGCCGAGAGCTGGACCTGAGTTACATAAGTTACTGGCACAAACAAATGACGTTCGATAGATTTGCTTTTAAAACATTTAAATACTAATGTGAACATGCCTGTCAGCACAGGTGCAAAAATAATCCTTAGTATGTGTAACTGTGCAAGGTAGGAAAATACGCTAAACAACACTTAGGAGGCGAAATTAACACGACACTCATCGCTAGGAAAGGAGTGATATAATTACTCTGGCTAACGTGTCGGGAAGTAATTGTAGCAACACTGTGAAATAGTTCGCGGGCACACTGTTTCAGATAGTGTCGCGCTGACCAATGTGTACGGTCCCGCATGGCACGGCCATGAAAATGATGAAAGTGCTTTGCTGGGTCAGAAAATTGATTTCAGACGCTCTGATCTATCGGAAGAAGTAGCGAGCTGTCAACGCTAGCTTGTTAGACCTTTAGCTAGCGACTTCATTTTAAGACGAGAGACAACAATGTTGCAGTTGCAATTCACAAAAGATACTCTGCCAGATTCCGTTAGCACTGACTTTCAGAATTTGAATAAATTCAGCGAGCAGGTAAGCATTCAGTGGCTATCTACAGCACAAATACTTTTCAGCCAGGTCCTGCTAGCGTACTCTCGCTAGCTTGTTAGCTACTGTAAGGTTCTACTAGCTAACTAAAGCGTAGCTGCGTTTTGTTTTGGAAATATCATTGGCAAACTACAGTGTTGTTGATTTCATTTTGAAGGATGTGACTACGTAGGTCATTAATTCGCTTGGGGGAATTTCATATATCACAGCTTTGTCACATGACGTGCGCACTTCATCTTAGCCTGCATTTCCGTATCAACAAAGTTCACTAGACGTCCCCAGTTAGCCAGTTTCCCATCGCACCAACTGGCATCTGTCACTCATATTTTCAGATGTCGGTGTTTCAGCATTTTGTTTTGCAGATAAGTGTCAAAATGAGTAGTTTGGCGGTAATATTTCTCATCGTGCAAGGTTACCGATTCTTGACTAGGCCTGTCTTGTGTGTTAATGCAGGAACAATTAGCCTATAGGAATGACTAATCTCTATTTAACAGTGCGTTTTGTTGTTGGCGTACAAAACAACCATACAGGTTAGGCCATCTCCAACTTTTATTCTCTTAAAAACCCATTCCAGATCTCTAAAAGCATTTGTCGTTCTCCCTCCATATTTCCTGCAGCAGTTTGTAAGCCTGACAGAGATTTTGTTCCGCTTCCTAATAGAGCCCAAAGAGGTAAGATGTCTATCGATGATCATGATGCATTGTGAAAAGTCGTTCTCCAGTGTCATTCTGCTGGTGGTAATGTCTCATGCAATTTATCTCATTATAGTTTTCACTTGAAGATTACTATTACTTTCTATTACGATATTTATTGCTATTTCTGTATATTACTATTAATATTTGTAAGGTTTCTCTTCATATACTGTCATAGCATTCCCCATTTTGACATTAATTTCACTCAAATAACGTCCTTCCACAAAATGATCACCGGAGGAGGAAAGTGGCAGCAAAAACAATCAGGTCAAACCTTGGCATCAAATAATGCTAGGTTGTAGATATTCACAACAAGTAACCAAGATACTCAGTGTAATACAGATAAAGGGTATGTAAGTAAACATCAGTGTAAGACCATTTTTGCTTGGATTGATTTAGACCTTAATTAATTCTTATGTTTATTATTTATTTTAATAAGAATTCATTTTTTGGAAATGGAAAAAAACTCATTTTAGTTATGTGCAAGAACTGTAAAAAACTGTTTTGGAATTTCCATTTGCTGTGGTTGGCAGGCATCATCCAAAGTCACAATATTTGTTTCACACAGACTGTTTCTCAGGGAAAGTGTATAGCACAGTGCACGGTGGAGCTGTTTGAGTATGTAGATTTTTACCCATTTTTACTCCCTGGATCTCCTGCCTTCTTTGTTCAACAGACTGACAGGTTCATGCAGCAGCTGAGTGAGTTTGCTGGGGAGAATGGAATGAGTGCCAGCCCATTGCGAAACCTGGTGAAGAGTGTGCTTCTGGTGCCTCACGGTAAGAGATCACAACACATTTCCTGTGAAACAGGTCTACTGGACACAATTATTGTCACGTACATTATTGTCATTCAGCAGACGCTCTTATCCAGAGTGACTTGCATACAGTAGGTTACAATTTCATCCAGTTGTACAGGTGGATATTTGCTGAGGCTGTGGGTTAAGTCCCTAGCACAAGGGTACAACAGCAGCACCCTAGTGGGGAATTGAAGCAGCAACCTTTTGGTTACGAGGCCTCCTCCTTACCACTGCACCACACTGCTGAAATGTACTGATGTTGCACCCTGGCTCGTATGGTCCATGAAGATGTGCAGAGAAAAGAGTTGAACAGCAGAGTTCTGGAGCATTCTTTGAGCCAGTTTCTTTTCTGTTCAAATGCTGTGTAATTTTGCCATTGAAGTGAGCAGCGATAGTTGGTCAGAATATGGTATTTATTATATTTGCTCTGAATTTTGACTCACCTTCTGTATTTCTTTTCAGGTGCTCTGAAGAAGAATTTAAACGCTGACCAAGTCAAAGAGGATCTTGTCACTTTAGGTAAGAGAAAAACTCTGTAACTCATTAGTGCAACACAGTGTCTGCCACCTTTTTTAAATTCTTTTCAATATTCACCATTGTATTTGCTGTTGTTGTAGGACTAAACGAAGACAAAGCCATCCATTTTTCTAATCAGGTGAGCCGTACCTCTGCTTCTTTTTCATTAGCTTTCATGAAGTAATAAATTAATCTGGAAATAAATCAATAAATAACAAGCTTTGATATGGGGCATTGGCTTTTTCTAAAGACATTTTGCTATTAGGTGAGTCAAAGAGTATGTTCCAACCCCGGAAACCCAACCCAACCCCCATCCTCTGCACCAACCTGAACATTTTCTGACATCACTGACTGGACTAGGGAGTTGACACACAGTAAGGGGAGAGGGAAAACATCAGGTTTAATTTTTGCAACACTGTCCACCCTTACTCTAGCATCTAGTTGACTCTGACTATAACTTTGTTCTTATTCCTGGAACTGTATAGTGATAGGTTACAGGTTATAACTGAAGTCAGCACTTTGTCAGACTCACTCGGATTCAGCAGCTTAGGGCAAATACTCAATATATCGTGCATCAGGGTCCCAGGCTACGGGAGTTTGTGAAGGACGATGTAGGGGGTGGTATGGGATGCCAGAGTTCAGTATATAGACAGCATTTGATATTCTACCCCCTTTTCTCTGCCAATGAGAACACTTTCTCCACACTCAGTGGAAAGTGCACTACCCTGTGCTGTCCAGACTGGCAGTGGGACAGACTCTGATGGTCAATCAGCTGGTGGACATGGAGTGGAAATTTGGAGGTAAGTAGGAAGAGTATCACAGCATTATCAATATACACTATATACCCCCTCCCCGCTCCCCAGAGGTCCAAACCACACAAAGGGACTAAATAATCAAATCCTACTGAGCAATAAGGTCACTAGAACAACATGCCAGTTCATAGTTAAATGTGTGGTTTTTGACAGTACTCAAAAATTGTTGAAAAAAAGTTGGAAAAGGCTTTTGATTAAATTAATGTATGGTGTTGATGCTCAGTTACAGCTTAGTTATTGCAAATAACCACTCAGCTTATTTCAGTGTTGAGAACAAACTGTAGATCCCTGTAGGTTCATTACTAGAGTAAATGGATTTATTGTATAGAGAGATCAGGTGCAGTATGTGTGACCAAGGCGAGTAATTATCTGAAATAGCTTGTTTCAGTCTCTTGTTTTAACAGCTTACTTTCAGTGTCTTCAGATGTTTCTGATATGTTAAAGGCTAATTATGAGCCTTTGCATTTTGTAATGATTGTAATACCTAGTCTTGACATAGAGCCTGTCACACTAGAGAGGTCCGAGACCTGTGTTTCTGCCTGTATGAAGAGTTCTGGTGAAGACAACTCGCACTGAGTTGACGAATGTGAGGTCCGAAATGTAGTTGGACTCTAGATGATTGGTGGTTGTAAAACGTCTGTTTTAGAATTTAGACCGAACAAGTAACAGCCACACTGTAGATTAATATTCTGTAGCACCTTTCGTCTCCAAGAAGGACTGTAACTGTACTGTGCTAGAACTTTCCTCTGTTAAGTGCTGAAGGTCAGATATACAGCAAATTATAAAGTGTCTTTGACCCTGACATTGCAGACACTTCATTTGAGTGTGAAATTGAGAGTATAAGGCTGTTGTTTTCCTGCTGTTCTCCCCAGTGACTGTTGGAACAAGTGAGCTGCAGAAAGTTGGGAACATCTTCTTGCAGGTATCGTTAGTAGTGCTACCATTGATCTGTGTCATAATTGTTGCACTTAGTTTATAAGAGTAAGAAGGAATTTACTAGGCTAGAAGGCACCCTCCATCTCCTTCTTACATGTTCCCCTCATAGTTTGGGGGAATGAATTAGCCTGGACACCCCTACTGTCTGTCCCAGATATCTACTGTATGAGCTGTCGGGGAATGAAATGCACTATATTTTGTTGTCTGTGGCAGCATTAGACACTTGGGCCCTATGTGAAAAAAGATTATAAAAGTATATGTCTACCCATCCATCACAGTAATAAACTATATATAAATCTGAATATCAGTGTTTCTGCATGTAGTAAAAGAGCACGACATGACCTGTCTCACTGCAGTACACTTAAGTGCATACAGACATGTTTCAAACCCATGCAACAATATAACAGTTTAGAATAGCATGCATTACAGTGCATGGCTACATGGTAACTGCCAGTTCGTTTTATACTCCTGTCATTAAATCTGGTCTGTATGTTAATCTGCCCTTGTATTTCATATTGCATATTGTATTGAGCTATTGTATGTGTTAGCTGAAGGACTCTCCATTGCTACATGCTAGAGGTATTTACTATTCATCCAATTAGAAAGCATGCCTGCAACATTCTCCTTCAACACACACAAAACAGCTATACAGATGTGACAAAGAGATAATGATCTGCTGACAACACCTGGAGATTAATTGTTCTTTCAATCCAGATGCATCCAACCAGACAGCTGAACATTAATTTTATTCATTCAGAATGCAATGATTAACATACAGTAAATACATTTTCAGTCCTAGGTGTGACACCCCCACATACCCTCAGCATAGTATAATCTATTTTTCTGTGTATTTATTAGGTATTTTTTTAAAAAAGGTCAAAGACGACTCCTGCCTGGAGAAAAAAATCAGTTAAGCAGGTGTTCTTTGCTTAGGCGTGCTCCCTAGACTCACACAATTTAAAAAAAAAAAAAAACATGCTGTGTTGATATTCAGTTTAGCAACAGCCCATTATAGCTGCAAGAATCAACAGGAATAGCCAGCTAACATTGCAGATGCAAACAGCTAATGCAAATTAAAATCGCAGTACTGCTAAAAAAGTGCAGTGAGATATAGCATGCATCACTTCTGCAGCCACAGGTGTTATTAGCTGTGCATTTCTCTCTGCCAGAAAGAGACAAATGCTAATTCTAAATGTATTAATTCTAGGTGATTTTGAACCCATCTTTGTTTAGCTGTTCTTTTTGCTACAATACCACAAGGCACAAGGTGATTTCATTTCATCAGATCCTTCTGCTGGTCAACCAGTACCAGTGCTAGTTGTAATGCTATTGTAAGAAAATACAACTTTCTGTAAAGGGGAAGCAAGTGGGTCAGTTAACTCAGGGGTTGTTTCTCATAACAGTGTTGACACCCTGATAAAGGACTACACGCATTTGTTTCACATTATGTACATGTTACTGTTAGTTTTGATATAATTTTGCAAATACTTTGTTACCTGTCTGCTCTTCTCCCTTTTATTCGTCTTATCAAGTGTCATCAAAAGTCCAGGAAGTTGACCTTTATCACAACCTTTATCATAACCTTACCTTTATCTTTACCATAATGTGAGAGTGCCTTTCACATTTATATCAACTCTCCTCTTCTCAGAGATGGCCCCTCCTTTCCTTAAAAAGTGGAATCTTAAGGCAGACCCTCATGACCTAAAATGATAAAAAAAAGCCTCTCTTGAGGACCGCTTGAATGGCTAGGGCCCCATGCTGTTACATGGTTTGTGACTTTCTAATGCCTCTGGCTGCTTTTTCTTTCACTCCCACATATAACAGTGTCTAATGAGAATGTTAAGGTCTGACAGGGTCATTATTGCAGTTGGACTACAGTTGTGAAGAGACTTTCCCTGGGCTCTGTGCATAGGAGAATATAATTGAGATGTGATTGATCGACATGACAACAGACAGATTGTATTTCGATGTCAGCATTTTCGCATATATTCAGTGTTTTGGGTTGGATTCTCCTGATGTACTAGAGGTCTTTCCTGTGTCACTGACAGGATTTGTAAAAGCCATCCTTTAATCATACACCTTCCTATATAAAGCCCCCAGGAACTTGCGTTTCCTAGTGTGGCTGGGCAGCACATGTTCTGTGCACAGTGTTAGTATTGGAATGCCATGGGTCTGGATGGAGTCATAAAAACGCTCTCAGAGTTATCATTATCGGGGGTGGACTCAAACATGTAAAGGTATTCATTAAATTAATTAATCTCTGTCTATTTTAGTTGAAGTTGGTCATCAGGAAGGGGAACTCCACAGAAAATGTCTATATGGGTAAGTGTTCACACAGCATGTTGCTTGTAGTAAACAACAGAGCCCTGCTAATGAAGTTATAGTTTGGCGTGAGGCTGTTGGCTGTTGTCCTTGTTGGCCGTTGATGGTTTTGCCATTGTCGACCCCTTTCTGGCTCCAGAGCTGACTCTTCCCCAGTTTTACAACTTCCTGCATGAGATGGAGCGTGCCAAAGCCAGCATGGACTGCTTCAGCTGAGTGGTCCGGATGCCAGGTAGCGAGCAGAAGGGGAGTGACTGGAATGGAAACGTCTCATCCGGTGGAACGGGGCGCCCTGAGCAGAGATAGTGTTGCACTGAGTTTGCAAAATGTTCTGGCCCCTAAAGGCTCTTCCTCATTTCCATGTCCCTTTACAAGGTTTCAAACTTTTGAGAGCCTTTAGAGCTTGCACAATACTTTAAAGGGGTGTGTAGCATATGAGTGTATGTGTGTGTGTGTGTGTGTGTGTGTGTGTGTGAGAGAGAGAGAGAGAGAAAGATACTCTTTTAACTCCAATGAGTCATTCCATTCCCACAATTGTGTAGCCTTTGACGAGTGGCTAATTTATGTTGTACTTTTGTAATGACAAAAAGCACTTTTTGGAAATAAAATGGTTATGTCAGTGATAAACTGCTCTTCATGAAGTATTGTAAGTATAGTAACAACAGAATGTATTAAAATATTAATAAATAATTAAAATTTCTGAAATGTCTTGTTTTTTTCAGTTACTTGAAATGGCGAAACATTTAAGTTTTGCAAGTTTCTTAGTTCTTTCTACCTGAGGACCACTTTTGCTATTTTGCAGTACATTATGTGAGGCTGCAGAGCTCAGTAGCTGAAGACATTGCAAATTCAAGGCCGGGCTGTGTCATTAGCCAACAATGACCGGGACTACGCAGTGGCAGAGCATAACTGGCTCATTTGCACTGGGGATAAAGTGAGCTCCATTGGGCAGGCCCCTCTTTTTGTATTGCTCATTAGCACCCTCTAGTGACTAATTGGGCACCTATCAGTTGCTGAGATGATGCCAGCGAGACGTCCATCCTCTGAGGTTCGTCTACCGGTGGAGCACTGTGGGACTTGTAATGTGTAAAAATATCTGTTGGTTGCATGCAAGAGTTTTACATTGTCATGCTTCTCAGCATTCATGCACAGGTACAGAGGATGCTTAATGCACAATCTGTAATTCAAAGTTAGGGTGAAAAATGGGGAGAAAGCATAAAAATATGTGAAGCAGTCATTCACAAGTGGTGATATATTTCCACCACCCAGGGATGAGCTGACATTTACAAGATTCATGTGTATATCAGTGAGTTGCCAAATATGGGACCTTGTCTGTGATTTTGTGACAAGTATTGATAGATGCTCATTGAGCAAAAACGAGCAAGCGAGAGATCAGTTATTTTGCCAGTGGCAAGACATGGCAAGTTGGGGCAGATGCCCAAGTATAGATTTCCAAAAGATAAATGCTGTTAATGTATAAATGATGGAGAAAGGAAGTGTAAAGTGTTTCTTTGGGTCATGCACAACTAGGTTTACCCTCTCTGTCTTGTTATTGCCATATAATTCACACTGTTTTTGTCCTCACTTTCTCACATTTCATCTCTCTCACTCTCTCCATCGGAGTGTTTGCCCTGCATGTTGGTGCTTGTCATGTAGAGCATTGAACCGAGTTAGAAAACAAAGCAAGAGCAGTCAGGATAGGCTTCTCTGTCTCTCTCTGTCTTTCTCTCTCTGTTCATTTCTTTCTCTGCTCTTACCTCACTTTTCCCGTCCATCATTTCCATCTTTCATTCCCCTTCCAAATGGAACACCAAATGCAATTGTGTGGTTTTGTTTAAACAAAGTCCTCATTGCTAAACTGCTGAAATACCTGTAGCACCTGTCTTGGGTTGGGTGGTGTAGTTCAGTTCATATAACCCTCTGTTATGTTCATTTAACTTAGCTTGGAATTTAAGTATTACATTTTATATGTAATATTTATTTGACTTAAACCCCAGCATTTCAAATACAATATCACATAGATGGGCACAGTTCACCTATGGAAAATGCTGTAAAAATACACAAGTGCCCTCACGGTGACATCATTGTAGAACGAGAAAGATGCCCTGACACAGATGACACTTCTACTTATTTAAGTTGAGGGTCATTAGACATTATTAAACCGTGAACAGTATGATTGTTGTCAGCAGTTTTTAAAAAGAATATGTAATAGATGTGTTTCAAATACTCATCTGCAGAAGCATGGTAGTCACTCCTTGCATCCATACAGCATGACTAAAAGAAAGAGATTGTTCAGTCTATGTTGTCTGTGAGTGTTCACATTCAGATCTATGGTGACTCTACCTGAGCTTTCATTAAAGGCATGTAAATGACTTTAGGCTCATCATCTCCTAAGAAAACATTGTGGTGATCAGAGCTAGATTAAAAAATATTTCTATGACAAGGTGGCCCAGTTTATTAAAGTCAGCCCTTTCACAAGTGAACAACAAATGAGGTGTTGGTGTCCACTAAATCCTGTTATGATCTGGCTATAAATCTACACATTTTGCCAAAAGTCTCAGATGGCTGCATGAAAAACCTCTACACCAGTGGTTCACAATGATTCAGTATTAGATCATTTTCCAGTTATAGAAATACATCTTATGGGCTTCTGAGTATCTCAGTGATTAATGCCCTTGCTTTGAGTGCAAGATGAGCTCTATGGACCGAGTCTGATCCCAGTCAACGATCACCAGGAGCCCACAGCGGCAGAACAAATTTGCTTTGTTCTGCAGGGGATGGAGGTGGGTATGTCAGCAGGGGATGTTCGTCTCACTGCTCTCAGGTACCCTGTAATTTGTCAGGCAGTTGTGAGCTGTGTAGATGACATCAGCAGCGTAGTGCCTCTCCCTCAATGAGCACCAACTCTGCTAATGTGTACTGGGTGACTTAAGTGTGAAAAATCACTGTTGGGTATGTCCAAGTGCATTGAATGTATACTACGTATACATTTGTTGATTCCAAAATAGGGTGGCCTAAAAGGGAAAACACATTAAAAAAGAAATACATCTATGGTGTTTGTATTTTGCATTTTGTGTCTTTAGTAAGGCATTTTAAGTCTTCACATCTTTTAGAAACACAATAAGGATGATTCATCAGTGTTTTTAAAACCGATTACAAATAAAATGCTCATTAATTGAATTTGATTCCCTGATAAGGTGATAAAATTAGATCCCCAGCCTTTCGCATACAACAGCACTCCATGGACAGGGGAACTGGGGGAATCGAAAACCATTGTATATCCAAAAAAAATTCTCAGTTCCTCTTGACCTTAGATATTGATCAGATAAACCAGCCACAAAGCCAACCCCCACCTGTCATCACCACCGTGGAATGCACGGGTGTCATGTTGAGCAACGAAGGTGCAAAGAGGAAGTGAATGATTCAGGCGTTCATTTGCTGGGGAACTTGCTGCAATGGCTTCACCATCTGGCGCTTGGTCCAGCGCTGTAGATAGACACTTGGCATGAGCTGCAGCTGTAGACCCGCGATGCACTCGGGAGCTACAGCTGCATGTGCTGTGAGTGTTGTGTGCGGGGCCATTGTGTCCCCCCCAGCCAACGTCTCGCTGCTCTGCAGGTTTTCAGGAAGGAAAAGCTTTATGGCACAATACTCCCTTTATGATGGAAGAAATGAACAAAGGCTCTTGGGGGCAGCTTCTGCCTGTTCGTACAAAGGCCGCTTCCTTTGTACATGAAACCTTACCTTTCTTGACTTGGGTTGGAGCATTTCTACCAGGCTGCGCTTAACTATCTATTTTGTTTTGGGGTGGAGTTACATGTATCATCCTGACGTTTCCACTGGCCAGACCAGTAATACTGACCTTCACAAGGCCACATTATTCCCTTTCTGTGTGCATCAAAAGAAACTTCATTTGCAAAAAAAAAATCTCCATGAATCAGACAGACTTAAACGCAGTGCAAATATTTGGGCCAGGTGCTGCACAGCCATTAGAATGGCATTGTTGCTTAATCACTTTCCTTTTCTTTCAGGAATGCAGTGATCTTTCAGACACTCGGGCAGCTTCTCCTTTTCTTTTTTTTCCCCCTGCCTGTAAAACTCGCCCACACAGAAGGGGAGCACGGCGAGGCTGCTCTTGGCTCAGAGGTTGTGACTTAACCTACTTACTTCTGGCATGTCGAGGCGTGCTGGTGGCCTGTCGAGGCTGCAGCAGGCGAGGGCTCGCCGAGCGGAGCGCCGGCGTGATTGACGGCCGGATTCACAGGGTGAAGACAAGCGGCTTCTATTCATAAGGCCTTTTTAATGGCAGTTGGGATTTAGCAGCTGATCTTCAAATCCCAATACCACCTAATATACTGTGACTAAACTGCATTGTCCTGGAACTGCTTTGTGCATAGATGCAAAGGGTCTCGCTCGCGATCACTAAGGCATGGTATTATGGTGGTCCGACGGTATCTGAAGTGTCAAATGGACAGAGGAGGCATGGCTCCATTCCATCATTCAGAGTGTCTGTGTTGCACGTCTCTGGTGTTCCCCAAAATCTTGATAAGCTTCCACGAGCAGTCACTGTGCATCTGGCTTCCTCCTGCGGTGCCCAGTTTTGGATATGTGCAGAGAATTTGGGCTGAGATGTGGAGCTGTATTGGCCCAAAAGGACCAAGGTATGTGTGAGGCACACAGGGCTAAAATAAGGCTGAAAATTCCCAGACACCCCTTCATCCAAATTTGAGTGTTGACCCCACATTGCCTACACATTTCTGCTTTTTCCCCTCCCTTATTCCCTGAAGCCCATCTGTTCTTTTTCCACCAGCAAAAGAACTCACGCGATTGAATGACAGCACATGAAAACCTGTATTGACTGTCATGCAGTCATTATCTTATTTGCTGTGTTGATATAGTCTTAAACACTATTACAGTTAATTGAGTGGTTGGGTCACCAAAAAGTATACACAAAAAAAGACCATAATCAAAGATCAAGTATATGCACACAACACAGGTTGCAGAACTCTGGGAATGATAATTGACTTAATTAAACATAAAACCTTTTATCTAAGAATTTCAAAACATTTTCAGTGAGAATTTCCTTGCCAACCGTTTGATGTAAAGTACCTATTGTTTTGGATAAAAGCATCTGCCAAATGAATAAATTTAAATATAAATGTAATGTAAATGAGTGATGAGTTACCTTTACCCCACACTCCCATATGCCGAGCCAGCAGTTAACCAGCACTTGATCAAAGTTAATTAGGACCTTGGTTCAGCATCCAACCTGACAGGTGACACCTCCTTCAGCACAGTGTAAACTTATTGGAGCATTGTGGACCAGAGGCAAGAGTACCACTATTGGTCCACCAGTGGCATTTCTATCATTGACATGGTTTTCTTTGCACCTGAGTTTTTAACCCTTGTAATTGTACTGGAACCCTGTACAGTTACAAAGGTCACAGGGTTACAAGATGGGCCAGCTGGTGAAACCTGCTTTCTGTTTTTACACTTTAATATTGTGTAACATCTTGCTCTTGGTGAACAAAAAATCAGGAAGTGAAAACAGTGTTGCACACACCCATTGCAGTGTGTCTTGTTTTTCTTTGTTGTATCTATTGCACTGGGCTGTCCTCATTTCTTCTGCAGGTCTCATACTGATACTGTCTGCAGCAGGAGGTTTTCTCTCTGTGTCTAGGACAGGAAGTAAATTATTGCACAGGAGAAACACAGGAAATGAGGCTTGAGACAGTGCACTTGATCTCAGGTAACAGCGATATAAGAGAGTGTAAATGTACGCTTGGGTGTCCCCAGCTCTTCTCGCCCCTGCGCAGGCATGTGTGATAACAAACACCGACTGGGTCTTCCCGACCCATCTGGCTCCCAGCTATGTGGTTTCAAACGGGAGCCTGTCTTTGTCTCTCTCCGTCTCTCTCTCTCTGGCTCCCTCGACCTTTTGTCCCTTGTCTGCCAAGGATTATGAATGGCTTCCTGCCCAGGCTGTGAGAAACAGGCCCGGCCACCGTGGCCCCTGCACCACAGCTGCAGCAGCGTGGCAGGGACAGGCCTGGGATGGTGGGGTGCAGGGACAGGGGGCTTCCTGTCGTATTTCACCCCGCTCCAGACTCGTGCTAATCTGGCCCTGACAGGCATGCTGTGTGTGCCCCGATGGGAAAGGGCCTATCCTCACAGGTCTGGGCTGTGTGGAACTGTTAAGCGCTCTTGCGGTTGAAAGTAAAAAAAAATAAAAATAAAAAAACGGGTACATTGGTGGCTGAGAGGGGAGGGGAGGGGTGGTGGTGGTGGGGGGCATGATTTCGCCAGAGCAGCAAGCGAACGAGAGAGAGAGGAGAGAGCATGCACACAAAGCGAGGGTGTGTTCTGGCCTCTCTTGTTCTATTTCTAGAGCACATCACCACAGATCCACACGGGCCCCCATTTTGAATGTGGTGCCAGCGGAAGGGTTATCTCTCCGTCACACACATGAACCTGATGGTGTGCTGTTGCCCTCAGTCTCTGTTGTTCCCAGGTGTGATAAAAGACTCTTTTACACTGCCTACCCCTTCCAGACGCACTTATGCATGCACACATGCACATAGGCACAATCTTAGGAGGACCATGAGCACTTCGCCCCAGAGGTTAAACAATGCCCTCTCCCCTGATGCAACAGTCATAAGCTCATACAGCAGTCTCCCTCTCTGACAATTAGCAAAGACTGCAGATATGACCGTATTCTTCATCTGTTATTTATTACTGTTACTTGGTAACCAGTTGCCACGGTTGCCCGGGCCGATCGTGTTTCCTTGGAAACCATGCCCATCCCTTTGTCCCCAACCGCGTCGCAGTTTCCTGGGTCTGTCCCTGCCCCGGCCTCCCCCTCCCCCACAAGCGTGAGCCCTCCCGGGGGGGTTGGGGTGGGAGGGGGCACTCTGATGCTGGTGCCCCCACACTTCCCCCCACCATCGTGAACCTTAATTAAACACCTGCCGGTGGATTCCCCTAACTGCCCAAGAGTACTATAGAACTGGCTGCATTGTTCCTCTGCAGGACCAAAGGGGCATGGCTGAACCAGCACATATACATATTAGACAGTCTGATTTCGATGGTCTGCCTCCACATGTGGAATTCGGCACCCATGTTAGAAAGACTGGATGAGACAGTCGTGTGATTTCTGGTTTTTACCTTCAGGAAATCGAAGCAAGACAATGTTTTACATTCTCATTAGAGAACAAAAGAAAACAAAGAAAAAACAAAGCCAAAACAAATTGCATTACAGTATTATGTTACTCCTATTATGAACACCCAACCAATTAAAGAGATATATAAACACAATTTTAATAAGATTAATAAAATCGAAAAACAATTACAATAAACACAGGCATACTGTTGTGCATGAGAATTAAAGAAAATGTTTTATGTATTGTTAACTTTGGAGAAAGTTATCCATGTTTCATGAACTAAGTATCTCTCAAGTAATTCTTGGTTTAAAGTGGTAGCCAAGCCTGAACAAAATTAACAATGGAGCAAAAATGTTCATTTTACTAGACAGCATTGGTGTACAGCAATATCCTTCAGTACACTTGATATGCTGATTCAATGCCAGAAGGATGAGACTAGAGCTAGTGCAGAAAAAAGCTAAATTGCGGATGTTCTGGAACTGATTTGCTAATTCTGAAAGAAAAATGATTCCAACAGAAGAATAGTCTACAGAGTCAATATTTTTTATTAAATGCCATAGTACATTAAATTATATATAAGAACCTTTTGGGTTGCCCCTGTGTATTACTAAGGTAACGACACTTTACTATGTTCATTCTTGCCTTAAGCCACTCAAAAGGGCTCTTAAGTCACACATGGACAGCTTCAGAGATTCTTTCAGTTGCTGTGCATTGCTGCAGTGCCTTTGGTGGATGGTTGCCAGGTAAAACAAGCGTAGCAGCACCGTGGAGCTGGAGCTAACTATGAGCCACTGCGTAGCCGAAACAAGAAAAACCCGCAACCCTGCCTTGCCTTGTCTGCCCGACTTGAATAGCGCAGGTCTTCCAAGGTAACACCAGGGGGCAGCAATTGACAAACTTTTCCATCCCATTCACTGGCATTTTGTAAGTTTGCGGGGTTTCAAGAAATTTCCCGAGGGACGTGAAGGGGCTCTTTCGAACAATCACGAAAGTGATAACCTAAATGAAGTAAAGTGAATAATGATAAATACAGCTAAATATACAGAGCGATATAATGTATGGGATCTTATAAGAATTATAAAATAAATGTAAATAAATATCGCAACTTGTGTTTCCGACCGAGATAGCTAGTTAAAACTGACAAACGAAAGGGACCACAAAGAAACTAGACACCAAAAATAGTTTAAAAAGATGGGTGGTCAAAAGAGGCATGAAAGCGTCCAAAGACCATACACCTCTTATGCGGCTGACAGTCTCATGAACAGGGGCGCTGCACTTGAAAGAGGCTCATATTGCCTTGTATGGGCTCAGTTACTCTGCGGTGCCCAAAGGGAGCGGGTACAAGAGCAAGCTGGAGTATTAGATGGGAGAGCTTAGCTCCAGCCGTATGTTTGGAAGAAACGACGTCTTGGGAGTGCTGCGGTCTTAAAGCGGGGGAGGGGATTCTACATGCTACGTTATATGACCAACGGGAAGTTATACTCAATAGTTAACTGTGTATTTAAAGGGGTTAACCATGAAGACATTTACACAGCGGGAGTTCTTGAAGATAATCCCTATACACAATGTCTTTCTGTGGGGAGGTCTGGACTGCTATGGCTCCACACTGAATGAATCCTGATCTGACGTTGCCGTACTTGCTGGGAAGCAATGTTAAATGGCCCATTAGAGCATCCAAATTTTACTTCGACTCATTGGTTCAGCCTGAAGCCTGACGTACTCCGTTTGGCTTGTTACATGAAGCTTATACGCTCTGAGGTGTCCTTTCTCTAACAGCTCTCAAAATGCAGCTGCGCTACTGTACTATATGCTGAATGACATAAATAGCCAGAACAAATGAAAAACGAATCTGGCAAGCTATCAACGCAAAACTTGAAACAAGAGTCATGTGTTTGGTCAGATTTAGAGCAAAAAAGGGGGTATTAGAGACAGCAAAAGTGAAAGAGAGAGGTTAACTTGTGAGGTGGGGGAGGGTTGCCGTAGGTGATCTCCAGGACACAGCTGGTGGAAAATTGCAGCGGAATAGACAAAGACTTTGAGACCATGAGGAGTCAGAAAAGAGTGAGAGACATTGCAGCTATAGTTTTCTAGCTTCCTTTACAATGCTGTGCTCCCCAGCGGGACAAGAAGGACAGGGACTTACATTGATCCAGGGCCAGACAGAATTAACCAACACCTCATTGAGGCTGGGCGGGCGGAACACCTGTTGGTGGACACCTGACACTAAAGCTACCTTATGCTTGCTATCATTGGTTGGTGGGGTGTCCCTCCTCAGATTGGTATTTACCATTTATTCCAGTGTGTAAATTCCCCTGGACAGTGGTTTTCTGTCCCTAACAGACAGCAAATTGAGAATAATGTTTGAAATACAGCCTAGTGGTGGTTCCAACCTTTAGACTACTTCTTAAAGATGTCCTTGACAATAACTATTTTGACCAGGTTTTACAGTAAATTCCATATCATAAAAAAATGATGAAAAATCCCCAATTTTACCAATCCAATATTATCATTCTGTTTTTGGAATCTTTTTAAAAATATAAACACTGGTGATGTATATTGTTCTGAATTGTCCCCATAGTGGGATGTGTAGCTTTGGTGTTGAGCTTCCTGGATGAGGCAGGTGTGATCACCAGCAGTCCCTTAACCCCAGACCTGACACGCTTAATTGAGTGGTTGTGTGGAGAAGGGCTTGTTTAGAGGTGATGCACAGAAGGGGTGAGGGATTTAGCTGTCCCTTTAATTATGACTGAATTGACTTGTCAACAATGTGAAAGAGTGTAAGCCCACACCCCGCCCGACAGCTGCATGGGCAGCACATGCTGCCTCTGACCGAGGGGGACGGGCTGATAGGTTGCCGAAGGTCAGAGGTCACCTCTGTCAATAGGTCCCGCGACATCTCCCTGACACAGATGGACTCAGTGTGCCGTGGCAGGCTGGCTGATCAAGGCACCATTGCTCTGTGTGTGTGTGTGTGTGTGTGTGTGTGTGTGTGTGTGTGTGCGTGCATGTGTTTAAGCACACTTGTGCATTTATATGTTTGTGTATGTGTATTTGTTCATACGTGTTTCTATGTGTTGGTTTGCATAGCACTAGTGTTGGTGTTTGTGCATGCTTCTCTTATCATGTATAACCACTGGCAAGGGAAGTGTAAGGCGTTCTTCCACACCCAGTATGACTGTTTGACTCCTGCCAGGCTGTGTTTCCCTTCCTTGCTTCCTTCTTTCTAACTGTCCAGACGTGTGGGATACCAGGCGTCTTTGAACACAATGCATCTGGACACAGACACACATACACAGACATTAAACAAGAGGCTATGTCTCCTTACCCTTCTCTGCTTGTTTACAGCGGATGATACCATGATACTGTGCACAGCTACACTGATGTGCCATCCCCATGGATCACCAGCACTGCCAGTTTAGCATATTCTCACCAGGGGTTTGTATCCAAGGGATGCACTGTCCTCTTCAGAGTGGGGGGATGGGGCATTCTGTTTGTGTGCTTGAAGGTTGCATGCCACAGTAAGAGAAAGTGAGCAGATATACAGAGAGAAAGGGATGGAGACACAGAGGGGGTGGGGGGAGAGGGAGGGAGAGAAAACAGAGAGAAAGGTGGGCTCATTGCTCACAAGGCTGTCCCCCACAGCCCTATGTGTGAAGAACAGCCCGACCTGCTGTGCCACGCTCATGCTGCACAGGAATAGGAAGTGATCTGTCTGCAGAGGCTTACACGCTGAAAATCATATGCACGCACGCGCACACACATGCACGCATGCACTCTCACACACATAACCTAAGTGTTGAGCAACACATGCACAGTCTGACAGTTGAACACAGTCACCCTTAAACACGCTATCCGTACACAGACACTCACACATGACACGCACCCTCCCTTGGGCTGGGAGTGACATTGCAAAGTCGACATCTCTGTTGTCAGCCCCTGTTTGTGACCCCAGCAGCGCAACACCCTGCATGTAGATTACAAAGGCACACCGTTTCTTCAGGCCTTGCTGCAGGTGTAGGGGCACTGCCATCCTGATGCGTATTGAGAGAAGACACCCAGACCTCTGCAATGTTAACCCTGCTATCACAGCTTGATCAGCAACCTTTCTGTCTCAGTGCATTAGGGTATGAAGTTCCTGTTGACTTTTTACTTGTTTGTGCAGTCTTGCTCTGGTTGGGCTGGGTAAACTCTGGGTCTGGGCTGTTCTGTAGCCAGCTGCTTTCTCTCAAGCCCTCTGATTACGTTACATGATCTTAGCAGATGCTCTTACCCTGAATGACTTACACAGCTCACAATTTTTTACATACTTTTCATTTATACAGCTGGATATTTATCAAGGCAATTTGGGTTAAGTACCTTGCCCAATAGCACAAAACAAAAGCCCTGCCTGAGAATAAAACCGGTTGCCTTTCAGGTTATGAGCCCTGCTCCTTACCGCTATATGAACCCACTGCCACATATGCATGTGTAGCTGAGCACAGAAGCATGAGTAAGCATGTAAATGTCTGCCACAGACGGTGATGTCACCCGCCAGAGCCAGAACAAGAGTACGATTAGTTCCCTCGGCTGGGAATCGCAGTCTTTTCTTTGGTCAGCTAATCGGATCTCTTGGTGTGCCCTGCGGACCGCAAAGGCTGCGGTGCCAAACCAACCCTGCCCCAGCTACACGTGCGTGTGCAGGAGATTTTTCTAACGGACCTCTGGAGCTGCAGAGGAGTAGCCTGGAGCCGTGTATGTTGTGGAGCTGGTGCTGCAGCCGGAGTTGAGGAGGTGTCAGCAGCTGTTGTGTGAGCGGGAGTTGAGGAGGCTCTGAATCCTCCATAACGGGTTTGTAAGCAAGAGAGGGTTTCACATAAAAGTTGATATGGCTACACTATCAACAGTCTCTGACGCACTAAACCTGAAACTGTTCATAATGATTCAATAAATCTTTCATCTGTTTTTTTTTGGCGTCAGCCATTTGCATCAGCACCAATTCAACTTTTCTCTCAATTTGACACATCAGCAGGGCACGGGGGCATGGAGTTCAAATGCAGAGTTGTTCAAAGATATTGCAAGTTGTCTTGAATACTAAAGACGGGGCGAATCATACTGAAAGCTGTGCAAGCTGAGTCAGAGGGCCTGAAGACAGACCCAGCATCTCCATGGACCCTCTCTTTCTCACTGAATGTCTGCAAGTACTTCAGTCATGTACCAAACCTCTACCTAGAAGCTCACCTTTTGTGTACCACTATACCACTAATATGACAAATCTAATTTTGTAATGTGTATTTTTCATGCCTTTTATACCTGAAGAAGCAGTGTTAAGGAACCTGTTTTGTAACCAAAAGGATAAGGTTCAAATCCAAGTTGGAGCCCTGCTATTGTACTGTTAAGCAATTTCTTCAGCAAATGTCCAGCTGTACAAATGTATAATGTGTCAAAATGTAACCTATGTAAGTCACCCTGGGTTAGGGCATCTGCTAAACAAAGAGTAGTTAAAGAAACACAATCTGCTCAACCTAACATCACAGGGGTACCTTAAGGACACATATGCTAGACTCCACAGCTGTCGTAATCGTTGCTATTTATGTTAATTGGTATTCACTAGAAATCAGGTAAAAAACAACTGCCGAGCAGTGGTTGGTGGAGTCAGCCTAGAGCTAGAGCTGACCTCTGAGAGCAACTTGCATATTTTTGCCATGCATATGCAGCACCTATTTTGTACGGCATATCCTTCCTGTAGATGTATACAAAAATATTCATCTGAAAACCCCGTTCAGGACCGGTGCCTCAGGCTATCTCATTCAGCCAGTGTGTAAGATGGATAGATGATCATTAAATACCCATTATGCTTCATGTACAGCCTTCAGACACTGTAATAATTAGATACGGTGTTATTGATTGACTTGTGTTTGGTGATGTTCATTGTGAGTGCTGCTGCCCCAGTTTCTACCTTTGGTTATGAGTGTGGACAAACTTGATCAAAACTGCCATGATTAGAGGGTTGGACAGCCTGAATGATGTTATAAACAATGTGCTATAGAGTGAGTCATACAGTCCATGCCAATAAACTTCTCATAGCATTGCTGTGACCCTATGATCAGCATTGCAACTGCATTGCAGAAACACTGTGAAAATGTCACATGTTGCCCAGAGTATAACCAAAAGGCATTAACAGAGTCCAACATGGAAACACAGTCCTAGATGGGCTTACCCCTACCCTGTCCAGCTACACAAGATTCAATCTGCCAATCTGAACTAGCTTACAGCTTCCACCATACAACGTGGTTTTATTTTTGGTTTGAGTTAACTAGAATCTGATTATCAGACCAAAAGAGGGGCTTTTTGAAGACTGAAGTGTAGAATATCTGTCACAAAAATCTTGTTTTAAATTTAGCATCATAGTAACTTTCCTCCTCTGCTTCCTGTGAGCTAGATCTCTGTATGAGATTCCATGGCCCGTGTTCACAGCGAAAGTAGTGTGTTTCACATTGTGGCTTCTATGCTGTGAGCTATGTTGGTGGGTAAACAGTAATCGGGGGACAGCGTATGGTAAAGCACTAAAGCAGAGTGTGCATCAAAAGAAAATACTGTGGAAAAAGCTTGTGTGCGTGTATGTGAATGTGTGCGGATCTGTATGTGTGTGTGTACGTGTTTGTGTGTATACATAAGCATGCACGTCTTCCTGTTTGCTCGAATGTCAGGGTGCACCTGTCAGTGAGACTGTGCATGTAGGCATATAAGGAGTCAGTGAGTCGTCCACAAAACCGAGCACATACACTCAGAGCCAGGACAGCAGGGATCAACAGCCGCCCACTGAAAGACCCTCCAGCTGACTGCCGTCATAGCAACAGATAGACACGGCAGTCCCAGCTCAGTCCTGCATCAAAGTGGGGAACTAGACTCAGTGGTGGGCAGGATTGCAATATTGCTGTGTCTAGGGAAGGGTACCATTCATCTGCTTGGAATGCACTGACTCACTGTGTCATTTAACATGCTATTGAAATGATATTGTGACCCAAAGAATATGATGCACAGTCAGACTTGAAGTCTGTAATATTGCACCAACGCAGTATGCAAAGTGCCACATTAGACACTGGACGACAACATAATATTGTTTATATGGAATACAAGATGGAATGAGGTGGGGGTGCAGTGTACATATGGAATGGGAAGGGTAGTACAGAGTGCAAAAGGAAAAATGTGAGATAGCCATTCACTTCAATACAAATCGAAGAAACACAAAAGAAATATCAGGGACACGGAGGGACACCAACCATCGGTTATGATTTCGACAGAAGGGTGACAAACGTTTCTGAGAAAAAGGAATGACATGGTAAACCGCAGATGACTGACCATTTTTCTCTCGACCCGGGCAGTCTTTTCTGTCCCAGCCTCCGAGACGAAAAAAGGGGAAAAGAGGCTGAGAGACAAACGTATTTTGTAACATACTTTCACTTCCCATAGTGCTGTGCTATTTTGATACCTTTCGTTGAGTTGTTGGCTTTCTTCACTTCAGCTGTCGACGAAGGCTATCTGAGAAAGGACAGAATACAGAAACTGTAAAAGAGAAGAGAGTCGTTTTGTAAAGGTAGACCATCATTTGGAGGTCCCTGTGGCTGTGTAATTAATGAGTTGCCGTGTGAATGCAATTGATCCTGAGTCCTGAGAAATGACAGAACATTTCAACAATGGCATCTGCTGGTGGTTTTTGGACCAGGAGCGCATAAATGTATTAATATCAGTATATATGCTCAAGAACATATAACCACAAAAGCAGTGGGGCCATATTCAAATCGAAGGACATACTGAGAAAGCAGCGAAACCCCACAAATGTTTTATTTGTATGCACATACACACACACACACACACACACACACACACACACACACACACACACACTCAATGTGCTGAGTTACTGTTAAGGTGGTTATTTACAGGTGACAGGTGTGATTCCAGACTGAATGTCAGAGCATCCGTTTGAGTGTGTGTACGTGTGTGTATGTATGAATGTATAAACCACCCAGCAGTGGGTCCTCCTCAACACCTAACACTCCTTTCTCTGCTAAACTGTAGTCAACAGAGACAAAATGTATAGGAAATTACGGGAAGTAGCACAATTAACACTAACTGATACTGTCCTTACTGCAACCCTCGACCACCACTAGGCACTCCGTCTCTCATGCTTACTGCTTGGGAGGGACCCCTATGGTGTGTCCTCTCTAACTTACCGCAGAGTGAGAGATTGAGCAATGGTCATGATATTCTGCATACAATATGAGGCAGTGGATTGATAACTGAAAGAATGAGCAGCGTTGGTTATATGTGAAGGAAATTTTTTACATTCTCACACTTAATACGTCAATAATATCTCAATAATATCTCAATAATTCTATATTTCTATTGCTTTCTTTGCTGCCCATCCAATAGTATAGTTATACATGAAATGCTAAAATAATCTTGCATTGCTGGAAAAAAATGATGCCGTCAAATCAAATGTAATAATACAATCTCACACATCACAAGACATTACATATTTATTTATGTTTAATTCTGTTTTTATCCTAAGGAGAGATATACAATATACAGCCAGTTTGTGTGGAAAGTTAACTTCATTCAGTCCTACACCCAACGCATCACAGTTTAACAAGTGCTTAGGAAACAGCATACATATCTTAATCCCACTCTGTGTTTATCTAATTAAAGCATGGTGGTTTTTGAAAGGGAACCAGAAATTTACGCCATGTCCTCAATACAGCATAAGCTCCTTGGTGAGATCACATGTGAGGATGTTACCATAGCCTGTGAAAAAGGTGCTGCCTGGTGTTACATGGTGAATGAAAAGAGAAAGGAGGATGGAAAGAAGAGAACTAAAGGAGTCAGAGTCTAAGAGTCCAGAAAAAGGTAAGTGTTCATGCAGTTGGGTAACTGGCTAAGAAATATGACCCCATTTGTGGAAAAGCATTACCTATTACTTTATTTTGCTGGTCTTTTTGAGGATTGGCTTTATTTGTGAAAGTAAAAACACCATTTCTCCATTGTTGTCCATCAATATAAAATGTTATCTCAGAGAGTCAGATTATTACACAGCATCATATTGTTTGTTTTGAGTGTGTACACCATTAATATCCCAACTTGCCCAGCATTGGCTGCATGACAATTGGACCTACGGTACCAGTCAATTGGGCCACTTTGATGACTTTGATGGGAATGATATCAGGATGTTAAATAACACACTATATTTCAGTTGCTTTCCACCCCTACCCCTAAGATAAACATT
This sequence comes from Megalops atlanticus, assembly GCA_019176425.1. NCBI lineage: Eukaryota > Metazoa > Chordata > Actinopteri > Elopiformes > Megalopidae > Megalops > Megalops atlanticus. The sequence continues at coordinate 21,245,938 of CM032882.1, forward strand.
TTAGCACAAACAGTTAATTTTCTAAATCATAAATGAAAGATGTATTTTAATAGAAATATAAGACATTGAGAATATTTAGACTTTGATAAAAGGTCAGTTAAAATGTACAAGTGAAAATAACAGCCATATTTCTTGAGAAAAAGAACAAAGATAATGATGAATTTTTAAGGCACCATATGAATGTTTTGCGTTTACTCAATGTATAATATAGCTACGCATACGTTGATTTTAGCACTGTCCTGAAGAGTCAGATTCAACACAATGCTTTGCCAATGTATTTGATTTATACTATATGACAAATACTCAATGAGAAACAGGATCTGCCAATCAATGAGTATCAATCATGCCATAAACTGGCCATAGTGTGAACAACGATGTGTTTATGTGTGTGTGTGTGTGTGTGTGTGTGTGTGTGTGTGTGTGTGTGTGTGTGTGTGTGTGTGTGTGTGTGTGTGCGTTACCGCATACATCACTTCTATAGGTCAATAAATGGGACCACAAAAGTAACGGTCTGTAAAACGAAAACACAACGGTTAAACTGACAAATTTGCTGGAAAACACACAACAGACGTGGGGAAGGGAAGTGCTGTTTCTGTTATTTACTCCTGTTCGTAGCAAAATACATGCAACGCAGATGCAGCCTTAAATATTAATACCTCCTGCATGGCGACTGTATTTATTTCCACTTATCATCACCATATCATTCCATACGGTGCTTTTTCGTGCCGGTTGTTCCCACAATTGTGAAACCTGGATATTCGTAGAAAATGGGGTGGGGTGGGGGTAATTTAATTTCCATTCGTCTTTTTGGGAAAAAAAATTAGGCTGGGCACCCTAAATTATTAAAAAGAGAAATTAAATCATAAACGCTGTCCCGTATTCTATGAAATAATAATCATAGTAACAAAACCCCGATCATTTCAGTTCTTTAACCGTCAGTTCTCCTCTCGCATGGGACGGGCAGTCCGCTTTGTGTTCATTTCGGCTATGGGGACCGCACTTCCTGTTGCATTTTGGCGTCCGCTCTCCAAACCCGTCAACAGGGATTTTGTATATGGTAGGGGCTGTGGATGTTTTAACGTGTCTTAGACATTTAGCGAGCTGCATTATAGACTTTCATTAAAAGAATGTTTCGCTTTAATTTGCTTTGCTCCGTTCACGATTGAAGACGGTTCGGGACGGGCGGAGCACAGGTCCGATTCAAACAGGTGGAAGACGATTCCAGGTGGACCTTTAGGGGGGGTGTATACTATTAGCTCGTGGGTTAGCCGTTAAATTGGTCCTGTCTTATTTTGGTATAGACACCTGCAAATCTGTCCGTTAAAGGCGATAAGTATATAACGCGTTTTGTAATGTCGCCGCTTTGCTTATTTTTCTTTGAAATTTAGTCTTTAAATTAAGGCAGTGGAGATTTTTTTAGCTAGCCAGGAGACCTTCACAGGTGGGACATACCCGCTTCGTAGGACAGCCCCTTCTCTCAGTTCCTCGGCGTAGGATGTGAGGCACTGACATTTGTTGTTGCCGTTTGGGACAGGAGGGGAAGCGTTTCTGCAAACAGGTGTGAGACCACACGAATCTACACAGCTAGCTAGCAAGCTAACGTTACGTATTTCTGTTTATTCGGGGAGGAAATATTAGTCCGAGTCGCAAGGCGTTCCTCCTTGTGAAGGGAATAAAACATTTTGCTTAATTGAAATTTCGGTCGGATTTGAATTAATTTGATGCTCGCTAGAAAGGCAAATAATAATTAGACAAAGCCATGTCAACAAAAAAATCGTGCGTGGATTTAACGAAAAGGAGTAGGAGTCCTGTCGTGTCGGAGGCAGAGATGTTCAACGAATTTCAGGACTGGTGCCTCCGCACTTACGGGGACTCGGGTAAAACAAAGACGGTCACCCGGCGAAAATACAACAAGATTCTTCAGACTCTTTTACAGAACGACGAGTCGGGTGGCGTCTACATCGAGAGCAACCACATCAACGCCAAATTCAAATTCTGGGTGAAATCCAAAGGTTTTCAGGTCGGGAGCATTCAAGGCGACCACAATGGAGCATCTGGAAAACCGGTCCTTTACGTCCCCATCAAGGCAACGGTTTGTAAAGTGTCTTTTCACTGTTCGTCTGGGTGATGTCCTATGTGCGCGCGCAATGCTTTCTATTTACTTAAGCAAATGTATGTTTATGAACCTCGCCCACTTACTCACCTGTATTTAATTCCAACTTTTTGGGGTTTATGTACCACCTTCCCCTCCTCCTTCCCCTTCTCCTCCCCCTTTCACCCCAGAAAGCTTTGGTTTATGTCCTATCGCTGCTACCAAGGCAACGCCACTGCTCACACTAGTCACTAGTAATAACTAGTCGCGAGTTGCGAGTTAAGATAGTGCTCTGCATATTTTCATTGTGTGGTCCTGTCATCTAGCAATGAATGGTAGGGTACTGTACATGGAGAGGCAGAACCTTACCTGATTAGGTAGTTCGAGGGGAAATCCCGTGTATAGTAGTTTGCTGGGGGGTCCGCGGGTACCGTGCGAGTTCCCTCTCACATTACGGATAAATTCGCCAATACCACGACTATTTTGTATCGTGCCGTATGTGTGTGTGAGAGGGTTTTGCCGAGCCTGGCAGACCATTCCAAAGGATATCATGTAAATATGAAAAACTGAAACAAAATAAAACACTAGGACATGTAAAAAGCGTGCATGCTAAATGATGAATGTTGCTGTTAAAACACCTTACAACCGACCGCTAAATAAAACGCCCATCCCATACTTTAACAAGACTGCAATTTAGATATAATTCTGTCCTCCGTTTCGTTTTCATGTCGAAAACAACAGTTAGAATTAGCCCACGTATTAAATTGTGATGCGTGTATTATTTTTAAATATACGCTTAAGATGGCTACAGCGTGACAGTTTATTGTTCATTGTAAAACAACATTCATGGGTTGGTCAGAGAAAGGAGGGTCGCCACCCGTCCCTCATATAACTTTGAAGATTACATATCAGAGGATGGTCTCTGTTGGTCTGCAGTTCAGTTCCCAGTTTTCCAGTAATAGCATTTGAATCAGACGTGAAGCAAAAAAGCACCTCTGGATTTACCAGTTCGATTGGATGGTCATTAACATTTAGAGAGTTGAATGAAGGCACGGTAGAAGTTTAGCTTAACTTTTTAATCATATAACATTTTATTACAAGCCATCCAACGTTTATATTCTGTATTTTTTACATAATAAATAGTAATTGCATGCTTTGGTGAATGACATGACAGTAATGATCACACATCATTATTGCAGTAGAACCTAGAGTAGTAAAACACTGACGTCTGATTAATGTTCACTGACAACATGACTACATGATCATATGTGACAATGCTCAGAACATCATTAAACAGTATGTAATGTACAGGTTCCGGATTAGAGGACCACAGATCAGACTTCAGTTAAGTGCATGTGGGTCAACCTCAGAACTGGGAGAACGGGACAAAAATAAGTCTACCCATTCTTATGGGATGCCTTCTGTACATTGATTTGTGTGGTTTGCATATCCACCACTGTCATCTGTGAGGAGGAGTTGATAGATTCCACACCCAAATAATGATCCTGGATCAGTATCCATACTTCACCAAAGCATTGTGGAGTTTAGGATTAGAGGGGTGCAAATTGACTCTGGATCTGTTATTTGGGAGTGAAAGTATCTCAAGCTCAATTTTAACATATTAGTTTAAAAGATATTGACACTGGAGTCTGACACAAAGGATTAAACAGAACAAAGTAACAGAGCATATAGATCAAATACCTGTCAACAGCACCTTTCATGTCAAAGATGCGAAATTGGGTCAAGGTCTGGGGCACATAAATCCCAGAGAGCAATGCTCAATGTGTCTGTGGTGATTTGGAGAAAGATCCTCTGATCTTCATTCCAGTCCTCGAATAAATTTATTACAAATTAATCAAGCAAAGGCAGAGGGGTGTTAGAGTAGAGATCATGGCCTCCTCTGCCATGCTAATGGTTAGAGAGGGATGGTGTGGTGCTTTTTGCTTGATCATCCTTAGGTGGTGGTATGTGGGTCTCTAGGTAGGTGGTGTTGGCTGGCACCACCACCACTGCAACTGCAGATGTGATGCCCACTCACATGATCCAACTTTGACCCATATTCTGTCTGAACACTTGGTCCACTTGCAGAACGCTAATTACAAATGTGACGTTGCCTTTTGTGACGTTGCCTTTTGATTAGAAGATGGATAAATATTTTTATTTTTAGATATTTTTTCTTTAAGTTTTGGATTCTAGCCCTCTCTGTTTTTGCCCATGTCACATCTCTAATGAACACATGAGATCACATGGCTAGTAGTACACAGTTTGATGGTTGGAGACTTTTAATCAGTCTTGTGTGTGAAGATACTTCTCTTGGGACTAATTCTAAGAGAGATTGATATTCACGTGTTGCAGTGCATATGATAAAGTGGTAAGTGAAGCATCAGTAGTATATGGACCGATCATAACTGTGTCTTTTGTGCCTCTTGTTTTGTTTGTTCATGTTCATAATTTAATTGCACAGATCTCAGGCCAAGGGTGTGTGTGTGCATGCGCGTGCGTGTGCATGCACACATGAGATCCTCTCCAGCAAACAGTTTGTAAATCATTCCTCAGTGCCTGTGAGAGACACACTGATTGTGTTTCTGTGTGGATGAATAAGGCCAGAGCATTGGAAAGCTGCCTAAGGTCAGGAGAAACCAGGAGAACAGTTTACTGTCCTCTCTCCCAGAACCAGCACTGTGTCAATTGGGTGTGTGTGTGTGTGAGAGAGAGAGAGTGTGTGTGTGTGTGTGTGTGTGTGTGTGTGTGTGTGTTTCTGTTAGTGTATGTCCATGTGCGTGTTCACATGCATTTGTTACATATTTCTAATAGACAAAGAATTCATCATGAATAAAAGGTAAATTTGTTTAAACAGTCACCTATTAGACGCTGTATATTAGCATATAGGCATATTTCTGTATATTTAAAATAATCCTCATGCACCTGAAAGGTAATGGTGGTGCCTTTTGGTTTTGGCCCTACCTCTTATGGTGGTGGGAGGTGGGGAATTTTGTTGGTGAACAGGTTGCTTACTACTTTTTGCAGGGGAAGGAAAGCTCTGGTTTGTGACAACTGACATTTTTTTATACCTGCCTTTTAGCAGGCCATAGAAACTGTGCTTAGCTTCAAATCAGAGTTGAATATGCATGCTTAAAATATGTATTTACAATTTGTCTAAGGTGCCTATAAAGCTGTGAAGTGTCTGGTCTGAAACAGGTCCAGTATATGCATGTATACATATAATAAATCTAGCATGTTCGCTGTAGTTTTGTTGGTTTATCAGATTATTCTGTATACATGTCTTATGTGAAGTTATTAGAGATACATTATTCTAATTTTTTTTTATTTTAAAAAAGAGGAACATTTACTTTATATTACAGCCACATTTACAGATCAAGGGCATTGTAATGGTCATTTTTAGCTTTTGGAATGCAATAAAATTACTTTAAGGCAGTGCGCTTTTTTGTACTTACTGCGTCAAGTGGTATGCACATACAGTTGCTAAGATTTATGGATACATTTAACATTGCAAGGTAACTGGATGCCTATATTTGTACATTTGTGGCACACATGTAATTTGTGAATTTCAGATTTAATGTGTGGCTTCACAATCATTGTTATTGTTAATCCACTGGCTACTGTATTTTTGTTTGCCATTCTTTGAAGCTGTTTAGCTACCTATATCATCTATATACCTATATCACCTATATCATCTATCATCTATACCATCTTATTCCATTAACACAAACCTCAAGCTTTATTTATTTGTTTGTTTGTTTGTTTACTTACATACATAAATGCCAGAACAGATACCACATTCAGATACCTCATTTAGAGAATTGGGTCCAGTCTTGGAGTGTGACTGTTTAAGATTCAACTAAGTTCATAATCTTAGACAAAAACTGTAAATATTTGAGCAGAAATGAATCTTTGCATAGCACAGGTTAATGACTCAAAACAATTTTTTAAACAATTCCTGGTTGCTTGAAAAGCATGCCAGACATGGAAGTGTGCTTATCTAATAGGCAAAAAGTTTGTGGGTTAAACTGTGGGTGTAAGCTCACTTAATAGCTTCTCTGACAATTGTTCTATTTCACAAGGATCACTAAGATTGTTGCCACTAACTTTCAGGTGTAGAATATGTGCACCCCAAAGTTAGTGGCAACAATCTTCCATAGGCTGGTTTATGGGTGGCTTTCTGTTAGCTGTTATATCACATTTTCCTGTATCCTCTACAACTGTGTGCATTGCCATATGGTTTCCTGAGTGATCTGTGGATGAAGTTGGGAAACAAGTAAGGAGAGATAGTAAGGGAAAATGGGACAGTATAGCAAGACCACTGAAGAAGTCAGTGTTGAAGTGATATATGATGTTGCCCCCAAATCAAACCAGAGGCCTGCTTACAGACTGACTCGAGCTTCAGTGATTCTAAATAATTTTTTGAGGGCAATCCACATGTAGCAAGGACACCATAAAAATAAAGAACTGATGGTAAATTATGTTTAATTTTAATGTTATATGGTGAATTTTTTCCTCATTTAATTTGATGTTAATTTGACAAAGACTGCTGGCCCTTTAAAATTAGACATTCATTGCACCAATGCATGGGTGAGTCTGAGAAGGTTTTTATCTGTCTGAGTCTGTATCTATACCTTCACGATGCCTTAAATGCTTTTGGTATAAAATTACAAACATGTCTTGCCCTTTGGTTGAAGTCCACAGCAAGGGGGTGGGCATATGCCCTGCTCTAGTTTTGAGCGGGAGGTGATTATAAATGGGACATTTGGCTGTCCTCTTGGTTGCCGCTCTAGTCTCCCTTAAAGAAGGAAGTGAGAAAGGAGCACTCTGCCCTTTCTGATCACATAAAACAAATGTACATAGGCAGAAGTAGTATGGAGTGTAGTTTTTCTTCTTTTCAAACCCAACCTTGTGCTGCAGATATAGCCCAGTCATCTTGATATGGGCAGTTGCCAGCAGTCAGTGTGATTTTAGTGTGTTACAGCTCTGGTTGCAGGTGATGCAATGGAAAATTAATCATCCTCTACCAGATCAGCCAGCTTTGGCTCCAGATAATGCTTCTCTTGTTCCAGCTTTATGTTGGAGAAGAGATATAAGTCTCCTACCAGTCAGGGCAGAATGTATTGGTTTAATATCATGGCTTCTTCACAAGACTCTTTATTCTGCGGTCCCATTATTGTAAAGTCAGAGGTTTTCTTCAGCATATAACTCGATAAACATCTGTAGCATTTGATTTTTTTGTACCTCTTGTTGCTGTTAATGAAAATGATCATATGTTGTACAAAAGCCATAGCTTTTGGTCTGTGCTTTTCCTGTCAGGTCTAACTGTAATTTGTTAGTGTGCAACTGAGCCCACAGCCTAGTTCAAACATTGCCAAGGACCACTGGGACTGCCAGGTTTGGACTTCCACAGTAAAACACAGGTGTGCCAGTATACGTCGATCATGTTCTTGTTTTTGTGGGCCCTGAAAGTACCCAGAAAATGGCCTTGAACTTTAGACTCTATCATGGTCATTCCTGAACCTGCATGGAGGTACGCTGTCAAGTGTGGGCAATCACTGCTTTTCACAATATTATTGACAGTAAGAGCAGCAACGGCAAGGTCACAAATGCGAAGTGAAACTGGTGTCTGAGGAAGGAGGAAGACAGTGAGAACGAGAGAGTTGCCTGTGACCGAGGGCTCGGAGCCTAGAGGAAGCAGCCACAGAACACCATCACATGCAGTTGACACCATCCTCTCCGAGGATCCTATAAATAGCCCCAACATTCTTCTTTCCTCTCCGAAGGAGTCTTTTCTCCTTGCCGCTTTTGAGAGCATTAAGTGCAGTTCGATCAACTGTTGCTGGAGCGCTTGTTTCCACATCGTATTTTAAAGAAAGGCAAAAAAGAGAAAAAGCTCTTCAGTGTGAATGAGTGCTCCGCTTCCCTTCATGGAATTTCAGTCTCCATTAGGCTGCAACAGGTTTATACTCCACAGGCACAACGTTGCCTACAGTTTAAGATGCATCTTATGGACAGTAGCTTCAGAGAACTTGTTATTACAATGAGTGGCCTAAATGGCATTAAGTTGCAGATGTAGAAAGGGTCCTTGGGTTCAGTGAATTGTAAATGAGGAAAGACAACTATTGGAAGAAAGCCGATGGTACATTGAGCAACAAACATTAAAATGTCACCCTAAAAGCATAATTGCTGGCGGAATTTTTTGGTAGTATGAGTCATTTGTGTATATTTTGGGGGGAGTCTGTATTTTATTTATCTTTTCCCTTCTTTTTTTCTATCTCTTGACCAGTGACAACAACATGTGTTGATGGCTCCAGTATATGTCCGCCTCTAGGGGTAACCTAATTGGGACAGCCTCTTATCAGACCAGGGATCTCTCTAATCTCAATGGGACCCTTATCCCTCAGAAATAAATACATTAAATTGACTTGAATTGCCAGGGCTGCCCCTGATTCACCCCCTCTCGTGGTGCATCCGTCCCCACCCCCTGCCTCCTGCTCATCTATCTCAGTGGGGGCAGGAGGGTCAGGGGTAGGGCAACGCAAGGGGCTGCCTTTCCTCCGAGTGAATCGGCTGGTTTCACCACACTGGCCTGCGGGACCGTGTTGGGGGGGGGCTTCCTCTGCAGCTGCCTGGTAGCTGGGGATGCCAATTTAGGGCCAGGACGGGGGGGAAGGAACCCACTGGGCGCATTGAGCGAGTCTCATGTGGAGGAGGTCGGGTGGTACTGGAGAGTCAGAGCACAAGGCCTCTCCTGGCCCGCCTCCCTCTGGGACCAGCGGCCTTACTGAAGAAGATGGAAAGGAAAAAGCTGTTTGTGAATGGATGTATTTAGTGTTTCATTCAGGCTGGGGAGGCAGCAGGGGCAATGTAAGCGGGGGGGGTGAGGTGGCAGGGACAACACAACTGGCAGGTGGTTATAGTGCTCACGGACTCACTCTTCCTGTATTGAAACCCAGAATGGAAGGACGGTGCTCAGAGAGCCTGCTGGTTACCGGTGGCTCAGGGTATTCAGCGGCTTTTATTGTTCTGATGTGTCTTTCCGATAACATGAGGTGCGGACTCGTGGTGGGAGGCTCTTCCCCCCCCCGTGGCACTCCGCTCATCCCTCTGCTGCCGCGCCTCAGCACGATTTCACCCCCTCCTCCTCTCAAAGATGTAGTTTGAGGTGTAGGAGGTGTGCCCTGTTGCCGTGCCTGGTCTGTGTGGTTTTCCTGAAACAACGGTGTCAAATATCACTGAGCAGGATGCTGGCGTGCCCTCCCGGAGCCCTTGAGGGTGGGAGGGATGAGCCTGTGTGTGGTGTGTCTGTGTGTGTGTGTGTGTGTTTGGGGCGGTTTGAGGGTGGGCGGGGCAGGGGGAGGGTGGAGTCTCCCACCTGGGCAGCTGCTAGGTATCATTATATTTCTCGGGATCCACACAGAGTACAGAGGAGAATGGTCAATGTTAAATAAAGATCAGCTCCCAGTACACTGCCTGAAGACTGACAAAGCAAATCAGCAAACAAGAAAGGTAGAACAACCACATTAAATGCCATTGATAGCTTCAGCTTAACTTCTGACAGAATGGTAGGAATACAAATTTAATATCCCTTCTTTGTGATCTTGTCATTCCAGTGAAAAGTGAGAAATAAATTATTAATAATATATTATGTTCACCTAACCCACAGGGGACACACACACTGTATCGTTGCTTATTGATCTATTTACTTATTTAAAGGAAAGGGGAGATGTAAAAATAAAAGGCCCACACTAATAAAAGGCGCCTCTCTGTGTCTGTGTGCAAAGTCCTTCCTGACAGTGATCGGCTGCGTCTGCAGCTGTATGGCGCTGGCTGGCTGTAATTACGTCACGGGGTGCCCAGGGTTACAGCCAGAGAGGCAGGCAGGAGCTGGGGGTGGGGGTGGGGGGTTGGGACAGGGCCGGCAGTAGCATGTGCACTCAGTGGGGTCCTGCCTGTCATAGGCCCCCCCTCCCCATAACCCAACCCCCCAGCCCCCTGTCACTGAAACCGCACTGCTCAGGGCCCAGAGAAGGGAAATGCCCCGAGGGTCTGCACACGGCGTTCCTGAAGCCCTCACGGTAGACCCCGGATGATACCATGCCTTTGTGTGTTTGTGTACGTGTGTGTGTGCTAGTACATGCGTCAGTGTAAGTGAGAGGTAGAGGGATGTGGTCATCATCATATTGATGTGTGCAGGTGGATGAGCTGAGGCCTAATCTGTGAGTGGAAAGGGCCAAAAGGTTAGATGGCACTGAAGGGCTTTTTTTTGCTCCGTTAGGATGGATTCATATAAAACCATTCCAGTTATACATTAACCCATTATGGGGAAGTTTCAGAAGAAGAAAAATGTCTCTGTATTTATCTCTGTGTTTACCTGTCCTGTATCTGAGCTCTTGCTCTCTGAAATGACTTTTTATAAGACATGAAAAAGATAAAGATTTGTGTGTTTATATTTTGCACTGTTTACAGAAATGAAGGTTTTTCTGTTTCACACTGCCTATTTGACTTTGTCGGGAAAAGATCTATTGACAGCCAGGATGACTGTTAGTAGAAGGTTGTTGTTAGATTAACTGCATTTGGTCAAGAGCACTGTCAAAACTCTGCATCAGTAAATGGGTAAATGGTAACCATGGACTGGACTGTGTTGGGGTAAAAGGTTACCATAGGGTAAAGAGAAGTGCTGGAAGGACAGACTGGTGAGGATGCATTAGGTAACTGGACCGAGGGTTGTTGTGTCCATGACAGTTCTGTCATTCCTGGGTGTAAATGGGGCCTGAAAGTAGTGGTGTTGGTGGTTGGGATGGCGTGGGGGAGACTTGCATAGGTGTGCATAACTCTGAGGGATATGCACTGGTGTGCCTTGCTTTGTTTGTGTGTTTGTATTGATGCATTTGTATTGTATTTTTGTGGTCATCCTCATGCTTATAATCCAAAGCAACATGTCCATCAGTAGGAGCAAGCTTGATTTTCTCTCTGATGTCATCCATGATCATTGTTTCCCACACATTTTCACTCTCAATGTGTCCCTTGCATTAATATCTTCATTACGCCCTGCATGTCCTCACCCTCGTTGCGTCCTCTACATTTCTGCCCTCATTATGTTTTACACATTTCTTAGACAGGGACACACATACATATGTCAGTCTTTGTCCACACTAGGAAGGGCTAAGTTCATATTTTGATTGTTCTTCAGAAACTCCCAGCATCCTTAAAATAAAATTTGGATTACAATAGTAATGAGAAGCAGAATAGGAAGAAGAGTGGGGTAGATTTTGAAATGCATGTTTAATAGGGGAAATGAATAGTAGAGCTTGGATTTGGTCATTTTGAAACCATCAGTCTCTATATTTCCTTTGTACATAAAACTTGAAGATGTGTCGTGTTACTGTATTATTCAACTGCATTAAGTTAGGCTTACTGTATGTGTATGGCTGTTAGCTATGTGCATGTGAAATTAAAGCTAATTTCCAAAAGCAAGAGAAAGCTATCTGTCCACTAATTCTGTATCCTCTTTTAATGTTAAATATTGATTTTTATCATTTTTTCATCAATACTCTTTTCAGTTTGATGCAATGACAGTTTGACAAGGACAAAAATTTTTGATTCTGCTTGTTCACAGTTCACAGCTTGAGACATGTTATGTTCACAGTTCACATTATATTAGAGATTTTTTGACATCTTTATACTCTCAGGTGCTTGTGACAACATTTAATATCCTTCTGGAGCTCAGGTGATTGACAGTTCCCTGGGGCCAATCAGCCCTGGGCTTTGGAGCTCTGTAGAGAAGGAGGTGGGGACTGAGTACATCCGTATGGATTTGACCTGGTGTGCTGGGTCTGATGCAAGGCCAGGCAAGGCACTACTGCAGACCAGAGGGAGCAAGAGGCAAAGGTCACGTGACCCGATTAAAGAAATGAAGCCCATCCCCCTCCAGCTTGCCTGCTTGATAACATGGGACTCTGTTTTCAGAGTGGAGGTGTACCTGGAGGGCGAGATGTGGGAGGCGGAGTGGTGAATGAGCAGAGATTTAGGAGTGGGAGGAAGAGTCTGCTGAAGGGCATCCTGCAAAGGAAAGGAATTTGTTCCTGCAGTTAAGGAGTCAACGACTGGGGAGAGGCAGACTGCAGAGCAGCATACACAACCATTCATACCCACGCCAAGTACCATAATCCATGCTAACACAAAATTGGCCGGTGTTCATCTGGCTGTTAACCGTGGCGTGAGCCTCCATAGGTGTGGGCCTGTTAGTCTTGGTACGGTTCCTGACCACACAGACCGTACCCTGACCGCTCGCTAACGCGTCTGAATGGGGTCGGAGCGGTTTCACTGTGGGATAGCCTGGAATCATGGGGACAGTGCACTAGCCCGGTGTTCGGAGGGTCAGTCTGAGGTGCGTCTATGTGTGTGTGTGTGTTTGTGTGTGGTGGCCAGCTGGTGTGTGTGCCCTTATCCAGCGCCAGCCAGCAGTGTCAGCTCACAGCTGCCTGGCCTGCCCGCGTCACACAGCCATCACAAAACAGCAGCTCCCACTTAATGCTGAAGTACACTTTTACATCACTGTCTGCTGTCTGCACACTTCAGACAATCTTTATTTTTAAGGCTAAATGACAGAATTTTATTCATCATGACACATTTTGGGGATTTAGTTACTTTCCAAACATTCTCTCAAAGGCGCTGATACAGTGTACTGCACAGATATGTAGCCTTTATCTGCGTTGAATAGCAGGAGATCAAGTATTCTTCACAATTAAGCTGAATTCCAAACTTGGTGTCACAGCTCAAATCCTTCATTTTTAAAGGCATCTGGGTTCACCTATAGCTTAGTTTATAAATAAGCTGGAAATGGTGCTTACATAGATGATATGCAGGTGGTTACCATGCCATCAGAACGCTGTAAATATCTTTCCTCTCTTTGGGCTGCCGCAGTAGCTCTCCCATGTGTAACACTGTAAGTACAAGCATATTGAAACAGTGGAGAGATGGGCCCTCAGGAAGCTCATTATGTCAGCATTACATTAGCACACAGGGGTAGCGAACGAAACGTCAGATCAAATGGATTAATTTCATTACTGGCAACTGAAAAACTGAAATTACTCCAGTTTTTAGCATGTAGTAGATTAATTCAATTATTTTCAGAGTAGATTAATTAGTTATAGTTCAGACCTCTGTTGATGAACACAGTTGTGAATTCCCAGACTTCAGTGGGTTGAGAAGCAATGTCATGCAGAAGCCTGGATATTCCCCTTTATTGCAGATCACCATGGTGCATTAGCAACAAGAAGGTAGTGGTCACCAAACTATCTGCCTATTTTCCCGCTGTCTTCTGATTCTTGCTGACACCCCACTGTGTTTCTTTAGTTCTGCTTTCTCACAAATGGAACCTTGTTGAAGCCTGCCAAACCCTGGCTGCTAAATTCTCCATTTCTGTGCCCAGGTGTTATTCTACACAATTTTTAAAAGAAGGAGATGTATATTCCATCATAGTCAACTTAGCAAGGGAAAAATATGATGCACACATTGAGCAAACTGACAAAATCTATGAACAATTCACATGTAAAACGGTTTTCTACTGCACCTGTTAAATGTGTAATGTAGAAGTATACAATATCTGTGAGTAACATAAAGTGTGAAATGACAAAAATGAACACTTGTAAAGACCAAAGAATCTTTCGATGGATGCATAGCTAGTCTCACTTCGCAGAATGTCAGCCAAACCTTGTGTGACATGGCCTGATTGTGGGCCTAGACTAGACAATTTGCCAAGTTATACCTGGGCCAGCAGAGCAGCTTCCAGCATTACTGGAATAAAAGCTGTTGATTTTTCCATCAATCAGAGCACACTGTCTGTATCTGTTGGGTGGGTATACTGTGACAGTGTGGCGTCAGTGCCTTTGTTGTGCTCTTCCTTTGATCTGTTTATTTTCTTCAGGTGCCGAATGTCACCCCCGAGCTGGCCTGTCCGCAGCGTTTCATTAAGGCACCAGTAAGGCCTCCAAACGGAGTGTTTATATTAGAAGGCCCACAGATACGCACACCCACACACACATGTACATTCACACTCACACATGCACTCTCATTAACACACACTCTCACAAACACACACATACACACACACATACACACACAAACACACACACACACAAACACACACACACACACACACACACAGACACTCACATACTCACACAGGCAGGGTGACCCACTTCCAGAGTGTCTCTGGCTGCTGAGAGGCCCGCCAGCCTGCTGCTGTGCTGTAGGATGTGGTGTGAGTGAGGAGGGTTCTGATCTGGCTCTGCTCCCAGGGGCCCCGGGGGGCTGGGCCAAGGGGGCTGGGACTCTTACTGTAAACCTCCCCTGACTTTCTGTGTGTCCCTGTGTAGCCACCCCCACCCCCACCCCCACACACCGTGCCTAAGGCCAGGGGACGTTGGCCCAGAGATGGAAGCCTTTTCACTTTGGTTTTATTTTTCTGGAGGTATAGAGAGGGACAGAAATTGTAGTTCATCCCCATCCCCCTCCTTCGCATGTGCTTCAGTGTGTCATCATAAGATTTTGTGTTTTTGGGCTTTCCCTGCAGGCTGGGTCTGTGTCTCTGTTGTTTCTGGCCTCACAGTCTCGGCTTGAGTTTATCATCATAAGCTTTTGTGTTTTTGGACTTTTGATTGGTTGCGCCTATCCTGCAGGCTGGGGTTGCGAGTCTGCTGTTCCTGGCCTCACAGTCTCTGCTCACGTTGCTCCGCTTTCCTCCCCTTTGCTTTCTCATGGTTGCCATGGAGAATGGGTTTTTTTTTCCCAGTGGAAGAGAAATTAACACCAATTTTAATTGGCTCTGGGGCCTCAATTTCCACCCCCTGTCCGCCAACTGCCAGGGTCTGAGGAAGAGCGTCTCATCTCCTCATTATCAACTGCAGCCCCCCACGCACACCCTGGGAGAGAGGAGCAGGAAAGCAGAGCCTGCAGTGTCCTGTAGTGTGTACCACACGCACACACGGGCGTGTGCAAAACGCACGCACACACATTAACGCACATACCCTCCAGCGTGCACGCCCACATGCTCACACACACCCAGGAACACACATGCCTGCCAGCACACACACCCATCCACACACACACATACGCACACGCACACACACAAACACACATGCCTGGCAGCATGCACGCCCACGTGCTCACACTCCCATACACACACACACACACGCACACACACACACACGCACACACACAAGCACCCAGGCACACAGGCACACATCTCTGTGCCTGCTCACCCACATGCTCATGCTTACACACACACATCAACACACATACCCATCAGCATGCACACCCACCCACACACAGACGCACAGGCACACACACACACACACACACACACACACACACACACACACACATACACTCACACAAATACATGTCCACACGCATGCGTGCAAACACATGGCGAAACCCCACTTTTTAAATCCCTTCTTTCTTCTTTGTATCCTGCCATTTCCTGAGAGAGGATCCATAAGGAGTCTTGCATAGCAGCTGCATAGTAGCGTAGCATAGAATCACACGTTTTCAGGTTTTTACACATACACGTGTGTTACCCAGCCTGCTTGTGGCGAGCCCTGTAAATTGATCGTGAAGCTATCCCTGACACACTTCGTAAACCACCGAGGTCTGCTTTCCTTCTGTGGTCGGGGTGTGTAAGTGTCTGATTAACTGCCTGCACAGCAGCAGCCCGGGGAAACTGCTACTGTCCCTGACCTGTGCAACCTTCAGCCTGCTCCGACACGTCCCCTCTCTCCCCCTCTCACCTCTCCTCCCACCAGCTCATCGTAACACGCCGGCTCTTTTACTTTCCATGCCCAGCAAATAGATCTCATCCGTTCGGATTCGAAGAGCAGGAGTCAGACCTGGCTGTCCCTCAGTCCCCACCCTGCTCGACTGCGCATAGGACAGCTGGGACAAAAGAGGCGCGTGGCACTGCCACCGCATGCCCGCATGAGTCGCTGAGGGAACACAGAGACACAGAGAGGGAGGTTTTAGTGAACAGACGTCTACCCCTCGCCCTGCCCCGGTCCTGCGGGAAGATGCTGCGCAGGGACAAAAGCGAGCCTGTGTGAACCCCGCTCATCCTCCTCCCATCCCCCTCCCTCCTCTGCTCCCGGATAATTAGCTAAGCTCAGTCTCTCATTAGGGCCACCTCTGATTGGCTGTCTGTCTGTCTCTCTCCTTTAGCACCTTAATAACGGCAAGACGTGAGCACATCATAGCACTGCCTAATTATGTTGACAGATCCAGCTCAAGGGTAATTAATCCTAAATAATAATAATAACAATAATCATTATTAGCACCAATAGTAACAATTATGATAATAATTTATAATGATTATTTACAGTGCATTGTGGCATTTGTCTTTTGGTTAACAGATGCCAGTATCCAAGGCAACACTCATAACTTACTTTTATTTTTATGTTCTTACATATTAACTCTTTATTTAGCTGTTCAATTTATTTCACAATTCAAGTTATGAACATTGCTCAGGAGTAGATCAGCAGTGTTCCTCTCGGGATTCAGACTAGCAACTCCCTGGTCAGAAGTCCGTTTCTCTGTCATTAATAACCAACACCCAATTCAATCAGGGCATTATTATTATTTTTTAATTCAGGCCTTCATGTATGTATTTATATACAATGTGTTGGTGGTGCCTTAATTATTGCAGCACAATAGCAGGAATAGGTGCTGACGGAACCCAGAGAATTACATGTGGCAGCGCATGAAAGCTGCAGTCGCCAAACAGGGGAAATGTCCTTTGTTGCATCTGCCACGGGATATTGGGATTGTGGAGTATTTAATCATCCTCAGAGAAAGGAGGAGCGTGAGAGCAAAACCTCGAGGTAATGTGGATATAATGAAGGGGCCTTATGAACTGAGAGCGCAGGAGAGGGAAGCAGGCAGGCAGGCAGGGAGGGTGAGGGGGAGATGGGATAGAGAGAGAGGGAGACACGCACACTCTTTAATCTTTTCCTACCTGTCCCTATCCTCTCAGGCTAAAAGAATCTCCTTCAGGCAAAGCGAGAGAATCGCTTGGTAACTTTTTCATTCGAAAACACAGGGCTCCATTTATTTATTGACGCCGGCGCTGGGGGAAGATTGGTCCATAAAACGCGACCCATTGTCACATTTGTAATGAACTTATCCGAGTTGCGAACACCCCTCCCCCTCCCTGCCTCTCCCCTTACGATCCTCCTTTCGCGACACCCCCTCGCCCCTCTCTCCGCTCCCTACTTGAGTGCTCTGTGTGCTGTCAGTGCGATTGACTAGCTGTGAGAGTCTGTTCAGGGCCCTTCCATGTTCTGCTGGGCATTGTGGTGAGTGGGAGCCCACTGCAGGAAATGGCATCTAGTGGAGTGCTGCAGAGAAGTCTTGGAGCTTAGACGCTCAATACTGTGCCCACGAACAGCAGCACCTGATCCGAACAAAGCGTTTGTTGAGAGTACCATCCACCATATGGCCCCCAGTGCCTTAATTCCTGTCAGGCTTTATAGCAAAACATACCTCTGAAACTGCTGTGAACAATTTCCTGCTCACAATGCCGTCGGTGTCTACCATTGTAAGTCACCAAGTTGCTGCTGCTGTTATCCGACAAACCATAGCGGCAAGAGCAAAAAAAGGGAATTTCGAACAAAGGAATTTGCAAACGAGGGGCATTCTGTCGAGACACCCAGATCCGCCCCGCGGTGACGGAGCCGCTGTCAGCGTGTCTGTTCGCTGTCGCGGGGGCCAGCTGGGCCACTTTATTTTAAGCAGCGCCTCTTTTTTTTTTTTTTTTTTTTTTTTTTTTACCTTTTCCTGAAGGTTTACCCGCTGCCCGGCTTAAACCGGCCCGCTTGCGCCTGCTCCTGTTCGGCCAGCAGCCCGACCGGCCGTCTGTCCGCAGAGCTGCGCGGGGCAGCGGTCTCCTCCGCAGTCGCCCCGCATCGGCCGCCTCCTCCATCTGACTGCCGAGGGGGGCAGGGCGGAGGGCAGGCGGCCGTTTACAGAATCGACCCCTCCAGTCTCCTAGCAACAGAGCTGTTTGGAACGGGACGGAGGAGTGAGAGTGGGGGGGGGATGTGGGGGTGGGGGGGACTGTAATTATTCTATGCAGTCAGGGACAACTGGGGCCTCCAGGTTCAGGAGTGAGACAGAGCGGGGGAGAGGGATGGAGAGAGAGAGGCAGTGAGAGGCAGAGAGAGGTGCTTTGGTAGGGATAGAGAGCAAGCACGGGAGGTACCTGAGGTTGCACTCATGGGGGTGACAGAGTGCATTAGCTGCTGAGGCTCAGAGGTTATTTCATTGTCTAGACAAAAGTCTATTGAAACCTTTGCAGGAAAGTCATTCTTTCCCTCGTGCACTTCTCCCTCCTTCGTTTGTCGTGTGCCTCTCCTCCTTCTAACCACGCCGAATGTGCCCTGGCGCATGTGGTGTGTGCTGTGTGTTAGAGGCGTGTATGCGTCCGAGCGGCTCCCTGCTTCTGAGCACGCCCGGGTGCGGGACGGCCGTGCGGGGGGGCGGGGCTACGTGTTAACCGTGTTGTGCGGGACGCCGCGTCGGCCGCCGAGGGACCCGAGCCCTGGCGCACGGGTAGGACGGGCTCGGCAGCGGCCGCTCTGAGCGCCGCGACTTTGACCCAGCGCGGGCGAAGGCGCCGTCCTAGCTGCTCTGCCCGAAGGGCCAGCCCTCCCCCGTGCCCCACATATCCCCCTCGCCGGGGCTCCTCCTGTCACGCGCAGTCGCGTCCCGCACCGGTGATGTGCCCCGGAACCGTGGGGGAACGCAGCATCATGTCACTGCATCATGTGTCCTGGTCACACAGGCAGCGGGCGGCTTGCACGTGGCCCCGCTCCTGAAGGGTATTGTAATCTTCTGATATCTCAATGAACCGAGAAAGCTAGCTTGTGAAGCCATGAACATTTTGTGTGTGTGTGTGTGTGTGTGTGTGTGTGTGTGTGTGTGTCCCAGTTTATTCAACTGCAACAGAATACAACAAATAGTTATAACAATAAAAATAGTAATGATGGTTAAGAACGCAAATGACAATAATAAAAATAATAACAATAATAATGATACCAAGATGATGATTATGATAAAAGCACAAGGACAGTGGCTAGTGAGGGCTGGATTAAAGCCTGGCCGTTCTGTAAGCTGTGCCGTGCTGCCATGGCAACCCTCATTACCTGGCACACTCGGGAGAGAGAGAGAGAGAGGGAGAGTGCTGGAGTGGGAGAGGGAGATGGGGAGAGGAGAGTTGCGTGTTGGTGGATTGACTTTCTGACTCCTCTGTCCGCTAATGGGTGCCAAAGGATCAGGGTTTAGAGACGAATGGAAAAAGGAAGGTCTCTCTCTTTTCGCATTGTTCCAAGTGTCCCCCCCCCGCGTACCCCAGTTTGGCCTCGGTCCTGTGCAACACCAAGCAGAGAAATTTATAGCACTGTAGAAAGGCATGTTTCTTTGGTGCAAAATTGAAAATCAATGTCGGCATTCATGAAATAAGATGTTAAGGGCTGTTGAGAAGACCAAAACAAGATGGAGAAACAGGAAAAGACGGAAAGAAAACAAAGGAAAGAAAACAAAAGGTCAGAAAGAAGAAGGGGAAAGAAAAGGAAGAGCTCCTTTTTTTGTTTGCTTGTGTGGGTTGGAAGCGTGTGTAAATCAGATGGCCCCCACTGTCGTGACCGTTGTAGCAATTCAAGTTTTACTAGGTGCAGCCATCTGTGTCACGTGACCTGCTGCCCCGCACACCTGCCCGAGAGGTCGGCTGTAGTTTCCATGGCAACAAGGTTTGCCTTATGGAAAGCAGGGTTTCAGAGTGGGCTGTTTGTTCATAGTCTTATTTTTCATCATTAGTGCAGAACAGCAAAGTGCAGCAATTTCTTTCTGTTTTTTTACACACATCAGGCAAAACATGAAATGATGTTCACATTTTGTTTACTTTCTTTCCTAAGTCACTTAGGAAACTACCTGTGTAGCTGATGTTTTATGTTAAACCTAATAGCTCAGCCAATAGGCACTGTTTGGCCTGAGACGTCTTCCTAGTTTTATTTTAAAACAAAATGTGAAGCTGGTTTAATGTGTTAAGTAGTAAATGAAGAAAAATAATGAAAGTAGTTAGTCATGGCTTGGTTTGCACTGTAACAGCTATGCTTTATTCTTCCGAGAGTATATATCAGTATTGCTTGAGGGGAAAAAATAGGGCCAAAGGGATGATGCCGAACTATTTGTGTTGCTCTGTGTACTGCTTGCTTTGATTGTTGCTTTCGGAAAGAAACACCGGACCAATCAACTGCAATTGACAAAACACACAGTGAAAGGCAACAAAGGCAGTGATTTTTATCTGAGGAATACAGTGCTCCACTGCCTGCCATGTCTTTTTTTCTGCCACTCTTTCTCTTATGTCAATATTGCACAGTCTTACAATCACTCTCTGTCTTGGCATTTTCAGACTTTGTACACAAAACGAGATATTCACACACAAGTATACTCAAGTCCATATGCACACACACACAAGAGATGTCTATGTGAACATTTCTTGATACATGTCTTTATAAAACTGTTAGTATTACACTTATCCAAATAATTATTAAACAGGATAGTTTTTTGCCATCTCATTTTGGTAAATCACCTGCAAGCTTATTTTTTGGGGCAGCAAATGTGTGCACTTTGGTAATGCTGAGAGGTGGTGATGAAGTCTGCATTTCCTGTCATGTTCATTTTATCAGCTGCAAAGAGCAAAAACCACTCATTGGCAACTGATAATTGTTTTCTGGCACGTGTAAGATGTAGGCCTCAGCCCTGTGTCTCGGCCTGCTAAAGTAGTGCTTTTCCCCTGCCCTGCAGTGCGTTGATGGGAGCTCAACTCAGGACAGCTCCTCCCTGAAGCGGGTGGCGGTGGTGGAAGATTTCTTTGACATCATCTACGCCATGCATGTGGAGATCGGAACTGACCCCAGCAAAGCGCCCAAGCACGCTGGCCAGAAGAAAACATACAAAGCGGTGAGACAACCCCTCTGACCAGCTCCAAACTCAGATCTTCCCTCTCCCTCTATCCATCCATTTCTTTATCTGCCTCTCTCTCTCTCATTTTCTTAGATGGTCTTATATTCTGTCAGTGTCAAAATGTTTTCTTTTCTTCTCATTCCATTCACGTTTTCTCATTCAGTTTCATTTCTCTTTCTGCCTTATTGATGTGTTTTTAATGTATTTTTGTTCTTTCAATGATTTTGGTTCATTTTATATTATTTATTTAACCCTTCATCTTCTGGTGTTCAGCATCACTCCTCTGAACACTGCGTAACCATGAGCTGACTTCTGCTTGCTTTTTTTCAAATGGTAGATGATTGATAGAGGGAGCATTTATTTGTGGCTGAGATGTAGCTATAGATTATAACGGCTTCCTTACAAGCCGACAACAAGTGTTTCCTCTCTCTTCACACATGCATATTTCTTATTGCCAGTTAATTCATTTGTGTTTGTTAAGGTGAAAGTGGAGATGCGGATGGAATTGGAATTGTTGGGCAGGCTTGCAGGAAAGATCTCTTTATCCTTGAAATCATTGGAATCAAATTAAGCCAAAAATGCTGCTGATGTGCTGGACTGGGCTGTTCTGCACCATCACCCTTCCCCCGTTTTGGAAACATTTCTCTTCATCTTTTGTATTTCAAACAGGAAGAATGTGGAAAGTTGCTGCGATTTTCATTTGGTTTGTGTGAAAGAAAACGTTTCTCACTTTTGATTAAAAGAGCTGGTGAGGATATTGGATTCTTGAGAGAGCTTGACCTCTGGTCACAATAAAGACATTTTTTCCTTGTCAACTATTGAGCTTTCGCTTTCTAAAGAAAGTAAGGGCTAAAGTCTGGTTATATTTAGAATGTGGGTGATAGTGCACAACCTGACCTGGAGCGCGTTTTGCCACATTTCTGTGACCTTCTTATCTCAAATGGCAGATATGGTGCCACTGAAACTGCACTACAAAATGAAAGAGGAAAACTATTTTAATTTACCAGTAGCCATTCCCTTTTCTGTCTGTACCAGAGATCCTGCCCTCTTCTGTTGAAACAGAGTAACTGCGTTGTTGCTTCTATTAATAATTTAAGTGTTCTATCATTGACAGATTAGTGTCATACCTGATTTGTAGAATTACCTTGGTTGTTAGAATAATGATTATCAGTGACAGGTCATTTTCAGTGGCTTTTGATATTGATTATAGGTTCATTAAGTGTGCTGTTACTGGTTGGTAACATGCTAGACCTGCCTCAGCATGCCGTTTAACATGTATTCCTCACACGCACATGCACCAGGGGACACGAACGACTCGCCACCCAAGTGCTCGGTCACCCTATCACAAGCCCCCGTTGTTTTTGCCTGATACACTGTGCCCCTGCAGGGGCAGGCCTTTGCATTCAGCACTGAGTGTCCGTCCACCGTTCCCAGCTTCCTCTCTCTCCTGAGCTTTATCTCGGTCATGTGATAGATGTTGCCGTAGAAATGGTCGCAGGGGTGGGACAGATGTACCGATGGTGCCGAGGAAGTACCTCGGAGGCTCCAGCAGGGACGGCTTTATTTTGGGGCGCCTCTCCGCGCCTCCTGCTGCGGTGGCACGGCCCACTCTTGTTTGCGGAAAGCCTGAAGGGGGAACGTGGTGGACACACGCCCGCCCTGCGCTGCCGGCCTGCCAGGGTTGCATGAAGGTCGCATGAGGGAATGCCAGCGGGGAGGAGATAGAGGGAGAGAGCGAGGGAGGGAGGGAGGAAGAGAAGCCCGGGACATTTGGGCTTCTGTCAGGAAGAGGAGATGGGGAGGACTGAGGGGGGAGGGGTGGGAGCGTGTGTACGAGAAGGCGGTTTGTACGAGAAGGCGGTTGACATGAAGAAGCACTAGGTTTTCAGTTTCTCCCTGTGGCAATGCTGATGACAGGTAACCACAAGCTGGCCATGGAATGTGGTCATTCAATTATTGGACGATTTTAAAGCAATGAGCTTAGAAGCATCACGGCATTTTTTATCTGTTCATCCCTGTTGTTCCTTTCCTCCTCAAGGACCCTGCTTTGTGATGAGTGAAACCTTGCATCTGTCAGATTAACCTTGCTCTCTGTGGTCACTGGTCGCAGTTCTCCTAGCAGTACACTTGTGCCAAATGCCTGCAAAAAGATGAGGGGGAGTGGAGGAGTCTTTCACCAAGGGCTGTGACTGACATTTGCCTCGGTTTTATTGTGATGTAGAACACACTCTCTCTTTTCTGACACAACACACACACACACACACACACACACCCGTGGCTGCTTACTGCCATGTTAACACAAGGACACACACATACGCACACATGGACACAGACACACACACACACACACACACACACAAACACGCACATACAGACACACATGCTTTTCTAAGAAAAAGTGAGAGAGAGAGGAAATGAGACAGATTGAAAAAGAAGTAAAGAGGGAGAAACCTACATCTTTGTATGCATCAGACTATAGTGCACAAGGGTAGTATGCCACTCACACCCCAACTGTTTCCAGCCATTAGTCTTCTTTTATTGTGTTTGTGTTTCCCTGTTATTACTGCTGGATTTGCCCTCTGCTCTAGACCTGTCCTGAACACACTCCAGCACTCCTATGATGAAAAGACAGAAACCAGTGGTTCTTCTCTCATTTAATCTTTTTCTTATGTTGCTTATGCAGCATACATAAAAATGCTTGCATATTAAAACTGAATTATTTCAGACCAGTTTTTTTATGTGAATTGTGAATGTCTGTGTTCCTTTTGTTTTCCTTTCCCCTCGCTCTCCCTCCCTCTCTCTGTCTCTCCTTCCACACTTTCCTTCCACACTGATTAAAAATAATAAAACCCAACACGCTGCTACGATTGGCCCGATGTTAACGCTGCCCGTGCCCCTCCCCCCCCTTCTCGCGTGGCACAGATTGCTGAGACGTACGCCTTCCTGCCCAGAGAGGCGGTGACCCGTTTCCTGATGAGCTGTGGCGAGTGTCAGAAGAGGATGCACATCAACCCCAGCGGCGCCGAGTTCAAAGGTACCGTCCCAGCGCATGGCAGTGCCACCCCCGGCCCCCGCTCTGACAGGCCTGCAGCTACTCCGCTACCACGTTTCTTCTGTGCAGAAATAAACTACGGTTCGCGTCCCTATAATGGATGACTACTCCATCCTCCGAGAGGACAGTCGAGTGTTTCTTTCAGCGGGACGTTTACAGACAGACCATATTTTATCCTCTGTGCCTCAGAGGTGCCACTCCTGCCGTTGCCTCTCTCCCCTAATCTCTTTGCATTGCAAACCCACTCTCCCCGAAAAGGAGGGCCTTTTATTAGTCACTTCCCGCTCCCAACACACTGCAATTTGTGCAGTATAGTGCAATTAGCGGGCTTCTGACAAATCAGACGGTCAGGTGAGGGGTATTGTTCTGATTGAGAGACCTTCAGCAATCGTTGGTCGAGTGGCCTTTCCTGGAACAGCATCAGTGCACTGTTAAGGCAGCTGAAGTGTACCTGATTGACAGGAGAGCTGCCCCACCTCTTTCTCTGTGTACCCACACAGTTCCACCCCTCCCCACCCCCGTCCTGTCACTCAAACAATAAGCAGTTCAGCATTCCCTCAAAGGAGAAGAGCCAGCAAACCAAACAGCCATGAACTAAAACGCACCGAAAAAATTGGGAAGCAACTGTTTGATAAACGGCATGAAAGGACAACTCGAGGCGTGGTCAGAACACTGTCAAGCCATTGTGTCAATGCTGAACTAACACTGGGCGTCTCAGATAAAGAGAGCAGCTAATTGGCTGCCTGCCCCGTGGGGGTCCTCTCTGTCTCCTCCGTCTGCCTAAGCCACTCAGTCTAAAGTTCAGGACTGAATTATTAAACACAATTAATTACTGTACACAGAGGCTGTTTTTAACAGACACAGGCACTAATTAATGTAAGTCTTTCATCCCTATAGTAACAGTAGTTTACAGCAAGCTGGTGTGATATAGTGCATAGCAGGGACGGGAAATACCTTGCTTGTCCTGCTTTGAGAATATCTCTCCATCTACTCTCTCAAGATCAGTATCTGTTTATTTCCTAAATGTCAAATTCTCAGAAGGGTGATATTCATATGTCTAGAGCTCTCAGGGAAAAAAATCATAGAAAAAAGCTGAAGAAAGCTGTCAATACACAGGGGTAAATGAGTAGACTGGCAATTATTGATTACTGATTGCTAGTGTGAGTAGAAGGTGCTCTCAGTGGGTGATAGATTGTATGATTGCCCTGATTGACTGGGGCTGAATTGGACCCTGATGAGGGAAGTGGCATGGTGGACCCTTTCAGGATACCGAATTCATTACATGTAATTCCACCTCTTGTTTTTTCATACAGTGTATATTAATGTTGAAATTACATTTCATATCAGTACTAGTGCAGTGTACTGTCACTGCTGTGTCAGAGTTGCATTTAATTAATATTTACTAAAATGCACGTAAGAATTTGGTACGTTTCGGTTGGACAGAGGAGTTTAGTTTTGACATGCATTTTTGAATAGGTACTAGCTGTGATAATACGATCAAACATACCAGAACATGATAAGTAGACACTTAATGTCAATATACATTTTATTAAGTTTTTTTTAAGCAGTCACAATGGATTTAAATCAGAATATGATCATTTGCAGTACTGTACATACTCTGCACATTGGAATCAGAGGTGGAATGGAGAGCAGCAAAGTCTATAGTGCATTCAGTAGCAGCCCCAATCCTCAGGGAGTTGTGCTTTAGGCCATCTCATGGAAAGACAAAACTGCCACCCAGTCCTTGCTCTGTCTGATTGTGATGAGCCGCCACCCACATACCCCCCTGTCTCTGCCCCTATGCCTTCAGCGCAGAGCTCATCACAATTCCTAGCTGGTGTGTCGGTACACATCTGCTGGCTGGCCATAAGATTTTATTAGTTGTGTTGCTTCTGTTGAAATACACCGCAAGGAAGGCTGCATGAAAAAGGCAGCATATTGTGGAAAAGAATGTGCTTCATACAAGTGTCATTAGAGCGATTAAAAAGCGAAGCTTTATAAACCCGATTGAGTAAACACTGCACTGAGCAAATGGGGACAATGGCAGCGGGAGTGTTCTTAGCTCTAGGACTGAGCTGCATTCTCAGCCATGTCCCTCTAGTGGACACATATAACACACAACCACAAAATGCCATCACAGCAAAGTGATTCCATGGGTACCTTGTTCAGTGGCTGGAAGAACAAAACACACAGAAGGAAATGTTTGTTTTTTTTTTCCCTCTTAAAGGAGTGTCACTTATTTTTTCATGATGTCCTGCGTCCGAGACTCCGGGCCAGATTTTCCAGGCGATTGCTCGGGAGCTATGACAGAAGCAGCGGTGCTGAGGGCTGGCAAAATTTCACGTGGGATCTGCTACCCACACACAATGGGTCAAACTCGCGATTAAGGCCCACTTTTCAGCAACACTGTCACTGTGTGCCCATGCCCTTGATGCATATGCAATTAGTCACATGCACACGTTTTACTGGGCTGAACACACTAAAATGGGGAGGGGATTTTGCAAATGAGGTCTATTAAGTATTCTGATGAATTCAGCAAAGCCTACTTTAAGCGCTGGCTTCATATCCTTAAGACCTTTGAAGAGCACGCATTAAGTCTCATTGAGTGGTATATAAACTGCACCATGTGGCTCGAAACGTCCTTTTGAGTGGAAGATTTCAGGTTATCTTTCCGTACATTACTTCATCAATGAAGTGTAAAATACATACTCAACAAATAATTTCACATAATTTTCCTCCATTTTCCACCCCCATTTGCACTGTGCTTTCCGTTGGTATTTTTGGTGGAGCCAGCTCTTCTGACGTAACTCAGTGATGGCTTAATTGAACTTAACAGCCTTCCTCTAAGTCTATGTCTTTGATGATAGACTGAGAGATTACTCATGTGAAAAACATTACTTTTGTAATCTTGGTGTACCACATTGAACACACTTAATGCAGTACTTGCCATAAACTACAGCAGTTGTTGTGGGTTTTTGGCTATATAAATTAGCACCCATTTAGCATTCCATTGGCGGATGACAGGTATTTCTTTGAAATGAAAGGAAATGAATTTATACACATATATAGTACTCCCTTTAAGCATCTTCAAAATTTACAATGGATAACACACTAAGCCATCTAATGCAACAAAAAGAAATTATGATGTAATGTACTGGAATCAAATTAGTTGCCATTTGGTACCATAAGTGGTGTAAAAATCTTTTGAATTTTGGAATGTGTAGGCATGTGATTCATGTCTAGTTCTCCCTGAAAGTTGTGATGATATAGTGCAATTTTGTTATTATCTGCTTTATGTAACTAGTCTTGCTACACTGGTCGTTATATGCTTACATAAAGGCACTGTGGTGCAGCCCATAGCCTTCTGTGTCTGCAATAACCTCCACAACTGGGTTGGGTGCCAATCATCATTGTTCAATGCTAAAAGAAACATTCAGACATAGGAGGCCTCATATAAACAAGAACTACAGGGTTCAAAGCCTTCCCAGAGTAAACCTTCTACCCCTGATCTTTCCTTTAAATGCTGCATTTACTCTGAACAGTGCTTTATTTGAAAATAGTATCCAGCCTATAACCTGATATGTTTCCTTCCCACTGCACCCTCAATGACTGCACCCCAGTAGTGTAATGCTCATATCTCTAACTGTATGTTCTTTTGCAGAGAACGACCGGCCAACTTCGCTAGTGCCAGACCTCATCGATTACAATATGCCGCTCACCACCACATACCTGAAGCAAATGAAGCTACAGTTCATGAACGCCAATGAGCAGGTAGGAGAAGGGTTTTGGCGGTCTCCATGTGTGCCTCCATGTCTGCAGTGTTTTTCCTGTTCAGGGCTGGCTTTAGTCTGTGGCGGAGGTGTGACCAGTGGGGTGCTGTAGGTCTCCTCCAGTCCTAGCTCAGGGGCTCCCATACTGCTTTGTTTAAATCTGGGATGATGCACGGTGTAGGAGGGGCCTGTAAAAGAAGGAAGTGTCAGGTGCCCTTTTCTGATCTCAGGGTTGGTGGCAAAGCTGTAAAAAAATCACCTTATGAACTGCATGAGGGGAAGACAACCAGTTCTCCAAAAAAGACCACTTAGGACAGTAAGCCCATCTTCACTCTTTTTAATTTGCATACATTCATGCACAGACAATTTGGCCTGTCAGCAGCCTTCATCAGAGCGTGACATGTAATATTGCAAGGAGTCACACAGCCCTGCAGGAGTAGAATTCCCTGAATCTCACTAACAGTGAGGTGGGAATCAGGCCCCACCAGTTGGTAATATTAAACGGTTTGGAGAAATATTTCTTTAAGCTCAACTCACCCCACCTCATACTGGGTTTGAAAACGTTTGCCTTACTGTGTATATAGTATCTTTTTTGCAACCAGCAGTTGGTGTCAGTCAGAGAGAACTAGGTTCCCAGAAATGCAGATTTCATGAGGTCATCAGGTTAAGTCCACACTGTTCCCTCCTGATCCCACATCTCCCACAGCTCACCTCCAACCCCCATGTTGGCCTGTTTAATGTAGACCAGACACAGAATCTGCTAGCTCTTTCTTTTAGCCTGCTGCTGCAGACCCCCCTGCCCCCATCCCCCCCAGATGAGTCTGGTGGTGATGTGTGGGTGTGGGTCGAGGTGGACCAGTGCATGGGCAAGTATGTCCCAGATGCATTAGTGTACCAGGAAAGGAGTGGGCTTCGGTAGATTACAATTAGCAGAGCACTTCTGCTAATTGTAAAAACTAGCAGAGCCAGTTTAATTGCTCGAGGTGTGAGAAAGCCACTTGAGTTTCAATTTGCTGCAGATTGCCAGTGTGTCTTGCTGGGTAGGGTAGTGCCCCCCCGCCCTCCCTCCCCCTCCTGGAAATGAACATCCCTTGTCACTTACTCACTCTCACTGTCACACACTTTCCCTCAAGGCTCTCCTGTCTCACTCCTTTCCTTCTCCCTTCCCCCTCTCTCTCTCCCCCTGCCCTTTATTTCTCTCGGTCTCTTGGTAATTTGGTAAATTTGTGAGCCTGGGGTTCATTTGTAATATTTTTGATTTTCTCTATACTTGTATACAGTTAGAAGAAATTTGATTGTTATCTTTTGGGGCCTCACAAGCTCAGCATATATGGCAAATACAGTGTATCGCTGCATTTCCACTGTCAGTAAAGCATGAGAGCTGAAGCCCTTGTCTTGCTGGTCACCAGGATGTGGCCAGGCTGTTTCTGTAGGTGTGGTCGCACAGGCCTCCGCAGAAAGCCACCCCAGGGCCCACTCTGTTGTTTGTGAGAGCAGTCACCGTTGCTCAGCACAGACCATCAGATAGGAAATAAGGAACAATGACACGGTGCTGAGAAGGCAAGGGAAGGTAGAGGCCGCGTTAGGGGTGGGGGTTGGGGGTGGGGTGGGGGAACAGTGCTCTCAGAGCACGGAGTGAAACGCAGATGAAGGTCATCACTGGGAAGGAAGTCTTTTTTTTGCATATTCCAGTGTTTTGTAGTGTGTTGAGAGGAGCTGGACTGCGTAGGCCCAGCCTTTGCAGAGAGGGAGATGTTGCTGTGTGGCTGGAAGATGTTGCTGTGCGGCTGGCCCATCAGGGTGCATGCATCCACTCCAATTCAATAAAGGAGGAAATTACAGGCATCCTTCCTGCAAACTGCAGACACAGGGCCTCAGCTCTCACTGCTGAGAGCGGGGAGTGGGGGGGTGGAGGCCTGCAGGAGAGGGGCTATAATTAAGACAGAGAAATGGCACATTATTTCCTGTGTGCCATTTTTCATAATATAACACATGTGCTTTTGAGAAAATTTAAAATATAGAAATTCTACTGGGTGACAAAAATGCTTTTGTGGTGGGGGCTGTTCATGAAATAGATGAAATAATGAATGAAGCTAGCAGTAAAAGTATAATGCCTTGTTAAAAAATCTAATGTAAGTGTTTTTGTAAATAATTTTGTTATGTTTTGTATTCAGATATATTTAAGAGTCCCATACTAAATACAATGAGTGAGAAAGACAAAGGAAAAAGATGATCTGACTTTCTGGAATACACATTAATTTTGAAAAGCAAGCACCTTTTGATGCACTAGCATTAACAGCACCTGCCAGACATTTGGTATATGCTAGAGTCAATGAATAGCAAAAATTCAGCATTATGTATTATAATATGGATATGAAATCAACAAAAATAAATATTATGATGATAGATAGCAAAGAAGCAAGTTTGTGTTTGCAGTGAACTAATATAGCTTAGGTGTGCTATTCTCCCTCATTGCCTCTAGGTGGAAGTGTTTCCCTATGAATCCTCTCTCCAAATTCCTGAGGCTCACAAAAATGTGCTACAATTTGTCTTTTGACTGAGCTCAAAGGAAAATGGTGTAGCCCCCAGCTAGCACAATCATCAGTACAAGTAGGAAAATTGTAACAGAGGGCTGTGAGTAAAACATTATGATTATGTCACATCATCAGTGATGGAATGCGCAAGGAGATGTCTCCAAGGTGCACACCCACACCGAACTTCCTCCTGGTTTGGGAACCTCCCTCTGCAATGCCTTTCACATATGTGCATACACATACATACACCCCAGGGTACACAATGTTTGTTGAAGCACATGATAAGACTGCACATTTTCATCCAGCATTTTTTCACATACGACATGCAGTTTTACATGAAACAGGTTCGAGTGTAGTTTGGACCCTTTGCTTTTTCCACCATCCTTCCCCATTGCATCCCTGGTGCCGTTGTGCAGGTTGAAGAAGCTAAAAAAATCCCTTTCCTGCCCTCTCTTTCCCTCTCCTCCTGTTTCTGAAGTGTGTGGGTGAAAAAGATCTCAGGCCATGGCTGATTGCACTGTTTTTGCAAGATCCAGCAGAGTAGGACAGTATCGGGCTAGAGCAGAGGCCCCACCCAGCAAGGCTTCCTTTTCACTGCCCTAGGATGCGGACTGGAGGTCAGCTACAAGTGTATGTGTACTTTTCCATCATCTTTGGGGTGTTCCAATGTTTATGTAGTGCACAGTGCTGGCTGGCCAATGTGGTGAGGCTTTGTGACATCTAGCCAATCTTGCAGGAAAGGATAAAATGCTGTTGATGAAGTGTTGTTCTCAGTGAATAATGTGTATGTGACAGAATCTGTTCAAGCTTCCTATGTTAATTCATTAATACTCATTTGTCAAAATGCTGTCATACTGATTGAGTAGTGGTGGAACTGGTCAAGAATAGTAAATACATATGACTCTGATTAGTTGGGATATTTTTTTCTTAAATGCACTTAAATGCATCTGGCTTTTATTGTTAGTGCTTCATTTCATCAGGTTTTATCAGGAAACTGAACTGTGGAACCTGTTCTGAAGTGCTGTATATATTCAACTCATTGCTGTAATAAGCAGAACAAATAATTTGGGAGTACATTTTGTAAATGTGGCAGACTGGAAACTCAAACGGAGGTAGAGCCAATGTAGAATGACAATCCAACAGGGCTGCGTTTTTTTTTTTTTCTTTCCAAGTTGCTGTTACGGATATTATGTGGTTGGTGCATTTCTCGACAAGACAATACAATTAACAAGAACGACAAGACTAACAAAGAGAGGGAGAGGGCGAAGGGACGAGGGAGATAGAGCGAGGGGGAGGGGGGTAAAAGCTAGCCAAAGCCGCCAATCAAAATTTAAAGGGATTTAGTGATTCTACTGTACCACACTGTACAGCCCTATGCACGAGGTGTGACGTCAACAAGCAGCGGCCCCGCCTCCATCTTCGGGGCTGGTTGCCAGTGCGAGTCACAGTGAGGGTCCTGTCTCTCTCATTAGCAGGATATTGTTTAAATATTAAAACGAAAAAGACAGAAAGGGGAAGGGGAGAAATATTAAAACGGGGTCTGACAGACATATTTGAAAGATACGACCACATAAAAAGGTGAGTAGTTTGTGTTGTTTTGTTGTTGTTGTTGTGTTTTTATTATTATTTCGGATGGCTAACTAGGCAGTAAGCTAGCTATAGCTAAGGGCTTAGCTGATTCCTGTATTTTTCTTAGCTGTGGGAAATAATGTTGTACAGTGAAACTGACCATCCCTTCCTCTCTTCTGGTTACCATATCTTTTACTTTTTCAAATGGAGGTTTTTAAATGTTATTGATCTGCTGCAGTTTCGGGTTTAAAATCAAATCGATGAGCTTTGTCTTTTTATTACTTGCTTGAAATAACCGTGATCATAAGTATTATTTATGTTGCTATATCACAAAAGCATATGACCGTGCTTTTGGCAGATGGTGTCTTCCTGATGTGTCCTGTATTATCATGCTCTAACCTAGTCATATTGTGAAAACACATACGGTATTGAGGCATTTATTCCCAAGTAGTGTAGTGCTGACATTGTAATCGCTTAACAGTATTCGGCATGCCACCCCATTGAAATGACCATACTGTATCTAACCAACGCGAAGACATTCGACTGTAACGGGAAGCATTAAATAGAATAGCCTACTATTTCCAGCATTGTCACATGCAAACATATTTACATTCATTGTGGGCATAACCCTCGTTAACGCCGATATGAATATGACGTGTTATAACGTCTATAATAATCTATATGCACCAATACAAAAAAAACACACATTTCTTTCTCTCATTTATGTTTTTCTCCCCAGAAGCAGAGTGACCAATCACAATAGTAGGTACCCGACACTTAGACTGTTCAATACAATGAATTGCTTACGAATGTGTTTGCCAACATATAGTGCCCTCTAGCAATCTCGACGGTTGACAATGTTTATGAGAAATGTAAGAAGCGAATTTCGTATTGTTCTACTACTGCGTTGACAGAATGGCCAGATAGTTGCTGTGGTCTTGGGCTCTTGATTATGATCAAACATTCTTTTCCCGAGGTGTCACTTTTTTGTCTTTTCAAAAACGCTCAACATTCCAGTGTCGTTAGCTAGCTCGTAAAATTTAACGTCCACCGCAGTGACCAATGTATCCGTTATTGGTATAACTGCTGTCTGTTAGGAGGAGCACAGATTGCAACACCTGCCTGGACATACATCCACCTGACACCAGCTTTGGTAGCTATATATACTTGCTATGCTTTTAATATGTGTTTGATTTTGTGCGGCTAGTTTGTTAGCTAACGGTGGCTTAGTAGCTAAGCTATAACACGTAGGCTATAGCTCGATAACTAGGTTAGCTAGCCTTAGAAAGCAAGCTGGAAGTTCTTTCACTTCATTTTGGCTCGCTTTGCACTTGAACATGAAACAAAGCGTTGACAGCGCTGGCAGACCATTAAGGTTAATGCAGGTGCCAAGTTTAGTTTTGTTGGGATCAATTGAAATCCGGTTATAATTCGTGATTTCAAGTAACTGACCAACGTCATGTAACATGCAGCTAACGTTAGGCAACCTTAACGTATTGTAAATTTTTTTGGCGTAACAGTCATATCTTGTTGTCTTATCAGTTGACAGTTACACTAAAAGTTGAAACAGATTATGCATTTCCTCTTAATTAAGTGCACATATTGAGGCGCTCACTAGTAGTCCTTACTTTTCCCTCTGGAACTTGACCAAGTCATTTTTTGCTGTCACTGGTTGCATTCATTCACATGTGTTTCTGTTATTGGATTGCCAATGGTTGAGCTGCCTCTTTGCAATGCAGGAGCTCAGGGGAGAATTTCAATGGAAAGTTCAGTGAGCAGAGGTTGGTGCGGGTTTGGTGGGTGTATTGAGAGAGCAAGGATGGGCGGCTATTGGATGTGACTGCACCTCCATTGCTGTTTTCAGCGTACCGCATCCCTTGGGCTCCTTAGCTGGCTCTGTCAGAACCAGAGCAGTGTGGCAGTGGGTCAGAAGAGCACTACTACTTCAGATTCATTCCCAAGACACGCTGCAGCGCTGGCCACCGTTACAGCTCTACACTGTTGCGGCAGCGCTGTGAGAACATTGTGTATTAACTGGGTAAACCGTTGCAGTTGCACTGTGTTGTAGGGCTGAGCTTTCATAGCAGCTCAGTGTGAAAGGAGGTACAGCTTCATTTGCATGGGAAGGGGACTTCAGCTTCTGCCGGGGGAGGAAGGGTTAATGCCTTTAAAACCTTTTTATCATCCGCTGCCTTCTGCCAGCGATTCACTGGGATAAAGCCTTCCAAAAAAATCACTTTTCCTGACCCCTGTGAGTCGGTCAGCCAGTTGGAGGGAGGCAGCCTGAGTGGTAATCTCTCCCTTGAGCCAAGCTCTTGTACTATGCAGTAGTGGGCTTCTCCCTTTCTCTTTCAGTCTTCACCCTCTCTCTGCCTACCTCTCCACTTTCTTTCGCTCTCTCTCTTACTCCCTTCTTGCTCTTCATGCTCTATCCCCCCTCTGGCTCCAAAGACCTCTCTCTCCCTCTCTCTCTGCTTCCTCCCTCTCCCTCATTCTGCACTCTCGCTCTCTGCTTCTCTCCCTCTCTCTGCCTCTACACCCTCTCTGTCACAGTGCACTCTCTCTCTCTCTCTCTCTCTCTCACACTAATGGTATGCCCCACTTGGTGCCTAATAGAGCTGTCATCAAGAGCTTCAGCCCTCACAACAAATCTAAGAGAGTCCGTTTCTCTGGGAGGTGGCCTTTGTGCATCTGAGTGTGCACGCGTGTTTGCCTCTGCGTGTTTCCGAATCCTGGAGCAGAAACCCACAAAGGAAAGTGGGTTAGCCCTCTGACCCATTAAATTGCCCCCATATTAGTATTCTCACGTTAAATTCCCCTTTGGATCTGTGCCATTGCTCCTGTTAATTTGACCATGACCGAGAATTTCTCATTGAGTTGTTTATACTTGCTTGTATTACTTTATAGTCTTCTAACAGTTTTGGTTTTTATTGAATATAGTCAGCACAATTTTGTAACAGTATTACCTAGATGTAGCAATCAGGAGTGAAGAGATAATTCCCCTGAAGTGATGGTCAGTTTCTAGAACCTTCTTTTTTGTGTGAACGCAGTGCTCCTGATGAAGGTAAGGCCATAAACGATTCCTTTCAGAAAAACATTTAAAAGAAGTGGTCTTAACAATCACATGATCAAACACCCAACACTTTAATTGCTTATGTACAGCAATGTGAGTCTCAAAGGGAGTCTGAGTGTGAAGGTTTAATGAGAACCATATTTGACTAGCCTATAGGTGAGGTTTAATGAATGCGAATAAAATAGACTCTACCTGTCACCTGCTTTACCTGCGTTTGAATATTCCAAATTGCCTTTGATTAAGCAAACGAGGCCCACTCCGAGCATCTGAAACACTTTGCCGTGTATGAGTTTTTTTTTTGGAGGGGGGGTTGAGGAGATGGAATCAAGGGAAATGTACAATTCTGTATTGTGTGAGTGTAGTGGGGGCTGCCCATGGGGGACTCCTGTGATGTGATGATGTGGCCTACTGTGTGATTTCCCGGCTTGTCACGGCTCGTTTCCTCTCAGGCAGTCTGTGCCGGGAGGTGACGGCGGATCCCTCCGCAGGCTCCCCGTGGGCCTGGCTCCCTCACCCCTGGCTCGGCGCTGCCGGCGGGAGGACGTGTAAGGCTCGCCCGGCGGAACGTCCCTCTCCCCCATCCCCCAGCCGCCAACACCCCGCTCCGCTCCTCCAACGGAGCCGCCGACACCCCGCCGTTCGCCCCCTTCAAAAGCGGCGCGGGCGGCCCGCTCTCCCCTGCTCTGGCTCTGTTCAGTTTCGACCTGGAGTAACATAATCCCCGCCTTTCTTTGTAGAATCAATTCCAGAAGGGAAAGGGGTTAATCGTCGCACTCGCAGTAGATTTGTGCCCGAGTGTGGATTAGAGCAGGGATAGCAGTGTGGGACTGCACAGTAATCTGGGAGTTTGTGCGTTGTAAACAGTGGTCCTGATCAGATGGGTTTAACATACAGTATCAACCGCTTTAAAATAAAACGAGGGGGATGGTTTGACATTCCATTATCCGCTACCATGTTCCAGTACTGCGGCTTCCCTGCTCCGAGGTACCGAATGAGGCCTCGTCAGCATTACGGCCTAATGTGTCCAAATGTTGTTTTGCTCCCACTATCCTACAAGCCAA
Organism: Megalops atlanticus; assembly: GCA_019176425.1. Lineage (NCBI taxonomy): Eukaryota > Metazoa > Chordata > Actinopteri > Elopiformes > Megalopidae > Megalops > Megalops atlanticus. The sequence goes on from CM032882.1 coordinate 21,282,109, forward strand.
CAGCAGAGCCTTGCAGTTCTGTGTGGTGAGCGGCGCTCATTGTGCTGTGTGCCGTCCCTCTTTTCGTTTTCCAATCTGTCCTCTGCCTCCTGCGCCGCTCATCCCGCTCATGGGGAAAGCAGGCTGCGGATGACAGCGTGGAATGGGGCAGAGATTTGTTATGGAGGTCATGGAGAGCGTGACTGCGCCGCACGCCGGCCCTGACCGGAATAAAGCCCCCCGCTGTCCCTGACACCTCCTCTCAAGGCAGAGCCAGAGCGGAACGGGCAGAGAGAATCAGGGGCACAAAGTCACTCTGAGAAATCCTCCGGTGGTATTAGCGCGCCGCATTGCACAGCATTGTACAGCGATTCCCATGCACACCACTGTGTGCCCGAGGTAGTTACCGCCATACACGCTGTTCTGGGCAGCTGGTTGGCCATCCCATACGCACTGTGTTGATGGCTGATCTTCCTGTACACAGCGACGTCAGGTAATCTTCTCATGTACACTGTGCTGATGGCTAATCATCCCGTACACATTGTGCTTATGTCTGATTGTCCCATTCACACTGTGCTGTTGGCTGATTGTCCATTTCACTGTGTGCTCATGGCTGATCGTCCCATACGCACTGTAACGATGGCTGATCGTCACATACACACTGTGCTGATGCCTGGTTGTCCCATAGGCCTACATGCTATGCTGACGGCAGGTCATTGCATACACACTGTGCTAATGGCTGACATTCCCACACACACTGTACTGATGGTTGATCGTCCCATGTACACTGTGCTGTTGGCTGATTGTGTGGTATCCACTCTGTGCTGATGTTTGATCCCATACACACTGCTTTGTGCAGATGGCTGACACAGTAGTCTCATATGCACTACCCTGTGCGGACATCTGATAGCGTCACACAGTCTACTCTGTGCTCATGTCTAATAGTCCCGCACACACTGCTCTCTGCTGACATTTGATAGTCTCAGACACACTGCTCTGTGCTAATCGCACATATTCCCACAGACATTCCCATAGACAGTTCTCTGTGCTGACAGAGGATTGTCCTGTAGATGCTCCTCAGAGCTGAGAGGGTTTGTGCTGTAGGCCACACAGGTGTGTTCTGATGACTGATCATTCTATACACACACATTGTGCTGATTGCTGATCTTCCTGTGCACACTGCTCTGCACTGACAGGGGATAGTCCCTTATTCGCAGTGCTCTGCGCAGACAGCAGATCAGTCCTTTACTCGCAGCGTTCTGTGCTGATGGCAGATATTCCCCTACACAGGGAGACCAGAAGCTCTTTTCCTGGCATTGAGTGGACCCCCTGTTGTTATGAGTCAGTGTGGAGAATATGTGGCTGATGTATTTGGTGAGAGACAGTGGTGCAAGATAACGTGTTACAATGCTTGATATCCCCATCTGTGCGCATGCGTGTGTGTGTGTTTGTGTGTGTGTGTGTGAGAGAGAGATGCCATGTCAGCGTGTCAGCTCCCAGACGCAGTAAACCTTGTCTTGTGAAAGGGGATCGGTGCACTCCTGTTACTGTGATGAAATCACTGGGCATCTGAGAAGCTGGCAGTTAAATATGTAACACCGTGATTGTCACTTGGTGAAATAATGTCTATATTCACCATGTGAATGCTGGCAGTGCCTGGATCAAAGCAAGCCAGGCAGCCTTTCAGAAGAACATAGGCCCTGTCACTTTCATAGCTGTGGCATGGTTTATGTAAAGGATAATTGTTGTTTTGTCATTCTGAAAACCTCAAGAACAGTCAAGACACACAGCAAACAAGCACTCTACTGTAAACCTTTTCCTTGACGTTTGAGCTTAACAGAGAAAGGCTCTCGTTCTCTCCGGTGTGCCAGCAGCACTTGACATCCTGTTCCTAAACAGCCAGAGCGAGGTGTTACTGAAGAGCCAAGAGTGCACTTTCAGTCAGGGATCATGCAAATACGAAGGTCAAATAGATTTTTCTGTAAGATTCAAAAGATCACGTGTTTTCGTTGGAGCACCGTAACATGGCGCATGTCTGAAAGGAGGGAGACGTGAGAATGGTTTGGAACAGATGAGCCTTAGCTCTGAGACTCCCAGTATTGTTTGCGCTGCAGAGGAATGCCTGGTCCAGGTTCCATCTGTGGCGTGCAGATAAACACCTCTCCTCCGCCGACTTCATTGTGAGAAAAACAAGCGGCCAAACGCAAAGACGGGCGAAAAGATAATCCAACGCCGGCGACTCGCTCTCCCCGGTAAGAGCGCATTATACAGAGAGGCAGTGGGGACCCCGAGGTTGGGAATGCATTCCCGCGTTTGCCGTGATCAAGGAAGTCCATTGCACTGGAACTCACCTCAGGCCTCTCCTGACAGAGAATTGATTTGTTGCTGGCATCTCATCAGCAATACAGTAACCCGGTGTCTGCGAATTATAAATGAGTTTTGTAGCGAGGTGGGCTTTCTTCACAGCCGGAGCAGACATGAGCCATGTGTAATTCATACAGTGAAGCGGAGGCGAGATGGCCCAGTCCATTCTTCGGCAGAATGCGCATGACTCCCGGGTAATAGATGCTGTTATTATACACGAAGGCTGAGCGTTGTGAAGCGCATTCTCTTCTTTTTTCTCTCTGGTGCCTAAATTGCATTCAGACTTGCATATTCCTCATATTTTTACTGTGTTTGTTTCTTGTCACAAAGTATGTGCGTTTCCGAATCTGGGGGCTGTTACTACAGCACGGAAGCAAAGAAGTCGCTCAGTGAAACGCGCTCAGTGGAGCCCATGTGTTGAAGTCGTTGGTAACCATCAACTGCTGTGAAAAGAATCCGTTTTTTTTTTTCCCAGAGAAAATGAACAAATAAGCCTTTCACCATTCAGAAGAAAAGCCATGTGGAATTCAAATATTGAATTAAAGCCCCACGCTGTGAGACGCTCTGCTGTTTAAAGCATGGGGCTTGTGCCTCCCCCTTTGTGTCTTTAAATAAATGTAAGATTTCCTCTATGTGACTGTGTTCATGTCACAGATCTGTGTTTCCAGCTGGAAAAAAATTCCCTCAAAGTCACCTGCAGCTTAAATAATTCAGTCTAAAATTAGGTAAGGTGGATACTTATTTCAGCTGCAGCGTGATTCATTAAACATTATTTCAGTCACCTGCTCTGTCCTGTAACAGGGAACACCTGTATTAAAGGGCTGTTAACCAGCAGATGTTTGCAGTTTGTTCCAGCACCACCGGAGCCTCTTTCAATCTTTTAAAAATTGTTTATTGCTGTACAGAGAGGGATAATGGTTCATTTACTCCTAATTTCAAGGGAGCATGTTGGGTGTTCTTCTCCAGAAACATTTACCCACGTTGTGTTTCCTTCCAGCTTACAGCTGTGTCTCTGCAGACACGCCCACCACCTGGGTGCAATGCAGCGCGTTGGGCAGGAAAAAGGGGCAGTCAAATGCTGGACATCCCTGTGCTTATTGATCCCATTCTTTTTATGCATGCAAGCCAGAGTTTCAGCCAAGAGTAGCATTACTCTTAACTGAGACGTCTTGTGGGGTAATGTACCGGTGAGCAGGGATAGGGAACCTAGATTCAGCGCAGATTAGACAAACAGTTAATCGTTTCAGCCGTTTCTTCGCTCCTTTTGTGTCTTCATTTAGTATCCGGGACAAGGCTCTATATTCAGTCGTGTAATTAATAGGCTCTGGGGGGCACAAGGATTATGGATTGCCTTCCCTCTTTGTCTTCGCGTTTCTGCTGTTTCGTTCTGCCACGTTCTGGCCCGATTGTGGGCCGCTCGGGCGCGCGTACAGAGGCTCTCGGTCGGACTCCAGCTAATGGGGAATCATCTGAACCCCCCCCCCCCACCAGTGCGAGTGACCGACTCCGGTGCGACTCTGAAACAAGAGCAGCAGATCGCTCTGACGCCCCGTAGTCTGTTGTCTTTTTTACCTTTTGTTCTCGGTTGTCAGAAAGCACCGCGCTGAATAACAATAAAGGAGGTGCCTTGTAATGGACTGCGGAGATACCGTTTCAAGCGCTGCCCCCCAAGGCCCCGGCCCGTCCCGGCCCGGTCAGCTGTGTGACAATACAGTGTCGTCCCCTGTAACAGAACGGCAACAGAAATAGCTACGAGTGCTGTGAGGGTAATCAATGAGGGGCATAAGAAAGGTCAGTTGGAATAATTGATTATGGCCCTCTTCATGTAATGGAATGCTGATTTTTTTTTTCACCCCGTGGCTGACACACTAGTTTAATATCGCAAATAGGCATTGATATTTATCTGTCTGTTTGTCCTCCCATCTTTCTCTGCAGCGTGAAAGCTGCTGTAATTATTTTTTTTCCCCCCTCTCTGTTAATGCTCTGCTGATGCATACCGATTCACTGGTGGTGTGTGTGTGTGTGTGTGTGTGTGTGTGTGTGTGTGTGTGTGTGTGAGTATCACTGTGCCTGTATGTAGGTGTGCATCTGTGAGCACTGGTATTTTCCTCTCCTCATGGTTGGTTTTCCGCACGATCAATACTCTGCAGTGGAGGCTTGCAGGCTGCACCATGTTAATCCTCACAGGGCTACGGTGTGTGGATTCACGCTGTGCCTCAGCCAACAAACGCCATTCTTATCAATACCCTCGCCTTGCTGTGAAGAAATGATACACTCCGCTTGGTGCTCTCCCAAGTTCCAATTGATTTCAAAGGAAGAGCAGGGAAAAAAAAACTGTGACAAACACAGAGGGACATCTGTAGCTTCTAATGGCTGTGAGGTACTGTAAGACTGGCACCTGTCTCTATCTTTTACCCTGAGTGTCTCTCAAATTCAATTCCTCGGTGGGAAGATGTGGCAAGGAAATGGTCTACATAGGGTCAGTACTGTGTTCTGCTTTTCTCTCACAAGAATTTCTCACCTGTTGTGAGAAGTTATTTTCTGAGCACACAACTATGTTGTGTCTGTATGGAGACAAGATGTGTTCATTTTGAATGGTTAAACTAAATGAGGTGAAATTTGTATAATTCAAGAGAACAATATAACACTATTCATTGTTAGAGTAGCTTCACATTTTACTGTTTGCCGCATTGGTAGAAGTTGCAGTAATGTGGAATAGCTTGTCGTCTTTGAAAACAGCATTTTGATTCAGCATTGGTAAATAAAGGATTTAGACATTATGTGTTACTTTAAAACATGAGTAATTGTATGTTTATTCCACAGTCTAAATTGTCTAAAATTTAAAAAGACAGAGAAAGCACAATGACGAGGAAGGAGGGCCCACTTGTTACGGAGACACTTAAATAATTAATGTGATCATTTATTATTTTATGTTCAATTATTATTTCATGTTCAAAAGAATTTAAAGACAGTGACCAAGCCATAGTACTGTAGCCCACACAGCCCCACACTGTGATATCAAATAGCTAATTCTGTGTTATTTTATTGCATTTTAATAAATGATTGTAAAAAAAAATACTGTACATTTAAGTATGTTTTGCTCTATGAAAAATTCCTTTGAGCACATATATATAGATCTGTGTGTTTATATATAAAGACACATCATGCATTTAAACTCATTGAAGGGGCTCTTATTGATTTTCCCCCACTTTCTTCACATTATGGTTCAAAATGAATGTTTTTTTTTAAACTTACTGTTCCTGATCAGTTTCCATGGCAACGGATAAACAGGCCTACGTTCGCCTATTTATAGCGAATGTAAAATTTAGCGCTGCTGAAGCACCAGTGTCCATGGCGCTTCTCTGAGTAGCTCCTCCAATTAGGAGGTTGTGGAAGGGGGAGTCTGATGGCAGTCAGTTGAAGCAATACCAAGTTGCCCTCATTAGGACAGGAGGGGCTGTATTTTTCCCTAAATAAAACAATAACAGAAAAACATTACTGGAAGGTGGAATACAATAGCCATCAAGTGGTGCAGCAGTCTTCGTAGGCTCGTGCACACCTTCAGTGCACACAAGATTTAGATATTGTGGAATGGATATGCTCTATGGGTGTGTGTACATATATAAATATGTAATAATGTACAGGCATGTATACATGTAATGGCATGCATGTACTTCAATAGCAGATGTGTAAGGCATACATTTTTGCAGAAAGTATTTCAGAATTTCAGACCATTCAAAGATCTGAGGCTTGTTCTCCCCTTACACAAAGGAGCAGATCAATCTCAGTCTTTTTCAGAATCAACAGATTCCCTGAAAATTTCGTTGGTGCTCCACTCAAAGACGTTCTCAATTAACATTTGAACAATCAGGCTTAAAAGTTAAACACTAAACTGCCATAAAATTCAGTGAGAATATCCAGTAGACAAGAAATACACTAGACAATAAACAGCTTCACGTTTCGTGTCATAGATCTCTCTAAAGCTTTACACAGAGCCATCCATGAATCGCTCATTCAGAGACGAAAGAAAACTGCATTTTCAACAAAGCTGCTCAGTGCATCAGATTGTGAATATATATTTATTTTGTCTGATAATAAATCAGACTTTCTGAAACAACTCAAGGTGTTCCTCAAGGCTGTACAATAGGCTCTGTATAAATACACTAATGATAACTTTACACTAATGATATATCAAAAGTATGCATATACAAAAAAGATGTAATCTACCATGCACCCTCTTCTGTAAGGAAATACGCTAAATATGAATTTACAAATATGTCAGATTACCATTTTACGTGTTCCTATTTTAGAGGCACCATTCATTTATGAATGAACAATTTGTTCTGTTGTGTTCTGTTTTTGTATAATTCACTCAACAATTTGAAAAGTTTACAGTTGTTTTTGCATTGTTTACTGTCTGTAAATGTTGTGTGTTGTAAGTATTGATACTCATTCAACAAAGGACAAACAACATGCCTAGTTCTAATTGGCTTGGTTTGGCCACATTGAGCGTATCAGGTTTAGCAGTGAACCACGGAGGCGACTCCTGACCTGGGCTGAGCTACACATGGGAGACAATGTAAATACTAAAACCATGGCCATCTTCATAAATGTGACATTGGGCTAGGCACAAGCAAATTCTTGGTCTCCTAAAAGACTCCAGCCACGACAGCAGTTTTTTCAGTAATACAAACATCAATGAATGGTGGGAAATATGTACAAAAAGTAATAATGAATAATAAATGAGGAATAGGTATGTCAAATGAAGAAAAGGAATGGCAAATGGCTCTGTGAAGTCATCTAACAGGGCTTTTGCCTATTTTATATTTATTCAAAACTCCAAAAAGAATGCACAAAGGAGTCAGCGTTGTAAACATAGTTTACAAACAACCTTTGCAGAGTATATTTTTTCAGTTGATTCAACATTTGCAATCGTTCTAGGTTCACGTGCAAACATTTTGGGTCGCTAGGTTACATAGCTCTACAGATATTCTGATCCACTAGAAGCAGCTGAGCTTTATATAGTATATAACTGACATCATTGTAAATAGTAACCGAAGCTGTGCGTATTAACGTATTCATAAAAACTGGAACTGTCTCGCTGAACTGTTGGACAAGTTATTGTTCAAAATGTGTGAGATAGAGAGAAAGACTATTGTTTCCTTTCTGCTTCTTTTGAACTTGTCCTATTATCTCTGATGATAGGTCCGACTGAAGGATGCCAGTGTTAACTGAAGAGTGTCCAGAATTTAGACACTGACACTGATCATGCAATCAAAACCTTTGTCTGCCATGAGCCCTTATATTCAATAAAAGTGAATATATGTTTGCAGCTTCTGCAAAGGACTTTCCCTCATTGTAATTTTTGTAGTGTGTGAGTTCTCTTTATTTGCCGGTGGTTTTCAGAAGGTATTTTTGGCTAAGATTACCAGTTACCATTTTGTTATGATTGTTGTTGTTTATGTCAATATGTTGATTCAGTTAAACAGGAGCCCTGGTCAATTTTTAGAGCTGTACCACAAAAAAGGCTTACATATGCCTCTGTATTAATAGGCAGTTTAGTAAGATGTAATATCAAAACAAGGTTCCCCTGTAGGCTTCGCCTTTTCTCCGGCTCCTTTCTGCTGTGCTAAAGAAATCCCCATCTCCTCCATCCACTTGTGTTTGCAACATGGAAGAGTGAACATGTAGCTTTTTACTCCAATGCGTCAAAAGTAGGAGTGAAAGATTAAAAATAGAAGAAGTTAATTATTATTTAAAGGTTTTTTTTTTTTTTTCGCGTTCAGGACCATGGCATGTCCAATCTAGAATTTTGTCATACCAGGATGCCAGCGTTCAGAGCCAAAATGGTAGATGAAGGGGGTGGGAATATTTGATGTTTACAGTTTCTGCATGACCGTGCTGAGGCAAATGTATGGCTCCTGGGTGTAAAATATTAACAGCGCGGGCTATATGGCTCTGAAACAGGAAGACGTGGAAATGAAACAAAGAGAGATGGTGCCATACAAGAACTCTCAGGACAACAGTTTGGCCGTTTCACATTTTACAGAGTTGGATATCCTAACAAATAGTCGCCCGAGCGCTCATATTGGGAGCACATGGTCATTATGTGTAATTAAGCCAAACAATTGAACCCACTTAAGTGGCAGGGCTTGGACGGAGCAAAGTCCAGATGATAGCGGGCTGCCTCAGAGCAGCCTGTTTGTGGGCTGCGGAAGCAGAGGCTGCCGCCGCCTTTGCGCGCGTCCGTGTCTCTTTCCAAAGGCTCTCCTCTTTGTGCTCCAGCCCCCACGTGTCTCTGAAGACAATAGGTACTCAGGTCTTCACACGCAGCGTTTCACTGAATTAACAGCCTCGGTCACTTCATCGCACTGACGGCTAGAAACTCACTACAGATGGTCTAGATTAGCCTGTATTAGATCTCATTTGCCGTAGGTTTTCCGTAGGAATAAAAGAAGCTGCATTTTATTTTGTGACTGAAGAAAAGATGTTATTAGACTCCAGCCTCGCTTTTCCTCCAACCTCGCCACAGATGACAATTTTCAGGAGAGGTTAGAGCCATCATCTGCATATAGATGAGAAGAATACATTAGAGAGATCATTAATAAACAATAAAAACTAATAAAAGGGTAGCGTGATTGAGCTGTAGGGGCAAAGTGGATGAAGACAGAGCGATGTTCCTGCAGATATCTTGCATTGTTCTAAATTGAATTCTTTTCCTGTCATAGAATGTAGCCAGTTAAATGAAGTTTCCTATAATTGTAACTGTAAAGGAGTCTACTGCCAGATTAAATGAGGGTCCCTTTAGATCACATGTTAAAAAATGTGATCCATGTGCTGATGTAGTATGTGTATTACAGATATACCCATCTTTCACACTATAGCTGTCCATTCCTGACAGGAATCGACAGAACATTTCATACCGGTTGATAGTTCACTTCTGCTTGTATCACAGCCAAGAGGATTGAATATAACTATAAAAATGTCTCTTTATTGTCACTGCAGCTTACTAGTACAAAGGAGTGAGTGACAGGTCAAGGGAGTAAATGCATGTGCCTGCTTGGCAGTGTATGCATTCACAGGACTGAATGTCTGCGTGTTGAGACGGGTCCTCACATCGCTATGAGCTGCTTGACCCCCCCCCCATCCATCCCTGACCCTTCCTGCTGGACAGCTGGCACCTCTTACCCTCTCCAATCTGCCAGTCATTGATGGTTTTCTCTGTGTGTACACAGCAGCCTTCAGGGAGACGTTGGCCGCCATCTTTTCAGCTTCCGTGACATAAGCGCGATCCGGCTTCTTACTCGGATCTCAAACTTTTCCTCGCGCTGCTGTTGATGCCGCGTGTGAGTGCAAGAGCGCCAGTGACTGCATGGGGCTGCATTAATAATGCACAGGCCAATTTCCAAGTGAGACAATTTAACCAATTGGAGGACGTGCTGGGCCGGCAGCAGGGGCCGAGAGTGAGTGACAGGTACTGGGGACTGCTGCTGCAGATCAGAGCTGCGGACTTCCAACGGGGCTGTCGCTTTGGGGGGGAGGGGGAACTCGAGGGGTGGGGGGAGACGCCACTTAGCGCCAGGGGCAGGGCTGGAGGTTGCACTGCCAGTCTGCAGCCGGGTCCCTAAGTAGCTTTTAATTCTGGTGATGCCATAAATCACCTGCAGCTGATTCAATTACCGCAGTGTATACATGTGGCATTTTATTTCATTTGCCCTTCCACAAGAGGCCTTGCAGAGAGGACCTCACTGCTCTGTATCACACCCATCTCTCCTCTCGAAACAAAAAGGCATGTGGAATATTCAGAGCAGCGCAGATGAATTTCACACCTACCTGATTCATTGTCAGATGGCCACATGTGGACTTTAATGAGCTCTGAGTACTGGTTTCTTTTTAAGGTTGATCTGTTGGATCCATCTCAACATTTTTGGCTGCATCTAAGGAGCAGTAGAAATGTTAATGTGCCCCACTCAATCATTCCCTGAGTGGCTCCCCTAAGGTAATGACAGCACCTTCCATTGACCATGGCAAAAAGGCACTAATAAGACAATACTCCAACGTGGTTGCGGGCTCTGAACATCACCTGTTCCATTCTTGCGATTTTGTGCTTCCATTTGAAAAGGATCTTATGTTTAAAAGAATGGTGCAGAAAAGCTGCAGCTTTTCTCTCCTGGTCTTGCGGTGGCACCGTAACCACATGCTTTAACGCTTTTGTGCTTCGTTGCATTGTGTTTACTGAAAATGCATAGACCTTTTGTGACGGTTGTTTTCTTGTTGTTTGTTTTATTCCGGGCGTATAAAGTGTGGGCTACATTCTCTGCAGCATTCAAAGTTTCATTTCATATCCAGCTATCAGGCTTTTCTGTTTGCCCGTACATTCCATCACTGGATGATCTCAGTGTTATTCAGCTCTTCGGAGGGCTTTCAGCCTTCAAGGTTTCAATAAAGGAGCATAAGTCAACAAGGTCTTGCTTTGAATGCACTGAGGCTGTGCCTCAGCTAATCTTTAACCATTTCCTCTTCAAATATCTGCTTGAAAGGGAAACTTACCAGGTTTGTCACAGAAGGGTTTTGTCACATTGATTCCCATCAGCTTTCAGTCCTCATTTTAAGTTTCATGTCTTTGTCCACATCCCAGATGTTTCCATAAATGCCCATGTATTCAAGGGGTTTCTGAGCATTCTTTATGAAGCAAATGACTACATTTGAGTCGTAATCTAATTTCTGTTTATTTGGTTTCTTTTTTGTGATTAGACAAATAGTTATCAGCTGCACACCTTTGCTTTGGCAGTTGTCACAGTTTTAGAGGTGGTTTGGAGACATGGAGAGTGAAGCACTATCTGGTCTTTCAATTTTGCCCTATAGACCTAAGCTAAATCCCCCAAACTAATGACCAAGTGAAAGGAATGTGGAATTAGGAAATCATTACTGAAGGGTGGTGCCTCTCTAAGCCATATGGGTGTCAATAAGTAGGGCCTGGCTTTCACTTGGGTCCTGGTAGCTGTGAAAAGGATACATTAAGTTCCGTGTCTGGTAATGTGCCAAATGAATAAATGTAAATGTGGTAATGAGAAGAGAGAGAAGAGATGTTAAAGAAATCAGTAAACCCTGAGATAATGTGACTTCAGTAAAATGGAGATACACCACTACATAATCCACCAGTCTGAAATGACCAGCATTAATAATAATTTAAATAAACAAAAATAGCACATAATTTTCAAGCCATGTGTATACTCTAAAAGATTCACATAGCAACAAATTGTGATAAAGACAATGGTAATGACCATAATACTGGCAATTTCAATTTGAAGCATATGGGTCACATAGAATTGTGACGCATATGAAAAGTGAATGAAATGTTCATACTGGTTGAAAAGCTGTGCAAAATTCTTAACGTGTGTTACAGTGATTTAACTTTATCTAATACACTGTGGCTTCCAGGATGTGGTACAATATTGGCACCTTGGCAGGAGGCAGAAATCCAAATACACAGCCAACTGTTAAAAAGTGTACAGTATATGCCATCAAGACAAACTTTTCCAATCACGGAAATTTGATCCAGGTTAGTAAAAAGGAAAGTCGCAAAAAGGTTCTCAGTCTTCCCCTAGGATTTTGGGTAGACGTAAGCTCTGTGGCCATAGGCAGCCAGTGGTTGTGTTTTGAAATCTTTGTGTATTTTTAACATAATATCGAAGAATCACATACACATATCTCTTGTAAATCTGTTTAAATATATAACTGATATACCGCATGAACTAAATGTATGTATTTATAATTGTATTTATTATGAGCTGATTAAGCTTATTCTGTTAATATTTTAAAGCTGTATTCACACAGGACTGGTTTCCTGATGTTTCCAAGGTGTTGACTTTTTACTCACAGTGGTAACTGAGTGTAGTCCTGTGTAAATCTGAGCCTTGTGTGAATCCTGACATTGCCATGGACCATATTGCTGTGCATTTTACCTACTGCTTTTCAGTGCATCTTGGGAAACCCTGTGGGGTTTTGAGTTCCAGCAATTTCTGACCCAACATCTGTTTTGAAGATGTTTACCAGAAGTTTAGCAGAGAAAACAGCTTCACAATTATAAGGAGTAGAGATTGCACTTTACGTGCAGTACGTGTTCAATGAAAAGGTATTGAAATTTTAGCAGGTACGTTGGGCGATTTATGTGTATGAATGATTCCCTTGCATGACTCTGTGTGACTGAACATTAACTTGCCGCTCAGAACATTCAAGCCTGTAAATATTGCAAGCCAAAACATCTCTTGTCCCTTCGACAATGGATTGCCAGCATGGTAAAAAGTTAACCCTGTTTTAGGAGGCAACTGAGGTCATGATACCAGGTAGTATGCCCAAGGGAAAACCTGTTCTGTGTGGTTATGGACTAAAAAGTCTATGAAATAAAAAGTATTTATATACTGTCCACGGTTGTAATTAGTGCTGGGCAGTATGACCAAAAATTTGTCAGATGTACATAGAATATAATAACATTTTAATTTCATCATGTATATAATGAAGGCTTTGATTACTATAGGGTTTGCTTGGCTCCACAAAATGACACAATATATGAAGGAATCAGTATGCATGAAACAGTTGCAGAATGTAAACAATTTTTATTGTGCAAACTGCAACGTAGTAAAAACAGAACCTGAAAAAACAGATATGCCAACAACTTCAACATTGCTTCCTTTTCAAAACAAAATATTTTAAGATAGTTCTATAAACTATAACTGCAGACACAGCTCCTCTCTTGGGCACAAGTTCTTCCGGTGCATTTCCAGTCTCACTTTCTTCATCCTCCATCTCTGTTTTCTGTTCTTTAATCTACTGTAGCGACAGAGCCTCTCCCAGCTGTTAACAGACTGTTATGCTACCTGGCTAGCTAGTGAGCTGTATCCAGTATGCCGTTCGGCGGTGTAATTTTGTAATTGTCTTTCGGGTTTAAACCTATTTTACACTGTACACATTTAACTAAGTGAATTGCTTCTGCATTGCTCCTTACTGAGACAAATCTCTCATTTTTACATAAGCTGCCCTAATTTCCCAGCCAGTCACGTTTCAGAATGGTGAAGACTGAAATGCATAAGTGAACATTTCACCACCAACCTCAAAGCAACATCAGTCACAGGGACTGAGGTAGTTTGCAAAAGTTCACAAACGATCACAAAGATCTAAGTCCACATAGCCCTTGATTAGCCAAATTCTGGTTTTGCCGTGGTGGCTTGCCACCCCTGCATAACGCTTGAGGAAGTTCTGTATTTCTAGAATGTGTGTATTTTCCCGTGTTGTCTGCATTGTTTTTGGTGCCAATGATGTCATTTTCCTTCCATTCCCTGTCCAGTATCCAGACAAGTGCACATAAGGAGCCAAAGAATCTCTTTTTAATGATCTCTTTGCAAACGTCTGATTCTGAAACCAGACACTAAGAGCTCGAGACCACAAGCCCACACCACAGGCTGTCTGATGCGTCTTACAAGCGAAGAGCTGCTGCCTGGCTCTCCGTCCGTCTTTCCACCTGACCTCACTCCGGAATGACGTTTTTTCCCCCTTCCACCCTCTCTCTGTCTCTGTGGCCAGGATGAGAGTTCAGTGAGCAGTGAGGATTTTGATATGAGCGACCCCACATGGATATCAGCTGATCACGGCCCCGCATCGGACCAGAGCCCCAGTCACGGAGAGAGAATGCACAGCCCGCAGAACGCGCACAAGGAGGAGGACGGTAAGAATGCTGGATCTCTCTTTCTCTCTCTCTCTCTTTCTCCCTCTCTCTTCGTACAAGTCTCCATTCTCGTAAACCTCCAGCCACGATACACGGGGAACAATGAGCTGATGTTTGAATGGAAGCCGCGATGGGGTGTGTATTCTTGGGAAATGCATTCACATTGTCGAGTGCGTGGACACGCGCACACACGCTGTTAGGCACATGCACGCACACTCGTTTGCTTGGACACACACACACACACATACACACACACACGCACACGCATTGTGTGAGGGAGTGTGCAGTGATGTGAGTGGAGTGGAAAGGCCAGAGTGGGGCGAGAGGAGATGTTGGAATCGATTCCGATCAAGCAGCCTCACCCTGCTGTTCTCCTTATCAGCTTTGGTAAGGCGCAGTGCTTCATGGGGAAGGGGGGGTGGGGTGGCAGGGCAGAATGGGGAAAGGCAGAGATAGGAACCAGGCACAGGCGTGAGGTCACGCTTACAGCCGTGATTTGGGAAACACCCCAGAAAGGGTCAGGACAGGCGAAGGCAGCACGCTCAACCACCTGCTTTGTTTTCATTTCCAGGTATGTGTTGGGACTCTTAAGAAGGTCAATGAATTATGCACAGCGAAACACCCAGTAGGGTAGCTCTATGCGCTATGACATCAGCTCACCCGTGTCTGCTCATTTTAGCTCTCAATGTGACGGCGTAGATGTGCTTTTTCTCTTGGTACTGTGGGGAGCTGGCTTATGTGATTCCTGCCACAGCTGTCAGGCTGAATTTGTGAAGGCTCCCAATGAGAGTGATCATTACAGGTTCGCTGTTTGGCCCAGCAGCAAATAGCAGCAGCTGGTCCTGGGTAATTCAAACACAGGAGAGGTACACACACCTGGAAATAAGCTAATACATTGAAATATAAACAGTAAGGGAGTCTGATTTTATCCTTTTTTTCTATAGGAATAGAACCAGTAGAAAACCCAACCTCTTGAGGAAGAATAAAGAACAGATTCTGTATTGTTTGGCTTCTTAAAGGCCAAGTTCAGATGACCTCATATACAGCAGCTGAACATCTCGGGAAACAATTACTGCGCTTGATACGCCTGGATGGTCTAGGGATAAAGACACATCATTGCAATGACAAATGTACATATGACGTCCTGTATTCAGAAACATCCGGTCATTTAGCAGAACGAAGAC
This sequence comes from Megalops atlanticus, assembly GCA_019176425.1. Taxonomy (NCBI): domain Eukaryota; kingdom Metazoa; phylum Chordata; class Actinopteri; order Elopiformes; family Megalopidae; genus Megalops; species Megalops atlanticus. The sequence goes on from CM032882.1 coordinate 21,297,358, forward strand.
GTCATCCTCTGTGATGACAGGGATGACAGTGCAGGGAGAGTTTCTGTGCTCTTTATGTGCTTGCAGTCTCTCTCCGGGGCACCATTGCAAAAAGCAGTGCGGCTGGCATTGTCACAGACACATCATCAGTGCAATTTTAACCTTTCGCCAGATGGCATGCTAAAGTTACAGGTCTGTTATCATTGCAATGGTAATATCAATGCATTTTCAGTGGAAATTAACTACTGAAGATTGCAGTGAATAAACTGAAGGCCAGCTTGACAGCACCATGGTTGCTGCTGTCTGTAATTCTGATTGGCTGAGGCAGGGTGGTGGCCACTTAGTTGCCTAACAGTTGTGAGTTGGTGTGAATAAAAAGGATTGGTTATAATGATGACAATGACTTCTAGCAGCTTCTAGCACCTTTTTCAGCTAGCTAGCGTCATTTTTGCAAATTGACCATGGCAGTGGTAAGAAGATTTACCAACACATTACTTTCAGAAAACTGCAGATTCACAAAAATACCTATTTACAAAAAAATCCCCTTACAACTAGGTCGCAGAATTAGGGGCTAGGTTCCCTCCTGTGATTGCACGTGGTAATATGCCACAGAACATAGTTAGCCCAGCCTTTGATTCAAATGGTACTTCATCAAATGGTAAACACATCGTTGGTATCAGTTTAGATTTTACAGTTTACATTGGAAGATTGATAGCTTATTTAGGCTGTCAACACCCAACTGAAATGCAGCCTATGCGGTGATAGTCTACTTGTCCCATCATAGTTTCTCTTGTAGGATCTCAACACATTCAGTCTTTATGTATATTTAGAAGACACAGACTGCCTTATATGTACAAAATTGATGCCTGAGATCTGGATAAAAGAGGGAGAAAAGGCCCTTCCTCTGATATTTTTCAGTTTACTTGCTTTTCTTATGGACAATGCAGGTCTGATTTAGCTGTAGTGACAATGGTGGGTGGAGTCTCAAGGTAAGCTCAGTTATATTGGCAGTTTTCAGGTGTAGACAGCAGTATACTTAAATGTGACAGTGACACTGTCAGTGCACTTTCAATCTGCTTATGTCTCAAAGTTTTAAAACCAGTTCATGTGAAAGCAGTATTAAAAGGGCCTCGTTAAATATAAAACTAACATATCAAAGTTCAGTTGATAAAATCAATTTGGACTCAGTATCCATCACAATGCAGAAGTTCAACGAGCTCAGCTCAGTAAATAAGAGGCATGCACTTGCTGTTTTTCTGCTTGACCAGGAGCGTCTGAGAGAGATTTCTCGTGGCTGTAGTGCGCGGCGACTTGAAGATGTGCGCTGTAATTGTTAAGTACAAAGAGAGATCTCGCCACACCTGTGTCAGGAGTGGGTGCAATTACGGCTGGCTCCGGAGGAAACAGGAGCAGCTCCTAAATGTCTGACCTCAGTCCTGGAGCCTTCTCAAGTCGCGAGCCGAGATGCCGGCGGCCGTCTGAAGAGCTCTCACCGGAGATGACTGTAAGGGTCATTGCCCGAGTGTGACAACAAGACGCGTGGTTCTGAAGCAGTCTCTCTCACAAGGGCCGAGGGGGGGGACAAGGCCGGGCAATCAAGAATGTTATCCAGGCTGATTACACCGCACTTGACTTGACGTTTTTATACACATCTCCTCTCCCCGGCGTTTGTGCCGCTGACTTCTGGTCCGGTGATTGAGGAAGCTGTCGTTTTTGTGCGGGGAGACACATCACAGTCAAGTGGATAGATGGGCGTAATGACCTGCCTCCGACAAGCTTATTTTTCCGGAGATCCATTGTGAATGACGGGGGGCTCCCCCGCGGCGGGGGAAAGCGGTGGCACGTTTTGGCAAGCGCCCCCTCTCCCCCCTTCAGCTAACGACATGATGGGGAAAGGAGCGCAGATACGATGTGTTTACGTGAACCCCTGTCGGTCTGCTGCGTGCTGTTGTGTGCGTTTTGTTTTTTTCAAAGCGACCAAGTTGTTTTCCTCTGAAAAGCATTTGGTAAGAGCTGAGAACACCACAGCTGACTCTGACGATGTTTACTTTGAAGCTGCTTTTTTTTTTTTCCTTTTTTTTTCCTCCCCCCCGGCGGCGAATTGAATGCTAACTCACTGCTCTCCACTGTAGCCCAGTGGCACATATGGCCCGCTATGCTAAAAGTCACAGAAAGTAGGCCAGCGAAGATGACGCCGTGACTTTGATCTGTATTCCTCTGGAGCTAAGCGATCGAGGTCAACTGTAAAACAAAATAAATAGATAAGAATAGCCGCGCTGGATTATTTAATAGTCAGCGTAATGCGCCCGCTCCCGCGCGGGCCGCGGCGCGGTGGTAAGAGCCTGGGCCGTGCGCCTGCTCCTGTCACGGAACGCAGCAGGCAGGACAAACACAGAGAGACACGCCGCGGCTGCTGGCGCGGCGGGCCCCCGAAGACGTCGCAGGCTTTTCGCAAAGACGCGCGCGGCTGCAGTGGCCGCACGCGGACAGAGGGGGTGAAACCTGCATGCGCTCTGTGAGGTGTGGTGGCCTCTGCCCACGCACACGCTCCCCTTATAAGCCGCAGCAGAATTGGGTCTGAGTATAGGCTCATTTGCATGAGTGTTGAAAATGGTTATGTTGCGGAGTGCGTATTTCACAGATGGGATGAATACGTAGGATGAGGGTGGACAGTGAGTAAGTGGTTTGGTTTTCGATGCACAGGCAGATGCGGTGGAATTATAGAATCGTTCTCAGTCTTCGTGATTCCTGTATAGTTCAGAATGAAGACGTGGCAGGAAGGCAGGAAGACCCTCTCTGACAGACACCACAAAAAATAAGAATGAATTAACAGTTATTAGCTGTATCTGTATCTAGAATACTACATCATCATTTCTGATTCTGATAATACTGTTCAGTGCCTGGAGCAGTACCATTTTTTCCCATGATAATACCTTACTTCAACAGAGAAGAGAGGGATTCGATGACTGTGTGTCGTGTGGCAAATGACACACTTGGTCAGATGGGCATGTCTCACAGAAACACTGCACCACTGAAGAGGACGTGTGTCCAAAAACAGCTTAAATCCCCCACACAACATTCAAGTAAAAAGAGAACCTATGGAACAGGAGTTAACTACAAAGAGCTGGAGTTAGCAATACAAAGAGCGCAATGACATTGCAGTAAATTGAGTAAATCTGACTTATTGTACTTATTGTTTTAAATATTGTTTCCATTGGTGTGACTAAGGCATTTAGTCTTATCCCAGCAGTAGGCTAATCATGCTGAAAGGAAAATGGGATAGATGATTTAGGTTATGTTTGTGGAGGAACACAGGGTGTCTCCAACATGTTTGGGGGTGATGTTAATCACTGCCACAATCGGGTTACTCAAGAAAAGGGATGGGAGGGGGAAAAAAAACATTGTGATTATTATGTGATAACATAATGGAAATACTATTAAAAATGCAGAGCCATTAACATATGACATTTCACAGTACGTGTTGTATTTGATTATGAGTGTTTTTGCCCGGTTGGTTTCTGGGACTTGGGGGTGGGATGGGAGGTGTGGAGCTGCGGAGAGAGACTAGAGAGAGCGAAGATAAAAATCTGAAGCCCTCTTCAGATAAATCATAGGAGAGCATGCGGCCAGGGCTTCTCTGCTGTTCCACCAATACCACCTCCCCCCCACCCCCTCAACCTCCAACAGCCTGCAGCGAGACAGGGCCAGCTTCCCTGGCGTGGGGGATGTGTGTACGTGCGGTGATGGGGGTGGGAGGAGGGTTCAGGGAGGGTGGGGGGTTCAGAGCTGTCTACTTTTTGTGCCCTAATTTGTGCTGTTGAAGGCTGCTTTCCACTGAGATAGGGCCAGAATGTTGTTAATTATTAAACACTACCCGAACCCCCACACACACACACACACACACACCCCCCTACACACACAACTCACAAAAATAATAAGGAGACTAAATTAATAATTACAAGCGAAAGCCGGCCTGCGAGAGAGATAGGTAACAATTTGTTTTGTTTACAGAAATCATCGCCAGCTGTGACTTAACGCCTGTTGGCATGTTTATCATTGGTGTGTGTTTTGCAGTGAGGCTGCAATTAGATAGCTGACGCTTGATCAGACTGCTGTCTGCAGCCCCCGTCTAATGAGACCGCAGCCTTGAGTGACTACCACCGCTAACTGTTGCAGCCGTTCTGGAAGGGAGAATACAGAGGATAAAAGGTTTCAGACATCACCTCTGTCCTCGTTTCCTGTACTATCAGTTTAGTGATTCTCAGAACCCTGCCGAAGGCCTTCCGCAGGATGAGGTGGGGTTTTTAGAGGCGTTGCAAGTGCCACAGCTATCTCACTTTGTTGTTTTATGGGGAGGAGGAGGGTATTTTTTCAGGGAGATGGTGTAAAGGTTGCTCCATAAATCTCCAAAACACCCTGAAACTTGTACCCATGGGTATCAGTTCTCGTCCTGTCTGTGTTCTTTACAGGGGGGAATGAAACTCCCAATTGGACTTTCCCGATAAGATAAGGAGCAGTAAAAAGGGGCACGTCTGCGTTTGTGTGTGACTTTCAAATTTTTAAAGGTGGTTCCTAAGATGGGGTCACCTTGAACTATTCAGCAAAAGAGCATTGACTGTAAGGTGTTTGAGGTTTTTGTGTATCCTTTAGTTTGCTTGGTCGTTCGTCAGTTTGCTACAGAGATCATGTAGAGTAACAGAGAGTGTAGAGGTATTGTTGAGCTGCCTGAGTGTGGAAGAGATGAGCCAGATGTCATTTTAGATTTGAGGAGAAAACCATATCTGTTGAACCCGGGATCCAGCAGTTAGATCTGGTGGTGACAGTGACAGTGACAGCGATCGTGACAGCGACAGTGACACTGGATGTTGATGTTAGTGCTAACCTTCTTCGCAGGCCTGCAGTTGGTCTGATAAAGGTTAGAACAGAATTTACGGCAGCTTAAGGTGGGTCTCACTGCAAGCTCTCCTCTCTGTCCTCAAATTGTAGAATCCCTGACTGGGCCGTGCACGTGCAGACCAAAGGCCTCCCACATTCGCCCTGCATTTGTGCCTCATCGGCGTCACGCGCCCAATCGCGGGCACATCAACAAAGCAAATCATTGCGTGTCTTAAAAAAATTAAATTATTAACCACGTTGTCTTCATCCCCCTCACAATCTCTCCGACGGCATAAATACTGCAAAGGCATACCCATAAAATGAGCCCATTCTCTCTGCAAACAGTCTCTCTTCTCTCCTCTTTGTAAGGCTGGCAGGCTTCAGTCTGCCTTAATAAGAGCTCTGCATAGTAGCCACTAACATCCACCGCCCTCATCGCTCCCCCCTCCCCTCCTCTTCCCTCCCTTTCAGAGAATGGCTTTTTGCTGGAAGGAAATGAGATCAGATAAAGCTTCCTCCTGCTCTGGCCCCCGACTTGAGTCCCACAGTCTGATAGCGGGGGTAATGGTGCAGTGCGGTACGGCCGCACACTGGGGTTGGGGGTGGCAAAATCTAGAAATAGTCTGTCACATGACCGGCGTCACATGACCCTGTTATGGCCTTCAGGAGTATAGGGAACCTCGCTGCATCAGTCAGCACAGGCTGCCACACAGTCAGTGATACAACTGTAGTGTCAGAGCCACCGGCCAGTCCTCCTGAAGTCTCCTTTGCCATCTCAGTAGCATTGTTCTTTCTGTGTGTTATGTTTTGCTTTAACATGAAGTCTGTAGGAACTCTTCATCCAGCTAGGTAGTCAGCCATTGATATAATTTAATGTGGCAGCAACCTTTGATGAGATTGGCCACTGCTAGTGTTACCCCTCTGATGATCCCAGTGTAGAGCACTGGGCTTTGTCATGTTTGCAGTTCCAGCTATAAGCAGGTTTACAAAGAATTCAGGAGAGAAAGTATGTTGCGACAGGGCAAGTTATGTTATCCTAAATGATGTATGCCTCTCTTATCCCAGCACTGGTATTTTATTACAGTATAGGATTTTCTGACCCTGACACACTGCTTTTTTATTTTATATTCATATCCGTACAGTCGGTCCATTCTATTTTCCCATTCTCTAGCACTCAATTCACATTTTTATATCACCCCCTTGCCTTGAAAATATTGCCCAATTGAGATGATGAAGAGGGAACTGGGGTTAGGGGCGTATCAGCGGTTTTAGAGTGGCGTCCCAGGGTCAGTCATTGCCCGCGTATGGATGGATGTGGCCGCTACCCCTCGGCAAAGTCACCTGCGCCAGCTGATCGCAGGCCCGGGGAGGGCTCTGCCCGGGCCTCTCCCATTGGGTCCTGCTGCACCGTCCCTGTCCACATGCCTGCAAGCTTCTGTGCTGCGGTGGCACTGGCCTGCCAGAAGTCAATGTCACACACTTTCAGTAAGAATGGAGCATGGAGTCATTACACTCACACAGTACCCACGAGGTTCCTTTACAAGGTCTGACACAAAGTGAAAGGCCTGGCGCCAGCGTATGGACCTGAAAGGAAGACCTTAGAGTATCACTCCACTGAGCAGTCAGCTGTCAAACAGCAAGTAACCCCAAAATACTGACTCTTCTTTCTCTCCTTGACCTTTTTTCCTTTGCATATGTGTTTTTTTTTCTAGTACCATCACCTTGTTAAAATGAAAGTTGATGTGGCTATACTAGTTCATACCCCTGTTTTCCCATGACTATTAACAGAATAGCAGAATTGACATGAAAAAAAGCTGAGAATGCTATTACAACACTGACATCTTGGGCAATATTTGCAAAACCTTGTTTAAAAAAATCCAAAATTAGGCTGTGTATAGTTTTACAGCCTCCTATTTTTCAGGAAGTAGCCAACTCATTTAATATTGTTACGCTTTTAATCTAACACATAAATATTGTAGGGGAAACCCATGAGGAATGATTAAAAAAGACGACTAGTAGTTGAAGAGATCAGTCCGGCGGGGCACCAGCACAGAGATACGTGAGTCACAGATGACCACTTCAGGGCCAAACTCAAGAGGAAGTTCAGGGACAGACTAAAGATGAAGCTTGAACATGGCTGGTAAAGGACAGAAGGCTGAAATGCTTCTGCAGAAGGTATTTTTTCCCTGGTCAGGAGGTGCTCGCTGCCGTATTTGTACTGAAAACAAAGGGAGCGCAGACTGCAATGGTGGTGCCCCTGGAATCTGACTGTGAAACGGAGCGGGTAGCTGATAGGCGGGGGCGGGGGTGGATAGTACCAGGGCCTTTGTGTGTGTGTGTGTGTGTGTGTGTGTGTGTGTGTGCGTGTGTGTGTGTGTGGCACAGATGTGTCCCTGATTCAATGCGATATGAAAAGGAGTCCTTGGGCTGGCAGGGAATGCAGACAGAAGACAGCAGCAGCGGCCTCGGCCTGGGTGGGGGGGTGAGCGGGCGGTCAGGCGCGGGCGGCCCGGCGCGGGAGGCACAGGCTGCCCACTCAGCTCCCACAACACAGCGGCTCAGTGGCTGGCACTGCCTCTGCATTGTCCCAGAGAGATTGCTCAAAAAAATAGCGAGAACAAAGGTCACACTCAGGCGCTCACACACACACACACACACACACACACACACACACACACACACACACACACACGCGCACTCACAGGCAGCGCTGTTGTCTGCCAGTATGTGTTTCCTTTGTCACTTAATCTGAGACGCCCACTAAAAAGAGGAACCATACATATAAAACAACCAACCATTTCTCTCTTCCTCTGTAGTTTCAATTGCCCTTTTATATTATATTTTCATAACAAAATTGGGCCTTTTGTCAGAATATAGAAATTTATAGCCTTGAATTTGCTGCCTATGATTTTTTTATGGCTGGCAATAAAGTGTTTATAATCTGTGATGTGTGGAGGAAGGTGTAGGCGGTAAATGTCCTTGCAGTCTGATGGTGTTAATGAGCCAGAGAGACCCAAAATAATGGGCCTTTACCTAGCGAGCACCCTGTGGCCACAAGCACTCCGAAAACCCTCCCTCTGGTCTCACGCTCCCTACCAACGGGCCATGACAAACATCCTTTTCTAGAACAATTACACATGGGACAGTCGTACTCTTTGTCTTTCCCATGTGTTGTGTTTTATGTTACCGCATTGCCACCACAATAAATGATTTCATCAGGAGAAAAACTAAAAAAAACAGAGCTGCATGATACCTGAAAAGGAGATTTTGGCATAATCTCTTTTGCCTTCACACTGAGAAATCTCTCACAACAGCAGCGCCGGTCCCCCCCCCCCCCTACACCCCCATCGTTGTAATCCATTAAAATACAAACCTCGTCAGCCATTAGCTGAGAAGTGGATTCTTTGTGCAGGCCTCGGCCAAATAATGGCCCACTCCTGACTCCTCCTCCTCCTGCACCAGTATTGATAACCAGCAGTACCCAAACCCCCCTCCCCCAATCCAGCAGGGCCCAGCCCCGTCTAGTACAGTCCAACACAGATTATTAGTGACAACACCACAGAGCACCTTGCACAGATTCAACACAACATGGACAAAGCAGAGTCTCTCCCCCTTTGTCTGCCCTCCCGTATTTCTGCCTGTTCATGCTACTTTCTGTCTGCAGGAAGGATAAGGCCCGTGTCCCTTAGACCAGGAACACTCCTAATATGTTGCTATTTAAATTGTACTGTCGGCTCTACATTTATATCGCCCTTGCCTTCCTGCAAAACACTGCAGGAGCCTTGTAAAAAGATACCGCGGATCTAAGGGAAATAGGGGTTTAGTTTCCAGGCGTACGAAGTGACCTCCCAAAATTATCCACTCCAGCCTTTATTAAAAATCTCTGATGAAATTTGATCTCGCCACTAACCTTTACTGATGTCTTGATATGAATGAACCTGGTGTGATGATAGTGCTGACGCTGAACCCAGAGAGTTCACCCTCAGTGAGCCTTTCCCACTCCGTGTTATGAACTCACTGCATCGACCTGCATTCTCACAGGTGACAGATCATTTATGAGCTCTTCTTTCTCAGTATCCTTGTTTAGCTCATGCTAAACACTTCCCAAGCACAGGAAACAGGGGGCATCATGTGATGAAATCCCATTGCCAGTAAGGGTTGCAATTAATCAATCGATCAAAATTTTGAAGCTATAATACTTAGCAGGGGGAGTGCTTTCCATTGTTTTTATATATTTTCTTCCATGCGTGGCCGTGTATGTGAGCTGACCCGTGCATATGTGTGCATATGTTTGCTGGTGGGTACTTACATGTGTGTGAAATAAGAGTCACAAAGTGATTTGTAAATACATTTACATTTATTCATTTGGCAGATGCTTTTTATCTACAGCGACCTACAAGTGAGGCCGAGTACAATACAAATACACAGAGTACAATAAAAATGCATATTTTACTAGTATACTTAGGGCTATTCTTTGTCCGTTTGAGATTTTCCAGTAAGTTGTCTGTAGATGAGTTGTGCTGTGGGAAATGAGAGAAAATGACTACTGCATCCACTGACAGCTCCTGCTCTGGACGGATGACATGAGATTCTCAGTCCTCCCTATTAAATGGTAATTCTGTGGGTGGAACAGCATGAAAAAGGATTTTTGATGGGAGACAGTGCTGAGGACACTTCCGCACACCATGATAAGAGTTATGAGCAGATGGAATCAGTGTGGGCTGGAAGTTAAAACTGGACTTTTAACGGGAAGGGTGCCTGGTTGAATCCCAGCTGGGCAGCTGCTGTTGTGTCTTGTGTACAAGGAGCTTAACCTGAATTGCTTAGTAAACATCCGGCATCGTAAATGGATAACATGCAAAACTTTACACAATGTTGGTTGCTCTTGATAACATCAACAGTAATGAATCAGACCAGTACAGGCCTGTAGATCATGTATTTCCATACCGAGTATCCATACAAAAACTCTCTTGTAGTGTTTCTTTGTGACACTCAGTGCTGTGACATAGCTGTATGAGCTGTCTCCCCTCTGTCCCCCCCCCATGGTCCACCTTCTGCTCCTCACTGTTGGAGCACCTTATCCAGTTCCTGTCGACTGCGTGGCTATTTCCTCTTCTCCGGATACAACAGTCTACGGCTACATGCCCTGACAATGTGATGGGAGCACCTACAGCTACAGGCTGTGTACACCTCTGCCCCCACTCAGTATCGTGTTGCCTGTATATTCAGTAATCGAAGACGACCACGCAGCCCGATCAGACGGTGACTCACCCAGTTCCCTCCACCTCCCTGCCAAAGCCAACCCGATGCTTTGGAAGGACTTAAGGGCTCTGCGCCCCCCTCTCTCTTTCCCGCGGTCAACATGGAGGGGAAAGCAGCAGCCAGAACACCCGTCCTGCCATTGCCTCCTGCCCCTGTCACTGTGGCGGGAGAGCCGCATCAGGGGCGCTCGCTTAAACAACTGCCGCGCGGAGCGGCGAGAGGCGCTCCCCATCCCGCTTTTGTGAGGCCGGGTTCGATCGTGCGGTGCTAGCGCGGCGGCGCACGCCGGGCGCGCATTATGAGCCGAGCAGTCCGAGGTCATGTGTGGGCGCTGAATGCGCCTGGCTCTCTTTGCGGTCTGGGGCCCTTTGTGTGGCGACAGTGTGGGTGTGGGAGAGGGAGGGAGCGCAGGAAGGAGGGGGCCCACGCCGCTCTCCGCCGCAGCATTGTCTTTCACTTCTCAAGGCTGGAGCCCGTCACATGGTACCGCGTCTCCAAACTGCCTGCTGAGCGCGGTTTGAGTGTCAGTTTGAGGGGGGCGGCGTTGAGAGTGTGAGGGGAGACAGTATGAGAATGTGAGAGATACAATGTTAAAATGTGACAGACAGTGTGGGAGACAGACACTGTCAGTGTTAGACAGAGCGACAGTGTGACGGACAGACAATGTTAGAATAGACGGAGGAATACAAGGGGAATAGAGCGGCACTGGCAATGTCAGAATGTAAGAAGCAGACCGAGTGGGAATGTGAAAAACAAACAGGATGAAAATGTGACAGGCTGGGAGTGTGAGAGACTGGCACTGTGAAATTGAAAGGACAGTGTGAGAATGTGAGAGGCAGACACTGTTAAAATGTAAGAGACAGACAGTACGAGAGGTAGTTTGAGTGTTAGACAATTTGAGAATGTGAGAAACAGACTGTGTGAGTGTTGTGTGAGACAGAGAGAGTGTGAGAGGCAGGTAGTGTGAGAATTGGAGAGGCAGACAGCAATGACAGTTTGAAAATATGAGAGACAGAGAGATGAGTGAAAGGCAGTGTGAGAATGTGAGAAGTAAACAGTATGAGTGTGAGAGTGAAGGAAATGGTGTGAGAATGTGAAAAACAGACGCTGTGAGCGTGAGAGTGAAAGACAAATAGTGTGAGAAGATGAGAGGCAGTGTGAGTGTGAGAGTGAGGGACATAGTGTGTGAATGTGAGAGGCAGACTGTGAGTGTGAGAGTGAGAGACACAGTATGTGAATGTGAGAGGCAGACAGCGTGAGAGTGTGATAGTGTGAGAGTGGGAGGCATGACAATGACAGGGAGGTCTCCACTGTGTCAGTGGCTAGCCTTTCTCAGTGTTGTTTTTGAGGGTTGTACTAACTAATGGACTGTACAGTGATTATCTCATTGTCTCGTACAGCTCATCTCTGGGTCTAAAGCGAAGCAGGGCATAGTTACATTAGACAGTCAAGCACTATGCTCCACATGCTGAGTGAGTGAGTAAGTGAGTCTGTGTGTGTGTGTGTGTGTGTGTGTGTGTGTGTGTGTTTTTGTGTGTATGCGCGTGTGTTTGTGTACATTAATTCAAGTACATGTGTTTAACAAGATCTGTTTTGTAGTTCATGGGATGAAAGGAGGAAAATGGATAATGAGATAATTGAATTAAGCAAATCTCAGTAGATTGAAAACATGACTTTGGCTACTTTGGCTCCAGGCTTTTGGAATTCTGAATCCTTGACATTTTGTCTTTTCACGGCTGTGTTTCTCAGTTTGGCGTGGGTGAAAACAGCCCCTCTACATGCTGTCCATGGGGGTAAATGGATGGGACCACAGTGTGCGGCTTTGAATGTGTACAAGGCCATGAATTCCGTGTGTGACTCTGGTGTAGGCAGTGCACAAATGTCTGTTTGTTTCATTCAGAAAAAAAATCAGCCATGTATTCACTCTGGCTTGCTCGTGTTTCCCCCAGGAGTTACCGTTTAACAAGATCATTTTGATGTCTTTCAAAGGTCTACACAAGGATTAAACTTTCGCTTGGAGTTCATTGTGCTGGTTGACTCAAAGAAGAGTGCATTGCTAAGCTTCAGACAGAAAGTACAGTGATCTGTGTCACTCAGGTGGAAGTCAGATTTATAGAAGATGAATTCCTCTGAGTGTGTTTTTTTTTTTTAATGAATGTGTCAGCATTTGCGACTTCTCCCTGCACATTGCCTGTGAGGAAGTTGCTCTGGAGGAGGCCTGTGTGTGGTGTGTCATTACTGGCAGGGAACCGGAGAGGGCTCACCTAATTGCTCCAGAAGGGGTGGGCCTGTGCCTTTAATCGGCCTCCAAAAACGAGGCTGTGAGGAACGCTAGAGAGAAGCTTAATAAAGGGAATTAGTGCTAAATCACACTGCAGGCGCAGTGAGCACAGACCCGCAGAGCGTAATGAGTGAGAGAGGCTGAATATTAAACATGATGAAATCCTAATGACATTCCTTGGAGGAGTGCGGACGCAAAATGTCAGTGACCTAGATTGAGATCACCTTCCTGCTGAATCTTTTATAGGGAACAAAAATTGGAGCAAATTTAATTTACTGTAGCCAAGAGCTGAATGTTGGGGAACAGGGTAAGAGTGTATGTGTGTGTCGGTGTGTGTCAGTGTGGGGTAGCTCTGGGGGTAGTTTCATGGGGTGTTGGGACAGGGGGTGAGAGTCATTTTTATTCTGAATGGTAAATTGTTTCTCAGAAGATGGGTTTTGTCATGTCATTAACAATAGTGAGAATACCTTCATCACTCATAGAATTTCTTGTTTGCTTTATTAAAATTTGTTGCATTACAGCTCTGCAACAGGATGTTTTCTTTGTAGCTTGCTGGAATCCAGCAGTGTGCTGAAGCGTGGTTTAAAAAGAAAGGTGTTGCATTTAAAACTTTAATCCCCCATTTCTTGAGATCCTTCCCACATTGTGTGAGGAAATATTTTGACAGTGGACTTGTGTATATGGATTAAAGCAATGTGGAACAGACTGAAGAAATCTACAATTCATGTTGTGAAGGAAGGACTCCATGATGCTGCTCAAAGAACAATTTCAGAGAGTGAAACATTCAAACCTATGGAATACACACTGTTCAGATCACCTCCACGTAGTGTTAAAAGCTGCATGATGTTATGCATGTCTTATGGGTTCTTTAAAGAACAATACAAAAGGAAACAACCCATAAATATGAGTGTTTCAAGGGTGTCAACTTGTAATGGGCAGCTAATGCACATGTGCGGTACACCAAATTTGACTGTACTCACAAGTGCCCACTCTCATGCTTCCTGATGAAGCCCACTCTCTCTAGAGGTGTATTTGATAGACCAGTTGAACCTAAGGGCTGTGTGCCAATCTGCATTTTTGCTCACTTGCCCTAAGCACCTCAAAATGGTGTCAAGTCATGCAGTTGAGGGTACTCAAATCTGCAAAAGCAACATTTGTTTGCCCTCAGTCACTCCCTTCCAGCGAGTATACAAGCTTGTGCCCTTCATGTTTGGCATGCCATGCCAGGATCTCTTTCATTTGGCATCCTTGGGTGCGCATTTGTGCAGACAACTTTTTTAAAAATGAATTTTACAAGAGTTCCATTCAGTCACAAGGACACCAAAAAATAATGTGACCACAGATAGTACTGAATTTGACTATTTGAAAGTCATACAGTGTATGCCACACAGTTATGAAACAGTGGTAACACTGGACCAAATGATTCCAGTGCTTTTTAAAAAGAGTTGAACAGAAACAGACAAACAACCTATATTTACATGTATTCATTTGCCAGACCCTTTTAATGACTGCCCTTTGCTACAGTGTAGATAACCCACCAATAAACTATGTAACATTAAATTGTTACATTGCCAATCTAAAACCAGAAGATCAATGCCAGCAGGACTCCTGCATAAAAGTAATGTTGAGTGTATTTTCCCATATTTATATTTTGCATCTAATGTTACTTACTACAGGTTGTTTTCATTTTACAGTTTCCAAACAATAAATATCAATTTCCACACAGGAAATATCAGTATGGGAATGGACACTTTCAGATTAGTGTGTTGCTAAGACTCCAGTGTGATTTCTAGATGTCACCGCTTCTGCTGTTACAGGTTTCTGTTTTTTTTTTTTTTTGAGTCATTTGAGTTTCTGTTTTTTCACGCGCCACGGCACTGGAATGATGACAGCAGAGTGTGTCTAAATGTGCTCCAAAATAATTCCTCTCCCCTTCCCTTGCGAGTATGTACTTGTGTGATGTCGCATTAAGCGTGGCCTTGCTCACTTGAAGATTGGGACGCAGCCAAGAAGGTCAATTGTGAGAACCAGCCCAGCTAGGCTCTTCACTTTGTGTATAGTTCAATGTATCTAGCACTGTGTCAAGCCTGGTCTTGACAGCTCTAAGGGTCTCTGCATCCAGTACAAATCCTGGTGAGCTATACCATGCATTTATAGTCGCCTATTGGGGCATTAACATGACTGTTTGCTTCAGCACCCTCCCCTTCTACCTCCATCCAGTTTGGGGCAGTTGAGTCACGAGCAGCTCCATGAGCAGCTGGGCTCGGAGTCTGGGGAGCGCGGCAGCGGCCCTCTAGGGGCCCGGGGCTCAGAGAACCGGGCCCCCGGGGATCAGGAGCCACATCCTCAGAGGGCAGCCCCAGAAGGGACGCCTCTCAAAGGGACCAGGCAAACGGGTCAGCAGTCAAGTGTTTTGGCAGCAGTCACGCGCACGTTTCCTCCTCTAAAGCCTGGCAGGAGGAAGGAGCTTACCTTGGGTCTATTTATAGAGCCCCCCCTCCCCTCGATCGAGAGAGCAGAACTGCGCAATGCGACCTGCTCCTCAGAGGTCCCAGGACCTCAGAGAGGCACAGCAGCCTGGGGGCAATCCACAGCAATGCTCAGCAGATCGCTTTGGTGCACCGACGGCTTCTGTCGGCTGTGGAATCAAGGGGGCGCACACAAACAGCAGTGCTGGATGCTGGGTGCCAGGGTGTGGAGCGATCGCCAAGGGCTTCTACCAGAGACCGATGTGGGGAGTCCCTCTGGCAGGGGCCCTCCTACGATGCAAGCAAATGAAATGGTCCCCTCAGAAAGAGTGGCTGTCTGAAACATTTCTCCTCCACTCCACGCTACTCCTGACCCCATGGCTTCCCACAGGGGCGTCCATCAAACAAATCTGGTCGTTGACAAGTTAATTGTGCATTTCAAGGGTATCATTCCACTGCCTGCATATCTCACTGAGCGTAAAGGTTAGTTTTTTTTTTTTGGAGTGCTTTGCATTGGATACATCTATTTTTCCAGTTTGGTACTGACAAGTCTAACGTCTTGATCTTGACCTTAATTTTCTGGTAAGTTATGCATATATTTATCCAGATCTTCATTTCTTGCAGTGGAGCTATGAGAAGAGCTTTGCTGGCACTGGATTGGCCTACCCCCCAGTAGACATCATTGTAGGTGGAAGTTGTAACAGCTGGATATAAAAGACTGTAGGTGTTTGGGGGGTAACTGAGTAAGGAAAGGCTAAATGAAGTTGCAGTATACAGATGCGCTAGCTTAGCCGAACAGGTAACATATGCAAGTGAGTCCTGCCTCGTCAGTGCCTCCATGACACCCATCTGGCAGGATGCCATACTGATGGATTCCGTAGATTGTTACCTTACCAATACTGTCAGCTGACCCATACTGCAAGTTACCACATACTGTCAGCCAGCCCATGCTTTTATCTAGCCCATACTGTCATATAGCCCACAGTGTATTCTAGCCCATACTGGCAGCTTGCCGCTATTGTGGGTTCCATCATACAGAGAGTGCTTCCATTCCTTCCACTTTTTCAGTCACCTGTGTGGACTGGAAGTTTGCCTGTACCATACTGGTAGCTTGTATTGTGTTGGCTGCTAACTCATATCAGCTGCTACCCCAGATATAGCCCACATCTTATGTACAGCACTGGGTTACAATGGCTGTAAAATTTCCATATAAGCGTCAAGAGCAGACTCTACTTTCAGCAATACTGAATGATAAGGAGGACCATCGTGGTTATGAATGCATGCTAAACATTGAGTGGCACTATGGTTAAAATGGAGTGACATTAATGGTTCTGATGTCCTGATTGTTGTGATTAGACCTCTACATAGCATGTGCTAACTTACATTCACCCTCAAAGACAAAGAGACACACTTCTTTATGTTACAGTTCCCTGAAATGTTATTATTAGTAATGTATTTGTTTAACAAATTATCTTATCCAGGGCATCTTACATAGTTTACATTTTACACATTACGAATTCATTCATACAACTAATTATAACTGCAGAAATTCAGATTAAGTACCTCACTTAAGGGTGCAACGGCAGTGCTCCACTCAAGATTTGAACTGGAAACCTTTTTGCTACAAGCTAATTTCCCTAACTGCAATGCCTCAGCAGCATGCATAGCCACTCAGAAGTTGATATTAAAGTGCCCCCTTGCAGTGTATTGAAGGCAAAGCCTGCTGTGTGTGGGGGAGTTAGACTGCGCCCAGGCTCGAGGGGTGTGCAGCCCCACTGGAGAGAGAGGTCAAGGGAGCAGGATTAATGAGAGATGACTGACAGGGGGGCATCCCGTACAGGGGGGACTGGGTGGGTTCCCACTTGGGGACCCTTGTAGGACGTATGAGCGCTGCTCAAGACCCTGAAGACAACAGTGTCGCCCCCCCCTCCACCACCCCCCATGGAGACAGGATCCGGGGTTTAATAGAGCTCTGCTGAGTCATCCTGTAGCTGGGCCTCGCAACTGTGAGTGTCCTTCTCCAGTCCCAGCATCCTCCTCATTGCTGTGTCTCTGTATCTGTGTGTATTCAGCTTTGCTAGCACCCCTCTGTCTTCTGTGGTTTAAAAAAGTAAAACTCCTTAGCAGAGATTAACACCATGGGCAGACTGTTGATTCAGATGGTGTGCATAGTGCCAGTGTGTAAGACCGCAGTCCTGCTTAGCCCAGCCTCTGCCTTTGGCTCAGGGCTCTTCTTCAGCAATTGATTCTTAGCAAGGTTCAGGTTCAGGTGGGAGTGTGGGAGAGAACAGTGCCGTGTTCTTAGCAAGAACACGAAGTGTGTTCGGGCTCAATCTGAAACCACTCATTGCTGTGAGAGGTTTCAGACAGCAGTCTCCTGCACTTGACTGGCCTTAAAACCCTCCCTCTTCTGTTATACCTGGAAGAGGAATGAAAAGCATTGTAGAACTGGCTAGATGGAAGGATAAAAACCCACATACAAACATAACCACACACACATACACACGTATAGATCTATATGTATAATAGATCTAAGATATTATATATAGAATTTTATATATATATATATGTGTATATAATATATATATATATATATATATATATATGTGGCTCTTTGGCATTGAAGCTCTTGTCTTGAGGCTTTTAGCTGTGAAGTATTTGGCATCTGCTGACAGAAAAGAGATTTGCCTTGTTCCCCAACCCTCTCTCTTTCTCCCTCCCCCTCCCTTTTCCTGCGTTCCTCTTCTTTTCTTTGTCCACTCTCTCTCTCCCTCCTCACTGTGAGAGGAAGATGGTCCCTTTAACACTGCACATGTACACATAGGCCCTTCCCCCACCCCTCCGCCCTCTCCCTTTCCCTCTCCCTCTCCCTCTCCCTCTCCCACTCCCTCTCCCACTCCCACTCCCTCCCGCTCCTGCTCCCACTCCCTCTCCCCCTCTCAAACGATCAGTCCAGGAGGAGCGGCCCATTGTTAAAGCCCCCTCTCTCTTTCTGTCTCTCTGTGTTTCTCTCTCCCCTCCTCTGGTCAGATGCCAGGGAGCGTGCCGCATTGTACTATACACTAAAAAGACTCACTACCAGCCACTGACACCCATTGTGTCCAGCTGTAGTTCACTCTGTACCATGTGAGGAGCCAATGAACATCTGGGGAAATGCAGGGGTCTTTAAGGATGGTCCCTTACCCAATGCTTCCCACGGAAAGCCATTTCATACTAGGTTGCCCATTCCATGAATATTGGAAATCATTGGCAGTCTAGAAAAAATGACAACAAGAAAGCGCAGAATGAATAGCCATGTGATTACACCAGCTAGGGTTAGTGTCTTGTGGGTTATTCCTATTCACCATTTTTTTCAAGCTGCGCCTGATGCAATATTAATTTAGTTGAATCAGACAAGAGTGGAGTGTGAGGCTGTGTGTGTTTAGTGGAGATGCCGTTCCTTCCCCCTTCCCTCTGCTCGTTAGAGAAAGGCTGGCAGCAGCAGATGAGTGGCAGTGAGTGGCAGAGCAGTGGTGCAGCAAAGGACCATGGGTAATTAACGCTTAGTGCTCTTCAACACAGAAGGGGGGGGGCGTGCTGCTCAGAGGCATTGGTACCGTCTTTTCCTCCATTTTAAACAATCCCGCACCGGGAGAGGGACAAGGAAGACACCCGAGTTGTTTGAAGCTAATGCGAGCATGTGTGTAAAGGCACTCAACCTCCATCTCATGCTTGATCAGTAGATTTCTCGAGGTCAGTTTCTACCAGTAATGGAAGGTGCACGTAGGCTATGTTTCACTAAATTCCCAACAACAGACTAAAAAATTGACTAGTACAGCATGCATGGCCATCATGAAATTAGGCTCAAAACTTCATTAGTGTTTTTTTCTGGGAAGCTGGTGATTTTTATATCAGTTGACCAAGGCCGTAAAATGTTCCTTTGTTTGAACTTCACTGCAGACAAAGGCAATTAATTGCATTGTAATTTACATATTTTGACATGCTATTAAAATCACTCTGTGCTCCTGTAATATAAAATTGATGGGTGTTCTGAAGTTCCATCCTCCATCGAGTGCATAGTTCATTCATAGTTCTTTCATTTTCACTTACATTTTCAATTTGGCAAAGGGTTATGGTTTACCTTGTTGCTGTCCATTTACTAATAATTTTATTAATCTGGATCTGATTTATGACATTTTTGCATGGTGGTGATAAACAGTGAAAATATATGCTAAAAATAAATATTGATTTTATCTGTCAGGGAAAAAAAGAATCAAGGCAGGTGTTTTTTTATGAGAGCGGGAACCTTACATTCAGGGGTGTCCATTTGAGATGTTACTTTAAAACATTGTGTAATTCATTATTGTTCCACATGACAAGGTGCTGTACGTTATGAGCTATACTCGCTCTCAGTGTGATCCTGCGCATGCATTAGACCTCACCCAGAGGAGGGCACTGTCATGTAGCCTATAGCTTTTACTGCAGCTGACCTTCTGCCACTGAGGAACAGCTTTGTGTGTGTCTGTGTAAATGTGTCCATCTGGATCACACTGTGTGCGTGCGTGTGTGTGTGTGTGTGTGTGTGTGTGTGTGTGTGTGTGTGTGTGTGTGTGCTCGTGTGCACACAGATGCATGGGTGCATGTGCTCTTGTATTCCAGTGACTGTATTATTGTGTGTGTGTTAGTTAGTCAAGACTGTGTATGTGTGTCTCTTTGTCAGTTAGTCATTATTAGTGTGTATGTGTGTGTCCGCCTGTGTGTGTGTGTGCATCTTAGTTAGTCATTGTTTGTGTGTGTGTGTGTGTGTGTGTGTGTGTGTGTGTGTGTGTGTGTGTGTGTGTATGTACTGTATGTGTATGAGTATGTTAATGTGTGCAGTGTGGGTACAGACAGACTCTCTCTGTGAAGCTGAATAAACCCTCTCACGGTTGGGAGGCATGTGGCTGTAGAGCTTGTGATTTGTCATCCCCTCCTCTCTCATTACCGATTTTCCTCTCCTCCGCGGCCGCGCTGTCATTTCACCAGACCATTAAATGGGCTTTTTGTCTTTTCCCTTTTTTAAAGGACAATAATGTCTATTCAGTTGGGAGAATTAGAGCCCCCCTCTCCTCTCTTCTCCACTGCGCTCCTCTCCTGCCTGCTCGACCCTCACGGCTCACATCCAAACGGGCTGATATTCGGGCTCCTGACGCTTGCGCCCCTGTGGACCCCGAAGCCTCCTTCCCCACCGGAGGACAGCTTAGCGGGGAATGGCAAGGCAAATTAGGAGGAAAAAGGGACTTATCCGAATGTACACGGGCAAATGAAGGAATAAAAAAGGAATTGGGTTAAAGGCTAGCGGAGAGGACTACTCCCTGCAGTCGCTCTGCTGGGTCAGCCAGCCTGCGCACACCATTGTTTACTACTAAGGGCTTGCCATAATATCCCATTATGTGTTGAATGGCTGCCCAGTTTCCGCATTTGTGGCATTTTGCGAGCTAAAATGTGTAATACTATTTAGGCTATTATTATTTCGCTGTTTTGGTTTTCTCCCTCGCTGTTTACCCTGCCAGGCTAAGCTCCGTCCCATGCGCTTTGAAAGGGGAAGCCGTCAGGCAGAGGCCACGGTGCCGGTGGAGGTGCCGGTGGCCCGCGGCTCACAGCTCGAAGCGCTGCCCCTCATCTCCAGCGCCCCTCCGCAGAGCGAGACATGGAGGAGCCGGGAACCCCGCTGATCCCGGACCGCCCGTGTGGCGTGTGCCGGGCGGCGGCACGCTCTCTGCAGCTCCTCCGGGTCCCTCTCCGCCGATGTCCGCCGAGCCTCATGCGTCCGCGAGAAAAGCTCCTGCCTTTTATCGCTTCGGAAGCCACTGTTCCCGCGCCGTAGGCTGCCGTAAGCCCCGGTTCCACTGAGGCCCCGGTCTCTGAGCGCCGCGCGTCGAGCGACCACACCGCGCACAGGCCAGAGCCTGGATCCAGGGGGCTCTGATCTCTGGCATAATGGGGCCTGGGGTGAAGCTCTGCTGTGGGCTGGGGGCAATTAGAGAATTAGAGGAAATGTGGAGAGTACCATTCAGTGTGATATCACACTTCCCGAAGATATATTACTAGTCTGGAGGAGTGCAGGAGAGAGGATTGCTAATAAATGACTTTTTTCTCTCTTTATTAAAAATCTCGCCGGGAGATGTTACTTTGTCTAATTATCCTGGCTCCCTTTGAACCCTCCTTCTTTTTTTCCTTCCTCATCCCAAAGTGGTGAACATCCTTTTTAATGGACTCGACCATACGCTCTCTGATCAGGCGGTGTATTAACTTTTTTAAGTGCAGGGTATTTCAAATGACTTCTGACAAAGGCCAGACTTCTCTGTCCAGTAGTGTCATTAAAGCTGTGCGTGTTTGTGCTTGCGTGTGGCCATTTATGTGCATGTTTGTGTGTATGTACATTTGGGTGTGCGCAAGTGTGCTCATGTCTTTCTGTGTGTGTGTCTGTGCATGCACCAGTAGGTGTGTGTATGCAGATGGGACCCTCTCCTCTCTTAGGTCTGCTTCTGTTCGCCAGGTGTCAGAAGTGAAGATTATTGGCCCTGTCAGTGGGACAGTGACAGCAGAGGACGAACTCAACAGGAGGTCTTCCACCCCTCTCTCTCTCTCTTTCCCTCTCTGTCTCTCTTCCTCCTGTCCTCTCCTCCGCTCCCCCTCTCTTAACGGCGGCACCCTGGGCCCCCCTCGCCCCACCCCCACCCCTCGGTGCGGTCGCAGTGCCTGTGTGCTCGCTGTCGGCGGGGGGACAGCTGTCATTGGCTCGCCGGGAGGGGGCTGAGGATTGGCTCCGCGAGGGAGGGAGGGCGAGGGGCAGCGGGGAAAGGCTTGTTGCTATGGGGATGCCATCCCTCTCGCAGGCATGGGGAGTAGCTCGTGCCGCTTCTTAGTGGGATAATCCATTGTAATCCCGCGGAGGGGAGCGAGCTCACCCCCTCCCCACACACACACACACCACCCCCCCCCCAACCCCCGCCCCCCTCGGGGGAGATTGGGGAAGTGCGAGTGAAGGAATTAGCATCTGTTACTGCTCGCGCTCAGGTCAGCTCCACTGAGGGGGAGAAAAACCACTCCAAGCTGTCAGAACGTACTTGAGCCACAAATGAAAAACGACAGGGCTGCCCCATCAGCCATGCTGCACCTCCACCCCCCCCCCCCCAAACACCTCTAGAGTCTACGCCCAGCATGGATACAACCACAATTACAGGCCCAAATTGGTGGGCACGGGGTGGACAGTCTAATGAATAGTTAACATTTGCAAATACTGTATAGCATCAGTTCATTTTAGAACTTGATAGGCTGAATAATAGAAGTAACAGAAATGATAATAATGGCTGCCTGCTAGATGTTGTGCATGCGTTTTACCAAACGAATTGGTATTGATTACGAGTGCAGAGGCCTTTGTTCGCGGGGCACTGGTGTTGGGATGTTAACGTGACTGGTTTGATGTGGAGAGTGTATGGGGAAGCCTCTCTGTCGCTCTGTTTGGGAGCATCAGTGGGGAATTTTCCCTGTGCAGTGGCTTGTTATGAAACCCTGATGCAGGCTGGGGGGGGGGGTTAGGGACTTCCACAGGCTGAATCACTCACACTTCACAGAATAAGAGGGAGAGAGAGAGATTGAATTTGAATTGAGATTTGAGAGAGGAGGAGAAGGAGGAGGAGGAGGATTGGGGGGGTGGAGTGAAAGCTAGAGAAGAAAGAGAATCTGTGAAACAGCCCACGTGCTCAGAGGCTCAGAATGCAGGTCCAGTTTGAGATGTCACCCTAATTCTCGGGGGTCGTATTGATTCATCTATGCAGACTAGATCTAGTTTGTGTACATAGGTGAGCCCATCCCTGTACCCACCTTATACAAAGCAACAACCACTCACGCCTCCCCACGGCCAGATACTAGAGGCACGTGAAGGTGACACGCCCCCTTTGTGCCCTGGTGCCGGTGACCTCCGCTGCCAAACCCTTGAGTCACACCGAAAAGACCAAACGCCCCTCGCGCCCCAGTGCCCTTCCCCCCGCACGCGGTCCTGAGTCATTTCTGATGAAGTCACTCCTTCGGCTCTTCATCTCGGATGCTCATAAGGCATCAGCCTGTTTCTGTGCCTCCAGTGAGCGAGGCCGATATTCCCTCACTGGCACGTGCGTGTGTGTGCGTGCGTGTGTGTGTGTGTGCGAGCGCGCGTGCGGGTGAGCAGTATTTTTAGACCAGAGCCTTCATGCTTTAGTTGCTCTGATGCTGTTGGACTGAGCTGATTGAATGGGGGCTGTGTTTGGGAGGCACTGCTGGGTCTCTGCACTCTGAGACGCTCCGGGCTGTTTTGTTTACATGGCAAAGTGGCATTTAATTTATTGGCCCATCGCCGCATTAAAGAAACAATTCCATTAATTAATGCCAGGGTTTAATCTGCTCAGTTTATTTAAATCAATGAACAAGGGCCAAACTACAATGGAGACATTGATTCATGTTGGGTTCTGTAAAAATATGGAATCGCTGTTCAGATTAGATCATATTGATTAAAATGTATGCATTTGTTTGTGACGGGGAAAAAAGAAAATAATAACAAGATGAGTTAATATGTTGCTCAGCTTTTAATTGATGCATTGTTACCCTTAACACTATTGCAGTGAACGCATAGGCTGTCTCATGTCTCGGTTACATCTTGGTAAGATTTCAAGAAATGAAAGATGACTCGATTTTACACACTTGTGCTGATGGAGTAGATTTGAATTCATTTTCCCATATGACACAAATAAAGATGCTGTGTAATGCTTTCCCATACCCGCTGTGATGCAGTGCAGTTCTGCCGGGCAACTGGTTTAATGAAATTGCAGTGATTTAGTGATGGGAACTAGGTCCCTTTTTGAAGGCACAGCACTCACATCAGTAGTGTGTTTGCACCAAATCATGATAAAACAATGTTGTTCAGCTATAAATGAGTGAAAAAGCAAGTCTGTCTTAGCTGCTTTGGTGGTCTGTTTTGTCATTCACGTGTGTGTCCCTGAGTATAAGTGCTCTGGATGTACGTCACTGTTTGAGCTTGGGACGAGGCTTTTCAGTAAAAGAGGTGACACAGCCGGCCCCTATTCCTCTGTCTGTAGCGTGCAGCGCTGGGTAAAATATTGATTTACCCACCCGGCGGCATCCCATGAGCCTCTGCTCCCTGCTCCTGCACTGGTGTGAAAGCAGGGGAGGATTTTAGGATGTGACGGATTGTGTGTGCCTTGCCGCGCGTGTGTGTGCATCTCCCCACCTTTGCGGCATATCGGGGGGCGGGCCGGGGGGGGGGGGTTGAACCCAGCCCTCGCCCCCCACTGACACGGACCCTCTCCCCGGCGCTCCCAGCCCGCTAAACACTCCCATGTATCAAAGTGACAGTCACATTCCACAGGAGCCCAGCCCACACCGTCAGCTTTGAGGGAGAGGGAACGGCGGATCGAGGTGGAAGGCAGGGAGGCGGGGTGCGGAGAGAAAGGAGAGACGCAGGAGGGGTTGCACTTTGATGGGTGTTTTGACAGAGGAGAGATTGGGGGGGGTTGAAGGGTAGTTTTGGTTAGAGAATGTGAGGGTGTGACAGATTTTTCGGGGGAGGTAGGGGACAGGATGAAAAGGAGTAATGCTTGGGAGGGTGAGGAGGCGGGTGTGGGGGGGAGACCTGCAGGAAACGGAAGAGAGAAGCAGCTGGACCTGCAAATGAGTGAGAAAATCAGCCGGTCCCGACGGAAGGCTTGGTTAATTTGAGGTCATTGTCATGAATTAAAAATCAGCCTATTACTTGGCTCTGTGTGTGGAGTTTGGCTCTGACGGTAAATAGCGGCAGTCGTTATGGTAATGACGAGTTAACAGGCCGGCCCAGAGAGCTGTCGTGAAAGACAAAGGCAACAGGAGCGTGCTCCTACACAGAGCTCAGAAAGAGTTACATTCTCCCTTAGATACACACACACATATACTCCTACGCTCAGCTTATAAAGAATAACCCTCTCCCCACCTTTACATCCATCATTCCCTTTCACACACGCACACACACACCTCTACACTGAGCTTATAAAGAGTAACCCTCTCCCCATGTCTCCAACCAGCATTCACTTACACACACACATACGCAGGCACACACACACACACACACACACACAAACACACACACACACACACACACACACTCCTACACACATTCCTGCACTGAGCTTATAAAGAGTAACCCCCTCCTGCGTCTCCATCCAGCATTCCCTTACACACACTTGCTTCACAAATAGATACGTACATACATACTGGGACAAACATTAATTATTGTGTGAAACAGTTTCTGCAAAATGAAGAGGAATATAAAAGAACAACATGAAAACAATATTATTCGGTTTGCGACAGAAGGGTTTACTTTCCTGATAATTAGATAAAGGTTGGACACACACTGTGCCATTGGGTGCTGTGAACACCATTAGTATAACGCCATGTTAATTGGTACTAATAGTCCACCTGCAGCACAGATACCATACAATAATGAAATTTCTGTGCTGTTATTGTGGCTTTTCATGGCCCGCCATGCTGTGGCGTGGCCGTGCCGTACAGTGGAAGGAGGTCTTTTGAGCCTGATTGTGAGCGAGCGGAGCGGTTTGACAGTGAGCGCTGAGCCGCGGGGGACCGCGAGCTTGATGTTTCGCCCTCATCTGTACCGAACTATCTCATCACCGCGCAGACAGAAGACACGAGGGCCGAAGGAAGCGGGGGGCTTCCGGTCACGCGCGAACCGAGTGCGACTGCCAGGAACGGGGCGCTTCCCAATTTCCGTGGCGTGAAACGATTTGGTGACGTTCACCGTCTGCACGGGACGCTGTCCAATTCCAGAGGTGTTACACCCAGTGTGCTGTGCGTTTGCGCTGTGAAAAGCCAGTGCCAAGCACACCGTGTTGGAGTGTCGTTTTTAAAGGCCTCACTTTTGGTTCTCTAGGATTGGATCTCACAACCTCTCAGGACTGGCAATTTCCAGGGATCATTACGAAAGTTTTGTCGTGGAGGTGATTGCATGAAATTAGGAGATGCCGGTGAAATCTTGCAAATTCCAGCAAATGTGGGCAGCAAAACAACTGCCCGTTTCATTTAAAACCGAAAACAGCAGCAGCTACTACTCATACTACTCTTACTTAACTTCAATGCATTTGGATCATATATGGAAATATGTGTGGAAATACTGGTTTTCTAGGGCTCATTGCTATCTTTTCTCGTGGCTCGCTGCACCTGTGTTCACAGTGCAGCCGTCGCCTTCATCGGTTCAGCAGGCACCACCGTGAGCGCATAATTAGGATTATATGGAGACAACAGAGGCGTATGATGAGGGTGGCTTTGTGGATACGACACTAAGGGGCAGATTTATCAAAGGTTTGCAGGAGGCAAATGGCCACAGAAATCACTGCCACACTCAAAAAAAAAAAGTGTCCCAGGGTATTATTTACGATTCTTATCGCAGACGGTGTCTGCCGCTTCCGACCACAAGGGAAGCGCTCATTTGGGCTGATTGCAGGTTAGCCTTCATGCATAGTCATTTTCAGGTCATGCATATGCAATTTGGGCATTGTTGTGACTTGCCGTGAAAAAATCTGGGGAAGGGTTTATGTAAATGAGTATAGAGGGCGCAACTTATCGGATTTATCAAACTAGGCAATTACGGCGGGGCGGGCGGTATCGCGCAACTGCTTTGAGAGGTCTGAAAACCAGGTGTCGATTTTGCAGAGATGCGTCACGGTCAAGCAGCTGCTGTCATTGTAGTGAGGAGGGGTCACTGAGAGCAACAGGGACAGAGAACAGGAAAGCGAGAGAGTTACTTCCACCAGATTAACCCTTTACCAAACAACAGAACAACGCATAGGACAGCTCTCAGGCTATCGCACGTGGATGCGTGGAGCCAGACGCCTAAACTAGCCCCACCATACCTGCGGTGAAAGTCACCCTCAGCGCTGTGTTTTTGTTGTTTATTTTTCTTTTCTCTTGCCTCTTGCCCCTGCCATCTGCATGGCCGACTGCTTCCTCCAGCTCATTATCTGTAGGTCTGTACCAAGAAGAGTACTGCTAAACTAAGCTACTGTGCTACCAAATGTAAAGAACAAGCATCCAAAGTTACAGTGCCTCCCCACCAAAAGAGAGAGTTCAGCAGACGAAATGAACACTCCTTTCTTTTGCAGGCTTCACCCTGTGCTAGGGTGGCTGGGATCTATAGATAGTGCACGCGTCTGACGGATGTGAGGATTGTTCACGGTGCCAAAAGGGTAGATACCATCATGGTGGCAAGGTACCCTGGATTAGTTATTTTCAAGAACGTCACAGGGCATAGCAGAATTCCAGCAAAGAGGGGCAATCTGTTCACACTAGTACAATCACTGCACGCTGTAGTTGGCAGACACAAACATGCTAGACATATTCAGAGATACATGCCATAACATGCTAGACATATTCAGAGATACATGCCATAAATGCCTTATAAAAAAGGTTAGAAATGATTTCATAAAGGGTTAGCTTGATTTAAGTTGTTAAAGTCAATGCTTAAAAGTGCAGGAGGAGGGCAGCATCCCTTTTGGCTTTTCAGAAAAAAAGGAACATCTTCTGTTTTGTCCCTTGCTGGATTTAAGAAGACCCTGCAAATCATTTACATGCTTCAGGTGTCAGTTTCTTTTAGTCAATGAAACATTTATTGAACATGGGTTTGTAAAATGCTACCTGTGTTGTCGTATGTACAATTATGTAGTTCTCTATTCTTTGAAGTACCAAATGAAGATTCGAGGCAATGTTCAGACAATCCCTGCACAATTAACCAAAGCTACAGAAAACGGTCCCATCCATGACCATAAAAATCACTCATCACTTCCTTTCTGCACCAGCTGTTCAGGGCATCCCTCCTCCACCACATCTCCTGCTTCCCTGTTTATGATGTCCACACAGGGGGTTAACAACCTCAGCCCACGGCCAGGTGTTATCTGGCTTCGTTGGACTCCGAGCCAAATTAAAGTACCGCTATACCCACATCAGTCTCAGCCTTCATGCTGTGATTGTATGGGAATTACATATCTACATATCAACTGAATTTAAGATTGGACACATTGAGTAGTTTCCTTTAACACAGGATGACCAGCAGGATCCCCTTCTGTCCTCAGTGCAGATGATTTAGCCCTATTAAAGGCAATTTTCTCGGTTGCATGGATCCTTTTATACAGTACCTTCTTAATAAACAAAGCAAAAAAGCTCCTGTTTGTCTCCTCAGTTAAGACCTCCAATTCTAGAGGTTGGAATATATATATATACAGTACAGTTTTTTACACGCGCGCTCTCAGTTTGTGGTTCACTGGCGCATTTCACATCTGTTTTCGTACACAGCTCCTTCATTTTCATACATATACACATATGCAAATTGGGAAAATTATTGGGGGAAGTGTCGAACTGAATTGCAGAGAGGGATACTTAAATTGCTTTTCTGCGGCCACCATCATCAACATAATTGTTGTTGATAAACATGCCGCAGCCGGGGGACTGACTGCACTCCTGGGGTAGCACAGCTCTCTGTCATTAGTGGCTAGGATGCACTCTTTCATAAAGCTGCCCCTAAGCGATTAACAGGAGCGCTTTTATTTTTATAGTCCTTCTCATATTTTTGGAGGTAAAAGTGTAATGGTGTTTGTGCAAATGACATGGTGTCACCGAACACTGCATCCAAACAACAAGACATAGGTAGTTATTTAGTTAGCTACCACACTTGTTCAAAGCTTTTGACGTACACCCCGGCTGAAGAAATCTCATTTCTACTCAAAATTCATGTTTTTTTTCTGCATGTGAGAGAGATTAAATTTACACACATTTACCGAAGAGTATGCATCAATTTCACTTGTCACCTGGTTGGTTTGGATTTGGTTCTTTTTGGTTTGTGTCTGAATAAGACTTTGATGGTCAGTGCAAGTGTATATTGCTGAGGTGTTGCATGTATGCAGATGTAATGACAATAATTTATACTCTCATGACTAATTTCCCACATTCTTTGACTTCGCTCTAATCATTATTGCTCAAAATATATGCTTATAAAAACCATAATTTTCACTGTAAGTCAAGGTTTTGGTTTTGGTCTCTGTAAACCTGAGTAAAGTTACCCCACGTTTGACCGCTGGCCCCAGCTTTCAAGGAAATACATGTTGTCTGTTGTGTACTTCGTGAGTTGCTTCGTCTTGAAGGGCAACAGGGGCCCAGTTGTTGCCGCTGGAGAGACTTGAGGACATTGTCGTCTTTGTCCTCCTCTGCCCAGATACAGTCCGTGCCAATCGCCTGCATGGCTCTGGGTTTCCAGGCAATTTCAAGGGCACCATTTTTGCATTGTCGTGCGCAGAGATAGGGAGAGGAGGGAGTACAAACATGCACGCACACCAAGGACCCACATGAACCCCTTTGTGTCGTTGTTTTGCTTTCCTCCCGCGGCCGTGCGGCTCCTCCGTCAGCCGTGGAGGTCGCTGCCGGACGCCCGTGACTCCCACGAAATGAGACGCCCCCGTGCAAGAGCATCCCCTGGCCTGAGGGGGTTCTTGGGACCCGAGGGGATCTTGTCCTACTGTGTGTGTGTGTGTGTGTGGGGACGTGCTTCTGGGAAGAGCTGGACCCGGACTGCTGATTCAGTTGCTGCTTCATTCACCACATGTCAGATCGCTCGCGCTCTCCTGTGAAGTGACACCGTGCCCCTGCCATCGCTGTCCTTGCAGGGTCTCCAAAAAGACGCTGAATGTGGATATCTTGAGTTTATGGAGCTCAGGCAAACATGCTGTGTAGTATAATACATTCACCCACATCTACGGTGTACAAGCCTGAAATACTAGATACACCAGTTTAATGATAGAAAAGCAGCTCATCAGTGATAGGCATCTGCAGTGATAAACTGAACACGTTTGGTGACTTTGCATACAGGATCATTGGCTTGGTTAAACCAGGTATCTCTTAAACCTGTAAAGGTATCTTTTTTACATCTGTACTCCTACAGAGCCCCACTGAGCATGTGAGCTGTGGTCTCTTTAATGCTTCTGTCCTCTTGCAAGGTCCACTAGGGTGTGGCAGTGCTGCTAGGCTCCCTTTGGTTCCCCCTTTGATTTCTACTGGATGCCCGATGGCAGATTGGAGCAATGGGTCAATGTTCCTTTAAGGATGAGAGATAAGGGTGCCTGATCCCCCACAGACCAGAGTGCTCTTCCTGAGGGGGATTTGCGTAGAGCTGCCAGGAATTAGGCTAGCCTTACTCTGTGCGCATGAATACTTTTTATACTCTAATAAATAAAGGCTGCCTCCACTGCTGTTGTTCCCCAATGGCCGCTCTCCCACTCTCACTCTGTCTCTCCCTCCTGCTCCCCTGGTCTCTCCTCTATCTCCCTATCCCCTTTCCTATCTCTCTCCCTCTACCCAATTCCTTTCGATGTCTCCCCCTTTGCCTCTCTCTCCCTACGTCCATCTCTCCCTCTCCCTCTTCGTTTCCCTCCCTCTCTCTCTCCATCTCTACCGCCTACTCTCTCTCTGACCTGCTCTCTGCCTCTCCCCCCTCTCTGACCTGCTTCCTGCCTCACTCTCTCTCTCCACCTCATTCTCTCTCACTGATCTGCTCTCTGCCTCCCCCTCCCATTCTCTGACCTCCTACCTCTCTCTTTCTCTCCTTCTCTCGCTCTCTCTCTCTCTCTCTCTCTCTCCTTTCTCCCTTTCAATCTCTCTCTCAATCTCCCTTTTGGTCTCTCCCTCCACTTCTCTATCCCTCTCCCACTGACCTGCTCTCGCCCCCTTCCCCCTCTCCCTCTTTCCCTCACCCCTCCCAACTCCCTCTTTTCCTCTCTCTCCCTCCCTCCCTCTCAATCTCTCTCAATCTCTCTTCCTCTGCGCTCGCTCTCTCCATTCCATTGATCTGCTTTCTGGCTCTCTCCTCCCCTCCCTCAGGGCTTTGTGGAGCTGACCCCAATACTGCCCTCGGTGCACACACGCTCACAGTGCGGCACGTAGGCTCTAAGCCCAAATCTCCACACACACCCGGCGCCACACACGTGCGCTGCTCTGAGCCGCACTCTCTCACAAGAGAGCCTCCACGGTGCCACCCTAATAGAGGTCCAGCCATTGGGAGAAGGAGGGAGGTACTAGGCGTGGATGCGTCCTCTCCAGAAATGGGCATTTTACTGAACCTGGGTTTGGAGTCTCAGTCCAGCTGGCTCAGGCCATGATGGTTTCCCCGCTGGGGACGGGTCCAAATCCCCGCTCCGAGTCGCCACCCATTAACAGAAAAGGTCAGGGGCAGCGACCAGGCACAGTCGAGAGAAGAAAACAAAAACAGCACCATCCATCAGCGCGCCGCACTGGCAAAGCAATGCAGTAAATGATCACTTCTTTAGTAGCTGCCTCTCCTTAAGTTGAGGTAGTCAGTGCACAGTGATGGATGGGGAGGAGAGCACATGCATTTCTCTGGAGGGGACGGAGAGGGGCGTGAGGAGGGAGACAGCGCTGCCGGCCTCTCTCTCTCCTCCGGCCTCCCCCCGTCCAGACGTGCCAGTCTCGGGTTCCTGCGTGAAATCTCTGTGTTTCACGCGTGTGATTGAAATAGACAATATTCTGCACATTCCTTCCACATCAACTGTGACTGGACATGGGATACTGCTAATCGGAGCTACTAAGACATTTTTAATAAGGTTACAGCGCTCAGCAGACACCCTTATCTGTTGGACTTCTAACCCGTTTATACGGTTGAATTCTTGCTGCGGCGGTTTACTGCACGATTCGAGCAGTAAGTAGCAGTGCCTCCCCATTTGGGAGTGGAAACCCAGGGTCCTCTTCACACTGCCTGGCGATTCCTCTGCTCGACAGCCACACAGTGGGTACCGTGTCCCGGAGAGATGTGTGTGGTTGTGTGTCGCGCTTACTGTGTGCTATAATGAGTGCGCTATGTTCTCATGAATAAGCACCCTATTATCGGTGGCTGGCCCTGCTCCAGGCTGGATCTATTTAATAAACTAATTCACAGTAACCCTTCCTGCAGCATGGCAGGGCCCCTCTCCGCATCACGCCTTTAACACTCCGCTGAACTCATATAGGATGGGCGCTCTATGGATACCGTGTCATGTGCCGTGCCTCCGCTGGCTTTTTTTTTTTTTTTTGGGATCCTCACAACTGTAGATGCCACAGCGCCCTCTGCTGGTGTCCCTCTGCAGCAGCAGTCTTTTCACACTCCAGCACACCAAATGAAGGCTGCTTGCTTCGGCTAAGCACGTCCCATAATGAATCTAGCACTCTGAGGCCCTGCGTTTAGTCAGTAGTCAGTTCTGGAAGATTGAAGGGCTTTGTGTGTGGCCTTCACTTCATGTGTGTTATGGCTGAACAGGGGTGGCAGTGTAGCATAGTCGTAAGGTGCAGGGCTTGTAATCACAAGGTTGCTGGTTTGATTCCCCTCTGGGGACCTTGAGCTGTATAAATGGATAACATGTAAAATTTGTAACATATATAAGACAGTCTGTATAAGAGTGTCTGCTAAATGACAATGATGTAATGTAACAGGCTGTTTGTATGGGCATGGTGGTAATCCAGCAGGCCTTGTGTGAACTGGATTGAGTTGTTTACACTGGTGTCCCCCTTCGCTCCACCAACGCATCCCCCTCTCTCTCTGTACCCTGACAGACGACTCCTCCTCGGAGAGCGGCAGCGGGAACGGGATGCACGCCCTGACCCCTCCGTCGGCGGGCGGCGTGGCCGCGGCCGAGAGCGGTGGGGGCGGCGGTGGCGGCGGCATGGGGCCGTACGCGGAGGTGAACGGGAACGGAGCGGTGGCGCCCCTGGACTTCAGCACCACCTCCTCCTCCTCGTCCTCCGAGGACCAGCAACCCATGAACCTGAGCGAGCGGCTGCCCGCCGGACCACTGCTCGGCCCCTTCCAGCCAGACCCCCCCGACGGCCTGCGCAGGAAGTACCCCGGCAAGCCTGCCCACCCCACCGACCTGCGCCTCGACCGCGATATCAGGGACTACGGCAACAAGGTCAGGACAAAACACATGGACATACCACACACAGTACATGAGGAAGCAGGGGGTCCTATGTTTGTAGTCCAGTGATAGATAATGGGAGGCAATTTTGAGATCATTCAGAATTTAAAATCCTGAATGCCAGCTTGCAATAATGGTCTTCTTAACTGTGTTGTCTTCTAAGGAAGCCTCAGACAGTAGTACAGATGAAGTTTTTTGTAATTATTTTGCTAATTATTTTGGCGCGTCGCTTATTATTAATACAGGGGTATTAATAATCATTTCACTCCTTACACAGAAAATAAATAACAAGAAGTGTATAAAACTACCTGTGAAAATTAACAGCAGAACAAATCTGTGTACCTCCAGCTAAATCAGCATGTTTCCTCCCTGCAGATGTCTTTTCTTCAGGCACACAGTCCCAGAGCTTAAGTAGAGGTTGTATTTAAGGCCTCTCAAATGGTATTTGAAAAAACACAAAGCAAACGCATCAGGCATCTGTCAGTCAATAATAGCAAACGGCACATGATTCAGAAAACTTACAAGCAATCATGCATGTAGAAGGCAGTAAGATATAGATCCATTCACATAAAACATACGTCTACGTAACATTTAGATGGCTCACAGACATCTGAATGGGTATCAGTGCTGTCATTTCAGGATTCACAATACAATAACGGGACTTTTACAGTTGTACAATTATGATAGAGGAGACAAGCGAACTGTAGTTCTTTAGTCAATCCATTTGGCACATTTACATTTTGAAGAAAGTGAATCCGTTTCATCTCTCTGCAATAGTACCTCATCAAGGTCACATCTCCATAGGTTACAACTCAAATCTTGGTCAGCCCAATACGAGGTCATTGAGGATGTGGTCTCTTTCTATGAACTGAGCCAACACAGACACAGCCTGGTGCTTTCGGGCTCCATGATAGATGTGCGTAAAGCATGAGACGTCCTGCCAATGCACAGAAGTAGGCGTTGGATTGTGTAGATGACTCCTTGTGATTGCACAAGCAGCAGGATTTCTGAGTTTGATGCTGACTTTGGAACAGAGGAGACTAAGAACTTTTCGGAATGTGTATGTTGTGCTCACAGAATGTGTCCCGCTGGACTAGGCTAGGTTGTCTTTCTTCCACAGAGTGAGCGGACCACAAAAGCTCCATTAGCTGGAGCTTATTACAAGGAGGTGTATGGCCCACCATTGTCACTGCCCTCTTTATTAGGACCCCTCTCCACCATGTCCTACAGAGCCAGGAGAAAACACTCGTATTCACCTTTTGGCAGAGATGCTTTTGTAAGGCAAGCCAGAAGTACTAATCAATTCCGCATCTTTGGTGAAGGCAAAGAAATAAATAAAAAATAGAGAAGATATTAAAGGAGCTGAAAATTTGTTCTGAAGCATTTGGATTTGGACAAAGGGAAATAGCAGAGCTGACATTGACAAGAATAATGCAGCAGTCGTGTGAAGCTGCTGAACGGGAGTTTTGGGCTCATGAAAGGAAAGAGCCAGAAAGGATGGGAGGCCGCGCTGTTACATGTAAAGCACTCTATTTAATATTAGGCCATTGAGGAAGAGCCAATAATGCTGCCTGTCCTTGGAGATTTCATTTTGCAGCTGCCTCCCAGGACAGTCTGAATAAAGCAAAAAACAGTTGATGTAGAAGGGTTTAGAGTAGTTTTTCTTGTCATTGTTCTCACAGTTTGGATTTTTGTTCAAGTCCACAGCGAGTAAAAGGAAACGTCTTGGTTTTTCTCCCTGCCTGTGTATGCTTTGTGTGTATGTGTGTGTGTGTGTGTGTGTGTGCACGCAGTCTCCTCAGTACAGCTCAGGGAGCTATGACTCGGTGAAGACGGAGATATGTCCAGAGGACCTGACCGTGAGCCGGGTGCAGGTGGCGGACGACGACGACGATGACCACGATGACCATGACGACAGCGACAAGATGAATGACACAGAGGGCGTGGACCCTGAGAGGCTAAAAGCCTTCAATGTAAGAGTCCAGCAGCCACTGTGACCTCTCATGTCCTCTCGGACAGGAAAAGACTAGAGGGTGTTCTTATAATTATAAGGACAAAAAAGATATATGCAGATTAGAAATACATTACCATGTTTCTCTTTCTCTCCTCCTGCCTTCTTCATACTCACATTCTTTCTGTCTCACGCTCTCTTGCCTTCTTTCTCTCTCCCATTCTGTCCCTCTCTACCCCTCTCTCTGTCTGTCCCTGTCTTTCCCTCACTTTACCCCTCACTCACTGTCTTTCTTATACTTTTCATTTCCCTCTCTTCCCCCGGTTTTTCTCCTATTTTATATTTCCTTCTTTTACTCTTTCCTACTTTCTCTCTCCAAACCCTTCATCCCTCTGTTTCACTCTCCTACCTCTTCCTCTTTCCTTCTCTTCTACTTTCTCTTTCCTTCACTCCCTCTGAATCTCTCTGACTTTCACTCCTCCCTCCCCCTCTCCTACTCTTTCTGTACCTCCTCTCTTTCTCTCACTCCCTCTCCCTCTCTCATTACTGCCCCCCCACTTTCTCTCTCTCCCCCTCTCCCCCTCTCTCCCTCCCTGGCTCTCCTCCTTCCCTCCTGTGTACAGATGTTCGTGAGGCTGTTTGTGGATGAGAATCTGGACCGCATGGTGCCCATCTCCAAGCAGCCCAAGGAGAAGATCCAGGCCATCATCGAGTCCTGCAGCCGCCAGTTCCCGGAGTTCCAGGAGCGCGCTCGCAAGCGCATACGCACCTACCTCAAGTCCTGCCGCCGCATGAAGAAGAACGGCATGGAGGTACGGAGCCGGGAGCGCCCACACTCATGACATCACCCCATTGTGCGGACAACCACAGGGCGGGGTCTGTCTAGCTGTGATATCGCTTACAGATATTAACCATGTGACGTTAGTTGCAGTAATTGTCTTCCCATCGTGTACGATTGTGGACCTAGGGAAAGGTGGATGGCCTTGAGCAAATGGAGAAACAAAAGCTGCATGACATAAATGCTTTGTGATCCATGAATTTAAATTAATTATTCTAAATAAAAATGATGTCAGGGTAGGTTATTGCTAATTGGCTGTGAAATCCTAGTTAACACCTGATTGAACTATTTGTAGGTTGTAATTAAGCTGGCTTGAAAAAGCCAACTTACTGTTCTTCCTATAATTGAGTTGGCTTGGAAAAGGGAAGTTAATGTTCTTAATATTTCTTCTTCTTCTTCCATCCAATTTTCCAAGTTTGTAACTTCTCCTCCAGCTTTCAGCTACACTTACCAAACTTGGTCAATACCTTGCTTGGGCTTATGCTTGTGCAGTACCATTGTGTGTGCTTTTTGTGTCAATACCTACAATATTTTTGGATTTAACATTAAAAAATTCTCATTGACAAACATAGGTAGGATGTTCGGAATTGGAATACTGTAACACATGCTATGTTGTCACAATAGGCCTGCTACAGTGGCGACAGATACAGACAAAACAAAGCTTGTAACTACTAGCTACTACCATGCTAGGCTTTTTCAATCCAGCTTAGTTTGACCTCTAATTTACCTTTCTAGTTAAAGTTTGCTGTCGTACTTGGATAAAGAAAGAATCTGTAAATGTAAATGCTGTAAATATTGTAAATTCAAAATGTTTAGCATTTCAACCCACTACAATATTTTTCCCCCTGAATTTTGGTGACCCAGCTATAGTGTTTATTTAGGGTATGCCAAAATTATAATATTTTGTGTTGGTTTGCAAACTTGCATAGTGAAAGGACTGCAGGTATTTTGTGAAGGGTTCAGCTGCATAATGCTGCATGGGATTGTAGCTGGGCTGTAGAAGACTGCACATGTAATCACATCCAGGCTAAAGCTGCATGTGGCGTCACACCCAACCCGACACTGCATTCTGCAACAATACTCTACTGAGTGTTTCTAATCCTACCTGTAAATTCACAGGAGGATGTTGAACGTTCATTGCTGTCCCCTGGTGGCAAGCTCATAATTACACAGAGACAGTGAAGACATGTAAATGACCCTGGAGAGCAGAGGAAATTGTTTTGCCTGTCAGGCATTTTCTTACTGTAGTCATTCCTGCCACTAGTTTTTTAAAATCATTATTATGTCTTAAAATCCTGTTGTCATTATGAACACTGTCTCTGAACAGTTTCACAGTTGACAACTGACAACATGCAAGCGGTCTCTCACCGAACATCTCAACACTGAAGGCCGTCACTGACTGAATTATCCACTACAAACACCTACAGAGAGAAGGCACTTAAACATGGAGCACTCTTGCCCATTGAACCCTGTGTGCCTGCAGTGGTGTCACTCTTCACTGGAGACTCTGTGTGAGCTGTGTGCCTCTCTCATGCTCTGTCCTGCCAGACGCGGCCCACGCCCCCACACCTCACCTCCGCCATGGCTGAGAACATCCTGGCGGCCGCCTGCGAGAGCGAGACACGCAAGGCCGCCAAGAGAATGCGCCTGGATGTCTACCAGGCTCACGTAAGGCACTGTGTGTGTGTGTGTGTGTGTGTGTGTGTGTGCGCGTGTGTGCGTGCGTGCGTGTGTGTGTGTGTGTGTGTGTGCATGCGTGTGTGCAGATGTGGGAGAATGCATGTGTGTATGTGTGTGTGTGTGTGTGTGGTGTGGCTTTGTCTATACGTGCGTGTGTGTGTGTGTGCGTTCATGTGTGCATGTGTGAGTCACATTGTGTGTGTGTGTGTATGTGAGGTGTGGCTGTTAGTGTGTGTGTCTGTGTGTCTGTGTGTGTGTGTGTGTGTGTGTGTGTGTGTGTGTGTGTGTGTGTGTGTGTGTGCGTGTGTGTATGTGAGTGCATTTGCAGGTTTCTGTCACATTCTTGTTAATAGAAATACATTTATACTCTGTAAGTTACCGCAATAACAGCATCTGCCCAACAATTCAACAAAATAGTAATAAGCAGTAATGTCACATATAAAGTGTATAACATCAAATACGTTATGTTGTAGGATGCAGATTTTATGTAGGGTAAGTGCAGTACTCTGCTGAAACCTGCAGCGCCATTATCTTCCCCCTGTAATCAGCTGTGAGTCAGTTTGTATGGCAGTGTGTGAGTCTGACCCTCCCCTCCCTCTTCCCAGGATGAGCAGATTGCACTGGACAAGCCGAGCTCCCGAGAGCCGGCCACCCTGGCGCACTCTGCGTACTCCCTGGCCACTGCGGCCTACCCCCAGGACCAGCTCTACATCAACGGTGGGCTCAACTACAGTTACCGTGGTTACGGAGGCCTAGGCGCCAGTATGCAACACCCTGTCTCCCTGACAACCGGCACTGCGCAGAGCAACGGTGATTGCATGTTTCTTTATTTGGCGAGCAAAGTAATGGCAAGCGGCAGAACCGGGCTTTCCAAACTCAGTCCTGATCCCCACCTGTGCATGTGGCGTTTGGTCCCAGCCAGTACCTTGACCGGCTGTGGATCTTCAAAAACTTGTATGTAATCAGTTTAACATCTTTGTCTTTAAATTGATTTTAACAGAATGCAGGTTGGCTGACTACCATTCGCTTTGTCCCTGAGCTCTTTGTGTTCCATGGATGGGTGTATAATTCTATTATTCAGGTGTCCACACTTTCTGCATGTAAGACTATAGAGTGATTCTCTCTTGAGCAATCAATCAATGAATTAATCAATCACTGTAAATAGAGTGTAACTGCATTGTTTCAGTGCACATTACAGAAAATGAAAGAATTGGTTGTCTAAAAATCAGATCCAACTGATTCACAAGTCTTTGAAGAAATATCAAATATAAGCTCCTTCTAGCAACCTTATTTATTTCTGATATATTTCGGCCTTAAAGGACAGATAATTGGAAATTGATGATAGAGGTTAAAGATCCATTAGCATCCTGTTGCTGTTAAAGAATCACAATTTTG
Organism: Megalops atlanticus; assembly: GCA_019176425.1. NCBI lineage: Eukaryota > Metazoa > Chordata > Actinopteri > Elopiformes > Megalopidae > Megalops > Megalops atlanticus. The sequence goes on from CM032882.1 coordinate 21,336,095, forward strand.
CAATTATGGTAGGAAAAAAAAAAGAAATAAATAGAGAGCACATTCAGGCCTGAATTTGGGAATCCTTGGCGTAGAACCTCATTTAGGAACACTTTGGAAATGGAGGTTGCCCCTAACTCTGAAATGCCCTTATGCGTGAAATACATAAAATAGATTTTATTTGATAAATTGTCTGTAGCGAATTGTTGATAGCATTCAGTACTGACAGATGAGGCCAAGAGCTTTTGGATTTACTTTAGCAGATATTTAAAATGAATGTTTGATGTTTTTCGCTCTTGCTTACGATTGAACAGTTCCTTAAAGGGTGTTTGGTCGGTTCCTGACTCCTTTCTCCAAAGATGTGGTGTTCAAATTTCTGGGGTTCCACTGTATATTGTAAAGGAAATTTCTGTGTGTGTGTGTGTGTGTGTGTGTGTGTGTGTGTGTGTGTGTGTGTGTGTGTGTGTGTTTCAGGTAGATTGATAAAATCTAAATGGCTTCAAACCAACCAGCAAAGTTGTACTATTACCAACAATAGTTTATTTCAGTTCTAAAAATAATTTTCACTGCATACACCTACATTGCCTTGAATACAGTGTACTTTCTCAGCGGCAGTTGGCTTGCTTGGTTCTGTGGGGAACTGCAATGCGTAAATGTGCGAAATGATTGATGCCATTATTCTCCTGAGAGAAGTTCCCATTGCGTGTTATTACATTGAAAGCAAAGGAACATTATTTCGTTACTACAACATGCTGCTTTCTTATGGGGCTGTTATGTTGTTCAGAAACTGAGGTATAAAAACTCTAATTTTAGGCAAAAAGAGCTGAATTCAATGCTGTCACAAATTAACAAAGCAGTGAATTTGTTTTTAGCCAGCAGTACAAATGTACATGGTGAACACTTTCAATAATGGTACCATACATATCTCTCTACATTCCACAAATATTAAAGCTGTAGTGGTTTTATTTCAGCAAAATGAAGTGCGTATGCTTATGCAACAGATTCATCTTAGCTGCAGCAAAAAGAACCCAGATGATGCCATGGCCCATTGATTGGCATGTTGTTTTCCAAATATAATTTTAACCTTAATTCAGCTTGTACAGTTTTTAATTTTACTGTAATCATTATTGTAAATAAGAGTTCATTTTTCAGATGTCACTTAGAGATTATATACCCTGGAAATATGTGAAACACCCTTAGTATAAAGGGACAGGGAGGTTTCCATTTAGTATTTGTAAATATTTGGTCCTAAAGCTAGTTAGAAAATGTGCTGTGTGTTTAAATATTGTTTCAGAGCACAGAAGAGACAGACTGAATGGGTTTGCGAAGACTGTAACTGGCACACACTCACAACTTCTTATGATGTGTATATCGGTGGTTTCTTCTCTACATCTACATTCTGTGATTTCTCCCTTCAGGGCCAACTGACCTCAGCATGAAGTCTCTGGCATCAAACTCCTCGTCGTCTAGCTCCAACAGCCACGGGCGGGGCGGGGGCGGCGGAGGCACCTCGGCACAGCTCAGCCCCACCGAGATCACCGCTGTCAGGCAGCTCATCGCCGGCTACCGCGAGTCAGCCGCCTTCCTGCTGCGCTCGGCGGACGAGCTGGAAAGCCTGATCCTGCAGCAGAACTGAGCTGCGCAGCCTCCTCGATCTCTCCCGCCACATCCCCCCCCCACTCCCTCTCCCCTCCCCAGCACCACCGTCCCTGTCCTCTTCACCCTCCTCTTCCTCCCCCACGCTCCCCCCCCAATCCCCGTCCCACTCTTTGATGTTCGTTTGGAGAGCGGAAAAAAAAAGCACCGCGGCCAAAGGACTTCGCTGTTTTCGCTTTTCACGGCGGGAGCGCACAGAGGAAGACCGCGTTTCTCCATTACTGTAAAAAAAAAAGAAAATAAAAAGATCAAAGAGAAGGAGGAGGAGCGGAGGTGAATCTACCTAAAGGAGCCGAGAGGGAGCTGGAGGATGCTGCCGAACTGGACTGGGCTGGGCTGCGGTGGGAGAGGTCGCTCCTCCTCCCACTCTCTCTGTCTCTCTCTCTCTTTCTCGATGTTCTACAGTGCACAGCGCTAGTGAGATTAAACAGTCCCCTTCACCAACTCCCCCTCCCCGTCCCCTCCCAATGCCCCCAAAAAAAAAAGACTCTCCTTAATTTCCAGCTAAATCTGTTTCCTTAATGACATTTTTTAACTTAATTTGTTAATTTGTTCATTTTAAAGGCCATTGAATTGAATTTTGTTTGTTCCTAAACTACTGAAGAGGGTGTGACTTATCTGAAAGATAGCACTAACTATATGAAGACACTTTGAACAGAGGCTAAGGAGATGACGGTAAAGAAAGAATGAAAGAAGAGAGAAAACTCTTGCTCGCTGTAAATAAGCGCTCTCTGTGTTCTGAAGCACTTTCCCCTCATACAAACCTCACCTCCCCATTGAGTAATAAAGACTTTCCCGCTGGGAATAACACTTAACTTATGCATATGGAAACGCCATTTTTTTCACATGGAAATACCTCAGATCAACTCACTGTCCCTGTATACCTGCTTTACCCCAGCTGGTGATAGAAAGCAAGAGTTAACGACTTCTTACCTGATATTTTCAATGTTTTAAAAAGCCCGAAACAAAAGCAGCTTGACGGAGATTTAAAAAAAATATTGTTTCTGTTGTTCAAGTTTAATCTTAAAAAAGTCTTGTTTGTTCAGATTATATGTGTATATATTCAAACAGTAGACAACAACGGCAGAAATACATTGATGCTATAACAGTATGAATACATCAGTTGAAGGGCTGGGTGTTAAGAAAGTGTTTTCTGTAGGAGATTGACCTCCCTACTGATAATTGAAACTTTACAGGTCTCTGTGCTCACTGTATCTCAAGTGACACGATGCCTTCCCCGATCCCACAAGGCCAAATTGCACCCCACAACCCCCCGGTCCCCTGTCCCATAAAAAACACCTTGTCCTTATTGGGGTCTCCCTCTCCCTCTCCGCTCCCGTCCTCTTCTTGTCCTCAGTTCAGTTTTTTCTGGATTTATGGGGAAGATACTGTACATTTTTGTGTTCTGACTCTGAGATGGCCATTAACCCACGTTGCTGCTATGGACTGGACTGTTGCCACAGACCTGTAACCTCAAGCCAGGACGCCAGCCTCCGGCTCAACCAGAGGACCTCAGTTGCGCAAAAATGCAAAATGGACAAAAAAAGAAAGTGGAACTAAAAAAGAATCATCCCAGGCTTTTGTTTCTCATTGCTTTGCACTCTGGTTTATCTTGCCTTTGTTGTCGTTGTTTTGAAGGCTGTGCTGAGAATTGTCATTTCCTTTATATTCTTGTTTTTTTTTGTCTGGGGCTTCAATATCCGCCCTGCTCTGAATCTAATCTACAAGCTCTTCATGTAGCCATACTCTGGGGTTGACCTGGGCCTCCCCTTCATCTGCGCAGTCCCGCTCTGGGTTTGGCCTCAACCTCTCTCTCATCTGCGCAGACACACTCCAGTTTGGCCTGAACCTCTCTCATTTACGCAGTCACACTCTAGTTTGGCCTTAGCCTCTCTCTTATCTGCGCAGTCACACTCTGGGGTTGGCCTGGGCCTCCATTTCATCTGCACAGTCACACTCTGGTTTTGACTGGGCCTCTCTCTAATCTGCACAGTCACACTCTGGGGTTTGCCTGGGCCTCTCTTTTATATGTGCAGTCACACAGGAGGTGGCCTGGCCTTCTCCTTTATGCGTGGTCACCCTGGGGTTTCTCTAGCTCTTTCTCTCATCTGCGCAGTCACACCCCAGGCTTCTCTTTGACTCCACAGGTAAAGTTTTTGTCTTTGAAAGATAGAAAAGAGTATATGCTTCTCTAAAAGGCAGACTCGTAGGGCTCACATTAGTGTCACTGTAATTTGCTCCCTTTTGCACACTGAAGCAGCAGATCTGTGATGGGAGACTGTTTCAGGGCCTAATCTTGCACTGGTGAGGGATGTCCTACTGTAATGAGCAAGAGTATTGCAATGCAGTTGATAATCATAGCATTCCTGGTCACTGGCAACATACTATTAACCAAGATAGGCTACAGAACCTTAACGAAATGTGGAGGTTTGTTAGTAATCATCTTGACTACTGACAACTTGAAAAAGCCCTAGTGTGAATAAAAGCCATTTTGGGGGATTCTGCAAATGGCAAGGTAATGAATGGGGCCTCAGTGCTGTGTGTAGGAGAGCTGTGAGACGGGCCATGGAAAGATGTCCGCCCCCAACCTCTGGCTCTAGACTAGAAGCACCCCGAGTCGCAGTCACCACCTCTGTCTTGCAGATATGTGCAATTCTAAACCTCCACTTTGAATTCAGCTTGATGTGTTATGTAAAAAATATCTATTAAAAAAAAAAAAGCCCGGACAGACGTAGAGTCTGAGTCCATAGATGGAACGAGAGCAAACTACTGACTGAAGATGCTGTTGCTACTGACTCATACTCAAAGAAATATGCAAAATGACCAGTCGGAGGCTAAATCTCACTGTGTTTTGTTGTTGCTGTGATTCAATCTGGAATGAACAGACTCACCTGAGTAAGCCTTTTAGCATGGCCGTGGTTTTGTTGGACCATTCCCTCTCTCTCTCTCTCTCTCTCTCTCTCTCTCTCTCTCTCTCTCTCTCTCGCTGGCTCGGCTCTTGGTGCACGCTGCCACAGCAATGCATTATGGGAAGTGTGAGGCGGGAAGGCATGCGTGGGGAAAAGGGTGGACTCATACATTTCCCTGGATTCATTGTAATTCATCAAAAGTACCACTAATTGATATGAACGGGTACTCTGGTGGAGGAAACCATCTCCTTCACTAGCCTTTTATACTGCCTTCTTATTACTGTACACAAGGCCTCTGAGACTCGCATGGAGCTCAACTCCTGCTTACAAGAGGGGGTTCCTGGTGGAAGTGTATTTACTGTATATCCTTAAATAAGCTCAGATTGGCATTTCCCTGTCATTCAGGCTGACTACATTCCTAGGCAACTGTCTCTCGTTTTCCTCTCTCACTGTAACGTTGTCCTCTGTCCCTGTTATGTGTCCTGCCAAATGAGATGGTCGCATCAGGGGAGACAGCGATTCCTCTTTAGCCAGTTTGTACCTCTCCAGCTCCGTGCTACTGTGCTCCTGGGTGCACTGGAGCAACGGACGGATCCCACGCTTTAAAACCAACTGTGTTTAGCACTGCTGAATCATCCAACCTCACACACCACAGAGCTCTGCTATGGTTAAAAAAGGACTGTAATAGATATGCATCTGTAAAATAGAAAAGGGACACTGAAAATGTATCTGTGGAAAGACGTTTATACATTACACGGTATACAGGCTGTTGCAAAAGTAGCCCCCTTCAAACCCCTCTCCCTGGTGTCTGCTTTTCTGTTTCTCATCAACTTTAAGAAAACAAACTGTAAAAAAAAAAAAAAACTAGGCAAAAGACAATCTTGGAAAGGTGTAATTTTTTCACTCTTTGATTTCAATTCCTTTTCTGTGTGCAGCTATTGTATACAGTGCGTCTTGGAGACCACAGAGTATTTTAGCCATAATCAGAGCATTCTTACTGGACTTCTGACTCTTCGGGATCGGTAGAGCACTCATACCTGCTCGCCGTTTACACATTTTTATCTGATTTCTATTTTTATTATTATTGCTATTATTTTATATATTTTTTGTAGTGCAAGTAAGTGGTCTTTTCAGAAATATTTTGTACAATACCAATGTCACAAGAGAAGTTACTCTGTCAGCCTAAACATTCCAAACAAGGATGTCGACACATTTAGCAACCAACCTGACCGGCACGAATTAGAGACGTGCCCTTTAGCCAACATGCAGGTTTAGCATTTTCCCGAGACTGAGAGGGCCTGCTACGGCAGGAGAAACGCTTGCGCTCAGACCATACATTGTAGAGGGTTGTGGGTTCTGAGCGTGGTCAAGGACAGTCGGTCCCTACCCTCATCCCTTCAACTCTGGTGACAGTTGGCTGCTTGTGTGAAAATAATCAAGCACACATGCGCAGCCCCTGGCACCGAGAGACCATTCCACAGGAGTACGGGCCACCCATGCAGGTGTGCTGCCGGTCAGAGTTCTTGCTAATGAACACATACTTTAATTATCTGCTTTGGTCAGATGTATAGCTCAGCAAAAAAAATGAAAAAAGGGAAAAAAAAAAAAAGAAAAAAATTACCTATCTTTTTATTTTTCTATTGGGGCAGTGTACAGCTACAGTCTAATCAAAAATGGTTCCGACCATTGTCTGTTTCATTTTATGATTTGGTGGTGCTTTAGATTCTTCTGTTTCTGTTTTAGGTTTTTCTTCTTTACCTACCAGGAGCTGATGGTCTTATCCCAGTTTCTGTTTGTTCCTAATACCAATGTGAAACTGTATTTTTTCCTTCTGATTTTGGACTCAGTGGAAGTGTGATGTTTACATGTACAGATTTTTTGCGATTCTTTTTGTTGTTTTGTTTGATTATGTTTTTCTCCTTCCCTCCCACCCTACCCCTGTTATAATTTAATCTCATACATTGTACATTGAGTGGAAATGGGACCAAGTCTAAAAAAGGTGCGGTTCATTTACACAGATGAAGAAATGGTGTGTTTGAAATGTGGTAGAGCTGTGTCCTTGACTTCTGACAATTACTCTTCTAGCCAGTTAAACTCTTACAAACCAGCGGACTCACACAAAGTGAACCTCTGGTATAACCACTTGCCCTTATGTGAGAATTAGTCCTCGTCAGTGAATCATAAGCCATTTACTGTACATTCCCCAAAAAGGGTTCACTAGATTTTAAAAAAATGGCAGAAAAAACCTCAGGTAAAGGACCAGTTTTTAAAATACATCTCGCTGAATAATAACCCATTTCCCTCTTTGATACCACATAAATTATATCAAATAATTATTCTTTTTTATATTTATTGTGTTATATATAACAGTGGATACTTTTTTCCAGTACATGTGGCTAAATATTTTAATTCTTTAGAAAAGTGTTGATAAATATATATGTGAAGCAACAAAAAGATTGAAAAAGGAGAAAAAAAATCCATTTCTGTTTGTTTAATGCGAAACAGCATGGGCAGTTATCTTTTACCTTACATATCACTTTGATTTACAAAATACCAATGATTTCAAATGAAGCTTTCTTCAGTGTGATGTCACTGCTAAGGTAAAATGTTGGTTTCCAAACATAACATTGTGACTCTTTTCTCCCAAGCTGTAAGTCACAAAGCTAAATATACTAATAAAACAGTGTGCTATATATCAAACAGAACCAGGAATATATTGTCATTTGTCTTGTTATATACACTTAAGGTTCTGTTCTCTCAATACACTAATGAATGTGCCATTGTCTAACATTACTGTCCATGTTAAATGTATCTTGTATATTTTTTTATCTTTATGGGTGTTAATGCAAATAATCCAAACAATACCACCAGTATTAGTAACTGTATTACTGTATAACAATACTACTATAGCATCACTGTGTAAGGTACAAAATTGCATAGCACATATGTGGTAAGGATTCTGGCACAAAATGGCTACTGTGCATAAAGGTAGGCGGATGGCAATGCGTTACCTTCTACCTGCGAAGCGATTGTGGCACTATACAAACACAAGTCATTAATCCGAGTTACATCACAACATATCGTCCTTAATCTTTGCTCCAAAATATTATGGTTAGAAGTGTTTAGGTAGTGCCTAAACAGACAGTAACATGCGGTATTCAATCAGGTGCGAGGTGGAAAACGTATAACTCGCATAGTTACACCACTGCTATCTAGTGGAGATTGGAGGGAAATATCGATTTTATTTAACTTAAACTCAATTAAATGTACTAGCTTGACTTTGCATTCTATAAACGTGTCGCCTCTAAATTATAGGGTACTGTGTACATGCATTCCATAAGTTAAATGATAACGAAACTATAAAATACATCAGATTGGCATGGGATAATGAGGTAGGGTCTGTATATAACTCAAAAGTCACAATGTAACGTCATGTACTAGGACTATCACGCTACCTAGGTACTCAAATTTGTCCACCACAAAAGTTGACGGATTTGTAAATATTAAAGGTAGGCCATACATAGTATATAACATAGTATAACTTGTTCACAAAGAACTACCAGTCCGTATGACACGGTCTTGTCCAATACAACTATAGAAATAAATGACAATTATTACCCATGCTTGTCTGTGAAACCAATGAGTGAGTCAGGAACTCGGTTGTTCTAATGCGTTTTCAAAATTTAATGAAAATAAGTGTAACGGTTAACTTTTCTCTTTTGGTTACCTAAATCAGACCTGTCACCAACAACATGTCGTTTCCGCATACTCCCAGCCTTCACAGTTTTGTGTATCCACGATCCATCTTAACACAGAACCGGTTTCACCTGATTGTCAACCCCGCTGTTTTAGGAAGTGCAGCTACTGCATTATCTGTGAGCGGGGAAAGGCATACGCACGTCTTAGGCGTTTCACGTATTTGTGTACAATCGAAAATTGGAAATTTACACGTCGGCTTGCTTTCCCCCCAGCAAGGAACTATTCTGGCTTCCACGAGTAGCTCGTGTGAGCCCGAGAAATCGGCTTGGGATGGAGGACTGTTGTCGGAAATGCATGCCGTGTTTGAGTAGACTATGGAACTGGATATGGCCAGAATTCCACTACCCAGCGATCACACGACCCGCAGAAATCCGCACCGTTTCAGGTGATATCCGTATCCCAGCTCCGAAGAGGAAGCCGGCGCAGCTGTATGCGGCTCTGTTCGATTTCGAAGCCAGGAGCGAGGAGGAACTGAGTGTGAGAGAGGGTGACAAATTGTCGGTCATTGAAAAGCGGGGAGATTATGTACTTGCCAAAAAACTCACTGGTTCTCTTGAGTCCGGTCTGGTCCCGGCTAATTACGTGACAGTGCTACGAGATGAATTTGCGAATCACAAGTAAGTAGCCTACACGCGCACTTTTCCCATATTGCTTGGCTTACCATTAAAACTAAGAAGACCTATGGGAATTAACCTCACTTTTGTTTGTGGCTCATATTACCTTGTTTGACGATTGTGTTTTTATTATGAGTGGATGTAGCCGAATACACTTTTAGGGTTGGTAAAGCGACAGATAACATTTCCTTTGTGTTTTGAAGAAATCTGTCAATGATTCCACGAAAATCTTCACCTTACTATAACGCGACTTAGAAAGGAGTATATATAAAAAGGGACAGATTCAATGGGGGTATCATTTTCCAAAGTATCATTTTAATAGCTACCCACTATTTGTAGTCCTACCAAGCTGTATAGTTGAGATAAGGTAAGGTTAATATTTGCTAAATGTTTTAGAAGTTGACTGGCTGTGTTCGAGAGTATTTAACGAATCACATAACAGATATTGTAATATTTCTGTCAAGACAGATTTTAAACGGAGGTCTGTTCCTTTTTTCTTTTTAATTAAATCTTTCATTTGCCTGTTTAACAATCGCATTGGAGGGCCTATGTAAGTTTGCATTTTGCAGTCCAAGGCTGTCAGAGTGCTGACAACGCAGCATCCCCCATATCCTCATTCCCTTGTAGTTCTGCATCATAAAGTAAGGGAACGTTGTGTTATTAACATTCTGCATTGTGTATTTCTCGGTTTAAGTGTTTATTTTTAAACGACGTTTGATGTTTAAAAGTGCTTACATTATCTACGATCAGGCCACATGGATATCTTGCAGAGCTGAGTTCAGTACAGCCTTGAATGAACCATGATCGGGCCCACCCGCAGCTGAAAGTTTCAGTGAAACTTGATTTCGTGGAGCACTGCCAAACAAGCTCACACTCCCTGTCAGAAAGCAGTATTGTTTCACCCAGTGTGCTAAGTACAACTGACGAGGCTTGTCTTTCTGACACTTACAAGATATGTTTATTCATTGTCCACACGTGCCACATAATCACTGTGAATTATATTCAGAAATAAAACCCAACGTCTCTTCTGGAATACAGAGAGGACACTGGTCCTCTCCCTTTAAAATGTTATAAGGGGACAATTGGCGATTCCAAAATACATCAATGGGAAAAGAGCACTAAAGCATTAAATATGTACATATTCAAGCTGCCAGACCTACAGCCTGTTATCTTGGCTGGATGTGGTCACTTTGGCCTGCATTATGTTGAAGCAATACATTCAGTTCCAGGTCATTTGGGCTGAGTTTAGCGATTGTATAAATCACTGAGGCGGGCAGATATTTCTCGTTCTAATCATTTGTCTGTGAACTGATGGATGTGCAGTGTCTGCATTTAACTGCCCTTGTGTTTCATCTCAAGGTGGTATTACGGGAACATCAACAGGCAGAAGGCTGAGAAGCTGCTGCTGGCACCTCAGAACACCAGCGGCTCCTTCCTGGTGCGCATAAGTGAAAGTCACAGTGATGAGTACACTATCTCAGGTGAGCCCCCTTTTCCTCTCTCTTGCTTCCTTTGGGTTCTTCCATCTGCCTGATCAGTCCCCTTGCTGAGTCATTGCTGTATATCTATCTGGGTCTGGATTGTACTGTAGGTCAGTCTGTGTTGAATCCTTGTGCTGTGTCGTCTAAGAGCAGTAACCTCTAAAGCCATGGTCCTGGTGTTTTACATTGATTCTGCACATTGTTAGAGCATAAATATGGTTTGAACAATCATTCACTCATCAGATGTCTTCCCCAAGTTTCTGATCGGGAAAGAGGCGTTTACTAACACAGCTATTTTACATAGTTGAGCCACTAGGAGGCAGGATAGTCACAGTTATTTTTTCAGAGTGTTCAGAGTCAAGACTGACCATTGAAACTTTAAGTTTCATCTTATCCCTCATGTCGAAAAAAAATTTTCATGTGCCTCAATGGTGGAATCTTAAGTGCTGTCATGGCAAAGTGTTTTATTGTGGCGGTAGCTGTGAATTTGCTGGATTGAAGTGATGGTGATGAGATGGTGGACTACAGCCAGCCCAACCAGTGTATCCATATGTGTGTGTGTCATCAACAGTCAGAGTATACTGCATATTTCCCCTAGGCTACACTCACACTCATGATAAAACTGTATGGTGCCTTAGACAGATGTATATCATTTGTGTTACAGTCAGGAATGAGGGCAGGGTCTTCCATTTCCGAATCCAGCGCTCGTCCATTGGGGCCTGGTATGTGTCTGAGAAGGTATCATTTGCTACCCTGGAGGAGCTGGTCAACTACTATCAGAGAAACTTCAAGAGCCTGGGAGTGCCCCTTGTCCAGCCATGTGCACAGCCGGTATGTTCAGCTCCAACCCTGACCCTCCCCATTTACACTCTCTCCCATTTCTGCTGTCAGAATCAGGGCTGCTGCTGTTGATAGATCAATCGGACACATCAAGTACATTTGTCACTGTGTTGTTACATATTTGTCATTTGGTATTTCATTATATAGTCATGTTAATCGAAAAGTTATATTCGATACAGTAATTATCGATAAACACATTTTTCCTATAGATAACATATAGTTAGCCTTTGAAATCAGCTGAGGGATAGCTCACAGATCTGACATAAAAATACTACACAACAGTTATACCGTGGATGTAGCCTTCAAACACAGTAGGACATCGTGATAACTTTGACCTGGATTATGATACAGAGCTCCGCAGGGATTCTGCAGGGCCGTTGGCAATAAACGGTTGCTTTGTCATCAAAAATTAATCATTTAATTACAGAGGCCCAAAAACCGCATTAAGTGAACATTTTCTTGACTGAGAGTTGTACTCAGAATTCACGAGGCGTAGCTTCCAAGCAAGCGCGTTCCTTCAGCGGGATTTCATTTGATTTTCGGGACAGATGCAATCGCTCTGATTAGTTTTTGTGTTACTGATGACAGTAATCATGCTGTTTGTCCCTGGGCCAGCCGTCACCTGCGATCATATTTTTTTCTCTTCCTTTTTAGGGGAGACACTGAAGCTGAATCAGAAACATGAAAATCACAACAGTGAAATAAAGTACTGCTATCTGCAAGAGTAGCATAGTACTTTTTATACACTCTTGGTAGCTGTATTTTCATTTTAAAAGATGTGATTTCACCTAGGCATGTCTTACTAATTTAAAAAATTGTATATGGTGATGAACCTTAGATCAAATTACGTTCCACTTTTAAACTTATGCACTTTAACTGTAGATCATGGCAAAAGGGAAACTCACACCAAGTGTACAGCAGGTCTCAGTCCTGTAGATTCATGTTTTAGTTCTCAGTGTAATTGTCTTACTAGTGTTTCATAGTCTTCTTATTTCAATGGCAAAAGTAGCAAGCACTTTAGTGGGGGCACTATAGTAGTAGACAATAGACGTTTCATTGGAAGAGTTCTTTCTGAATTTGCACTTGTATACCAAATGATAAGCAGTTTTCACATTTTAAATGCGTCATGTCTGTTCTTATTTCAATTTCACACTGTTAGTCTTTCACTGATTGCTTTTAACCACAAAAAAATAATCCGTGATACATTTCCCATTGTTTATGCAGCCTTTTGTAGCACTTTTTGTATTTTTGCTGAGTCATTTGCAAGTTCAAATGTGAAGAATAAACTTGCAGAATAAATTTGTCTCCTTTTTGCTTTTCAGCAACCAATTCCAAATAATCTGCAGCTTTACATGCACCACACATGCAAACACACACCCCCCCCCACACATACTTACATGCCCCACACACACACACACACACACACACACACACACACACACACACACACACACACACACACACACACACACACAATTGCAACGGCCTTTGTAGTTGCACTTAATTATTTGTACATGTAATAATGACAAAATAATTCAATTTCTGTGGGTCTTGTGTTTTGTGCTTTTGGTTTTGTCTTAAGATAAGGTCTTTGATGGTATTTTGTGACTTCTGCCAATTACAACAATTCTCTGTTGTCACTGATTCCATTCATAGGGCCATTTAATTTATCTTATCTTGCCCAAAAAACCCTCATAAAATTAACAACCCATTGAACAGCCAGTGGTACTCAATCTGTCATAGAAATAGTAAGTATATAATAAAATATAATTATGTCCACCCTTCTTTATCATCAAGTGATCATTTTAATTGCAACAAAAATATGCCAGCGTGCATGTCTTTGGAGTATGCATCAGTCCATAAAAGTAGTGTTAGTATGTTCTTCGTGCCAAATGCTTTTCAGACACAACAAACTCTAGCTCTGTATTTTGATCTGGGTGTGTTTCAGCTGCAACTATTGTCTTCAGCTGTTGATGGTGGTGGTGGCGTTTTTCCAGTGGTCTAACATGCCTTATGGCGTAATTTGATGACTTTTGTGAGGAAATGGGCCATCAGTCAAGTTATCAGTCAATCTTGAAATTTGAATTCATTTTGGAGCCACAAATATAATGTACATAAAAAATGTGTCAGTGCTGAAATAAAAAATGATGCTTTTCAGTTTTGATTTTAGTAACCTCATAGGGTCAAACTAGGCAGCTCTCTGTAAGGATATCCTTAGAGCCTATCTTGCTGTGTAGAGAGTGGGGAGCAGGCTGTTTTGTTCTCGTCGCTCTTTGTCTTTGTCTTTCTGTCATGCTCTGCCTGCTTGCCTCTCACTGGAATGTACTCATATATCACGGTAATTAAGTGAAATTACTGCTGTGAACATCCACATTTGAAAAAAGCAAAAGTAAAACTAGGATTGTGGTATGGAGTTTGATCCTTAGCAGAGAAGTACATGAAGGCACGCACAAAAACCGCCATGTTGTTGGTTCTCTCCCTTCTGCCTACGGCCCGTTTGGCTCAGCAACCATTACAGCAGCCCTGTTGTGGGTCTAGCAATTCATCTCATTTCTGAAGTCATGAGATTAAAACCGACTGACCGTTGTGTCCACTGGACACATCAAACAGAACCATAAACTTCGAGTGACGACTAATCACAAATAATGTCATTCATCTCGCCCATTTGCCACGCACTGAAAGATGCCATTTTTGTTTTGACATTAATCTCATATAGGCTCGATGGCAGCAATCAAATTCCTCAAAGTAGAACTAGACATCAAGCCTATTGTTGCTAGCAGCCATTTTGTGAAATATTTATACAATATCTATACTCTGTCTTCTGTGACTAATCAACTATTTGTAGCTCAGCTTACACACCTTTATTGATGCCTGTTTGTTTAGTAGTGAACTGACTTTAAAGCAAACATTTTAAAGCTTTAGAGATTGAGGGGGCACTGCTTCCCCAGAGAAAATTCTGATGGTTCATTTTACTGCAAGTGCAGTTGAAAATAATATAATTTATTATATGATTTTCAACTGCAGTTTAAAAATAATATATAATTTAGAAATGGTCCTATGAATGCACATATTCCTTAAGCATTCCTTTGCTTCAGTTCATAACCAGCTTCCTGATTTCTGCAGAGAGAGCTGTTTGACATGGAGCCGTGGGAGCGGCCACGGGAGGAGTTCAGCTTGCAAAGGAAGCTGGGAGAAGGGCACTTTGGAGAGGTGTGGGAGGCCCTCTGGACCACCAATAATCAAAAGGTGGCTATAAAGATGCTGAAGCAAGGTGAGATCCGTTCATTGTCTCGGCAGGTGTAACCCCAACGTTGTAAAAAGAATGGGTGACTCCAGTCGTTCAGGTGCTGAAGGGCTCTTGCAGACATTTATTTACTTAGAGAGCCACTTCTACTGATTATCTCAAGCACAACGAAAGGGCAAAGTCTGATGTACTGTCTGATGTAGATATGTCATTAACGCACAGCTCTCACAGACCTGCTACTTGCTGGTCAGGTCACAGCCTGCATTGCAGCCATCACCTGTAGTACTGCACAGTTACTTAAATATGACCATTTGTCAGATGTACTGCTATTGTAACAGATGCTGTTTGCTTCAAGGGTTAAAATGTGAGGCATGTAGGTTTGAGACAATTAAGCTGGGTGAATAGTGTTATCTCTGAATACCTGGCAAAGTATTGCATTGTTATCATGTAAAGAAGCTGTCAATAGCACCTCAAATGGACTCAAATTTCCTTTTTTTCATGAAACCAGAAGTGAAAGCATGCAAAGATTATTAATACTTTTGTGGTATGAAAAATGCAAGCCCATCATGGCAATCCCTGAACTGTATTAGTTTAGATGTTTAGTCATAGGTTTAGGTTTGTTTTTTGATTTTTAGCAATTTAGTGTCGTATTTTTGTAATTAAGAGTATCAATATCATTGAAGGTAACATTATTTGAATATATGTGCAGAAGTCAATAATGAAAACTATCACCAACACACACTGTTGCCCTACAGTGTAAATAGGGCAATAGTGTGTGTACCGTGTACAGCTGCCAAATTGGCATTGTCTCTAGTAGGGAAGTGAGGGAGAGATAAGATGCATTGTGGGCCTCTCAGACTGGCCTTATATCTTATCTGTGTGTAGCCTACATGAATAGAGATACTCCCATTTAATCTGAAGTGAGAATTGTTATGGGGCTTGTGTCCTGCCACCTAACAGCCCAAGCAACCCCTCCAATTGTAAGGATCCTTTGACATAAATTCAGTAAAGCTGCACCCAGAAACAGAAGTGAGGTCTTTGCTTTGAGTGAGAAGGTGCCATTGCTGTAAACCTCCCTCCAGCGAGCTTTCATGCCACTCTGCTAACGCAAACCACACTCTCACATGCCCTTTCTCAGCTGCCACCAACAGCCGGTGCCCAGCGAATCACCATCTATCCCTGGCGAGGGTGTTTAAGGAACTTGTGCTCTCTGTACTATTATGGTACATACTTTGTTCCTGTTTTCAAGCTATGATTACACATTCTTCAATTTCATCTATTCCCAGCAGACACTGCATGCGTTTAAGCAATCTCCTGGGGCTTCCAATAAGACACAACTATCATGTCTCTCAATCTCTCTATTCTTTTATCAGTGTCGCTGAGCCAATGATGTACTGCCACATAGCCAGGCCTTGCCCAGTGCAACAGTTAGAATAACCTGGATATTAAAATAAAGTAGGCCAGTATAAGCTGCACTTTAATACCCCTATCCCCAGCCCTCAATCTTAAATACAGACATATTCAAGAGAGCAGCAGTAAGTGTATTAGAATATATTAGTGCAAGTAAATTAGTAGTATAACTCTTTAAAAGACAGAATATGGCCCGGAATACATAGTATCCTAGGTATTTCTGTGTGCTAGGACTACTCATGATGACCAACATCAGTGAAAGGTGATGATGTGAAAAGGTGACCTCTGAATTGTGTCCCCATCCATCCCCTGCAGAGGACACCAAGCAAGATGAGTTTGTGAAAGAGGTCCAGGCTCTGAAAAGCCTCCACCACCCCAAGTTAATTCAGTTGCTGGCCCTGTGTTCCAGGGGCGAACCCGTCTACATCGTCACCGAGCTCATGTCCAGGGGCAGCCTGAAGACCTACCTGGGCTGTAAGTGTCCTCATCATGGCGAATGCAGTTTAGATTTCCTTTCAAAGGGGACCTCAGTCTCTCTGGTGCTGAATTTGTAAATACTATGGTATGGCCTACACTCTTGTGTGAGCACCCACTGCCCTACTCTCTCTTTATTGCTGTGACATAACTGACAGCTTGAGCAAACAGATTTGTGCAACAAGCCTTGCAGAACATATCCTCATTATGTCATATCTGTCCTGTGTGTTAGAGAGAAGTAGCATCATGGTTATCTTGCCTTGATTGAATGAAATGGATTTTGTACCATACTGCATGGTCTTTGTAAGCGATTAAACCTTCCAGGGGAAAAAAATGATTTAAACATATATATGAGATGGACAGACCTTCCTGGAGAGTCCCTGTGATTCTATGTGAAACTCACCTCGTCATTTTGCATGATGCCTTTACAGTTTTTTTTTTCAGACAAATACAAACACACAAGGAAGAAATATGCATAGACATACTGTATGTAACTATGCCCGTTGAGCAGCAAAATACCAATATTAATCTGTTCCAGCTCCTGAAGGACAAGTGCTGACCTCAGCCCACCTAATCTACATGGCCAGCCAGGTGGCCGAGGGCATGGCATACCTGGAGGACAGAAACATCGTACACAGGGACCTCGCCGCCCGGAACATCCTTGTTGGTGACGACCTTGTGTGCAAAGTGGCTGACTTCGGGCTTGCTCGTATCATAAGGGTAATCTTGACAAAGCTCAGAGCTCAGACAAGCTCAGACGTTAGACTTTGGCTGTAAAGCAATATATGTAGATGTGGTATGTGCGATAACTTGCACCCACCATGCCTTCTTCCTCTATAGGATAATGTATACACAGCCAGCAAGGCCACTAAGATCCCAGTGAGATGGACGGCACCTGAGGCAGCCCTACATCAGCGTTTCTCTGTCAAGTCTGATGTCTGGTCCTTTGGGGTGCTGCTTTACGAGATGATGTCACGGGGGAAGATGCCCTATGATGGTATGCATGAGTGCTCCCTAAACAAGCTCTGTCCAACAGTAAAGAAACCCACTGAAGTCATCTAATGTATCTACCCATATGGCAATACTGTGCATCACCACAGATATTCTGTCAAAATATTCATACTGGTGGTCCTTAATTCAGTACAGGCCCAACAGTCTTGTAATTAACAGTAGTTTAAATATATTACATTTTTACATTTACAAATATATCACTTAGCTTATCCAGAGTGACATACAAGGTGAGTAGCGACATTGAACAATACATTTACGTTGTTGACATTAAGTAGATGCTCTTATCCACAGTGATTCAAGAAGTCAAGCACAAAGGGCATCCAGCAAAATGACACAAAGCATTACACAAACAAGGAAACCATCATACACACACGAGCAAGTGTCAATGTCAAACACACGTGGCTGAGACCACAAATGCAAACACCTGACAGGAGTGTACCATTCCAACACAATACCACCACATTCTCAGGGCCTCCCTGGGTTAGTAGCACATAGTTAATTATGTTACTGTAAAAAACAGTAAAAATACTCCTTCAGTGGCCTCACTAGATGGCCTCCCACAGATAGATTCCCTTGTTCTTGTACAACCAAGTCAAGGCTGCCACACACTCAGTAAGAACCTTACTCAGATAAGGAGCGGATGGCCAGCTAATTGAAGTGAAAATGCATCCTGCAAACTAACCAAGGCAAAACAAACACCCAATTCAGGACCTAACAAATACTAAACAATAACAAATATATGATTACCTGCAGTGCTAAGCAACACAGTGTTAAACACAACACAGTTTAAGCAATACCATGTTCTAAAATGTAGTACTTAGCACTGCTTTTCACTGTGTAGAATTTCACAGGGTACAACAGAATTAGAGTACCTTGCACAAAGGTATACAGATACCAGTGATCTAACCACCATGCCACTATGCTCCTCAACTGTTAACCAGCTTTCAGAGAAAACTGGACGCTTTTCAGAAACTGAATTATGGTATCGGGGGTCTACGTGGTATCTTTTAATGTCTGTTAATGTTCTGTGCATTGGGTGAGGATTCTCACCAATGGCGTGAGTGTGGCCCAGTTAACGGTCCTTTGTCGGACAGGTAAGAGTAACAAAGAGGTGCTGGAGATCCTGACCTCTGGGTTCCGGCTACCCTGTCCAGGAAGGTGCCCTCCAAATATCTACAACATCATGATGGAGTGCTGGCATGCAGAGAGCGCAAAGCGTCCCTCCTTCCACGCCCTCCATGCACAGCTGGACAGCATCTACGCCAAGATCTACTTCAAGACCATCGAGGTGTAGGGGGGGAAGGTGAAGAAACCCCTGACTGCACTGATGCACTGCACAGCTGATGAGAAGGACTGCTACTTTGTTTTTTTGTTTTTTTCTTGCTGCCATTTTGGCTTGCAACTATATTGTCTGAATATCACGTTTTTGTTTTGTTTTAATTGAGGGTATGTGCAATAATGATCTTCAGATGTTGACCATGAGCTCAGTGATCAAGTGTGAAGAGGGGGAGCAGAGCTGACCCATTGTTACATGTCACTAGGGTTCAGCCCACCCTGTCTCACATGGTGGCGATGCAGTTCACAGAGTGCCTATGTTTACAGATTCTTCTCTTGCCCACCCTGTCTCACAGTATACTGTATAGATCCCTGGCGGACAGAGAGTGAGGGAAAATGATTATCATGAGGGAGGTGCTGGGTACACAGGACATCCAAAAATACTGTGCTGCCAAATGGCAGCTCTTCTAGACTGCAAATAAACAGACTATGCACAGAAAGATCCAGTAGGTATAATATGAGACATGAGTTTATTGACATGAAAGAGGTGGCCTGTATTATCAGATCCTGTTCATATTATTGTGTCTTTGCTCTACTTTTGTAAAAGTATATAATTACAAAAGATGTGCCCCCAAAACAGTACATGAAGACAAGCCCACAATATAATCCCTTATATATGTGATTGGTGGGCTACTTAGTAATGTGCCATTGGAATTATGAGAATAAAGTTTTATTTTAAATTAAGATACTAGTGCTGTAATTAACCAGAATGCCATTAAATTCCAATTACAACTTGGGAGAGCCGATATAATGATGATGTATTTTTGCTTTGTCTAAAATGTAAATACAAATGCTTGTCTATGCTTCATTTTGAAAACCACAGATTGTTAGCTGGGTTTACCAGTCTAAGTGCGGTACATTTTTGCTGCACAATTGTTTATAAAACCTAAACGTTAACACGTTTATGTATATACATATACCCAGCCTTGCATCGCTAGAAAGCATATACAACCTGCAAGTATTACCAAGTCTAGCAATTTCAGCGTGCAAACATTTAGATGAAACTCATTGGTGTGTACGTAAGTCGACCCACAAGAAGTAAAGAAATATTTTTGATGTTTATAGAATCCCCCTCAACACCCGCCACCTTGCAACCTACGGAAGAAAATACGTGTCAAACTGAATTGGAGACACACTCCGTAAAAGGACACTTACTGGTTGTATTCTTGTATTTGTGCTCTGCAATGTTTGGAAAGGGTAAGGCGTGGTGAAAATAAGGAAGTTAGAATGACTGCGCTCAGATAAAACAAGCGCTTTCGCTCTTTGAACCTGTCAGGGAATCAGATGTTGGACAGGTGAGTTCTCGGTCTACGGCTTTGTAAGCGAGGCGCACTTGGAAATTCGAAAAGTTCTGTTCTATGGGTGAAGCTTTGAGACATGCATGCCCCTGCCTGGTGACGCTTTGCAGCAGGCTGTTTGGCAGAGCAAAAGACGACGTGGGTGACAATGGGACCAACGAAAACGATGACAGCAGCCAGATTGGGAGTTCTGGGAAGAGGATCGAGGAGAGTAATGTGGCGTCTAGTCCCCGGTACACAACGCACTCTAAACCCAGTGCGCTGTTGCCTCCTCAATCTGGGCAGAGCGGGATATACACAGCGTTGTGGTCATTCGAAGCACGGGCAAAAGAGGAATTATCTTTTCAAGCAGGAGACCTTTTCAAGGTTATCGACCGCTCGGGAGAGTGGTGGACCGCCTGTAAGGTAGACCGAAATGGACACACTCTAGCAGAAGGGATTGTGCCCTACAATTACTTGGCGAGAGGACATTCAGACGAGGCGCAACCGTGAGTATTTCACCTGTTGAGAAGTAAATGTTCACTTTGTTATTTCGAATTCTCCAAGTATACGCAAAATGAGAAAACTGAGAATGCTGTTTCAGGGAAGTGTTATGTTGTTGAGAAACGCCTTGCTGAGCCCGACTGAAAGAATTCTAGGTATTCCAGTCAATGTGACAAAAGCTGTCGTGAGCTACAGCTTTGACGTTCTCGAGTCTGTTGTCTTTAGTAGAACAGGCCGCTACGTTTGAACTTCTCATTTTGTCCCTTCTTCTTCATGCTTGTGGGATTTTCTCATCGCTGATGTTGAAAAGAGAATTGGGTATGTTGCAATTTGAGAAATTTCGCAAACCAGTAGCTACAACGCATGCGGTCAGCTTGTCAGTACCACATGTTGAGCTGTCAGTGCCTTTAGTTGACATGTTAAATGTGTGATCATGGAGTTAGCTTATTATCTGTACTCTACACAGCCAACCACAGATTTAAATGTACTTTCATAAATATTAACTATTATTAACTAATATTGACTATAAATTCATATTAAATATTAATTTATAATGTTTATTCAATTTTATAATTTATCAGAGCCTGTGACAAGATTTACATTGCCATTTATTCTACCACAGTAGAGACTTGCATGTCACTAGGCCACTACAGAGTGAACAGACATTTTAACAGACTGTTTCTATGATTGTTGCATGGTATACAGGTGGTACTTTGGGAAGATGAATCGATTTGAAGCCTCAAGCCACCTCCTGGCCCCAGAGAACAGTGAAGGAGCATTCCTGATACGACTCAGTGAGAAAGACGATGTGGGCTATGTGTTATCAGGTGCGTGTGCGGCTTGCATTCTTACAAGCACCTGTATTCTCCTAAGTGCCCCATCAACTTGTATGAAGAAGTATATTATATATGACTGCTGACTTTGTGAAAATCAAAAGACAATGGTTTCCAGCAGGGCTCACATTGAGACCTTTCTGGTCAAGGTTCAAGGGTAGTTTGGAGTGAATGGGGACCTCAGGAGATTACAACACCCTTATTGATCTGACTCCATCATGAATCAGTTCCCAAGAATATTAAAAATGTAAATTTATCTCAACCAATAAACAGAGCAGCAGGATTCCATTAGTTGAGAGTCATCAACTTGATGGCTTAAACTGGCTTTAAGGCTGGTTCTCTCTTGTTCCTTTTGTACTCTGTTATCTGTATGTAAATGCACTCTTCCTTGCCACACATACCCATTTCCCCCATGTTTTTGTCATTAAACCATTCCAGTTCTGTGTTGGTCTCTTTCCCTCTCCATGTGTGCTGCTTATATTGAACTTCCCTTTGTGGTTTAGTCAAACCATCTAAGGTAGGGTTACAAAGGACAGGTACCACTCCACCCTCAGTATATTTCCAGTTTAACATTACAGCAGTACCACAAATCAGACCACAAGTTGCTCCTCTTCCGTTTACCTGTATTTCACTGAATCAAACATTGGGTGCATTTGATGAATTATCTGTATCTCTGTCTAAGTGCAAATCTATTATTTCTCCTTGGCCTTTTTCCTAAGTTGTTACTCTCCTTCCAGTGAAAGCTGTCAATGCTTATGTTGTGTAGTTGATAGCATTTGTCATTACTCTATCTTAGTGTCATTTATCAAGTCTTCTTGTTCAGGTAGCAATATGGAATAGTAATTAAACTCTGGAGGTTCTTTGAGATCCAAAGTGAAGACAGTTTTCCTTATAGGTTACTGAATATTTCTATAACCATGTACCAAGGTGGTAACATCGTTATGCTAATGGTGCACTTTATGAAAGGGAAACTGGGAAGCCTATCAGAAGAATGGATAATCTAAATTATTTTAATATTTTTTCAAAATCAGTGTTTACCCATTCCAGGATTAGTGTCTTTGAGCTTCAATGTCTTGAGGTGTACCTCATACAGAAAATTTGGTAAAATGGAGGAGACAGAATCTGGGCACACTGAGTTCACAATTCTGGTGTTTACCCCTTGCAGTTAAGTCTGACAATAGAGTGAAACACTTCAAAATCTACAAGACAGAGGAGGAGTTCCACGTGGACCAGAGTAAAAGATTCACCAGTCTGGTGGACCTGGTGGAGCACTTCAAGATACACCCCTTAGCCTCTGTGGAGAGGTTAGGGGAGGCGTGTGCAAGGGTGAGTCAGGATTGGCAGTAACAGAACTTTCAACCCAAAAGGGGGAAGTGGTTTAACCTGCAGCGGCAGTAGGGATCATCTTGGAGGTTGGATCCTTTTTTTTAGTACTGCTGTTAACACTTGTGGGTTTTGGGCGTTACATGCCAATACAAGAGGGCTAGACCATTGGGTCAGAGGGTCAGAATGTTTTATATTATTTGTTTAGATATAATCTAGGCCTAATTTAGTAGGCTATAAAGCCCAGTTAAGTTACTTAATATCATCCTCATGTCATGCTTCTGTGAAGTATGTCATTTTTTGGGGAGAAGTACATATTGTTTGCTAACAAAGCCAGCCCTAGGATGAACATTAAAAGATGGGCTTTACTGCCAAACATTTGTAAAATGTTGTTTTTAAGATTTTTTTCCTCCAGAGCTGTTGGGTTGTTTGTTTTCATGTTAGACAACAAATTTAATGTGGATATTGTGTTTGCATTCAGTTTGATTTCTTTCAGTTATGTGCTCTATGCAGTTCTTTCTGCTTAGCTAGCAAGCAAGCTTTTGGTAAAGTAATTTTAGGAGTAGCGTGGTTTATTTAAAGTGGTTACCTAGCAACAAACCAACCTTAAGGCTCACAGCTATGAGTTTTGACAAGTTTGAAAGTGGCTGGCACATACTTTCACCAATCACACTACGTTTTCTCTTGTTCATGCACATATATATAGAACATTTGTCAGTGATGATGAGGCAGGACTATGTACATTGTTTTGGGTTTGGTGTCAAAATAAAGAGGCTCAGGTTTAGGGCAATTTTCATACCTGATCCATACTCTAAATTCTATCACCAATCCTTGAATGGTCCAGCTGCTGCAGGATGGCATGTAGTGTACGTGTGTGATCAAGCATCAGTGTAAACTAAATGGGTTGGGTTAATGCATTGTGCAAAATGGTGTAATTCTGGGCTGTGTGTTATGTGAGTGTGTGCTTGTGCTCGAGTGATGTGTGTTTTTGCTCTTAACAGAAAGAGCCAAAGCCTCAGGACCTCTCTCACTCCACAGTGGATGAATGGGAGCTTCCCAAAGAGGAGTTCACCCTGGGGGAGCAGTTGGGCAGTGGCTACTTTGCTGATGTGCACAAAGGGAAGTGGAAGAACCAAATCAACGTAGCCATTAAGGTCCTGAAAAATAACGGTATGCAATGTGAATGTGAAAGAGCAGTGAAAAACATTATAAACTTCTAAAGCCACAGGCATTAGAAGCACCACCACATGAAAGAAATTGAATTGTGTTGTGTTGAAATCCTTCGAAGGTGCTGACCACTGACTGTGTTGACATAGATCAGTGTCCTAACCAATGAGTTGAGCTTACAAAAACAGTCTTGAAGTAACTGAGACATTGTGATACTGAATGTTGTGGATCCAGCATGAACATAGTGTCAGTTTCACACACACACACACACACACACACACACACACACACACACACACACACACACACACACACACACACACACACACACAAAACCCACATATTATACCATTTTGCAGAATGCATTAACCCAACTCTTGTAGTTGGTTTCACTTTAGGATTTGATAGTTGCAGTGGGCGTTGTTTTGAGAAATGTAACAACTTTATTTGCCTGTTGGAGAAAAGAAAGATTATGCAAGTGTTGGCAATGCCCTTGAAGGGAAGCTGAGCAAATTTAGCCAATGGTGACTGTTCAGCCATTACTTATAGTAAGGCCAGCGGTTCTTGCACAGGATTTTTGGATAAAATTTTCTGTAACTCCAGTTTCTTATGTACCTAATACTTGAAATACTTCTCTAAAAAGTTGCTATGCCTTAAAAATGGTAGTTTATTATGTATATCTAATTAGAGCTTAAAATGGATTTCAGTCCTAGTAATAGTCAGCAGATGTTTAGAAACCATCTACAATAAAAGTGTTCATTCAGAATATGCTTTGATTCCTTAGATTCCTTTCAGACTCAGCTCATAAATGTGGAAAAATTATTGCTAATCAATGCTGTCAATTGTCATTATATATGACATTATCAGGTTGTAGTTGCAAATTGATTGACACCTTTGAACCTAATTCATTTCTTCCTTTCTGTTCAGATTCCAGGCCAGTTTACATATTTACCATACAAGTCATCACACAAACCAAGGTGGTATTTTTAATTGATTAGTCAGAAAAGAAACAGGGCTTGGTCTCTGAGCACATGAGTTATTCAAAGAACCAGAGAGACCTATCTCTTAAAAAATGCTGCTTCCCCAGTCTGACAAGATCTGACCGTGAGTGCTGGCATGCAGAAAACATCACAAGTATTTACACAATTGACAGTGGTGACAGTCTTGACAGTGGCATCGTTTCAGTGGAGTGGTAGACAAACATGGGTTATCCTCAGCTTGTTAAATGAAAGCCCACAAACCTGTCATCTTACACAAACTCCCATCTGTTGGTCCATAGTCCTCCTCATCAAACTTAATCCATTGATTGTCAAACCAAACAACAAAAGAACAAAATCTGAGGGACATTTTAAGAGGAAAACCTTCAGTCCCACCCTGATAGTGGTAATCTCTGACTTATATGTTGTCGGGTATTGACTTGTATCACCTGGTAAGCAAGTAAGTACTGGGAAAGTGGCACAGACAGCTATTCAGTGTAATAGGTTTTATGATTTCACCCTGTTCCTGGTTCCTACTTGTAGATTGGCACATATTTGGTGTGTTAGTGGGTACCTATTTGCACTGCCAATTTGACTTGTACTGTCAGCTCATCTTGCTACCAAAACAAATGTCTGGTAGGTGCTTTGATGCTCAACAACTGCATTGAGTTCCCTCCTTGCTGGAGAGGCCTGTAGGGCTCTGAAGTGTTGCTGAGAGTAACAGTACTGGGACTGAACACTAACAAATCACTGCCTCACTGCCTGGACCATTTTTATTATAGGGCAGAAAGCCTATTTGCGTTGTGGGGCATCCAAGTTTGATAGAGTCTCAAAAAGCTTGTACTCTCACAAATTATTTTGTCAAGGCATTGCAGTTCACATTGCTGCTTGAGTAATTGTTAGCGTGTAAAGCCATTAGGTTTAAATTGTGCATGCCCCTGTGTGTCTGACTCTGCATGTTTGGCCTCTCCCCGTCTGTTCAGACTCTCTGAACCACAGGGAGTTCATGCTGGAGACTCAGATCCTGAAGAAGCTGCGGCATAGACACCTGATCACGCTCTTTGCTGTTTGCAGCTCCTCACCCCCCTACTACATTGTCACTGAGCTCATGGAAAAGGGCAACCTTCTCAGCTTCCTGCGAGGTCAGTCCAGGCCACCTTCCCATAATGCTGTCGCTCAGACCTCACTTTGCAGAATCCCCCAATCCCCAATCCCCTGCTTAGGTGCAGTGGACATAGGGATGTGAGATGAAAAGAAAATGGATTTTAACCAGGATGTTTCAATTCAAATTTGACACATTTTTTCCTAATTTTTCTCATGACGCAACAGGAATTTGAACACAATGTGCACAGTCTGTATTTTTTCATGTTCAGTGTCTGTTACCTGATGTATTCTGTGTTATTCAACCTTCTTTCTTTTTCTGTCAGTTGCATTGTTCATTGTGCACTGCAGTCAACGAAGTTAAGGACTAGTGTAATGCAAGTTAAAAACAATATAACATGCAAAAGACAAAAGAATCCAGGAAAGAGAAGCACCCTGTCAGTGTTGAATATCAGGAGAATGAGGTTGAGGGGGGGAGTATAGTGCATTGTGTGGGCACATACCTCATTGATGGGTACATGTTTTTACTCATACGACAGGCCCAGAGGGGCAGAGCCTGGAACTAATCTGTCTGGTCGAGATGGCTGCCCAAGTGGCTGATGGGATGGCCTACCTGGAGTCCCAAAAAAGCATCCACAGGGACCTGGCAGCCCGGAATGTTTTGGTCAGCGAGAACTACGTCTGCAAAGTGGCTGATTTTGGACTGGCTCGAATTATAAAGGTCATTCTTGGTGATGCTTTTTGCTTGCAGTGTAGTTGTGGAGCACTTTGCGTGTGCAGGTCCTGATCAGTACAAAAACCCTTGACTGAGGTACTCCAAATATATGAATTAATGTAGCATTACATACAAAACTGTAAGTGGCATAAACTCAGATGGCAGCAGTCTAAACTCCTAGAAGAGTGCTGTTTATTTTGTTACTGAACCTGAGCTGAACCCAAAACAGTTACATACATGGTGCATATAGGGTCCTGTCTGATTACCACTGACACATGTTACATGTGTATGTGTATGAAAGAAAGATAACGGTCAAGTGCTTGAGGGAAAATACCTGCCGGTCGCTCCTTAATTTTGTCAAAATGCACTGCTGCAAGGTGCCAAAAACTCCAGCCCCAGTATAAACATGGTTGCTAGGTAATCCAATCTTTCAAAATTAGATTGCTAGCCAATAACCTGTATAAAGCATATCACTGAGAAAGAAAACACTTCAACTTCAGAATAAAAACACAATACTTACACGTGTGGGCTAACATGAAAAGAAAACAGCCCAACAGCTTAAGAGGAAAGAGTTTGCCTTTTGCTGGTGAATGCTGGTAAAATCTGTCCTTACTTTAACATTAATCCTGGAGCTAGCTTCCAGACTGGACCTGGTTTCCAAACTGACAGTTTATTGATTTGGGTCACTATTGGAGTAAACTCTGCCAATAAGGGCTTTCATTTTATGGTATTGGCATCCATTTTACTTATTGATAGCTTTCTGAGTCTGTTAAAATAGGCCTAGAACACATAAAATGATGTAAAGTATTGGAGGATGGAAGAATACTTGATCCCGATCCAAGCCTGAATGTTGGTCTTAATATATCCACCTGACCCAAGCTTAACAACCTGTGTGGGGTCCTGTCGGGCTCAGGTTAGGTGTCAGAAGTCCACTGTAAACACCATCTTCAGTCTTTATAATATACTTTGATAGCCGTCCGTGGCTGCTGTCCATGAAGAAATTCAGATAAAAAAAAATGGGAACTCCATATCTACATGGAAGCATGCCATTGTGTTCAGCTGGAGTCCAAGGCCTGAGTTTTCAGAATAACTGACATCCTTGCAAATGTTTTTCCTCACTTTGCAGCTGTAAATTTCAGCAGCAGGCAGTTAGTGGTGGACCGGATATTTAATTGCAGTTCATTTTACACCTCTGGTTGTTAGCTGTTAACAGCTCTGGTTGCACATTTTTCCTCTCTGTGTTTACATCATCACAGTTCTGGGTACAGACACTGAGGGAAGTAACAGTCACACAGCTTGCCTCTGTCCACAGCTTATTGTAAGAATACCAGCACCGGTAACACTACGGGATTGAGCTAATACAGATCAGCAGATCAAAACCAACTGAAACCTGAACTTAGCTGGGCAACTTTTTTGCTGCTCTACAGTAGAAAGGGGTAACACCAATCTCACCTACTCAGGTTGTCATTTTCAAAGCCTTCTGAATGGTTCTCACCCACATGTCTGTGTCTGTGTGGGTGTGTATGTATAATATACATGTATACGTATATTTTTTAAGTATTGATGTGAAACCCCAGATGGAATTTAAATTAATGTCAGTGGAATGGAGTAAACTGGTGATTAAGGTCTCTTAAGAATGAAATAAGGGCTGAGATATTCATTCATTCGTTCATTACCAATTTCCCCTTTGAATATTTTTATTGATGGCAGATTGAAATGCATAAATAAAAGCCTCTTGATCAGGAGGAATTGGCCTTGGTAGAGGGGAGTAAGTGGGTAAATTGTAGGAGAAAAATCAATAAATTATTTTCAGTAACAACTCCATGCCTGCCTGCTTTCCACTGCATTACCCAGCTTTAGTAAATTATCATCAGCACTATGTAAAGATGGATGCAGCTTTTGTGACACAGTGCATTCCTGGAATGCCTGTTTTAAACTTAACTCGAGAATTGAATTATATTTTCCAATTGAATCAATAAGTAGCAGTTACATTCCCAATACTGGATAGAAAGCAGTGCTTTCACAAAAAGGATAGATAAATATGTATGTATGACAAATATTGAAAAGATATTAATACTGTGCAAATATTATTTCTGTGAGCTCCCCCTTACAGTGTAAAAACAACAAGTGTTAAAATAAGGCAACACAGCAAACTTTCCTTCAGTCCTCCAATGGGGTGAAAATGCTTTTCTAGACTTTTTATATTTATTGCTTTTTCTCTTTCTCTCTCATCCTAAACCAGTGCACAATGGCAGAATTTTTTAAATGCTGTAATTTCAGATTGTTGTGAAACAGGGACCTCTTGTGTTGTGGATATTGCTTTTGAGTGCTGAATGTTGTGTATTAGTTTTATACTGAATTGGTAGACATCGTTCTGCACAAATGTGAATTCTGACACAAACTCCGCCTTTATGCATAATAATTCCAGTCTCTTCTAATGTACAGGAGCCGTTTTACACATCTGATGACAGGAAGATTCCCTACAAGTGGTCTGCCCCAGAGGCTATCAGCCATGGATGCTTCTCCAATAAGTCAGATGTCTGGTCTTTCGGAGTTCTGCTCTACGAAATCTTCACCTACGGTGGAGCTCCGTATCCAGGTATGTCCAAAACACCTGCATTAACATGCATTGCTAGCAGGACAACATTTTAAGAGAAGTTCTGTGAACACCATTGATTACCTGCGCGATTTTCCTCAATGGTTGATCTTTCCTTTATTGTAGCCTACAGCAACAGTGAGGTGTACAAGCTCATCACAGCGGGCTACAGGATGCCTGCTCCCCCTAAATGCCCCGAGTACATTTATGAGATCATGCTGTCCTGCTGGTGTGACGATCCAGATGATCGCCCTGATTTCAGCCTTCTCAAATCACAGCTAGAGAACATCAACAGCTATGAGCTGGAGTGGACCTGAAAATGCCTGCAGAGACAGTTCAGGCCACAGGGAGGCAGCAGAGAAAACAGAAGGGATCTCCTTCTCCGGGAGTAGAATGCCATTGGTGGGTGGGTTTTCATCTCCCACTTCATTCCATCTAACATGGCACTAAGTAGAATTATGTCATCAGCATGAACCATTCTGTCCAAATCTCTGACCTCAACACCATTTCATTGCCATCATGTGCTTATTATAATGATAGTTTGTGAGAATACTGCCAGCAATCATGAATGGAGCTCATAGCCATTTTACCTGTATTGACACTTCCTGTATTGTCTTCTTCCAAAAAGAAACAAGTTACTCTGCTCTAACTTCATTCTGCTAATGATGATTCAAAACTGAAGTGAAAATGTTTTGATGTAAAAACAGTGATGTTGTTTCTAACAAAACTTTCAGTAAAATGGTATGTTGCAAATTTAATGTGTTGGAAATATTTTCTATGATTTTGGTATAAATGTAATAGAGTATTTTTGTAATATGCATTGTCACTAAATATGTTTGCATAATAAAAATGAATATTGACAGTTCTTGAAAGGGCTTGTATGACAATGTTTTTTTTTTTTTTTTTGGTAAAGGCAGCAGTGAGATGTAGCAGCAAGGAGAAGTGCATGTCACCCAAACATTGCTGGTCTGATTCTCAAGTGGGCCAGTGCTGTTGTACCTGCAGGCAGGGCATGTAATCATAATTACCTTAGTAAATATCCAGCTATCAAAATCCATAATGTGTAAAATTGTAAGATAAAGGTATGTAAATTACTCTGGACAGGGGCATCGGCCCAGCTAAATGTACTGTCATTTGTTTGGAGGTCACTTCAGATTCGTATGAGAGATATGCCCTGTTGTGAACATTAAGTTTTTCTATGTGGAAAGCAGCATTGAAACAACGATTCTGCTGTTTCCAGAGTAATGGGTAGCTACAGCTAAATCATGCTTAATTTCCACAACCTCACATAACCCACTGTGCTTTTGCAGTAGCCTGCCAGTTCTTGAAAAGTGGGGCAGGGGTTCTGAAGTCAGAACTGGCAGTCCTCCTATCAATCTCAGAGTAAGTGTGGGATGCTAGTTCTTGTCTCTGCTCTTTAAAATCTCAGCAACCACCCTCTTTCTCAATAAATACCCCTTCAGCTGAATGTCTTTATTTATAGAATAAAATTAGTAGAATCTTCAGGACACAACCTGTTAACTGCCACATGCTAAGCAGGGGTGTACTGGGAAAGAAGCTCAGCCCTGGACTTATCCCCTGGGACCAGCCCGGGGGGGTGCTTGGGACAGTAATAGAGGTGAGCACTGCTACAATTTCAGAACAATTTCAGAAAGAGCAGGGTACACAAATTCATAGAATGGCGTTTTCTGAAAACTTTAAGCACTTAACATACAGCATACAGGACAGTCTACTCGTTTTCATCTTCCTGCCTTGGGCAGGAAGCATTCATGAAATTATGGTATCTTGTTACTGAAATAAACGTTCATTTCTCAGTCCTCCCAGCTGAACCATTTCATCACATGAAGGTAGGTACAGAGAGGGCCGGTAAAAACTTTATGGATTTTTTGACGGTCCAGCGGCCCACCGGGATTTGTCCCGGTATGCCCGATGGCCAGTACACCACTGGTGCAACTGATGCTGAAGTAGCTTATCAAGAAGATGTTGCTTTTATTTCCCACTAGGTGGCGCTGCTGTTAAATAACGTGAATCTGTTGACATGCCAGTCACACTTTGGTTTCATGAATATATTAGAGTATACAGATTTAAATACTGCACAAGTGAGGTCCCCACAAAACAAACATCATCTCATGCTGGCACATGCAAATCAGAAATAACTCTCTTGAAGGTCACCAGTTTCTGTTGAGCAGAGCTCTTTAGACAGACATTTGGCCTTCTTTTTGTGCATGACAATACTGAAACTGCAGTGATTTACCTCCATGTTTCAGAAATCAAATGATGCTGAAGTTAGGAAAATGTTTGAATCAACTCAGCAGAGGCTTCCTGGATTCATTTTTAAAACAATTAGGCACCACCACGTGGTTGAAATTCAAAATTTTATGTAATGTCAATTAATCTTCCCTAATCAATGACCTCTGCTGCTTAATATGATCAGCAGGGAAAGATTTTTTGGGCAGCAGAAATGATTGCACTGATACTACATTCCCGTAATTTCATTAGAGGGAACTTGGCAGCATTTCTTGTCCCTTGGCTATGCTTTATTTACCAGGATACGTGACAGGACAGGAGTTGCATATGGCTCAAGACCAGGTTCCTAGCTGCCCAACACCGTTGTGAGAAAGCACAAATGCTGCTTTATCTCTCCTCGGGAAATAGGTCAACTCTGCTAAAGCTTGCACGGTGGAGAAAACATCTGCCCCAAATACCACTATCATCCCTGCACATGCTGTGGTTGTGAAGCACCCACAAATGGTTCTGTCTGGCCATGTCCTGGCACGCCAGCAAGCAGGGGCTACACCGCTGGACCCTGTTTGCACAGCCCACATCCAAAAAACTTTCCATTTCAAAAATGACGAGTTGGCGAAGATACATGAGAACTCTGACAGGCTCCGCAATGATGACACACCAGCTTTTTACATAGCAGTCAAAGAGTCAGTCCAAAATCAATGCGCGTGCATCCCCGCCACCCCTCCTCACTCGCTTCTGATCCCAGGGTTTGTTACACTTGGTCAGTGGGGGGTTGGCAGGATTAATGTGGGTGACATTAAAAAGAAATGTATGAGGCTCGGGTTTCCCTGTGCTCCAAGTTATTTTTGCCACAGGCATTTATGGTACGGTTCGTAACAGTTCACAGTGCTGCTGCAGGTGGTGGCGCCACCTTGTCCGTTTGTTTCCGTGCAGTGCATATGGTTTTATAACTCTTATGAGCTTTTGACATCAATCAATCAACAATCAAAAGCTTAAGCCATGTGGGCATGGCTCCATTAGAAGATTGCTGGTGCTGGTCCTCTAGTGCTGGAAATGGTCAGCACTTCCTAACCGCAAGTCTTCATAATTCCTGTCTGATTCCTTGTTGATAAACCTCCACATGACATTGCCCTCAGCACAGCAACGTTCCGACAGGCGAGGCGGTGCCACAGGCTCCCAGCTGCCTGGAGATGAAGGTGGGCGGGGCTAAGAAATTCCCCTTGTTCTCCTCTCTGACCCCGTGGAAACTTCTCACCTTTGTGCAGGGTAACCTTTGCTCCAAATGGTAAAGCCGGGAGAGCTGGTCTGAGCATGCTCGGCAGAACCCGCTGCCGAGAATTCCACAACAACGCTGAACATTATGGCAGGCACCTCTCTTTCATCCTCTCCTTTTTTTTACAATTCAGTTTCAGCCTCTTAATAAATCTAGGTCACAGCAGCTTATTGTAAAGAAAGAAGTTACAGTCTTGACACTTGCATCCAATGGTATGCCTTGCAGAGCCATGGTTACAGCCGTACAGGGAGGAAGGAGCAGTAACATAAACTGAATAAGAGAAAGATTTAGAGCTCTCTGTGCTGTTGTTGCTTTTTTAGTTTCAAATTGTCAAAACACAGCCTTATCTGTATAATAAAAGTTTTATTTTTAAATTACTGTCATAAATGACAGCTATTTTGTGTGTCTACCCAAATCTTGGCACCACAGAGGTGTATTTGGTCTAATGGTTCTGCAGATTAATAGAGTCCTGTCAAGGGGAGTCAGCCACCTGTTTCAGTCCAAAAGACACAGGAAAATGCTCTGACCCCATAAGCCAATCAGTCTCAGACACGCTTGGCTTCCAATGCATTGCAGGAGGCCCTACTGAGACAAACACACAGTGCTGTTATCTGACGGCAGGACACATTGCCCTCGGGGGCAGAGAAGGGGGGTGTGGTGCCATGGGGTTTTGGGTAAAGGTCTGAGGGCAAAGTCTAAAGAAGTGCACCAGCATACTGCGTGAAGACTGTCCATCCTATGTTCATCCTCCTACCATGCAGCCCGCCTTGTAGGATTGACTTTGACATCTGTGGGCTGATACCTGTCTGTTCCATATATTTTGAGTGTAAGTGGCTGATTCTCAGGGAATCATCAGAGAATCTTATGGGCAGGGTCCACTTGTGTCTGAGACCTTATTATTGCTCTCTCACCTTTCAGAATGATGTATACCTTAAAACTCCCTCCTTTGTGTTTAACAAGTCTAACAGTCAATCACTCTGCCATTTCACATGAACAGAGAATAGGCACTAATAAACATCTACAAGAGTGTACATGTGTTCACACACACACACACACACACACACACACACACACACACACACACACACACACACACACACAGAATGATGAAAGACTCTTAATCTATGTCTTCTGTTTCGTGTGGCTACTGTTATCAGCAGTAAACAGGACTAGTAACACAGCTGGGTTTACTGAGAGCTGGAGGCATCTTAGACCCTGGGGCTCCTTAATATGTCAGGTGGGCGGCGGTTCATCTCCTCAGCCAATCAAGAGAATCTATCCCATGTCTTGTCCCACCAAGAGCTACATGAGAAACACTCTTGTTTGAAGTTCCAGTCTGTAGGAGGGGATACACCCTGTGTCCTGTGGTTTTCTTCCTCTGTTCTTTTGCATTGTTTTATTTGCATTGTTCACATGCACAAGGTGCATAAGGAATTGCGTTAATATGCTACTGCTCAGAAGAATGGTGTAATGCCAAAAGAGGAAATTTCACTACAGAACAGAATATAGACAGAGAAACAAGAGAGGGAATTAAAGGTAAGCATTTCCTGTGCAGTTGCCTGTCATGTTAGTCGTAAAAGTGTCAGAGTTAGTGTAAGACCGCGCTGAATCATTTTTCCTGGAGTCTCTTTCTGAATCACGTCTGCTATGCCGCAATTTCTTTGCAGTTTTGCAATACAGTACTTCATTGAATGGACTTTTGGAAAAACAGGTTGGTACGGCATCTGAAGATGAACTGCATGGTGTCAATTCGCATAAATGGGAGTGGCGTTAAGTAACTCCGCTCCTGGCCTTAGGAATGCAGGGTTGCTTCACACATAGGAACACATAGGCTGTGTGTGCGTGTGCTAAGACACAGAAGTGAAAATGCTCGGTAACCAGCTCCGGCATTCCACACGGTTCCTGACTCTGCACCCCACTGTGCAGCCAAATTGAAAGAGGACCAGACTCCTGCAGGAGCCACAGGGGCAACAGATCCCTGAGCTACACTGCTGAGAGGACACCAAAAAGGCTCCTCAGTGCACAACTCCTGACACCAGATCTGCTTAGGGTATTTTTATTCCCTTCCCTTATGATGTTGCCAGCTTGTGATGCTATCAAACTAAAGATCTCTGCACTCAGTTCTGACAGGCCGACAGTCAAGAGCTCAGAGAGCTACTGATAAGGTATGTCTCAAAGAGGGTTAGGAATGCAAGACTAGATTTCAAGAATGAAATATTGTCGCTTTTTTACTACATGCAACCACCCACCATAACATTTTGTCTAGGGTGTCATTAAACTCTCACATGGTACATGGTAGTATACAGGTGGTAGGACAGATTTTAAAACAGGAAATATAACTTTTGTACATTATTATTTGGTTTATCATTAGTTGTAGTAGTGGTATTGTTGACTAAAATAATATTTACATAAATTCAAGCCACTACATGTTAAAACTGTCATAATTCTGGTTCTGGTCAACAACAATTTTTGCAAAACTAAATGTAAAAAAACAGCGTGGTTAGGGTTAAAAAACTACATGGGTCATTAGAGAGACACAAACAGTCAGGCAAACTGAAGGCATTAAATGAAGCATGACTAGTTGACAGCTAGAAACCATGGTGAGGGTAAATTACTCTTAAAAGAGGTGCTTAGGGTGTCACTTATTGATGTGGAAATCTAATGTGGGGCCCTTGAGGATGCTCAGTCAGCATGACAGTCCCAGTTAAGACCAGAAAAATGTGTCACAGAATTTGTGTCAAATGTAAAATGCTAAAAAATTCACATCAGCCTTGGGAAAGGCTCCTGTCAAGCCAGCACATCATGCAATGAACTGTAATATGAGACAGTAGCCTAGCTGTAGTTATGAATTTAGAATCTTTAGAAGTAGACATGTTTTTTTTGCAAAACAGCCTGTTACCAGCAAGCATGCATAACAGCAAAGGAAAATGATTGACCTTTGCTCTACAAATACTACATACATTTCAGTTACGTGAGATACATGGTTGTGCAATATGAGGTCTTTCCAGGCACGGAAAAAAGTAATTAACAAAAAAAAGTGAAATTGACCTCAGGCCCAACAAATCCAATTACAGGAGGTATTCTCATCTTGAAAAGCCTGTTGCACAGCAGGACTTGGGCAGGTTTGAGTGATTGTTCTACTTCATGTGGATGTGGCCTCATCTACCAGTAAGATACCTCCATGAGAGATACACTTCCTTACTGATCAGTTTTATCCTACTATCAGTTTTATCTTGTGGATTGCCTGGGTCAGTTCAAGTGTCCAGTTCAGTTCAGTTTACACTGCACTGAGGGTGGATCATATTTTAAACAAAACTATTTGTTTTGCTGCTAAATTTAGAAGTGCAGATTTGAAAGATTGAGCCAACAAAATGTTCTCAGCTTAACACATGATGAAACTAAAAAAAAATCTCAGATACCACAAATCAACATTCCTGTGTGTGTTTTGGGATGTTGTCAGTGATGTGTCGGTTGAGACCTGTGGCCAGGGGCACATGTGGGCAGTTAAAGGCAAAGGACACCATTGTCCTCTGAGTCCAGATCTAATCACTGCATAAATGCTACAGCAATCCCTCTTCTTTACAGCAGCAGGAATGGATATGCTGATTTGAGGCACATTTATTGAATTAGTAGTATCACCTTTATTCATGCTTACCTCTCTGTTCACCAAAGGCTCATCTCTGTTGACTACCTTCCTACACTGTCTCTCGCCTGCTGAGACAAGAGGCTGCCTTAAGCACTTAATTCTCACATTTCATACTCTTGACCTTTCATAATTTCTGCCTACTGGTGTTAGAGCAAACTGCCTTTTATATTAGAAACATGCAGTCGCTTATTGGCTTTCACTGTCTTTTTTAAAGACACACTCTGCATCCCCACAATGTCCAATCTGTCAACTGTTTAAATGACTTTACTCACCTTTTGAATGGTACTTATCTGGCTTAAGAGTCCATGAAAATAATTAATTGAACTGAATTACAAGGTTGTTCTTTTCAAGGCTTTTTGCCTTAGCCTTATTTAGCAGGATTATGAAACCAACTGTTGAAGTTGTTTTCAAATACACTCTGTGAGTAGTATGTACATTTACATGAATACATCTCAACCTGCTGTGTTAAGGAGAACAAACTGTCCCTCTGCTCAGATATAAATTTTGTTTTCTTTCCTAGTGCTGTATTTCTCTCTGGTAAATTGGGCGAACTCAAACTCAAACAATGACCAGTGTCAACTCTCCAGCGTGCCTTGCTGCACTCAACCACTTCTACAGAAGTAAGCTCTGCAATAGCTATTTTTAGGAACTCAGGTTTCAATGGTTTACTGTTTAACTAGGAACTCCAGGACAGGGCTTGTGTTCCTTATAACAGCTGTTACAAAACCACATCTCCAAACTCAGCAAAAAAGATAAAGCAATACTTTTTGGCTGGAACACTATGTTCCAAATCCCTGTTGTTTTTTTTTCATTCTAGAAAGAAAGCAAGTCTGGTTTGTTATCATACCATTACCATTATGTAACTGGTTTAAACAGATCTCTCAGATCTGTGTGGTTTCTGATAATGCTCAAATATTTACATTCTCAAAAAAAAAAATTTAGACAGCTTAGTTTAAGAATAATGTGAGGTGATCACCACCTATAAAACTGGCACACTCTCCAGATGTTCTCAGATACTATTAAATCACTCTTTGAATTTACGGAATTATATTTCATTGCTACTTAATTTTGCCTTTTAGATTGTCTCATGTTATTAATGTATGTAAAAATGGTCCACAGTTTAAATGTATAATTTTCTGTTTTGTTTAGACCTCAGCCCAACAACAATGAAACCTGTCTGTGGTCTTTCTGGTTGCTCAACACACCCAAAACAAAGACAAGTAACAGTCTGGGTGACCACATCCACATGTCAAGGTATTAATGTTACAGAGATATTTTTATGCAGCACTATTTCATCTATCACAAAAAACATACACTTACATACCATCAAACCAAAATCTTTACTTTTAAGAAGTGACAGAAAGTATTGTTACCAATCTGGATAGTGTCCACTTGCAATGACCTGAATATTTTAATAATGTAAATTGGTGTAGCCTTTCATTTTGGTATAGTCCTTTCACTGTGAAGAATACACCAAGTGCATTGAAGCAACAATATTATGTATATGTGTGCATTAAATACATTTGAACAGAAAAGGAGTTATATAAATGCTTCTCTTTTAGGCCATTCAGCACATTTATTCATTTGACACCCCCTCTCCTAACTTGCTTCTAGGTTTGCCAGTACTAATGGCCAGAGGATGGTGGGTCAGTGTGGTGTTAGGTAACCCCTCTCCTCCCTCACCTACTGCTAAGCACCAGAGCCCAGGTGGCAGGGTGGTGAAGTAGCCCCCTACCCACACACACAGGATACCAGAGGAAGTGCTCTCCTCTACACACCATAGTGGGGATCTGTATGAGCAATGTGATTGTGTTCTGCGTTATACCTCTCTTGCTTCACACAGACAATGCAAAGAACCCTATGTACCCTTTCACAAGTGGAGGACAAGATAAAAAAAAATCCATGGAAAAGAAGAACTGCTACTCCCCCCAAGGATCTCTTTCTAGCTCTTACTTTCCCTCCTTTGAAATTCCAGACCTTAGACTAGCTCCTTCCACTGTGCATGATGCAACAAAGAAAAAGTACATTTGCTTTTTCCCTTGGACTGTTGCCATGGTGTAGCTGGGAGGATTTCCATGCAGGCGTCCAATCAGAGCTGCTGCAGCCCTAAGAGGGCCTCTCTCTCCCCTTCCTTGGACCTGTTGCTGGGCTGAGGAGGGGCCAGTGGAGCAGAAAATACACAGAGTCAGCACTGTGAGGCGGGCATGCCATCCCCTCTGCCGAGTAGTGACCTGAAAAAACTGCACTTAAAGCACATTTAATTTTGAAATGACTCATTTCAAAATCCGGGGACAAACTCATTGCCCTCTTTGTTCTGTGTTTACATACCTCAGTTTTTTATGCTTGTGTTTGATCTGTCTGCAATGACTGAGTGCTAGCACCACTCCTTTATATGAGAAATTCCATTTCATTGCCCTGTGCAATACTGTCTTTCAGTTAGAGGTCCATTCATGACATGAGTTCTGTTGCCATTTGTATTTCATGTTGAAACTTTTTTCCTTTGACGCAGTGAATTAATGCCACAGTAACTAAGACAGCAATTAATGATGCTTTCTTAGACTCTTGTTTGTGCACTTTAAATTAGCCAAAAATAGTTGAGAAATTGCTTTCCATTTTCATTTCCTTCATGTCTAGAACATCCCTTGACTTGCAATGAATAAAAGCCATCACAAGAATCCTTTACAGTTACATTATTATGAATATTGCTGGTAATATGACAAGCTTTTGTTTAAATGGCAGAAACTTGTTAGCTTTCCAAAATATGCTCCTCAGTTATAATCAATCTGCTTAATAGGTTAACAGCTATGTATTATTTATGCAAGGTGTCCAGATCCATGTTTTTGCAGGGGGGGTTCTTTTGCAGGGGATCTTCAGATCTTTCACAGCAGTTTGTCTAGGAGCTCAATGTGCTATTAGAACAAGGGAATGCTCACAGAGAGCACTTTATTAGTCTGCCATCTGTTACTGATGGGTTGTTTTTACAAGGTTATATTCAAAGCCAAGGTGCTGCACTGTACACTTGAATCTGAACTTTCAATCTGGCAAGCACCAGTGTTCCTTTCCGGTACACACTGTCCTCCTTCCTACCACACTTCATATACAAAACAGATATCTGAAATGAAATGACACCTTCAGTGACGCACATGTTCTACTCATTACCAGTGGATTCATAAAGCACAGGCAATGGGCAAAGGTTTGGGCCTCCACTAGCTCAGACCCCACTGCTCTAGGGCCATAGAGGAGCACACAGAATTAGTC